>JAJHSJ010000007.1:72608853-72851363 GCA_021015155.1 Magnolia officinalis
CCTATGCACTCACCTGAAAGTATCAGAGGTTTGGCTCTTAACCTCAGCTTCTCTTTCTCTGTCTTCTTCTTCTTCTTCTTTTCCTCTTCAATTAAAGTGTTGGCTGGAAATAAAATGTTTGAAAGAAGTTTAACCTATTTATAGACTTGTAATGGCTTTTAGCTAAAAAGGGAGTTATGGGATGTTTTGGGATAATATTTTAGAAGTTTAACCTTATGGTGGCAATAAACAAAATGTTATGTAACTGATTTAACAAAAAGTATTCCAAGGATTTAAAAAAAAATCGAGGTCATTTGAGTTATTTTATTAAACTATACATGTACATATCGATGCGTAACTTACAATCCAGGTGTCATATTGACATGCCGTTTTTCGTCAGTAACTCCGTACCTTGACTACGACCACAACGGTTAGGCTCTCCGACTTAACAGATTTGAAAACTCGATGTTGGCGGAGCCCCACCTAAAATAAGACATAATGGTCATTTCTCATATTGTTTAATTTTAAGTCCGTATCTTAACATTTGGACATTGGGTTGACATACGGCTTGCAGCTCGATAATGGAACAACATTATGATCAAGTCAAAATATTCTCGGGGCCAATGGACCTACAACCAACGGCTATCCAGTGTACAAACCAGATTTCTGGGTATAGGGTCTTACAACTCTTCCCTCCTTAAAACAATTTCGTCCTCGAAATTTATTTCAAACATATCATAACAGTACAATATAACAATAACCATATCAGAGTTATACGTACCTAGGAATTAAATAGACGAGGGTAACGACTGCGTATCTCTGCTTCCCGTTCCCAGGTTGCTTCTTTCTTGCAGAATGATAACCCCATTGGACTTTAACTAAGGGAATGACTTTCGTACGAAGAACTTGTTCTTTTCTATCCACGATACAAATTGGCTGCTCGATATAGGATGCATCTTCTCGAACTGCTAAGGATTTCCAGTCAATAACAGTACTATTATCTTCGGATCACATTTACGGAGCATCGAAACGTGAAAAACATTATGAACTCCAGATAATTGGGGTGGCAAAACAAGACGATAAGCTACAGGGCCAACTCGTTCAACAATATCAAAGGGCCCTATAAACCTCGGGGCTAACTTTCCCTTAACACCAAATCGTACTACACACCTTTACTGGTGAAACTCGGAGATATACTCGGTCTCCTTCGACAAACTCTAAGGGTCTACGCCGGCGATCTGCGAAACTCTTCTGTCGGCTTTGAGCTGTAAGCATACGTTGTCGAATAAGATCAATCTTTTCAGACGTTTGCCGGACAATATCAGGACCTAAAAGACATCGCTCACCAATTTCAGTCCAACAACTTGGGGACCTGCAAGGTCTACCGTATAACGCTTCATAGGGTGCCATGCCAATAGTAGCCTGAAAACTATTATTATACGCAAATTCTGCTAACGGCAAATGGTCGTCCCAACTACCAGAGAAATCTAAGGCACATGATCTAAGCATGTCCTCGAGAATCTGGTTAACTCTTTCGTTTCGGACTGCCCATCTGTTTGTGGATGATATGTTGTACTAAATTTTAAATCCGTCCCCTTGCTTTTTGAAAACTCTTCCAAAACTTTGATGTAAACCTCGGATCTCGGTCAGATACAATTGACACAGGTATACCATGTAATCTAACAATTTCATTGATAAATAAAGTTGCGAGTCGATCTGTAGACCAAGAAATACAAATAGGAAGAAAGTGGGCTCTGTCTTTGTCAAACGGTCTACAATAACCCATATAGCATCATGTCGACGTAAGGTTCTTGGTAAGCCCACAATGAAATCCATAGTTACATGTTCCCACTTCCATACTGGTATCTCCAAAGGTTGCAATTCCCCTGCCGGCTTTTGATGCTCTGCCTTTACTCGTTTGCATACATCACACTCTGACACATGCCTAGCAACTTCACGTTTCATTCCAGTCCACCAAAATTGCCTTTCATGTCCTTATACATCTTCGTAGATCCTGGGTGGATAGTAAACTGAGTGCGATGTGCCTCATCCATAAGGGTCTTCTTCAATTCTGAGATATCTGGAACATATAGTTTGCCCTGAAACCGAAGTCCACCATCCAAACCTATCTGCCACTCCCGGTTGATTTTTCCCTATTATCACATCTTTACAAAACAACGCCCATTGATCAAACTGTTGGGCTTCTATTACTTGAGATATCAAAGAGGGCTGAACCGTCAAGTTTGCTAATTGTACAACTGAGGACTGTAGAGTCATCTCAAAATCGAATTCAGCTATATCTTCTACCATCTTACCATTTCCACTCTCGCATCATCAATTGTGCCACTTGGGCCTGTGGCTGACGACTTAACGCATCCGCCACCACATTAGCTTTTCCTGGGTGGTACTGAAGATCAAAATCATAGTCTTTCATCAATTCCATCCAACGTCTTTGCCTCATATTCAATTCGGCTTGGGAAAAGAGGTATTTCAGGCTCTTATGATCCGAAAAAAGTTCAAATCAAACCCCATACAAGTAATGCCTCCATACTTTGAGGGCAAAAACTACTGCTGCTAACTCTAGATCATGTACGGGATAATTCTGCTCATGAGGCCTAAGCTGGCGAGATGCATATGCTACTACCTTTCCTTGTTGCATTAGGACACACCCCAAACCTATAAGCGAGGCATCTGTATAAACAACGAATCCCTCACTCCCAGATGGAAGAGTGAGAACCGGTGCCGTCGTAAGACGAGTTTTTAGTTCTGCGAATGCCCGCTCACAGACTCCACTCCAAACAAATATTACATCCTTTCGAGTCAATCGAGTCAGTGGGGTAGCTATACGAGAGAATCCTTTCACAAAACGTCTGTAATACCCTGCTAGCCCTAAGAAACTCCGAATCTCAGATGCATTCTTTGGTTGTTTCCATTGCAAAACTGCTTCAACCTTAGTTGGATCAACTGAAACTCCATTCTTCGACACTGTGTGCCCCAAAAATTTTACCTCTTCCTGCCAAAACTCACATTTTTCCAGTTTAGCATATGGTTGGTGAACACGAAGGGTTTGCAACGTCATTTCTAAGTGACACTCATGATCTTCCCTTGTCTTTGAATAGATTAAAATATCATCAATAAAAACAACAATAAACTGGTCCAAATAAGGACGGAAGACCTCATTCATCAACTGCATAAAGACTGCCGGTGCATTAGTCAGACCAAATGACATGACCTGAAATTCAAATTGTCCATAACGAGTCACAAAAGCTGTCTTCGGGATATCCTCCTCTCGAACCCGAATCTGATGATACCCAGACCGTAAATCTATCTTCGAGAAATACTGCGCACCACTCAACTGATCGAATAAATCATCTATTCTTGGGAGCGGATACTTGTTTCTAATCGTAACCTTATTAAGTCCACGATAATCGACACACAACCGTAAAGAACCATCCTTCTTCTTTACAAAAAACACAGGCGCTCCCCAAGGTGAAGTACTCGGGCGAATAAACTCCAAACGACGTAATTCATCTATCTGTCTTTGCAACTCACGCAACTCTAATGGTGCCATACGATAAGGGGCTCTTGCTATAGGGGCAGTGCCAAGGATAAGATCTATTCGAAATTCTGTACGCCTAACAGGTGGCAAACCTGGAATATCTTGAAAAACATCTGGAAAATCACGTACTACCAGCAACTGTTCAATACCTACATCTTTGGACTCGTCATGAACACAAGACATTAAAGTCTCTATGAACTTATCTTTAGGATCAGCCACAAACTGAAATCGAGGATGGTCAGGTATAGAAAAGGTGACTGTCTTAGCAGTGCAGTCCAACACTGCATGATACTTGGATAACCAATCCATTCCCAAAATCACATCATATTCTAACAACTCCAAAACATAACAATTGATTGGAAGGGCATGCTCTGCTATATAAACATGACAGTCCAGACATATAGAACTCAACACTGTTCGTTTCCCTAAAGGAGTCAAGAGCTCTAATCCCTTGGTCATCGATGTTCTCGGCAATTCCAACAACTGACAAAAACTATCTGCTATAAATGAATGTGATGCGCCAGAATCAAAAAGGACACGTGCAAAAAGGGATGATACTACAAGAATACCTTCTATGACTCCTCCCTTAGTCTGAGAATCTCCCTTCTGGATGGTATAAACACGAGGCTGCGTCTGAAGGGGTACTGGTTGTTTACCTTGCTGCCGCTGTGACTGCTGTTGAGGCCGTTGTTGTTGAGGCCTATACTGTATCCTATATGGTGGCCTTTGCTGCTGGGGCTGCTGATGTCTAAGTGGTGGACCTGGCTGCTGTTTCTGCGGATTTGGACAATCCTTTTTACGGTGCCCTATACCACCACAATTATAACAGGCTCCGAAAAACTGTCGCTGAGGAACAGACGGTAATACTGGGGGTCTGACATCAGGTCTGGCTAAAACCTGTCGTGGAGGAACAGATGGTGATACTAGGGGTCTTACATCAGGTCTGGCTGCATTATCATATCTCAATGTAGGCCTCTTTGGGGATAAAAAGGGCTGAAAACTACCACTCTCTGACATAAATCTCCTCCTTTGTTGATTAGAAGTAGATGGATGCATACTTTGTTGTTGGTTCCAATCAGACTCAAAAATCTGTGCCTTCGCTACTACTCCCTCAAGAGTTGACAACTCAAACCCTCTCACTCGAGATCGCAAACTAGGACGTAAACCATCCTCAAATTTCCTCGCCTTCAGATCATTATCGGCTACTAAATGTGGAGCAAAACGAGATAATTCTATAAAACGAGCCTCATAGTCAGCAACAGACAGCTCACCCTGAACCAACGACTCAAATTCATGTGCTTTTCTGACGACGAACAGCTACGGGGAAAAACTTACGATCGAACTGGTCTTTAAACGCTTCCCATGTCCACACTACTTTTGGATCTGAACGTACAACTGACTTCCACCATTGTTCTGCCTCTCCTTGCAATTGATAAGTCGCTAAGGTAACACATTGCTTGGAAGTACAACCCATAACTTGAAAAAGTTTCTCTATTTCTGACTTCCATAACTCGGCTGCCATAGGATCTGGCTTGCCAGAAAAACAAGGTGGATCTAGACGTCTAAACTCCATAAAAAGAGCACTGGCCCGCTCCTGCGCTGATGTCTCAGGAGTAGAACTAGATCGCTGCTGTTGATTAGCTGTAATAGTTGACATAGTCTGCAACAATTGTTGAAGTTGTGTTGCAGGAATAGGTATAATTGGATCTGGAACAGAATTTGACGTAGATTTTGACTTAGATTTGGGTTGCACTGGAGGAGTCTGAATAGGTTTTGACGTAGATCTTGACTTAGACTTAGGTTGCACTGGAGGAGTCTGAACAGGATTCTTTTTAGGCGGCATCCTATAGATAAAACACCAAATTAGCCTAAAACGAACAAGTAAATCTATACAATATACATACTAATACATAACCATACAACTCATTTACGTCGCAAAACATGAACCTAACAACTCTAACACAACAACAAATAGTAAATACATTATGATTTATGTAGATAGTTCCCAGATCATGCTCTGATACCATTTTCTGTCACGACCCTCAATCTAGTGTTACTAACACCAGATTTTGGTTGGCAGCCTCCGTAGAACTCCGATTCTTGGGACTTTCAAGTAGTACATACTAAGTCCCATAAGCGGGGCTCCACAAGGAGGATTTCTGAAAGTAAAACCAACAAACATGTTGCATTTCTCAAAATTTCATCATATACAATATATATTACTGTGTACAACTGAGCACCTCAGGGCAAACCAAAAACATAAACCACATCATATTTACTATACCTGACATACATATGCAGGGTATTACAAAAAAAATACACACTGATATGTACAAAGCAAAAAGGACAACTGGAGTCTGTAGTCTCTACTCCTGCAGCTCCCTACTCTCACCTGAAAAAAATAGAAAGGAAAACTTGAGCTACTAAGCCCAGTGAGTGCGTGTGTGCCGTGAAAATGCATGTTTCATGTCATGCTCATTTAATGCACATGAATGCACAGGCTTCCAAATCATTTTTATATACAGAGGTGGGACTTCTACCCACTTGTAACATACACACGCTTTCAACACATTTCCACAACTTTTCATATTTCCCAATTGGATCACCAAAGTCTAAAACAGAGATGGGACTTCTACCCACTTGTATAGACTTTTCCACCGTGGTCAACTACAGAGGTGGGACTACATAGTTCACACGGGCTGAACTAGTCTAACCCACTTGTATTGAACCTCACTATCTGCCTAACAGCGAGAAGTCATAAGTCGCCTGGCAAAACGATAGCGGACAATTTACGAGCTCGTCACACACAACCAATCTTTGCTTGCCCATAAGCAGGTCAGGTCAAACCTCTCAACCAATCGACACACGTCGGTGGGAGTCACTGCCTACTTTGGTATTTCAGCATTTTAGAGCTCTGTTCTTCCACCCGGTCTAAACATTGGTCGCTCCCAATGGTACCAATCGGGGTTTAGGGACTTTCACCCACGGACCCTCTAATCATGTCCTGTCGAATTACACATTTCCGGTGTGGTGTCCAACTCAAGTTATAACAACGTATGTTTCATCGCATTTACAATCACCGTATGTATGTATGCAGGAGTCCACACACAAGCATAACAGATCATTTCATTTTTTTGTTTTAAAGGCAAACAGAGGACGACCTTCCTCATGAGGTCCCCTCATATCTTTAAGTTCCCCATAGGGGTCTCCTGTAATGCATCCTGTATCTAGACGGTTCACAGACGGTTGACAGACTACACATCGTCTGTCGCAACACAACCCACTAAGATCACTATACCATGGTATGAATCATTCATGCTCAATCATATAATGATACATCAACTATGAACCATGCATTTGATATGCACATAACTTAGCCAATCTAACTCCAATCTAAAAATTCATTCTGCTATAAGACGTCATGCCACAAACATGCTTTTTCGCAAGAAGTAATTACATTACAAGGATGAAGGATCTTTCTTTGAAATATTTTGTCAAACAGGTAGTGGGCGGACTTTGTAGGACTTTGTAAGGGACAGCTAAACAAATTTACTCATCTCTATCATCCAACCTTCCATTAATAATCTCACTAATTAAATCAGGAAAATCCAGCAATAACCTTCAGAAAAATCCAACGAGAACATATCCCAAACGAACATCCAACAATATGCGAACCTAATTCCAATGAGAACATAACCCAAACGAAAATCCAGCAATATTCGAACCTAAATTCAGCAATTCCAGCAACCAATCCAGTAAGAATCTGACCCTAAATGAAATTCAGCTATAACCTAACCTTAATACAACAATTCCAGCCATACCTAACACTAATACAGCAATTCCAGCAATACCTAACCCTAATACAGCAATACCTAATTCCAGCAATACCTAACCCTAATTTCAGCAATACTTAATTCCAACAATCCCTAATTCCAGCAATATTCTAACCTTCATACAACAATTCCAGCAATACCTAACCCTAATACAGCAATACCTAATTCCAGCAATACCTAACCCTAATTTCAGCAATACTTAATTCCAACAATCCCTAATTCCAGCAATATTCTAACCTTCATACAGCAATTCCAGCAATACCTAACCCTAATACAGCAATACTTAATTCCAGCAATCCCTAATTCCAGCAATATTCTAACCTTCATACAGCAATTCCAGCAATACCTAACCCTAATACAGCAATACCTAATTCCAGCAATACCTAACCCTAATTTCAGCAATACTTCAATTCCAGCAAAAAGGGTTTTGAAGGCAACCCCAACATACACATGCGTGCTCCTAACCTATGCACTCACCTGAAAGTATCAGAGGTTTGGCTCTTAACCTCAGCTTCTCTTTCTCTGTCTTCTTCTTCTTCTTCTTTTCCTCTTCAATTAAAGTGTTGGCTGGAAATGAAATGTTTGAAAGAAGTTTAACCTATTTATAGACTTGTAAATGGCTTTTAGCTAAAAAGGGGGTTATGGGATGTTTTGGGATAATATTTTAGAAGTTTAACCTTATGGTGGCAATAAACAAAATGTTATGTAACTGATTTAACAAAAAGTATTCCAAGGATTTAAAAAAAACCGAGGTCATTTGAGTTATTTTATTAAACTATACATGTACATATCGATGCGTAACTTACAATCCAGGTGTCATATTGACATGCCGTTTTCGTCAGTAACTCCGTAACTTGACTACGACCACAACGGTTAGGCTCTCCGACTTAACAGATTTGAAAACTCGATGTTGGCGGAGCCCCACCTAAAATAAGGACATAATGGTCATTTCTCATATTGTTTAATTTTAAGTCCGTATCTTAACATTTGGACATTGGGTTGACATACGGCTTGCGGCTCGATAATGGAACAACATTATGATCAAGTCAAAATATTCTCGGGGCCAATGGACCTACAACCAACGGCTATCCAGTGTACAAACCAGATTTCTGGGGTATAGGGTCTTACATTAACTATTAAAAAGGTTTTGATCACACTAATAATGATCTGATGGTCTAATACTAGGGGTCCATTAGGTCTTTGGTAGATGGCCATGACAGTGAAGGGATTGGATAAATTAAGGAGCATGGGACAAGGCAGGATCACAGACTCACAATGTAGTAGGGCATATGGAAGAATGTAGGATGGTAGAGTACCATTATTGGTGTATCCCTGAAACCCTAAACTCTTTCTAAATAGATCATATCCTAGAGGGACAGCTAAGAATGTAGGATGGTAGAGTACCATTATTGGTGTCTCCTTGAAACCTTAAACTCTTTCTAAATAGATCATATCCCCCCCCCCCCCCCCCCCCCCCCCCCCCCCCCCCCAAAAAAAAAAAAAAAAAACCAACTCTCTTCTCCTCTTTCCATCACATGTGTGGGGTCCACCTTGTGGACGGTGTGCATCTCCCTTAGCCCTACTCCAAGGGTTGACGTGTGGGCTCTCTGATGCAGGACAATTAACCACTTGCTCTAACAGCTCAAACTAATAGAGCATGGCGAATTAATCCCTTTTATGTCATAGCCCAGGCCCCAAATCCATGGGTTCCGCCCTCTCATGGGCCGTGCTCAGCCCATATGGCCCATATAACTGCCAGAAGGATTGTCCTCCACTTTCTTTTGCCCAGAGCTCCTCCAGAATCCCCATGCCACCCAGTGAAGAGCTCATCAATACCACTCGGCATGACCCAGGATATCCCCGCAAGCTTAGGAACACTCCATCCAGATGTCAGATGAAAACGGGCAATGAAGCAGAAGATGATCCATCGTTTCTTCTGCCCGAAGACAAAGGCAGACGTTCGGAAGTTGCATTCCACGCTTCCTCAAGTTATCAATCGTGATAATTCTTTTCCTGCCAGCTAGCCATCCAAATGCAGCAACCTTGGGCAGGGCTCCTTAGAACTAGACAAAACTGGTGTGGCAGGGGGCTGAGAAAGATGAGGCTACCAACGACTTGTAGAAGGATTGAACTGAGAAGATACTAAAGGGCGATTGCGACCAACATATAGAATGGCGATAAGGATAGAGGAACGGGGGCTTCCTACAAAAAAGAGATTAGAGAAGTAAATTCGTGTATCTCTAGGTCTAAAAGATTCCTACGAAAAGTGGGATTCCAAATCCCACCACTGTCATGCAGAGAGAAACACTCTCTAACAGTAGTGTTAAGGTTCACAGAGATAGTGAACAAAGCTGGGAATGATTCAGCTAGCGATCTGCTGCCATGCCAGATATCCAGCCAAAATCTAATTCTATCTAGGAGAAAGATATTCTGTCAAACATAGGTGTGGCAACTTTAGCAATTCCTTTCCATAGGAAAGAGGCACAATATAGGGAGGATTGCTTGGTCCACAATCCAGACGAAGACACATTGTATTTGGCGGCAATAATTTGGCACCACAGACAATCTTCCTCACACTCGAATCTCTAGACCCATTAATAGGAGGTCTTTAATGTTCGCCCCTCCATTATCATAAGAAGATCAAACCTCTTTCCAATTTAAAAGGGGAAATTTCCCACTAGAAGAGCCACCCCTGCAAAAGAAAGTTTCTTCTTATCTTGTCTATTTTAATAATCATGGATTTTGGGCATCTAAATAAGAAAAGGAAGTAGATCGGGGGATTAGATAGGGAAGCCTTAGTGAGATTAAGTCTCTCTCCCATTGATAAAAGACTGAGCTTCCAAGAGGATAGTTTCCATTCCATTCTTCCAATAATCTTGTCCCACAGAGCAATGAGAGGCTTGCCAACACACGGGCAAACCCAAATAGAAAGTAGGGAGTTGACATACCTTACACCGAAAGGATCCGGCCAAGGAAGAACAAGCCTCGGGCTATAGACTGATACTAAATATTTCAAACTTGGATAAATTAATTTTCATACCTGAAACAACCTTGGTACTAGGAGATAGTCATACTCAATAGAGCACGTGGGTTTCATCTGCCTCGCAAAAGAGGAGGGTATCGTCAGCGAACTACAGATGAGATATCGCAAAAGAGGAGGGTCGATCTCCTGCCCTCGAGAAAGCATGTTGCTGAGAGCCTCTATGACTAGGACAAACAAAAAGGGGGAGAGAGGATCTCCTTGATGAAGACCTTTTTAGGCCCTGAAATACCCAAAGGGAGAGCCGTTAATGAGAATAAAGAATTTAGGCGACCTAATACAGGATTTCATCTAGGCTCTCCATTTGAATCCAAAGCCCATACGATCAAGCATTTGGTCCAAGAAAGACTAATCGACATGATCGTAAGCCCCACATCCAATTTGCATATGATACCTGGCCTTTTGGACTTCGCTTGCGAATCCAGACATTCATTCGCTATGAGCAGAGAGTCCAGAATTTGCCTCCCTTCGACGATTGCAGAATGGAAAGGGGAGACAATTTTGGCTATAACACATCCAAGTCTCTGGCTCAAGATTTTGTAGGGGCTCCCGATGAGGCTAATAGGCCTGAAGTCCTTCACGTTATGCGCGCCTCCCACCTTCAGGATGAGGACAATGAATTTACTTCCCAACTCAGTAGCCAACCTATTATGCTCAGAGAAATCTGTTATGAAAGCCATCAGATTCAGGTTAATCAGATCCCAAAAGGCCTAGAAAAAGGCCAACGAAAAATCAACGGGACCCGAAGCTTTGTCAGAGACCCTACATAGCTTCTTTTACCTCGTCAATCTGCATGGGGAGTTCCAGGAACTCGACATCCTCTTCTAATAAGGACATGAAAGTAAGATAATCTAAAGGGGGCCTATGAATATTGTCAGAAGAAAGCAAGTTAAAGAAAAAAATTAACAAAACAAGAGGTAATAGAGGTATTATCTGAAAGAATGACGTCTTCCACAATGATGGAAGAAATAGAGTTGGATCTCCTCCTAGCATTGGCCATGGAACGAAAAATTTTTGTGTTACGGTCCCCTTCTTTAAGCCATGTGGCCCTTGACCGTTGACACCATTCGATCTTCTCTTCTTTTAACCTCGCACAATACATAGATGAGAGGTAGAGATCTGGATTCATTATCCATCTCAGATAGTTGATGTACTTCCTCAAGCAGATCCAATTCCTGGATAGAAGCCATAATAGAAGCCATTTCAAACGCCCTCTTTCCAAATATATCTTGGTGCCACGATCTGAGATTTTCTTTCAGCGCCTGAAGCTTCTTATGCAACACAAAACCAACAGTTCCCTGAAACTTAAAAGAAGAGCACCATCCGAAAACGAGATCCTTAAAACCTTTTATTTCCAACCAATCCAACTCAAACCTAAAAGGTTTTGGGCCCCAGTTAATTCTTCCGTTTCAAGCAAGACTGGGCAATGGTTAGAGAGAGGTTTAGGCAACCCGTTTAGGCGGGTGAAGCTAAACTTATGGAGCTAGTTTAAAGAAACAAGGAATCGATCAAGAAGGGACATTGATGGGGGGCATCCTGTTATTAGACCAGGTGAACTTAACCGTTCCCATCGGGAGGTCTAGAAGGCCATGCCTGGCCACCCAATCAGCAAAACCTCTCATAGAAGCAGAAGTTCCTTTTCCATTCAACTCTTCATAAGAGAAATGTACAACATTAAACCCAAGGAGACTCCACAATCCTTAAACAGAGGACATTTCCGCCCAAAACAGAGACATAGTGGCTGGAGTAGAAGGCTCATACACCCCAGAGAGCACCCATCGAAAGCTAGAAGGCTCACGAAAGACGACATTGATAGAGTATTGACCAATCCAGTTGTCTTTCATAGTTCTTTTGGAGTGATCCCACAAAATAACAATACCTCCGGCAGATCCTAAGGCGCCAAGGGCCTTCCATTCTATCCCCTTCCTTCCCCAAATGGAACAGACAATGCCTATCCATAGAGTGAAGCTTGGTTTCTTGCAGGAGAAGACAATGATGTTGGCTTTAGACATATAGCACATTTCCTTCACTTGAGACTACTTATGAGGGCAGCCAAAACCTTGCACATTCCATAAGAGGATCTTTATTGAGAAACAATTTTAGCCCCTCGTCCCTTTCTCTTCTCTTGGGGAGTCGTCTCTAACTCTCCCGAGTCAGTAGCATTGAGCCTGACCGGCTCCCTGTTATGAGAGGATCGTGGGTTTCTCAACAGAGAGGCCCCTTCCGCCGAAACTTTTAGTCTTATCTCTGCAATTGGCTTAAAGAGGGCTATGTAATCGTTGTCCACATCTCCAAACACAACACCCATCAATCTTTCAACATGCCCAACGACTGTCCTGACCCAACGTTTTCTTTTGATAGCTTCCACCAGCCCTTCCAAAACTTCCATCGGGATAACATTAGGAAACAACCTCCCCTGCTTAGAAGAGGAATCTTCAAAATTAAACGTTGTCCTAAGGGGAGGGACATCGAGGGCTTCCTATGTTGAAATCCTGACTTGACAGTCGCCCTCACCACCTTTGAGGACAGATTCAGGCGGGAGGTTAACCAAGGCGAAAGGATCAATTGGTGATGAGCCTATATCCACAGAAGAAGAGGGCACAAAGACAGACATACGAGAAGGAGAAGATGGAGGGGTGAGAAAGACATTTACCAAAATATTGAGGGCAACAAGGTAGTTGGGAACATTGTTCTTCGATGCTTTAAGCAAGATTAGGGTAGAGAGAAGAGGGGGGACGTCCTAAATACTCTCATTATCTGAGGGTGTCAAGTCGATCTCGTTGTCTTCTTCCTCATTCAAGTTGGATACATGTTCCGGTGTCACTTCGGGGGTAAAGGCCTCTACGTGTAGGAGATCCAAGGAGAAATGTCATATTTGGGACACGTGGAGGGCCTAGATCTTGGCCAAACATTAAACTAGTAAGAAAAGTAAATAGCTATGATCTTTGCCAAACACCCAAGAAAAAACTAAGTCTCAAACTGAGGAGGGCCTAGATTCTCTTTAACCAAATGAGTTGGGCGGAACCACAAATCATGAGAAAAACACTTCCTCTCCTACATGCAAGTGAAAACCCAACTTAAAATCATTTAGAAAACAGTCGTCTTGACATTCCATACTCTCCATATGGAGAAAGAAATCCAGATGCATCATCAGAGATAAAGTAAATGAAGAAAAGGTCCCACTTTACATAAAACAAGTCTAAAAAACGGGGGCCATCACAACTCTAGTGCTTGGCTCCACAAATGCAATTGCAAAGTACCGCTCATGCACAAGTAGCTTTCGGAGCCCGTAATAACCCCTTAGCCTTTACAGAACCACACAAATCTATGGATGAAGGTATTCCCTATACATTAATACCATGACAAATTGCCAGTAGTTTAGAAATAAAGAACCAAATAAATATGATACTGTGTATGGTATGTCTTGCATGTATCTGGAATCAGCATCAACAATCAACATTTCGACACAATATGATACTGGTACTCTTAAGCATGGACCAGTAGAGTATATGTGTATCCACACATAAAATTACAGAATGGCCTCAAAAAGCTCAACCAGTTCTCTCTTTCAACACCCAGTGTAGGAAGTAGAAAGTTGCAAACTGGTGGAACTAAGTTGCACACTATTAATTTTCTGAGTTATATGAGACAAATGATGTCAGAATTTAACTCATATCTAGAAACCATCTGTTCTTCAGGAAAATACATGCATGTCTAAAATAAATAAAGATTGAAAGAACTACCTGTGTGTAAGCATCTACTGCCAAGAGAAAATCCTTTCTTCTGAAGGCCTCTTCTCCTCTTGATTTTGCCTCTAGAGATTTCTTCTTCGCCTCAGGTGTTACCTGAGTAAATCATTGAACACTTCTAAGGGTTGTAACAAAAGCAATACATAGAAGATTTAAGATATCAAATTTACCATTATGCACTAAGATGTCTGTGGCTATGGCAAAACAGAAAAGAGTTGGGACCCCCAAGTCAGCCTTCTTATCTATACATCTTAGCGGTTTCATACGTGGTTTTAAATAGTGGGTTCAGAGTACGGCTCGCCCAGAGAACAAAAAAAGGTACGGCTTGCTTTCAATCTGACTCAGTCAGATGTTCTAGTTTGATCTGGTTTCAGAATGCAAAAAGGTTTGACAGAAATCCTACAGGTAAGCACCTACGAAGGCTTAAGGTGCCAACAACAAAAGGATAGTGGGGAAACATAAAATGTCCGTCTGACCAAGCATTTGCTTGGCAAGATAAACTTTATATGTGGGCCCCACCTTTTGATTGCCCAAAGCGTACACATAGTTGGATCCATGGTGGATGGGAGACGTCACAAAATTCCCCCACTGGATGATCAAAACCATCCAATTGTTGTAATTGTTTATCAAATCAGATTGCCAGGATCATCTGATAGGGAAGATAGGGAATGGCCCATGCCACAATGTGGCCCACCAGAACGAGTTAGATAATGTAAAAAGTAGGTCCACCAGTACCACTGATGAGTAGAACAAAAAATGTGATAGGTAGAACAAAAAAAGAAGAAGTCTCGTTTCTTTTGTAGAGCATCCTATAATACCTGCTTCTTATCAATTATAATACCTCAAAGAATGTACTATAAAGTGCAGGTGCCATTTTTACTATGTGCTTCAATGTACTATTGCAGGATTGATAAATGTGATTTTGAAGTTCATCTGTGTGAATTATGTGACATCCTAATTCCCAAAAACACCAAGGGATAAAGAAAACTATGAGGAAGCATTACCAGTCAAAGAATGTTCTAGGTTTTAACAAAACCAGACTGTTGCTAACAACTATGATCCAACCAAACAGTTTGAGCAAAGACTCCACATTCCACAAATTTATGCTACAAGAAAACAACAAAATAGAGAGAAAAAAATCAATACAATAAAGATTGGCACCTCAACAATCTCTAGCTTTTGTGAGTTGGTATTCTTTGATACATCATCTTTCTTCAAACTTCCAGCTTCCTGCTACATGTGGCTCTGCCCAAAGTTAATACAAGCATGCACGAACTATATGGAAGAAAGAGATAAAATGTCACCTCCTGATGCACTTTCAGAAGCCTATACACTATTAAGGTGTAGCCAGTGTTTTAAATATCGATGATATCGGCTGATATATCCCACGATATATCTTGTATCCCATCTGTATGATACAAAACGCACAGGTAGTGCCGATATATCCCATGTGTTTAATTTGGTGAACTTTTTCAATTTTTTATTCCTTTTTTTTTGTTGTTGTTGAAATTATGTTAAATCAGTGTCAATTGGTTATAAATTCATTGGTTCTTCATGTTTTGCATGTAAAATCATGAAGTTAGAGCTTTGATTTTGATATCCATTGGTTCTTCATGTTCTCCATGTTTTTTTCCAAAGTTTTCCTTCAACCAGCTGTCAATTGAGACTAATTTCAAAGTATTTAGGAGTATTTGATGAAATGATCATCACATACACTATAATTTTGAAATTTGAGTGTAGGTGGTCCGATTTGGAAAAATTAGGGAAATTTTGAATTTTCACAAATTTCTCCCATATTACATGAAGTCAAGCGTGTATGAGGGCCGATCTACTGATTTGTTAAGTCTAGTCAATTTTTTAAAAATAAAAATTATTTTTTAATATAAAAAATTATTATTATTTTCGAAATTTTCCTTCAACCGGCTGTCAATTGAGACTAATTTCGAAGTATTTATGAGTGTTTGATGAAATGATCATCGCATACACTCTAAATGTTATGCGTTCAATTTGAATATGATTGCTTTAGTTCAGTCATACAAAGCATAGCTTAGGACAATATACAAAGGAAACCTATTATGTGCACTTCTTTTTTGAGATGTTATGATTTAAAAGTGTGTATTGAGGTCTTTTTTAACAATATCTGAAGTTTCATTGAAAAATTCAACCATTTTCCCAATGTTTTCTTATGTTTCCCAAAAAGTGCGACAAATTACCTGATACAAACGATATATCCCGTGCGATAACCGATATGTATTTATATCTCAAGGATTCGATATGTAACGTGATACCGATATTTCAAACATTAGGTGTAGCTGAGAGCATTTTCATCATTCTGAAATAAAACTCATAAATTAAATTAAATACCTGCTCTTCGTCTGCTTCAGATTGCATATATTTGATTATTCCATCAACACTCCAGTCAGGAATAGTTTGAACAGGAAAAGTCAGCGGGAAGAGAATCTCAACTGCTCGACGATGACCTCTTGTGGCGGCAACTTGTACTGGCTTCAGACCATCCTGTGGTTGAAGAAAAGAAAAACAACAACAACAAGAAGAAACAAAAGAAATCTTAAAACCTGAAGCATGAATATAATCACGAAGTTTCTCCACGTATCACAATAATATCCTTCCCTCTGCAGCATAATTCAAGCAATCACACACAAGCGTTCACAAAAACACCCATATACACATTTACACAAGTTTGGAGTCATGAAAAGAAGTAAAATTAAGAAGTTTTGAAACAGCAAGAATGACCAAAGTTTGTTCATCTACTAGAAGGGGAAGAAGTCAGGACAACAAATGTAAAGATCGTGAAATTTTCCCACTTACCATGTAATATAATTTGGAGATTTCAATCAGACTTAGTGAACTGCTATCTCATACAAAAGTGAAACACTCAGTTCAGATAATAGCTTGTCTCACTCGCACCTTTACAAAATACACGAAGTACTGTGGTAGTAAATTATTCCAATTTCACGGAGAACATGAGGGTAAAGAAAACTGCACACAATTTTCTTGATAAACCAGTTGTTATTTCCTTTACTTTGGAGCCCAAACCAAAAAAGGAAGCAATAAACAATAGAAATTCCACTAAAATGGGCATAACATGCGGTACAAAGATGCTTCAAATTCCAGAAGCATAATGTCATCTCCTGTATCTAGGAATTGATCCCGCATTGTTAGCTTGGAAGGCTAGGGGTTATAGTTGATGTTGATTCATCATTTTTAACGTCTCTAATCGCCTTTGTTTGCTCTCCTCATCATCAGAGCGCCCCAGAAAACTGCCTCTAAATTAGATTATCTTTATGAAATTGAATACCTTCCTGATCCCAAAATCCCAGCAACCCAATATCCCATTGTTAATTCATACGCTATATATGGTAATATCCGGGACAACACTGCTAAAAAGATTCTCAAACAGATTGTCCCTCCATCGAAGAATCCCAGTTCCATCAAAGAGTATGTTTGTGCCTCAAAATTTGATCAACACCCAATTTTTCCAAATCAAAAGGAGTCATTTGTGACTCCAAACCTTTCCAAAGAACTTCATCAAGGTTGGTTGTATAACGGATATACCATATTCACTTTGGTGCTGTCAGGCTAGCTCTTACTTTTCATGGTCGACAAGGTCTCCCCGTTGTTTCCAGAATCGCTCTGCTAGACTCATGGTTCGAAGAGTATCTATCAGCTAGCAACCATTGGTACAGTTGAAACCACGTTAAAAGCATGAATTATTTTCATTATTCTGTTCCCAAACTACAACATGTCCCCGCGTGATGAGCATTTTTTTTAAGCCCTTAAGGTCCAAATCCAGCTCACTGGAGCATAGCAGATCCCGGGATCCATAGCCACCACCCTTCATTATCAAGTGGCTTTTTGGGTCCAATATCATTCGCTAGATCTTCCAATCCCTGGTCTGAGCAAAAACCAAGAAGCCCTTATGCTCTCTATTGAAAACAAAGGAGTGCCTCATTGCACCTTTATTCCACGACAGCTCACCAATGATCACCTCAAAGCCATTTTACCCTCCGTTGGGTCACGGCCTATGAACAACTTCATTCCAACCCACAGGTTGTGCAACATGATCAACCCTTTTTTCCGACCACGGAAAGATGGCTCTGTCGAAACCAGTTTTCGAGCTACTGTTACAACAGAAAATGTTTTCTCCACGTCTCTTCCGGAGATAAACACTTACTCTCTGGCCGTCCCAATTGTCAGGATGGACTTTGATGGTTTGCCGATCTATTAAGGCAAGAGTCCCTCAGGACACATCTGGTATGACGTCTACGACTGTGAAGACTGTATTGAGCACATGTTTGACAATGATGATGATAATTGGCGAAGTAAATACCAGAAGAAAAAGCAAAAGCCTTCCTTCCAACAAGAACTTGCTAAATGAGATGCAAATGGAGATGCAGAAGTCGGATTACTCGGTGAACCATCTGGGAAATTCGACTACTATGTTCTTTATCCTAAGAACAGAAAACCCAAATCATCCTTTCCACCAGAACCACATTTGGAACTTGAGCATCACAAGCCGCCTCCACCAAAGCCAACTCTTGCATCTTATTACCAAAAGGCCTTGTCTATGCTCACCTCAAAAGCTCCTACCTACTCTTCCACTCACCAGTCACCACCAATGCAACACTTTGAGTCACCTCTCGAAGTTTTTCTTGAATCCCAACCTGCCCAACAGCAACAAACATCTCATCCATCTTTTCCTCCTGAGGATTTTGAGTTCCCTCACCTACAAGTAAAACATGCCTGGAAGATCACAACTCCTGCAGGAACAGACTCAGATGGAACTCCAAAGTGGATTTCTGCCACTGAAGCATCTTTAAATTGGCAAGCAGAAAATGCAATCCATCAAAATCAAGCTCTCTAACAGATCTTGGCAAATCAACAGCAGATGCTCTCTCAGAATAATTCTAACTTGTCCACCCTGGCAGAAATAGTGGAAACGAATTTCTGCTCTTGAACAAGAATTACACTAAATTGCCATGACAGTCGCCAATTGGACAATTGCAAGCCCACTTCTTGCACAAAAGAAAGCAGAAAAGAAGTCTCTGGAGAATCAGTTATCCTCCATTTTGGCCTCACCATCTCCACAATCACCATTCCTTCAAGCTGATTCTTCACACCCCACTTCTTTACCTTATGTTCTGAACATCAAGCACCCATTTCAAGACCCCTTCCCTCCATCTCTCCAGAAATTCCCCTATTACCCCAGCTATAGCATCTTCCTCTCAACCTCTGCCCACCTTTCGAGTATGGCCTCCCCGTTCCTCCCATCCCAAACCTCATAAGTCCACATCATACATACCTCCTCCATCCTATCTAGCCGAAAACATTACAACTTTCTCCGTCCCAGACCTGACCACCCTTCCAGTCGCCACAACAGACCTCAACCCAATCACCTCTTTCTTTCATGCGACATCGATCCAATCACCTTTATCCCCTGCTATGACTATCAGTGCTCAAATTACAGATGCAGACTCTTCTTCCGACTCCACTGAAGAATACCGGGAGCTGCTCATGCAACATGGAACTCTGCAAGACCTGTATGATGATGAATATGAGGCAGCCAACCCTCCACCACCACATGGCAGATGACTACCCACCAAAGTCAATTATGCTGAAACGATTGACAAAAAACATCTGTTTACCATTGATGATATTCCCTGTTCACAATGGCAAACTCTTGTTTTTGAAATGTACTCTTGGTGCGCCGCCGAAATGCATACGCCCAATGCCACTGCCGCCCGTATGATTCAAAAGTTTGTTGGTCGCCTTGCTGACCACCTTCATGAATGGTGGAATAGCCTTGGAGAATACAGACAACTCCAGGCTCTCCATTCCCTGGCCTTTGAAGCATTCATGGGTCTTATCTATAACGAATTCATCGGCTCTATCCAGACTTACCAAGAAACAACCCGAGATGAATTCCTCAAGGCCAAGATGTGTTCTTTCAACTGAAAGGACGTTGAAAAGCACTATGATACCATGACATGAAGATTTTACATCCTCAACGGTATTGATGATGTTAATCTAAAGCTGACTTATCTGAACTCTCTCCCAAAACCTCTTGGCGGTGAAACTCAAAAGCTGCTAACCCTCAAAGGCCACAACCTGCAGCAGATTTCCTTTCGCCTCATTCATCAATTCAGCATTCAAGCTATCGAGAAGCTGTGCAACTAGCATAAATTCATGCGCCATGTCGAACAACTTGGCAAATGACTTGGTTCAGCATGTAACCGGCCTGATCTCTCCATTAGATGCCAAGATCCAAAGGATTATGATTGCTCTTACAAAAAGAAGCATCATTTCAAGAAGCTGCCACAATTTGACTCTAGGCGAGACAAACGAGAACATTTTCCGACCAGGAAAAGGGTCGGAAAATGCGCAACAAAAAATGGCATTTCTTCCGGAGAAAGAAATTGAGAAGAAACACTAGAGTTGCACGAGTCGAGTTAGCTCGGTCAGCTCGCTCGATTCGACTCGAAAAAGCTCGACTCGCCTCGGCTCAAAGTTGGATTCAAACTGAGTCGAGCCGGTTTTTGGAGCTCGAAAAAATTTCGAGCCGAGTTCGACTTGCCCGAGCTCGACTCGACTCGGATCGAACCGGATCGATGACTCGGTTATTTTGATATGGATGTTGTTCGCCGAGTGTTTGATGAAATGATTCAACTCGGGTTGGGAATTCTCAACCCAGGCTCAACCCAAGCGGGCTCAATCGGGTTGGCCGGGTTGGTCAGGTATATATATGCTAATATTTTCATTATTACATTAGTCTATTATATTTTCAATATACATTTTATTTTTTGTACCTATAATTTTATTAATTATATATATAGTTATTTATTGTAAAGAAGTTTTTTTTTTTTCTAGACAAACAAGCTAAAATATAGGACAACTACTCCTTTAAAAGTCGTATTGTGTATCAAGCAATCTATTTGGGAGAGAAATCCGGTGTATCTTGTTAGCTTGAGTCATCGGAAATGACGTGGACTAATGAAACCCGACGACATTGGATTTTCCTGTGCTTTCAACATAGACGATTCACACTCAATTATAATTAATTTATAAGGAACTTATATATTGATCAGGTTCGGGTTGGGTCAGGCAACCCGAGCCCAACCCAAGTTTTATCGGGTTGGTGTTTGTATGGCCCAAGCCTGAGACCAAACTCAACACATCCTTCCCAAGCCCAACTCACTGGGCGAGCTTTCAAAACCAAGGAGGACTCTTCTGATTCTGAGGCTGTCTGCTACCCCTAAACTACACAAGAAGCCTTCGATCGTCGTTTCTCAATCCCGGTCGTTAATCTTTTGAAATCGCGTGATGCGAATAAAAACGCTCGTAACTCCCCGTTATATGTCCGATTAGGTCGATTTTAGGTTCATTGGAAAGGTGAGTCAGTGCTCTTTAAAACTCCTTTAGGAATCGTCGCATTCCGAGACCGGTTAGGCCTCCAAAAGTGGTGTGAGAGTAAATGGTTCAAAATTTTCCTTACATCCCCTGTTCCCACGAAAACCCCCATAACTCCTTCATCGGAGGTCAGATTTGGACGATGTTTAACTTGTTGGAAAGGTAACTGGGCGAGCTTTCAAAACTAAGGAGGACTCTTCTGATTCTGAGGCTGTCTGCTACCCCAAAACTACACCAGAAGCCTTTGATCGTCGTTTCTCAATCCCGGTCGTTAATCTTTTGAAATCGCCTGATGCGAATAAAAACGCTCGTAACTCCCCGTTATATGTCCGATTAGGTCGATTTTAGGTTCATTGGAAAGGTGAGTCAGTGCTCTTTAAAACTCCTTTAGGAATCGTCGCATTCTGAGACCGGTTGGGCCTCCAAAAGTAGTGTGAGAGTAAATGGTTCAAAATTTTCCTTACATCCCCTGTTCCCACGAAAACCCTCATAACTCCCTCATCGGAAGTCAGATTTGGACGATGTTTAGTTCGTTGGAAAGGTAACTGGACGTGCTTTCAAAACGGAGGACTCTTCTAATTCTGAGGCTGTCTGCTACCCCAAAACTACACCAGAATCCTTTGATCGTCGTTTCTCAATCCCGGTCGTTAATCTTTTGAAATCGCGTGATGCGAATAAAAATGCTCGTAACTCCCCGTTATATGTCCAATTAGGTCGATTTTAGGTTCATTAGAAAGGTGAGTCAGTGCTCTTTAAAACTCCTTTAGGAATCGTCGCATTCCGAGACCGGTTGGGCCTCCAAAAGTGGTGTGAGAGTAAATGGTTCAAAATTTTCCTTACATCCCCTGTTCCCACGAAAACCCTCATAACTCCCTCATCGGAAGTCGGATTTGGACGATGTTTAGTTCGTTGGGTCGGTCGGGTTGAACCCGCCCAACTTTCAGCCCTACCTGGTATGGAGGAGGCATTGGTAGAGACTTCAAAGTTATTTGGCGCTTACTGGTGATGGCTTCTCTCTAGGCTATTTGGAGAGAAAGAAACAATTGTTGCCTCTAGAACATCTCCTCTACTTCTTCAAGGGTGTCAGATTAGATCTTTCGAGATTTAAAGGACTGGTCTCTAGGTCTTAATCTTCATGATAGTTCTATCATGCCCTCTTTTAGGCTACTACGGATGTTTCTGCTTTCTATCTTCAACGGAAGGTCTTCTTTTTATCTTTTGTATAGATGTTTTTGTCTTGAGTTGCATGGTTGTTTGGTAGATTTTTTGTTTACTTTTGTTTTGTTTTTGTTTAGTTACTTTTTTTGTGCCTTGTTTTCTTCCAAGGTTGCTTCAGCTCCCTTATATTTATATAAATATTCAATCTTCAAAAAAAAAAAAAAAAAAATCAACACATACCCCGTAAAATATAAAACAGGTGAAATCTCTCATGGTTATTCTACGTGGCCCTAAATCGTAGGAGGTACTCTCCCCATAATCCTACTTCATGAGATCCTTTGACCACCTTCCCCAAACACAAAAAAAGTTGGCAACAAAGGTAACATATTGTGGTACAAGCTAAAGTCCCTCAAACATTTAGCTGGTTAAGGCCGATAGTATAATGCAGCAGGAGAGCAAAAAGTGGGAGTGAAAACAACAGACACAGTGAAAGGTCAAGAAGTGGGGTACTTAAAAAAGGAGTTTTGGAAGGTCAGGAAGTGACAATTGAAGCTGGAATAAGAAACCAAATTGAGGCAGAATGGAACAGGGAGGTTGATGGATGTCCTAGTGAAATTGCTTTCATGGAATGTGAGGGGGCTAGGCTACCCATAAAAAAGGTCCCAAGTGAAGCAAGTTTACAAGAATCTCAACGCTCAAATGATGTCCAAGAAACTTCTACAATGATTATTGCTTCATGGAAAATAAGAGGCCTGGGGTGAAGAGAAGAGATCGGCAGTCAAAGAGTTAATTTGGTCCACAAAGTAGACATTCATTAGGAAACTAAGAAGCACATGAGGTAGAAAGAGAACCATGATATGTGAGGTAATCAGCATTTTGATTGGGAATTGGGTCTGTAAGGATGCAGTGGGCATATCTAGCAGGATTCTTATTGTGAGGTAATCAGCATTTTAAAAACATGTTGTTAGACCATAAAGATTTCCATGATACAGAACCAATGCTTTATCATTTTCCATCTCCTGAACCACTCCGTCAATCTCAAAATCTCGGTCTAACCATGCCAACATGTTCAAGGAGCTTTTTGAAGGCAAGATTGCAAGGGAAATTCCTTTGTAGATGCTCAATTCTAGCTCAGATGGCAAAACCCACTTTTCCTAAGTTGGGGGGGGGGGGGGGGGGGGGGGGGGGGGGGGGGGGGGGGGGGTTAGTGTCAGAAACTGATTTCCATTCCCAGATTCTCCTCAAAATCTGCGGACACATTTCTCCCAAAAAAGGACATTAAATTGATTTATGGGGCACAGATAATACATGAAGTGATTGTTTGAGGTGACCTTACCATTTCTTACCACCATCCTAATCACAGGGTCCTCGAAAGAGACCACCACTTTGGGAGTATACCACAAATATGATGCCACAGCCTTCTAATTCATCCCATGCACTATGGCTTTTTTAAAGCTGCTTGCTGTCTACTTCGCGACCCAAACAAAACTGCCCCGAGGCCGCCCACGAGGATGACAACATGGGATTATTCATTTGATGTAAATGAGGGGAGCAACTGGCTGAACCAAAATATGTCATTGCTATGGGACCTTGTACTATTACAAGAGGGATGTTCAGTACCAATTCTTGCCTGCCAGCCCTGGTCAAAGGATTGGTTGGATGCAGGGGTGGAAAGTATAACCTTTAAAGCTGAGGCCCTTGCTGGAACCAACCCTTCCAGTGACCCGGAGGATATACCAAAAATTCTGGAGATCAACCAGAACTTTCACTTGTAGATTGTAGCAGTCAGTCATGCATTATGAGAAACCACTCTTTAGAGAAACAGGACATAAAAGCAAATGCAGCTAGGCTAACTTGGATAAATAAAAGAAAATTGCAGAAATTTTCATGGAAGTATCTGAGCCTGCCACAAGGGTGTCTGACATCCAAACCTGCCGAGCCGACTCAGTTCTCAAAAGGACAGACTTCATGTACATCAGAGAAATATAAATAGATAACAAAATTACTAAACTATGAAGAGTGACTGTCCCGATAAACAAAAGGGTGACTTTCTGAATTGCCTCACC
This sequence comes from Magnolia officinalis, assembly GCA_021015155.1. Taxonomy (NCBI): domain Eukaryota; kingdom Viridiplantae; phylum Streptophyta; class Magnoliopsida; order Magnoliales; family Magnoliaceae; genus Magnolia; species Magnolia officinalis. Next base: position 72,633,666 of record JAJHSJ010000007.1, read on the forward strand.
TCATCACAAGCATTGGGATCAGCTCCTGCCTTCAATAGGCAGTTGATTATTTCAGTGTTCCCACTATCAGCAGCGATATGCAAAGGAGTTGCTCCACCTGCAGTAACATTTGCATTAGCGCCTGCCTGCATAGAACAAAATTGAAAATGTTAGTGCCACAATCATCTATAGATTGTGTTACATGAAATGGTATAGAAAAAAAAAAGGGATATGACTTCCACTATGAGCATGCAGAATTTATTGTATACATTACAAGAGCAACCGGAATACCAAAGACAAATGCCAAGGGCAACAACAGTAAGGTAAAGGTGAACAATGATGAGACTAGTGTGCTTCTTGATACATCAAAACCAAAAAGGTTAAAATTGCTCTCTTGAAATAAACTATATGAAGATCCATTTATAAAACATAGAATCCAAGTCAAACTTTACAGAAAGTACCAATCACAACCATGGTATACCAGCCTCAACTTTGGTGCAAGAAAAAAAAAAACGACACATCAATTTTAAAAAATTCAAAATTGCCTTGGAAATTGGTCAGCTTATAAATGTGCTCAACTTCGCTAAGTCACAATGAAAAACTAAGCAACAAGGCCAAGTCAATGAAAACTTGAAAAAATAGTTAGAAGGACAAGGGAAAAAAAAATATAAAAGAAGGGCTATGGAAGAAAGTTGCAGGAATTTAATGCTTAGATTGGGACATTAGGGTAGAACAGTATCTACGGTAATTGGACAGATAAGGGTGTTTTTAAGTGTTTGGGGTTAGCAGATTCAAATGAATTTTAATGTTATTAAGATGCCTCCAAGTAAAGACTGCTATTAATCGCATGGAGAAGAAAACAAGAGGAGCTTTGTAGAGGAAAGGGTTGTGTAGAGAATTCGCACCCTAATACTATATTATTAGACCGTAATCAATGAAAGGAAAGGAAATGGTATCCGGAGGAAGGTAATTAAACGTAATTATGCACCACACACACACACACAAAGGAGCTAAGCGCCTTGATAAGGATATCTGCCAGCCGGTTGTTAACCGAACATTGGTAAAAAGTACTCTAGACAATTTCTAACGAATGAAATCAAAATAATCTTCTTAGTGCTTTTCTTTCATGAAAGATGAGATTGGGCGCAATGCGAATAGCAGTTTGATTGCCACAATACAGCAGAATCAGAGTACAGACTGTGATGCCCATCAACTAGGGGGTCACATTGACAAAGATGATGGACCATCAAGCATTGTTCGGAGTATCCTTGATATATCGATAATATCCCCAAAACTACCCATACCTCCAGATCGGCAATACCGATAACACTAGTAGTATCAGAAATTCCAAGTATTGACGATATGTCATTAAATATCATCAATGTATCATTTTCAACTATGTAAATTCCAGGTGTCGCTTTTATTGCCAATATTTTCAACTACGTAAATTCCAGGTGTCACGTGTATCGCTAGTATATCAGTGATATTTCAATCATATCCCTAATGTATTGGCAATGTATCGATATCGCCAAAATTCTGTTTACTAAAAAAATTCCATTTCAATTTTTTTAATGGGCGCATGGTTGTATGATGAAATACATGTTTGTAAGTGTGTATATGTATGCATGCATGCATGCATGGATGGCACCTGCATTTGTATTATATAGATCATGAATGGATGCATGTTTGAGTTTATTTACTTTTACATGTTCTAGTTATTTTATAGTGCCTGCATTTGTATTATATAAACTCATTTTGGTTACTATTGGACTAATTTCTTACGATACCACATTAAATGAAAACTTATTATGTATGCACAATTCCTAAATATGCAAATGTGTATTTTAGCATGTCTTGAAGTTTCACTAAAAAATTCAACCATTTTCCCATGTTTCCCCACATTTCCGTTTATTGGCAATAATGATATTGTTTCCATATCCCCGACCAATGAAACTTGCAACGATATCTATAACTCAAACATTGCCATCAAGAGAGCAAAGTGTGGCTGAAACCTCCAAGCAAAGCGAAGGACAGATTGTCGGCTAGTGCACCAACTCTGGCTGTTGGCTGGTGCACCAGCTCTGGTGACTGATCGACGCACTAGCTATCACCAGCCCTTGCTGCCGGTAGGAATGTTGTTTTGAGAGAGAGAGAGAGAGAGAGAGAGAGAGAGAGAGAGAGAGAGAGAGAAGGGAAGAAAGTGGAATAGGAAAGATGGAAAAAGGAGGAGAAGATGCAGGATTTGGTCTTTTACATGGTTGATTTAACAACTTGCTCTTATACATATTAATAATCACATGGACAAGATCTTTGGAGATTAAAGGGTTGTGAAGAGAATAGAATAATCTCTCACACCCTATTACTATATCAGTGAACTCTAATCAACTCTAATCAACATAAAGGAAATGTTGCAATACACAACACATCTTCTCTTTCACACCCATACAAAACACACACACACATAAAGGAAATGTTTCCATTTCCATATCCATATCCCCCCCCCCCCCCCCCCCCCCCACACACACACACACACACACAACACAAAAAGCTCCACACATACATCTACACCCATACACAAGCAGATGCACTAGTACTACAAAAACCAAAAATTGAGTAGAAATTAAGAATATATAGTCTGGTTTCTACCTTTCAGATCTCTTATGAGTTTATGAATTATAGGTAATTCAACCCACTGATTTTCTAGAATAATGTCAAATCTGACGACCAACCCATCAACCGTTTCATAAAAGAATAAAAGCTCCAGTTTTTTTAGACTTCTATTCCAGCCAGCCAGATTAAGATCTTCCAAGTTATCCTAACAAACCATATGTTTAGAATATGACAAAGTTAGAGATCAGGAAGTTCCTCTCACATATTATATTTATTCTTCTCTAAAACTATGTAGCTAACTTGTAATCAGCTCGTATTGCAGCATGCTAAATGTCAAGCAAATGATCAGTACTTTTTTTAATTAAATAGTAGGGCTAGACTACTGGACTCCAAAATACATCCGCCACAAAGTACTATTTCGTAGCCACTAAACCACAGTGTATTGTGCCTTCCATACACACCAATCAAGACTGTTAAACTGTGTGCCTTACCGGCAATGGATCACAATACAAAAATCGCACCAGTCATCTTGAGCATCTGATTTCTCTTTTCAAATTTGAACCGACGGCCATATTCATTTTAACCGTCCATTCGATGTTTGCCAACATGACAATTAGGATTATCTGCTCAGTGTATTTTTGGGTTATGATCTATTCACAGTGGGCCTAAGATTTCAATGGTCTAGATTGGCTTGCATTATGGCATGTGTATCGTGGATTAGTCAGCCAAATTAGTACTTCTGGCAAACACACATTGGAGTCTAACCCTACATATCACTTGACGTCCTTCAAATGCTTAAGTGAAAGTGCAAGTGTGAAACATGAATAACAGAAATCTAAGCGGGTGCAATTGACAAAAAGTTGCAACTAGAAAGAACAGAATGGTGGAATATGTTACCATTGATCCAGCAAGCTAGCTATACATATTACAAGTTGGTTCGACTGAATGAAATTGAATTAAGGCCAGGATAGCACTCCAACAATTTTAGAAGGGGAATTCACCATAATATTTGAAGCACAGAAACATTCAGGCAAAATATAGTTCAACAGCAAGCTGGCAAATGGTGCCCGTCATTGCCACTTTCATAATCTGTAGGTAACTAAACATTAAAAAGATCAAAGATTTCATTTCACCTGAACTAACAGCTCCAAGCATGGCAATGAACCAGCTGCTACGGCTGACAACAACGGAGTAATATTATCATCAGTTTCAGCATTAGCCTGCAAAAAGAATAAAAGAACAAGAGACCAAATATCAGCTAAAAGCCAAATACTTGATCAACAAAAATAAAAGCCTCCTGAACAAAGAAAGACACATTATAAGCTTAATAATGTTTTCACAGGAAAGGAAAGGTGTTCAGAAAAGATAGCCTTGAAAAAAGTAGACCATTGAGTTGCTGGACATGAAATACCGTCCTTGTGTTAAGAACCATTTGAATGCTTATTTGTTATGCATAAGTTTCGTAAGGCTGACATCATCATTGTGACATGACTCACATCTAACATCTGCAACATGATATGCTAAACTTGTACACTGGGAAATTGCAAAAGTCCCAATTCCATACTCAAGATATGAGGAATGGGAGAAAAACAGAATTCCTTTATGACACAAGGATTAGAATTTCATTGTCAGACAACTAAAGCCAGCAATTGGAGGACTTTTGCCCATTGAATGTCAACCATTGGTATGGCTTCCTGCTAACCATCCATTATAGCCATTGAAAGTCCACAAATAAGTGGCTGGATAATATAAGCAGCATTTTATAGGTCTGGCCAATACCATGGTACCCAGCAGAGTGAGCATACAAGTTTTGCACAAACAAAAAAACCAACAAGAAAGAGGAGCACATCTAGGGGAAGAAGAAATGAAAGTTTGAAAGGAGAGAATCTGAAAGAATTCAGAGATGTTTAAGAAAAAGGGATTCTTCGAAGAAGATTAAAGAAATTTTTTTGAAAGGTAACACTACCAGGGATTGAACCCTGGATCGATCACTCACACTATAATGTCTCCACCAGCTCATTGAAGAAAATTAAAGAATTATAGAAAGACAGAAGAAAAAAACAGCATCTAAAGAAGGTCCAAAGAATTATGAATATGATATCCACCAGCAATATTGGACTAATAAACGAGGTACCGTCCATAATGTCGTGATGTCTTCCTAACATAGTACCACCTCAATAGATTTTGTAAAACAGATCCAAAATAACTCGGACTATGATGGTGATAGGATGTTGAGATAAATTTGTGGAAACACTAGGAAGGACAGAATCAAGTGTTGGAGCCGGTGCCCAGTGGGAAAACCACTTGATGAGTCCCTAATCTATCTAGATCAAAGCCATAAACATGTTCCTGGCAAACCACTGGACCCCTTGTTTGACCATGTAAGAATCAATGAACAGGGCAAGATTAACATGTTACTCATCCAATCACTAATACTGCAACTGTGGGTTCAACCAAAAAGTAGTGATTCGTTGCATATCATAGAGATACGGCCGGAGCTCATGTTCTAATTATCACTATCAAGCACATGAGTGGTGATAATCATCCCTTTCAAGGGTCAGGATATATCATTGGTCAAAGGCCAACATATTGTGCATGCACACTAGTCCATTTTACCATACATCCCACTAAGGCACTAATACGAGAGTACATTTGGACGTCTCAAATAGAACATGTGTGCTAGATATGCAGTATCTCTCTAAGGTCTATGGATGGTATCCTATACGCGATCCCAAACACGAGATTCCTTAGAGAGTCATGCTAATTAATCACAATATATTCTTATCATGAATCACATATAGGGTATAAGCAGTGTATAGGGTGATACAACCGGAAGGATTAAAATTCATATAAAAAAAATAATAAACTTATACTTGTACAAATAAATCATATCCATGAATCAAAGTATCAAACTAAGTCCAACCGCTAAACCATTACCCAACTAATCTAGACTATACTTGTATCCATCCTACTTAAGTTGCTCCTGGCCAATGCACACTCGCTCTCTCTTCACTTTCCATTATGTTCCTTCTGATTTTCTGCACAAACAATGATTCTGCAGTTTCTCAACTCATATGTTTCAAACATTTGTACCAAGGGAACCAAGGAGAATGAAAGGAGGTAGTGAACCTGCATTGGCCTCCTAAGTAATATGCTTCTTGTAGGCCTCACACTTATTCCTGGAGTGCCCTGGCTTCCCACAATGCCAGTAGACTTTCCCTTTTCCTACCCTTTTAGCCAAAAAGGGAACTTGTTCCCTTTGGGTTATGCCTTTACCATTGTTGCACTTACGCTTCTTAGCATCAGGATTGCCTCTAGAGGATTTCTCAATCAACATGGCCACACGCCCCTTTTAACGTTTCATGTTATTGGTCTCATATAGAACCAATTGCATGTGGAGCTTCTACTCATCACACTTGAGCTCATTCATGTTATAATTATTTATGAACCTATCCTACATAGGTGTCAAAGACATGAGGACCGTGTGGATGATAGTATCATTTCCCTTGGCAGCTCCAATTATTTCCACATCATAAGCTATCTCGGCCATTTTGAGCATATGCTCGCTAATTGGAGCACCCTCCCCAAGTTTAATGGACTATAGACTTCTCTCAAGGGACTGGACTTGGGCTGCAACCTATGCATCGAACATCCCCTTTAGTAGAGTGTACACGAGTCGAACCGAGTCGAGCTTGGCACAGCTCAACTCGGCTCGGCCACTTGCTGACCCCAGCTCGAACTCAGCTTGGCTTGGTCCACGAGCCTGATTGGCCAGCTCAGCTCGGCTCGGTTCGGTCAGCAACTCAGGCCAGTTCGAGCCAAGATCAAGCCGAGTCCGCCTGTGCAGCATTTTCACAAACACATGGACTGCACCTTCAAAATCTCATCGTATGTAAAACAGCAGCAGTGGTTTTACAGGTATTTCATCAAACACCTTGTAAGCCACATAAAAATCAAGGAAAAAAAAAAAGTATTTGTTTCATATATGTACCTTCCTTGCCACCAGCCACACTTCGTTGAGTCATTTCATCAAACACTTGGTGAGCAACAGTAACATCAAAGTAACCGAGCCATCGAATTGGTTCAATCCAAGTTCGATTCGAGTTGGGTTCGATCCGAGTCGAGTCGAGCTCGAGCAAGCTCGAACTCGGTTCGAAATTTTTTCGGGCTAAAAAAATCAGCTCGACTCGGCTCGAACTCAGTTTCGAACCGAGTCGAATCGAGCTTTTTCGAGTCAAGTCAAGCGAGCTAACCAAGCTAATTCTACTCGTGTACAACCCTACCCTTTAGGGCTCGTTTGGGAGCTTGTAAATGGAGGTAAATGGGAAATGGAATTGGAGGTAAATGAATTGGGAGTAAATGGCTTACTCAAGTTGTGTCTAGATGGGAGTAAATGAAATGCATTTGAAATCCAAATATTCTATTTATATTTGGATGGGAGTAAATGGGAGGAATTGGAATGCATTGGAATTTTTCAATATATTTTGAGGAACATATGTGATATCCTAAATCAGCTTTAATATCTCAAATTAGTGTACATATGTGATATTTAATAAAATGATTGTAACAAGCCCATTGAAGTATATACTTCAGCCAAAAATGAGAAATTTTTGAGCTTCGAGTGGGCCACAAACGTAATGATCACAAAGAAGCAACTTACCAACGCTTTTTAACCATCCATTTAGACGGCCAACCTTTGGACGGTTTGGATCATTCTATTGGTGTGATTTTAGTGAAGTAGCTAGTAATTGAATTGTTTTGGAATATCATTAGCATGCCATGTGTATGGCAGACATGTGCGTAGCACCACCTTTGTTTACTAGTGCGACTCTCCCAGGGAGCTCAAAAAGGCATTTTCACCCCCATTTACTTCCAAATCCTCTCTTGTAGGTAGGATTTCATTTACATGCTCATTTACTCCCATTTCATTTCATTTACATGCATTTACTTCCATCCAAACACATCTCAAATGCAATTTACCTCCATTTACTCCAAATTCCCCACATTTACCTCCATTTACTCTCATCCAAACAGCCCCTTGGGCGAAATTAGATGTCCCTAGCATTCATCATGTTCCATATTTGATTGCGGAGTACATCAAATATAGAGGTCAAGATGTGACCACATCATTGTCTTTTTCCCACTTAGCATAATTGGAAGAGATGGCCAAGGATCTACAGTCACCTTTAGGGTCAGGACCAAGCATAACTATTATTAGTTGCTTGTTTTAGTCCATAATATGTAGAGTATTATTTTTTTTTGTTATTAAGGGTATCTTTGTCATATTGACTTTTTATTATTAATATAAAGGGGAGAGGATGGGCGTCGAACCCTAACGTACCTTTTCTCTCCTCTCTTTTCTTCTCTTCTTCTCTCTTTAATCTATAATTCTACAGAGGATAAGGCCTTAGATAAGAATAATTGGTGAAGTAAGATCCCTCAAGGCAACCGCAATTGTTGGGACATAGCTATTGATGCAGTCAAGCCCCAACCTATAGGCATGGGGTGGTGACCCAGATTGGAGCCATCTTATCAACATGTGGTCCCCATCATAAAATCGTTTGCATGCTTTATTTAGAAAGATTTTGCCATTAGGACTCTTTCTCCATTATTTCTTTACTATTTAGTAAGTCGAGATTTTTTTGTCTAATGTTTAGTGTTTGTTTAGTAGTTTAGTTACTCTTTTTATTATTTTAAGAAATCCAAATTGACATTTATTTATGAAACATAGTCGAGGCCACAAAGGAAACTTTGCATATAACTCTATGGGTCTACCCCATGCACATAAACAGATTATCGTGAATTGAAATAAAGATCGTTCTCTTGAATTCCTGCGATGGGAATTTCCTTGTAGTGTAATGGCCTAGAAAACTGGTGTGACACCATCAGGCCCTTGAGTGGGGTGATTATGCAGCCATCCCCTCCTTGATGTTTATTTACAAGTTCAAATCTGGTATTTCCAATTTCAGATTTATGCAATTAGTTTTGTCTGATCCTAGTTGCATCAATTTGTTAACTGAGCAAGACTTAATTCAAAGACTGAAATTGTTCCTCAATCATTCGAAATCTTATCTAAACAGTCCCCCAACTGATACCAATATCTTTAACCCAGATTTTTCCCTAAAACTAACCGTGTCTGTCCTGAAAACTAACCCTGTGTCTGTCCTGCAAGTATGTCATATTCTGTTAAGTGACATAGCCTATACCTTCCCAATTCCCAAACTGTCCATGCAACTTGTCGCCAAATTACTCTTAAGTGCAACCTCAAACTGCAGAGTCTGTAAACACAGTCCATCATAAAACGACACCCAAATTCTCTCCCAACTAATTCCAGAATCTGTCCCTAACACCACCTATACCAATCCAATTAGACTATAATGAATAAAGAAATTACAGCTATCAACTTGTCCTACCAAATGAGTCCATAATAACCACAATTCAGACTCTAGAACCTTAGCTGTCCCAATTTTGCCTCCAATTGGACCTATAGCTGGAGACCCCAAATTTTTTTCCCGAGTACCATCTCCAAACAGTGGCCTTAATCATAGCTCTTATCAGACCCAATCTGAACATATTTTAGCAAATAACCAGCTCATCCATATGTCTTATAACCTGTCCAAGCCAACCCCAATCAGTCCAGAAAATTTCTCATAAAACCCAATCTACCTGCAAGCTGCAGCCAAACCAAACCACATGTCCAAAGTGTTGGTGCAATCAAGGCCCAACCCAAACATGTGTGATGAGGACATCCGACCATTTAGAGTGTACCAGAGGCGGACAAGATCGGCCCAGCCTTCAGTTCGGCTCGATGACTTGTACATAGGCCCGGGTGGGCCACACTGAGGCCTTGAAGACTCCACATGCATGATCGTGCATCTCCAAAAACCTTACACTAGGAAAATGCATGTGGGTTGCTTCGTTGGGATATTTGGACCATTAGATCACGAAGATATGATGATCGGACCATTGGATCGCGTGGACAGCTTGATTGGACCGTTGATCGTGGGCCATCGTCGTCACCGGACATCATCGAATTTTATTTACTTTAGGATTTTATTTTTAAGCTTAGATTAGGTGTTTTTCCAATTTATTTCATATTCAAAACATTTATTTGATGTTCTGTGAGGTTTGGGATATGATGGAAACAAAAAGGAACTGAAAAGGGCATTTTCGTAATTTGCAATCCAAGCTTGAATAGTGGGGGTTATGCACGATGTTTTAGAAAAAAAAAAAAAAAGAAGAAGAAGAAAACAAGAATTCTCTCTTTGTAACGTCTCGGAAAAATCCGTACAAAAACCCGAGTACCACCTCAGGCAGAAATCACTAAGGACTAAATTCTGTAAAAATTAGACGAAAATTAATTAAGTACTAAACTAAATTAATCGATGTATTAGCTCGAACCACTATCTATACGAACTGCAAGACCCAAAACCATTAAAATCACTAACTCAACATTACTTAAGAACCTAGGAGCAATCTCAAAACCCAGTTGCTCTCGGGAGCACATTAAAACTCTGTATCGGACCTGGACCGCGCGTCGAAAGTCCGATTTCCGCAAAATTATAAGGTTATGACCGCCTTATTGGGCTTGACAACCATCGCGGGAATCAAGCCCCGATAGTGTCCCGAAACGCACAACTTGAGCCCTGAGCAAAGTATGTAAGAAACGCGAATATCTTTAGAAAATAAACCAAAACTTAAGTGAATTGGGTCGTCTGCTTGCGGGCGAAATTGAAGGTTTCAGACCGTCAGCTTCTGACCAAACTATACCCTTGGATCAGGGAAATTTCCCTGCACACATCCATATACTTGTGGCCCTGATCGAATGACGATGACCATTGAACAGATATAGGTCCGTCACGGTTGATCGGCCTATCCAAATGCGCTGAAATCGTATCCTGGCCTAGATCCATTGCCAGGGGACTTACCCTACGCTGTAGACGAGTAATGGACCTCCAGATGAGCTCCGTTGGCTCGAAACAGTCGCCCTTTGGCTATAACCCATGTATACCATGGCCCTGGGGCCATTGACATCACTTCTGAGCCTATATAAGGCCCTTAAACCACCTTTTCTCTCCCTCATACGAATTTCCTAAAAACCCTAGGAGAGAGAGAGAGAGAGAGAGAGAGAGAGAGAGAGGGAGGAGGAGAGATTCTTGGGGATCGTTGTTGGGATCTTTTCCCACAACTCCACACACCGTTTCGCCTCTCTACTACGCTACTCAACTTGTTTTGATTCCGATTTAGGTAAGAAATCCTAACCCTAATCTCGTTTTAGGAATCCAAATAGAGGAATCGACGAAATAGCTAACTTATTAGCTAACCTATTTCGTGATTTAGGTTGTCGTTGTCCTATAGACGAGGACGTAGTGTTCGAACCGGGTTCGAAACGAGCAATCCGACGAAAGGTGTGGACTATAAACATTTAGGTTATGGTTTTCAAGGATTTCAATGTCAGCAATGATTTATATCTGACTTGATTGCTGCCATATGATCTTAGTTACGATGTATTCAATAAATTATACATGTGTGTGAACTATGTGAATATATAATGCATTCCATGTGTTTGTTGAAATGTTTGAATGAAATTGCAATTATGATTTGTGCTTGCCATGACTATTAATCTAGAATACATGTTTGTTGTATGTATGACAACTCCTTTGTGAAAGGATTTACCATAATATATGCTATAACTAATTTATTTCATGTATGTAGGAATGTGTAGTCTAAGTGTTTGATAAAATGTTTGAATGAGAAATTGCCTGATGAATTGTAGTTAATAAGGGTGTTGAGATAGGATTCTCAACTACCTTATCAATATTTATAGCTTCCTTTACATAATCTAAATTGTTACTACGTGATTTATGGATGAAACGCATATGTATAATACATGCTCAATGTGTTTGTTAAAATGCTCAAATGGGATTTATATTTGAATTGTTTGTTAAATGTTGCTTTGACTATCACATGTGAATACCTATTGTATTTGAGTATGATTGGGACTAATACATAGTCCAGGCAATCGGTAATGGTTCCCGATTGAGTGGCCGAACTAGTCTCGCCACCTTGGATAAGTTCGACGAATCCGAGTCGTACGGTACTTGTCAGCAGTGGTTAGGCCACGTGGAGTGCTTATACGCTCCATGTCGATTAATTCAACGTGCGCTCGTACTAATAGAACTTGTCAATTAACCCGATTGGCCTATTGAGTGTTTACCATGTATGGACACTACTGCTTGAATCTAAGGTACCGCTTACCGATGTAACAGCCCGTTTGAACCATGGTACCACGATCCACTAAGACTCATGAGCCGGGCATGATGGTGTATGGGACATCATGGTCGAGCTGTCAGCCTACGCTGGGGTGACGAGCCTCCCCGTAGTGACCAGTAAGCAACCCGAACTCGTGGGCCGAATACGGTGGTATGGAACACTGTATCCGAGCTGTCGGCCTACGTTCAGGTGACGAGCCTCCCATAGTGACCTCGAGTATAATCAATTGAACTTACCTATCCACCGTTTCCATTAGGGGTGATGCCCTACAACTTACCTATCGTATGTGATTAACTAGGATTGACGACCTTAGATGGATCTCCGTTTGGGTAAATGATATAAAGGGAGGTACCTTAGCTTCCTGAATCTGCTGTATGAATAAGCCTAATTAAGAACTTGGCTAACACGAACATGCACCGCATTACATGTACTTTGGCAAGGAAGCGCACGTTTAGGGAGTTTGCCATGCGCGACCATGAGATGAAGTCGCTGAGGGAGTGCATGAGAGGGCATGTATCATTACAGCATACCATTCCTGCATTAATAAGAGTACTTAGGATATGATTATTGTACTGTTTTATCATTACTGCTTGACTGAATTGATAACATGTTAACCTTTGCCTTATAGTACCACTGAGTTGATCACTCACTCCCACTCTGGGACGGTGTTTTAAAACACCAGCCAGACTCTGATTTAGATGCAGGTTATGGCGAGGCTTATGCGACGGAGCCGGACTTCTTTGACGAGGAGGAGTTCTCCTACGTGTAGCTCTCTGGCGGGTTTGTGTAGACCTAGAGTTGCGTCGCTGGGATTACAGGGTTATGGATTAGTTGGACATTACACTTTGATATTTTGTAAATTTTGGAACAATACATGTATATATTCAGCCTGGTAACATACTCATACTCTGGGGATTGAGAAACACTTCTATGCTTTATATACCTATCTCAGTCTTCCACTTGCTTAATTTAATTATCTCTGGAGTATGATATGTTGTTTTAGAGTAATCTCACTCATGTTTAAGGCACTAATATGGACAACATTTAAACATCATTATCTATGTTGCATAAGTGATGCGTTGGATCTCGGGAGTTGAGCTTTGCTCGACCCTCGAAATCCGGGGCGTTACTCTTCCCATGTGTGATGCATGGAAATCTCTCGTGAAAAGAGACGATTTTGGTATGAATGCAAGGGTGTGAAACCCATTGTCTTCTTCTTCTCCCTCATTCTCTACAACCAAGGTATCTTTTTCACTTTCTCTTTCTCAATCTCTCTTAACCCCTCTTTATTTCTCTCCATCTCTTCTTTTTCCTTTTGCTTTCACCCAAAACCTATTCTCATCCCATCCCATCCCATCCCATCCCATCCATAACCCACCTAAGCCAACCCCATTCAAAGCCATAAGACTGTACGGATCAACCCGAGATCATACGTCGTACGAGTGTGTCGTACTGCCATCTGTATGGCCCGTCCCTCCTTTCTCTCTTTCCCTCTTGATTCTTAATCCTTTCCCCCTTTAAAACCATTAACCCTAAGCCTAAAACCTTAAACCACTCTATAGCCCTCAAAACCCTATCTCCCTACAAACCCTAATTCCCAAACCCCCAAATTTCCTAACCCTAATTCCTAAATCCCCGAATTTCCTACCTTATAAGTGCACCAAATCTGCCCATTGATTTAGAACCTTGCATATGCTAATATGGGGGTTCCAATCCCTCATTGGGCCTTGGGTTTTCACGTTTATATAATCCATACTTGTGTGGGATTGTCATTTTATCATAAATCTGAATTTTATTGCTTTTTTGGTACTCTTTTGATTTACAGTGATTAATCTGTTAATAATCTCCTTCATCCAAGTAGTTAAACACATGTCCTGCATCAATGTGTGGGTATGTCATTCAAAGTGGGAACCCCATCTGATCACACTTGGTTTGCTGAAAGAAAATATGACAGTTGATTTGATAACCATAGTGGCAAATCCTATGGAGATCCTCCAAGTAGAGATGGATGAGCTAATCACATCCCAACAGTGGTCAACTGAGGCAAATCAAAGAATTACGAGACAGGAGGCACAACAACAATCTCGGTTTGAGAAGAGAACAATGACCCAAGAACACACTCTACTATGGATCTCAAGGAAGATTGAATAAGAAAACGGCTAGCCATCCATCATCAAGTGCTACTGAAGCGAAAGGCAATAAGCTACAAAGATGAGATGCTCCTATAGATTGCTACTAGCTACTAACTTGAGGATGAGTTTCTTTTCTTCTTCTTTTTTCCCCTGAAATCAGGTTGGGGGAATTGGTGCAGTCAAGCCCCAGTCCATATATTTGGGGAGGTCACCCAAAGTTGGTTCTATCTAATCACATGTATGGTCGCCCTAGAAAACCCAAAGAGAGGAATTAACATATACAACACCACATTGCAAATTTGTTCCCAACAAGAAACCATTGGTGGATTTTAACCTATAAAACAAGCACTTGAGAGTGGCTTCAACAAGGATATTATGTACAGAAGTTCCTCCAATTTGTGTGTAGGAATTGATGTTTTCAAATCTTTGTAATAAATGGAGAGTCTACCTTTCCTTGCACCATTTTTATGGACTTATTCAGTAATGAGAAACATTCAAAAAGAATCTGAAACTTCTAAAAACATGCATGATTTCAGTCTTAAACAAGCAAGCAGAAGTTAATCTATTTGAGGTGGAACCAAATGGAATCTAGGAATGATCTAGCAAATCACCAAGGAAAGGATATTGACAGCTACAGGATTATGACCTCATTTTTAAGATGGTTCAGAGGATGAGTTCCATGATTTGATAAAGACAGCTTGATAAACAAAAACATACTTCAAATTTCAAATGCATATTTTCATGCTATAAGGACACTTAAATGATGAAATGTAAAACAGGCATGAACAAAACTATACTGAGCAGTGAGAGAATAAATGCTACATACATTAGCATGGTGTTCTAACAAAATCTTGACAGCATCTTGTTGTGCATGACCTGCAGCCCAAATAAGGGGGGTGCCCGCATCACTTTGTGAATCCACATCCACACCTTTTGAAATTAAGAAACTCAGCAACTCCATGTTTCCTGCATGGATTCAGCTTTATCTAAGATATTGAACATTGCAAATACAAAACTGACCAAGGAAGAACAGCATGGAGCTTGAAACGAAAGAGAAGGTTGAGTTTGGCACGAAAGAGGAAAAAGTTTGATCTATGTTATTATTTTTGTCGGTGAAATTTTGACTCTTACATTTATACATAATCAACTATGCGGTTCACTTAGAAGTGAAGACTAGTGAATAAAAGGAAATGAATATGATATCAAACATGTCTGCACGAACATGAAGTGATTCAAAAGAAGACTAGAAAGAATGAAATCCATCTATTCTCATATGCTATGAAGGAGTGAATGTTAGAAGTCAAAAGCAAACAAGCAGCTCTCTTTGGATCTCTACCTCCATATCCATGGACATAAAATACACTTTGAGCCTTCAAAACAATTGTACAAAAATAGACTGTGCAAATGAGTACTGACCATTTGTGCTTTTGGTTAGTAGAGGTTATTCAAATACAAATAGTGGGGTTCACAAAATCAAGACCTGACAGAAATGACAAGTTCATAAAATGCCGGCCATCTCTTTTTCTTTCTAACAGATATTTCATTGACAAGTAGAAAGAAAAGAGGAACCAGACCTTGCTAACAAAGAATGAAACCAAATGAGAAACCAAAAAAACTATAAAAGCTAGAAGAGCTAGAAGGGCACTTTTGATCAACATCATCATCCCTTACTGATGGCACTTTTGATCAAAAAGCTTGGTTGGACCTTTTCAACATCTGAGATAACATGAAAGGATATCCCTCACTAGAAGGGCCAACTAGAAGTACTCGGATTTGACTTTAAAAGAGATACTCTAATAAGGATAGAGGCGGTAAGGAGACAAACCCATCACAATTAGAAAAGAAATCATTGCCTGAGTCCCTCGATACAACCACCAATATTTAACTTTTCTGCCCTTCACCTAGGCACTTCATAAATATATATACAAGTCAAATTAACATCAGCATCGATAGTGTAAATCCTAGCCAACTTTTGGTAATGAGTCCTAAATGGGTATATTCAGACAAGGTCAGTTGACTGCCACTCAGCAATAATCCAAATCAGCTGAACCTAAGTGAGACTTCTTCAGAGCCTTCATTACAAAATTCCAGCATTTCTTTCTTCCAAATATATCAACATGTGTACGAGGCTATATGCCAGCATTCTGATCGAAGAGACAGATCTAGTTCACGGAAATTCAAGGCCATATGCCAGCATTCTGATCGAAGAGACAGATCAAATTCATGGAAATTCAAGACTATGCCAGCATTCTGATCGAAGAGACAGATCTAGTTCATGGAAATTCCTCGGCAAGGAATTTCTTGGGACATCTACAAAATTTGGGAGTTTATCAAGATCATCATCATCATCTCAGCCTTTTCCCAACTAATCAGAGTTTCTATCAAGGATCATATCCTCAATTAAACCATAGGTCATCAAGTCTTTTCTTATTACCTCCACCCACGTACTTTTGGGCCTTCCCCTCACCCTTTTAGAAACTTCAGCTTTAACCCACTCTCTATTGCACATGGCCAAACCATCTGCCCAGCATCCCTCATTACCTATTGGAGCTACTCCTAAGTTCCCTCAAGTGCATTCATTTCTAATTCTATCATTCCTCATCTTGCCGCTCATCCATCTCAAAATCCTCATTTCACTTCCAGCTACACTCATCCCATGAACATGTTGTTCCCTGACTGTCCAATATTTTGTCCCATAAAGGATTGCTGGTCTTATAGCTATCCTATAAAATTTCCTCTCCAGTTCAATTGGTAATGTGGCCATCACAAAAAACCAAGGTTCTAAATAATAGTATTAGACTGTATTGTAAAATATGGGCTCATATTGGCCAAAATTTTGCCCAAAAATTTTTGAAAAAATTATCATCAAAAAATAATAAATGTAAAACACCAGAATATGTCATTTTTTATGTTTCTAACAGGTATACAATGGTTTATCATACCATTCTTTGATAACACAAACCAAGCATGGTTTGATAGATTATCCACATTATATTGAATACAACAAAAGTAAGACGAAAAAATGATAGTTTTCCACTTCTTCTAATTTCCCCAAATTGTTCATTCTGCTTCAGTTCATCGAATATCAAACAAATCTTGTGTTTTGATCCCCAAAATAAGCCTAAATCAGCATAAAATGAATTTTTAAGCTTCCTCGATAATTGAAATGAAAAAAAAAAAAAAAACTAGGAGAAAGTTGGAAAAAAAAAATAAAATAGGCCCTTTATGGTTGTATCAGCCCTACATCAGTGCCGATAAGGGGGCAAGATATTCCATAACAATAACGGTGGCCGTAACGGCCAACATCGTTGCCGTTACAATATGGGCCATAATACCCATTACAGCTTTTTTTTTTTAACAAAAAGCCTATTTCAGCCACATAATGCTTCATTTTTCCGTAACGGCCATTGCAACCCCATAACACTCGATAGTTACCACTGTTACCGATACATGACGGCCGTTATGGCAATTACGTAACCATTTTAGAATACCTTATAAGGGTGTATCAAACTGTACCAGACAATACAGGCTACTATGGCCCTTATTTCCTTAAATGGACTGCTTCACCTCCGTATCGCATATTGAGGGAGGCTATCATAACCAGATTTCAAAACTATGCATAAAATCCCAGAGGAACATCTCCACTTCATCCACCTAGCTCTATTTCTATGAGCAACATCCTTCTCAATCTGTCAGCTCTCCTGAATTATCAACCCAAGATACTGAAAATGGTCATTTTGGGACTATCATCTTAACAAATTCCTTGTTGCACTCCTATTGTTACTAACAATGCATTCCATATACTTTGTAATGCAGGGGCATTTCACACCAGGCTCGAGTGGGGTAGCCCGTGGGATGCGGGGATACACTCGGGGTAGGCGGCCCATGTGATTTGGGGCCCACGAGCCCACGAGGGGGGTTTGGTCGAGGTCCTAACCCATGAGATGTGGGGCCTGGGCTATGAGGATTAATTTGCCATACTCTAACAGTTCGAGCTTTTAGAACAAGTGGTTAATTGTCCTGCATCACTTTGTTTTAGTCCGACTAATTTTAAAACCTTTAGATTCTAAAGCACCCATCAATAGTTCTAGCTTGGTATTTACCCCCTCCCTCGTCTTGTCAATCAAAACTGTCATTTGGATCTTGTAAATGTTTAATTCATCCATAACCCATGAAGATACAAGCTCAATGTCGAACCCAATGTGATGCAGGACATGAAATTAAATATGAGGTGCAAGATTTCAAGCTTTAGATCATACCAATTTCTAAAGAATCACAAAAAAAATCACGCCCCACATACGTTCAAACATTCAACAAGGGGAATCTACGGGGGTCCAAGCCTACACACATTTAGGGCTGGATCAAGTAAAATTATAACCAAACAATACCCAATGGAGTGTAGATTCATCCAATCCTGCAAAGGACTGTTCCCCAATTCAAGAGATTCACCATGTTTCAAATAGGGAAAAACAATAGGGTTTGCAAAAGTTGGAAATACTTAGAATCTGGGATTTTTTTAGGGTTAGGGATTGGGATTTAAGGCGAGAAAGGAGAGAAATAGATGAGAGAGAAGAACCTGAGAAGGATTCTGCGTGTGGACAGCAAGCTCACTTAGGCGCACATGCGTGGCTATCTGGCCACACGTGTGTGGGGCCCACAAAACTGAAAAAGGCCAGCTAGGGCTTGGTTGGCCAGGGGAGGCGCACTCTCACACTAAGTTTCACAACGATCCGCCTTCCGGTGTGTGCGTGGTGCTCCGCCAAAGTTTCAGCCCCTCTAGTGGGCCAAAATCTGAAAATTTGCTGTAGTGGAGAACTTGAGCACAAAAAAATGATATATCTAAAGATGGGAGGGCTGTGGAAGATAATGGATGTAGGGTGGTAGAGATGGGGATTATTTGGGATAGTTGTGGCTTCGCGCCACGATAGTTAGCCTTTCGAGGAAGGGAGAGTTTCACACCCAATTAGTTTCTTCAACTCAGAGGTATAGAGAAGAAAAAACGTGGAATTTTATTCATAAGCTTTAATGAAAAAATACCTAAATGGGGTTGCCTATTTATAAGAAAACCCTAAACCCTATAAGCTGCGCCATGTGCGCACACTAAGACTTAGAGACGAAGTAACAAAAATAACAACTAATTAATGAAATTAAAACCGTTTATGATGTTTCTAATAGCAATAATAACCAAAACTCAAACTCCTAGATCATCTCGGGTAATGGGCCCCGATCATGAAATCCAATGGTGGGATCCACATGATGATCGGGTCCACTCCAATGATCCATAGCACAACCTCCTATCTAAGAGGTCCTCCATAGATGTCGTCGTCGATTCAGATCGATAGTGGGGCCTTCCTCCTCCTTGAGTACGTGCATAGGGTGGGGGCGTGCGTGTGCACATGATGTCCCCATCACAATGTAAGCCTACATTAATTGGAAAATCGCTTGTCTCTCCATTAGTGGTCCTCACACTTGTTACCACTCCCTCATACATATCCCTAACCATGTCAATATATACCCTTAAGACTCCTTTACCAAGACCAACCATTTTAACTCTCTAAAGACCCCCATCGTATGATTTCTCTAAGTCAATAAAGACATTGTGGATATCCTTCTCCCTATATTTCTCCATTAGTTGTCTAAGTAGGAAAATAGCCTCAATGGTCAACCTTCCTAGCATGAACCAAACTTATTTCTTAATACATACGGCCCATGCCTTAACCTTTGCTCAATCGCTCTCTTCCAAAGTTTCATCGCATGACTCTTGAGTTTAATGCCAAGATAGCAGTAAAGTTCTACATATCTCGTTTATTCTTATAAATAGGCACCACAGTACTTTTCCTCCATGTCTAGCATTTTCAGAAATAGATTCGGATAATTCTCGCTAAAATAAAAAATGAAATATAACAACAAAAATAGACAGATACATACATAGTAAAAGAATAACAGGAAATCATAAATTTTGAATCTTTCGATGTTGTCATGATATTATCAGAAAAATATGTGGATATCATCAGGGATTTGGACGTTGGAGATATTACGAAAATATTGGGATACTTTTGGGTAAATCTTGTTAGTTGTCTAAAATCAAATTACTTGTGTGTGTGTATTGTAAATCCTTTTTCCAATGGAATATCACAAACAAAACAAAGCTCTATGAAGTTTGAACAAAAGGAAACCAACAGAAAACACAACTCATACCTTAAGAAAAGGTGGACACGCATAGTCCATTGAGCAATTATAAATGTCAAAAATGCATACAGCTCTGTCTAGGGTACCAACTAAAAGTAACTCCCAGCCACTAGAAACATCCCACATGCATGCATTAACTATTAAGACATTTCCGCAACTTGAAAATAAATGAGGATTTTTTAACACTATCTTGCTAAAAGCCATTTGATCTTCATCAAGTTACAAGAAAACGATCACCCAGTGGCCACATACTTAGTTGCGTGTATCATACAATTTTGTTTACATAAAAGAACTGACATGGATACAGAGAACATTTTGCAACCTCCACCAATACAGCAGTTGGGCTTTGACTGGGGAAAGGTAACAGACCTATGCCAGCAGCATGGTGTAGAGGTGTTGTTCCTAATTCACTTGAAGCAGCAGGATCAGCACCATGCTCAAGAAGATATTTTGCAGTGGCTATTTGTCCCTGCCGAACTGCATGAAGCAGAGGGGTCTCACCTGCAAAGAAATGATAAATTGCATGATATAGATTATATTGTCCTTGTTCCACAGGAATATCATAAGGTTCACATGCTATTAAAGCAATAGGAAAGCACGAGTAAATCTTGTTACTTGCAATATCTTATGGAACCCAAACAAAGATGGAGAAGAGAAACAAAATTACCTCTAAGCACTCAAAGCACACAGAAAACTAATAGCTGATATTATATATTGAAGCTGCAAAACTATAAACCGAAAGTAAAGCACTTATTACAAGACACAAAAGACTTCGTTCTCGGCAACTTATCAAAGCCAATATGAAACATACCTTTAATATGCAGGGTGCACTTCTGTTATTGATGTGGCCCACATTGATGGCTTCATACATAATAACCACAACCCATCATCCATAGTGCATTGGTATTTCAGTTTAGTTTGCATGCTTGTATCAGCACAATTGAGTACTCTTACATGTGCACATCATCCCAAGGTCGTTTAACATGCCCATTGGTTAACATTTTGGCAAGGAACCCCTTGTTTTTAAATGTCTGTTGGTTGTTTTATGCAGGTCTGATGGCCTAAACTAGGATGATGCAAATAAATTAATTAACAGATAACCAAAGTAAATCAAAACATAAAATAAAGCCAATGTATTACAAATTTAGAGAAATCAAATATTCAATAAAGCTCAAGTTCAAGACCACATCACAATCCCGCAAAATAGATCATTAAGGCTATTGATCGGACATGGCCCAATGGTAGGTAGAACTTCCATCTAGCATAGGATTCATTCTAGATTTGAGGATTCACTTGCGCTTTGCTAGGGTTTGAATGGATTAGGGTTTGAGTTCGGAAATCAAAAAATTGGGATTTAGGGTCTTATAAAATAGAGAAGAAGAGAAAGGATCAATGGTGGGGAGGTCGTTCAGCTATATGGACGCTATACGGATTGGTCAGTGCAGCGGGCACGTCCATATGGTTGTATAGACAGTGTGGTGGGGCTAGGTCGGTTTGGTCGGTGATGAGTTGGGTTGATGATGATGGAGTTAGGGTTTGAGAAAGAACAGAAATATATATATTCAATGGAAAAAGAGGGTTTGAGAGAGAGAAGAAAGAAATACCTTGATAGGAATAAGAGAGATAACTTGGAATCATTCTAATGGCTTCACACCAAATTCCATTCACAATAAGTTTTATTGCTCAAAAGAAGCAATGTAGAGAAATTTCATTCAATATATCCATCATCTCAAGTTTCAAGTCTCAAGCAAGTATATATGAGAAAACATAAGAAAACCCTAAGTCTAGAACTATTCTTGACCGTCCGAATCTATTAACGGTCAAGATCAAAACATAAATATCTAATAATATAAAATAAAACTGAAAATAAGACAGAAATAAAGATGTGTCACACGGCACAAGGATGATCTCCAACTACAACAGGTACGTCCACACGTGATCAACGGCATTGATGAATGTGGTCCAACATATCCATGGCTCAAATGTGCATACTAGAGTGTCCGTACGCCTAAACCCGAGTCTCCTAACATATCCAACGGTCCGGATCACCAAATTGATATGTCCAAGATATCCAATGGCATGATCTAACGTTTCTAACATCCAGATGTGGTATAGGTCAAGTTGGGTGATGTCCAAACAGTCCAAAGATGTATCAATCAGTTTCAAATAGGCAACTCACATGCATCTTCCTAATGTGGGGCCTTTAAAAATGCACAACCTTGCATGTGAGGTCTTAACGCAGCTAAGAACTCGAATTGGGTTCACTGGGCCCCATGTAATGATCATCCAACCATAATAAAATTGGGGCTGGGCCCTCAGCCCTTCTCCTCCTCCTCCGATAAACTCGTGTAGGTGCTCGGATGCCCTCATCATTTTTGGAGTTATCCATGGTCAAGAATATGTGTGCATGTTTGGCGGACCAACAATCAAAAGGAAAGGTTCCAATATGCATGCTTTTGATGCCAACACAATCAAATTTCTGAATCCAAAATTTCAAGTTCCACCATACCACCAAATTCAGTATTCATTAGTTGTATCTTGCAAACACTAATCCTCAAGCACCAAATAATGATATGACATACTTAAACATGTTCGCTAAGGTTGTCTTTGGATACTCAACTAAATTGAATTGCAATATATGAATTCAATAAATAGGACGCCGAAGTAGTAAGGCACCATTTTAATTCACAATGACAAGCAAAGCCCTACTAATCATGGTGTTAAAAAGCAATTTTTTAGTGCAACTCACCGAGAGCCAAAATCAATACAACTCACTCATATGGGTTCCCATTTCAACCCAGTGATTATTGCCACTCCCAATCTCGACTAAAACTGATACAACTTATGCAAAATCAAGTCATACTCATATCGGACGATATTTTGAACCATGTTGCTGATTTGAAACAATCACAAGGGTAAGTTGGAGTTTAGTCCCTTATGATGAAAAGAGTTCGACATTACCCAAATGGACGCCTAACCTGATTTCAACTTTCGTTGGGTTGGGTCAAGGTTAGATTTTTATAACCCTATTTAAATTTGGGTCAGATTCAAGTAGGGGCATAACTCGACCCAACTTGACCCACATACACATACTCAACCCAATTGACTTGAACAACTCCATACTAAAAAACTTTTGGTTCATTATATGGGGATCTTCATATTCGTTTGAATCAAGTTTCACAACCCAAATCCAAAATCCAAGCTAGGTTGGTAGAGGTCAGGTTTGGGTTGGGTAATATGAAGATTGGTTGGGCTGGCATTGATGAGGTCAGGTTAAAATTGCAATGGAATAAATCTTGCATTGACCGAGCCATATGGGTGGCAATGGGTCAGGCTAGGGCCAAGCCAAGGTTGGCCTTGGCCTATCCCTAGAGCCCTAACCTAAGCCTTGGCCCTGGCCCTGGCCCGGTCCTAGCCAAGCCCCTACCGAGCCAAGCTACACCCCCATTTGTGAGCCTAATGGGTCTTCATTGGCATGGTCAAAACTCAAATGTGAAACTTCTTTAAATCACAACAAAATCATATATGGTCAAAAAGAAATTGTCGCAAATGGATCATGACCGATTGCCCAAACATCATCTTCACCATCTAAGCCTTATCCAAACTAATTGGGGCAAGCTGCATGAAGCTTGTTCCACCATTCCACTCTATCAAGGACCATAACTTTAGTTAGACTGTACCCATGCACGCACACGCATGCACACCAACACTAGTATATGAACTTTATGGTCTATACTAGTAAACAAACTCCATGGTCTACATTGGTAATACCTATGTACTATATAGTAAACAATAGGACAATGGGTCGGGCTAGGCTGCACTATTCATCATTAGCCTTGGCCCAATCCAGACTGGACATTGGGCCCTAGATTTCAAGCCCAAGCCTAGCCCTTGGGCCAAGTTTAGCGGTCCCCCACCCTAGCCCTTCAAGGCCGGGTCACTCAGGCTGGACCAGGCAACTTGGCCCATTTGCACCTCTATGGAGCCAAGCAAAACCAAGCCAAGCTACACATATATTTGTGAGCCTAGTGGGTCTTCATTGGCATGGCCAAAACTCAAAAGTGAAACTTCTTTAAATCACAACAAAATCATGTATGGTCAAGAAGAAATGGTTGCAAATGGATCATGATCGATTGCCCAAACATCATCATCATCTAAGCCTTATCCAAACTAATTGGGGCCAGCTACATGAATCTTGTTCCATCATTCCACCCTATCAAAGACCATAGTTTTAGTTAGATCGTAGGTCATCAAGTCTTTGATTACTACCTTCACCCACATCAATTTCGACCTTCCCCTTGCCCGTTTAGAGCCTTCAACTTGTACAAACTCGCTCCTTCTAACCAAAGCAATTATGGGTTTCCATTTCACATGAACAAACCATCTAAGTCTATTTTCTCTCGTCCTATTATCTATTAATGATTGAGTGCCCAAATGTGAAGGAAAATTTGATTACTCAATTTTTAACACAATCAAAAGGCATAATGTATTGAGCAATGGATTGGGAGGAAATTATTGATTAGTTGAAATTAAGAGTTGAATCATCCTAGAATGGGCCACTTTTATTCTCAGTTTTGAAGTCAATATAGCTAGTTCCATCTTCCAATATTAATTGTTGCTTTTTGTATTCTTTGGTTAGTCAGCGTCCAACCACTTTATTCTAATAAAAAAATATTATTCATAGCCCTAAAAGAAAAAAAAAAAAAAAAAAAAAAAGGAGTTGAATCATCCTCAAATGGAGGATTTGCGTATTCATGCTTGTGCCTTGACTTTGAAGAGGTTAGGCCTAAGGTCTTATTACTGAAACATTGAACTAATGTACCTTAGCTCCGCGTCAAGACAATCCTAATGTAATACAAGTTAAGGGCAAAAGCATGGAGGGCCAAGATCGAGAGAAATCATGTCGTATTACTTGAGATAGGGCAAAATACATTAGCATAATGCCCACTATAGCTTTCTATGGCCATAACTATCTAACTACTTATCATAATTACGCATATAATATGTCATTAGAAAGCTATCGACAAGCTTTACATTTTCGCCAATGCTAAAGGTAATTAACCCAAAACAGTTTTTTCTTTTTTCCAAAATAAGGTCGTTTTAGGGATTAATTTTGAGTTTTAAGTTAAATTTTATTTTTTTAGTAGGTTACAGGTTATGTGATTCTTAAGGTGTTTTAAAGTTTAAAGAAGTCTAATTATACTTGAAGTCCTTATTTGAATCATGTCAAATAACTTGAATCAGTTTCAAAGTCTTTTGAAGCTATTTGAATGCCTATAAGTTTTATAAAATGTAAGAAAGTTACAGGTAACATTTTTACAAATGGTGTTTGGAGGAGGAAAGTTACAAGTAACTTTCTCTCAACCTATAACATTCTTACAGGAGAAGATTGCGAAAATCTCACAAGGAGAAAGGTTGTTTTTCAAGTTACTTATATCTTTGAAACAGGCAACCTGAAAATTTCACAACGGTCGGAAATTTCAAATTTGAAAATTCTTAGGAGAAACGAAGTCTGCGTTGAAGGAGGAGCTACCTGCTCTGAGACACAATGTCAATGAAGAATGAAGCAGCCATTGAAGGCTATGATGCGACAATTGAAGGTCCTAAATAGCTGGTAGGTGGTTTCTTTACTTGTATTAAAGCAGGTTGGTGGCCTTAGAGTTGTACACGACCCAAGCTAAGCCGAGTGTGACCCAAGTCTGGTTTGGCTTGTTTTGTGACACCCCCTGTTCGAGCTTTACACAAGTCGAGCTTCGAGCCTATCCCTACTGTTTGAGCTTGGCTTGGTTCACATTATACGAGCTTGAACTTGGTTTGGTTTGATCCAAATATCTGAGCCGAATTGAGCCCAATTCGAACAGGGATCAACTCATTTTTTTTGTTAAATAAACAATATACATAATATGAACTTCTTTTATACAAATATAACACCGCATGGAAATTTTGATGGACGGATGGATAAAACACATATATCATGGTGGGGCCCACAGAACTTTGACACCAGCTATGTGGCGAGGGTTGATGTCACTAGCCAATAAGAATCCCACTTTAGCATGCTGAGTTAACTTTGTGGGCCCACCGTCATGTATATGTATTATACACACTGTACATCTGTTTTTACATATATGATTTTAGGACATGATCCAAAATTGAAACATATCCAAAGCTCCAAGTGGACCAAACCATAGGAAACAGTGTGCATTCATGTATATGTATTATGTATTATCCACGTCGTCATGTATATGTATTATCCACATCGTCCATCTGTTTTTACATATCATTTTAGGACATTATCCTAAAATTGAATCATATCCAAAGCTCAAGTGGATCACACCACAGGAAACATTGTGCATACAATCTACGAGCCGAATCAAACCAAGCTAAATCAAGTCGAGCCGAGCCGATATTGCCCTGGTTTGAGCTTGGTTTGTTTTTTTTTTTTTTTAATGAGCTTGACTCCGAGGCTTGGTTTGGTTTGAACTTCTATTTGAACCAATCCCAGCCGAGCTTTTTCAAACCAATCTGAGCCGAGCTTTCAAGCTGGCTTAGTTTATGTCCAGCTCTAAGTGGCCCGGTTACTATATAGAAGCATCTCTCTCTCTCTCTCTCTCTCTCTCTCTCTCTCTCTCTCTCTCTCTCTCTCTCTCTCATATCCAACTCCAGCGATGTATGTGCCCTAAAAACCCCCTTTTGTTTTTTCCCTTTTCATCTTCTTTTTTTTTGCTTGAGGATGAGACGGATGCAAGTTAGCTAGTGACACTACTATAGCCAAGTGGCTACTGGCTGGTGCTCTATGGGCTGACCATCATGTATGTGTTTTATAGTGGCGCCACTAGCCAAACTGCGTTCGTCTCAACCCAGGCATTGAAAAAAAAAAAAACAGAAGGGAGTTTTAAAGGCACATACTTCACTGGAGTTGGATTGAGGGGGGGGGGGGGAGAGAGAGAGAGAGAGAGAGAGAGAGAGAGAGAGAGAGAGAGAGACGTTGGAGAAGAAGACAATGATATATAACAAGCAGGCCACCTACCGGCTTCAATACCAGTAAAGAAGCCACCTTCTAGGTAATAGTTGCTTGGGACCTTCAATAGTCGCCTCATAGCCTTTAATAACCGCCTCATCATTCATTGCATCTCAGAGCAGGTAACCCCTCCTTCACTACAGCTACATTTCTCTCAAGAATTTTTGAATTCAAAATTTTCAACCGTTTGCTTGTTTCAAGGATACAGATAACTTGAAAAATAGTCTTTCTTCCCGTGAGATTTTCACAATCTTCTCTTGTAAGAAAGTTACCTAAAACTTTCCTTCCTCAAACACCATCTACAACAATGTTACCTGTAACTTTTTTACAATGTAAAAAAGTTACAATCATCCAAACGGCTTTAAAAGACTTCAAAACTTACTCAAACTCCTTCACATGACTCAAATAATGACTTTAAGCATAAATAGACTTCTTTAAACCTTAAAACATCTTAAAAATCACAAAAATCGTAACTTACTAAAAATAGTAAAATTTAATTTTAAACTCAAAATTAACCCATAAATGATCTTATTTTGGAAAATTGTTTTGAGCTAATTACCTTTGGCATTGGCGAAGACGTAAAGCTTATAGATAGCTTTCTAATAACATATTATATGAGTAATTCTGGTAAGTAGTCACAAAGTTATGGCCATAGAAAGCTATAATGGGCATTATGCCAATTATTTTGCCTTATCTCAAGCCATACGATCTAATTTCTCTCGATCTTGGCCCTCCATGCTATTGCCCTGAACTTGTCCTACATCAGGATTGTCTTGATGCGGAGCTGAGGTCCATTAGTTCAATGTTTCAGTAAGAGGACCTTGGGCCTTGCCTCTACAAAGTCAAGGCACAAGCATGAATATGCACATCCTCCATTTGAGGATGATTCAGCTCTTAATTTCAACTAATCAATAATATGTCCTCTCAATCCATTGCTCAGTACATGATGCCTTTTGATTGTGTGTTAACAATTAAGTAATCAGATTTTCCTTCATGTTTGGGTACTCATCAATAGATAATAAGATGAGGGAAAATAGACTTAGATGGTTTGTTCATGTGCAATGGAGACCAAGAATTGCTCTGATTAGGAGCGAGTTGGAGCGAGTTGGTACAAGTTGAATAGTAGTTTAGAAGTCTTTTACTGATCGGGAAAGTTGACTATTTCAATAATAGTTTAGAAGTCTTTTACTATTTTGGATAAGTTAACTATTTCAGTAATAATTTAGAAGTCTTTTATTATTTTGGGAAAGTTAACTATTTCAATAAAGTTACAAATTTAGTGCTTAGACCTTACACAAGACATGTCAATTGCTGTGTAAAGAGACTATTTATTATTCTCAGTAATATTTTCCCTTTTAGAGTTTTTTTACAGTGTGGATTCAATGATTTTCTTATAAGAAGAAGATGGTGATCTCCTCCCCGCTACACCAAATCCTAACCCTCCAACAGGAGTCCTGCAAATCAACAGTCTGCATTTAATCAAAAACAGACAAGATTGAACAGCTAGGATCTTCTGATTCAGGATATCTCCACACCATGGTCTATCCAAGGTGGGGCCCATCAGTTCAACAGGCTGGATCACCAGGGAATAGGTCATACAATTCACCTAAAACTGAAAACGTCTTTCACTCCCAATAGAACTCAACAGATTCATCAAACCCAAAGAATTTAAAAAGAAGAAGAAGAAGAAGAGCTGTTCGTACCATCATCATCCTTGACATCGACGCCGAGCTTCAAGTCCTCAATCAGGAACTTGCAGACGTCAGTCTTCCCCTCTCTGGCAGCGAAGTGAAGTGCGCCACGTCTGTTTGCGTCCTTGACATCCGCCACCGTTCTCGCCAGTCCCTTCCCTTCCTCGTCCAGCTGCACCGCCAGCTCTAACACCCCCACCCAAAAATAAATAAAATAAAATCTAAGAAAAATACAAAATTTTTGAAAGATGAAAAATTAAAAAAACTTACTCTTGAAGAGATCGAGATTTCCGGTGCGAGCGGCATTCAGAAACTGCTGAACCTTCTGCCTCACTGAAAACGGGATTTAAAAAAACAAAAAGCAAAGAAAGAAAGAAAATTCGATTTTGAGAATTCGAGAAAACAAGAGAGAGAGAGAGAGAGAGAGAGAGAGAGAGAGAGAGAGTACAACCTGCAAGAGCAGCGGAAGCGTCAGATGACATTGTTGTTTGGAGAGAGAGAGAGAGAGAGAGAGAGAGAGAGGGATTTTCTAGTTGAGATTTTAGAGATTTTGAGTTCTGTATTTCTTTTGGTTTTGTGAAGGAGCCGCTTACCTACGGGGTTACTTTCGCAAACAGAGAGCCACGTGGGTGGATCTTGCATGAGATCTGCTCCGTCCATCAGGGACTCTGCATCATTTTAACTATAGGATAAAAAATCCAAGATCATCTAATTCTCAGGTGGACCACACCAAACGAAAAAGTAGGAATGGAACGCACACCATTAGTTTTGTGTAGGATGTACGGTGGTGTTTATATGCTATCCAATCCATTCGTCTGATCTGCTTCATTAGGATGAAAGCATTGACCAAATTACAGTATTCTAAAACTAAGGTGGGCCATACCAAGTGAATTTAGAGGTTTTAAGTATAATTTTTTTGTGGGGCCCGTCTGAGTATTGACTGAGGCCGATTTCTGATGTCAATGGCTAAAAAATGGGCGGTGTACGTTATGGACGGTGTGGATTTCATTCATGATAAGTCATTTTTCCCCTTAGGTACCTAGCTGCAGATATCAAGTGTTTTTGGTGTTTCTAAGAAAAAGGTAAGCTGCGAAGAGGGTTTTAGGAAGGTTTTGTTGTATTCGTTTTGCATCTGTCGCGACTCAGGATCCAGCATGTGTCGCCGCCCTAGGGCCACATGTTCAGATGATCCGATGATTTGAACCGTATATATATATATATATATATTTTTACTACCATGAATATATTCTTCTCGTGTAATATTTCTTCATTAATGATACTGACCTTTGATTTCCAGAGTGAGATGTCAGCCATTGAAAGTTTTCTTTAGTGGTCTAAATCCATCTACAGATAGTGATGGTCCGCAAGTTTTTAACAATCGCCTTATTAGCATAGAATCCACAACATGTACGGTTCCGATCATTCGAAAACCTCTGCATGTGGGCCCGAGCAGGTAGCGACACGTGTGGATCCTGAGTCGCGACGGAGGCAAAACGGCCTCCGTCTTGCGCCTCTTGGCACTTGGCAGCGAGGAGTTTGTACGTGTCCCGTTGGTCCTGATTCGATGGATCGTAGCCTATAAATCATCAATATCTCTGTCTTTAAACAGTTCATCGATTTTAGTTTTATACGTTGATGGCGACCAATTGAACGGTTAGGATTGTTTCATTGGTATGATTTCCGTGCTAGATTGCATCACGATGGCCCACTTTGAGCCTTTTTGGCTACGAAACACGTCTGAAGGTTGATGTTAATGGATGGGACTGACCAAAGAAAAGATGCTTTTTAGTGGCGTGGGACCCACCATCAAATAAGGGATTGCGTGATTATCTGGGCCATAGTCGACCGTGCGATTGCAACACTCGCTAAAGTTGTAACCGCTCATCCACCCACATGCTGGCCAATCCGGATCGTCCAAATCATATGCCCCAGTTAGGATGATCCAATCTGATATATTTCTCTATATTTTTTTGTCATTGATTACAAAGAATCTTGATTATTATAATATATAATAATTATTAACTTAATTGAGATGATCTCATTTTTAGGTTGTAAGTGCAACATGAGTCATCCAAGTGGGCCCCATCCACTGGAAGATAGAGAGATGAGCTGTGGCAGTTTCAAGGTAACTAACTACGAATTCCTCTGGCAATTTTGGAACTACATGAGTGGTTTCTCCTGCAGCCCTTTACTTTGGCAATTTTCAAACTGTATGAGCAGTTTTTTCCTGCAATTGATAACAATCATGGCTACATTTCTATAAGATGCGTCAAGGACTCATGACCAGAACAATCTGAATTTTGAACACCAATTTCTAGAGTGTAGAGAGATATTGTGAGAGGAAGTCAAGTTCTATAATACCAAATGATTTACAATGTAGATCTTACTTAAGGATGAGTGTTCCTCTAAACCTCTTCTTACACTAGTGGAAAGTGGTGTAACTTTCTTCCGATGATGTGAGACGCATCTGGTAAGATTCAACAACCGAGCTTCCATCTTTCGCTATCATTGAATGCAAGGAATTGTTTAGAGGTAGCCGATTCCGAACATAGGCATCTACAAAAAGTACTTTAAAGAAACTATTAAAAACTATTTAAAGGAGATTAACATGTGTAGAGCGTCATGAGTTGAGATATTACATAAAACTAATAGGCATGGCTAGTGCAATGCACATGCAAAGATAAGAAATAGCTTGCACAAAGTGGGAAATATGGAAAGAAAAAGAGAAATGGTTGTAAAAAGTAAGTTTCTTCTTTACTAAAGATGACACTTCAGCCAACTTAGCTAAACACCTTTTTTTCTGCTTTTTTCCTTTCTTTCTTTCTTTTAGGTGTGCCAGGCCCATGTAGTGGCGCAACACATGGACAATGCTTGAGCGCCTAGCAGCAAACTACTTTCCCACAAGAAATTAAGTTAATATCATAGCTTTTTTCTTCTGCTTAAAAGGTCAATCTTATGATTTTTTTTTAATTGTATAGATTAGTCATTTTACATACCTAATTTGATGCGGACACAAGCGCATTCCAGGTGTACCAACGAAGAAAGCGACAACCATAGTGTCGTCCTTGTGGATAAGCGACTATTAAGGAGCTGAAGACTTTTCACATATGATTGAACATATAGAAGACCTCACTCAGGGATGACACATGTGAAGGAAGATTGGAGAAAGAAGACCGAGCGCCCGAACTTTCCCGTACTTATGTTATTTGCCCGTTTTTGCTTAGTTAGGGGTCTTTTAGAAATTTTATGTCTTTATTTGTTTATTCTAGGGGTATTTTAGTAATTTTATGTCTTTATTTGCTTATTTAAGTGGGCTAAAGCCTTCAACTCAAATTTTTAATTATTGATTAATGAAAAGCAAACCCTTTGGTTGTCTCCTTCCTCTCTTCTCTCTAATGGTGCTTCTTTTCTTCCATTGATCTTCCTCTTCTAATTTCTTATTGTACCCCTCCAACTTCTTCAAGGTAATTATTTTCTTCTTTCTATTTTTCAGTTTTGACTAATTCTTCTTTGATCAAAATCTTGAGAACCGATCTAAACCTTAAACCCCCAAATTCTCAAATCCCTAATCTGAGAAACTTCTTGATTTTTCGGACTAGTGATCTTCATTGATCGATTGGGTGTGACCATGCAAGATCGAGAAGTCTCATCCCTCGCCAAATCCAACCTAAGTAATAATTGAATGTCATACTCCATGGTTGTGATGATGGTCCGCTTCATTGCATGTTTCCTTTATGATTTTCTCAATTATGATGATTACTGCTAGAATTTTAGATCATTTATTCATTTTATTTTCGCTGTTTAACTATGTTCATGAGCATGCATCATAATTAGGGCTGTCATGCGTCAAATTTGGTATCAGAGAATAGGCTTCCATGGTTTTTGTCTAGATCGAGTTATCAAATTAGGGTTTTGATTTTTAGGTTTAATTTAGGAAAGTTCCAGATTTAGAAAGTTTCCAGTTTTAGAAACTTTCCAATTTTAGAAAGTTCCTAATCTGAAAAATTTTCAGATTTGAGTTGTTTCCTGTTTCAACTTAATTGTGTCAGTTCATAGTAGTTTTGCATTCATCGCATTCATCTTGAAAGTCATAGCACCTAGTAGTCTAGTTGGGTAGAGTTTGGTTCAAGTCTTCATTGTATGCCCATGAGAAGAGGTAGAGGTTTCGGACTTCAACCTACCATGAATAACGAGCAGTTATTTGAGCAACTTGCTCAATTAATACAAAAGATAACCGCCTTAGAAGCGGGTCAAAGGCATGAGTTTGCCTGCCTTGAGAACCAAATTACCACTACCATGACTAAGGTCGAGCAACTAGAGGCGTCTCAAAAGAAAAACTCCGCTGTAAGAGATGATGCGCACTCCCAAGTGGGAGAAATCATTGAAGAACGCGCTGCCACATGTGGTGGTAGTGAGGATAGAGATCGTGGTAACGGTCGTGGTGTAGTGCGAGAGGCACGAGCCACATATGATCATCAAGACCGCTATGATCCAGATGAGCGTGTGATGAAGAGTGTGAGGGTTGAGGCCCCGAGTTTTGATGAGCGCTTGGATCCCAAGGCATTTCTTGACTGGGTTGCTGACATGGACCACTACTTTGAGTGGTATGGCATGTAGGAAAACCGTCAAATGTGGTTTGCTAAGATGAAACTTGTGGGTTAAGTCAAGCTCTTCTGGACCAACACCGAGCGTAGGATAGAGAGAGTTGGTAGAGCCTCTATCACACATTGGTATGAGATGAAAGAGAAGTTGAAGGAGAAGTATCTTCCTCTCTCATACCGTCAGAAGCTCCTTGACCAATGGCAATCCTTATGCCAAGGGTCAATGTCTACCGCTGACTACATCGCTAAATTTGAAAAATATGTGATGCGATGTGATATCCGAGAAGACTCTCTAGTAACGCTCTCACGTTTCAAGACGGACCTTCGTGTGGATCTTCAACGTGAACTTATGACTCAGCCCTTAACGGACTTGGATAAAGCATATCAAGTCATGCAGGAGTTAGAGCAATATCTGAAGGCTCCTGTCGTTCGTCGTTTTGAGTTCCGAGACTCCAGTGCTAGATCTAGTTCCCAGGGAACTAGACCTAATATTGGTAGTCAACCTAGGGCACAGGCGACCATTCCGCCTAGGCCTAGGGAGGAAAAGGGCAAAGGGTTCTTGGTGCCGGTCCTAGTAACATGAGTCAAGTGAGGTGCTATGAATGTGACAATCTTGGCCACATGTCTAATCAGTGTCCTACGAAGAGCCGTGGGAAAGCCTTAGTTATAGGCGAGTCCCACGAGGGTGGAGATGACCGTGGTGATTATGAAGTTGAAGAGTATCACCCTGAAGGAGGACTTACTGATGAAGAAGAAGTGGATGGAGAAGCAACGCTTGCAGTAGTCAGGGTTGTGCTAGTTCAGTCTAGAAGTAGTGCTGACTGGCGTTGAAGCACTATCTTCTATACTATTTTCAAGTGTGGTGAAAAGAATTGTAAGGTGATAGTGGACAGTGGAAGTTGTCAGAATGTGATTTCCACTAGCACCTTAGATCGCTTAAAACTGAAATCCACACCTCATCCAGACCCGTATAAAATTTCATGGGTTGACAAGACATCCCTACCTGTCACCCAGCAATGTCTAGTCCCCATCGAGTTTGGGTCATACAAAGAGTTCCTGTGGTGTGATGTTTTACCTAGGGATGTGGGACATGTTATCCTAGGTAGACCGTGGCTATTCGATAATGATGTCACGATCTTTGGCCGTTCGAATGCGTGTACTTTTATGTATAACGGTAGAAAGATCAAACTTAATTCCATGCCACCTGAGAATACATTAGGGAAGAAGAATGATGAGAAGGCAAGTGAGCCTAGAGGAATGGGGAAATCCAAACCTAAGTCTCTACATATAATCAGCGCAAGAGAGTTTGAAAAAGAGACTAAGGAAGATTCTATGGTATATGCCCTTGTGGCTAGAGAGATTACACCTGAAGTTCCATCAGAGTTGCCCCGTGAGGTGACCTTGGTCCTGAAGGAATACAGTGATGTATTTCCTGAAGACTTACCGAATGAGTTGCCACCTATGAGGGACATACAACATACCATTGATCTTGTCCCAGGGTCTACTCTACCAAACCTTCCTCACTACAGGATGAACCCTGCAGAGTTGAAGAAGCAAGTTGATGAGCTTCTGCAAAAGGGTTTCATCCAAGAGAGTATGAGCCCGTGTATCGTGCCTTCATTGTTGACGCCAAAGAAAAACGGCACGTGACGCATGTGTATGGATAGCCGTGCCATAAACAAAATTACTGTCAAGTGTAGGTTCCATATACCTAAACTTGATGATATGCTTGACATGATGGTCAGGTTCACTATATTCTCTAAGATAGACATCAAGAGTGGATATCACCAAATCTGTATACGCCCAGGAGATGAGTGGAAGACAACGTTTAAGACGAAAGATGAGCTGTATGAGTGGTTGGTCATGCCCTTCGGCTTGACTAACGCACCCAGTACTTTCATGCAGGTGATGACACAAGCTTTGAGGTCGTTCATGAAAAAATTCCTACTGGTGTACTTTGACGATATTCTTATTTATAGTACCACTAAGGAATCACACCTTAAACATTTAAGAAGGTCTGTAGTGTCCTTAGGAAGGAAAAGTTGTACGCTAATCTTAAGAAATGTGCATTCATTCTAGCCAAGTTGTGTTCCTAGGATTTATAGTGTCATCTAAAGGGATGCGCGCAGACCCTGAAAAAGTCAGGGTCATAGTTGAGTGGCCAGAACCAAGGAACATTCATGAGGTGCGAAGCTTTCACGGCCTAGCAACTTTTTATCGTCGGTTCATTAGGGGTTTTAGCATGATCATGGCTCCCATTACCGAGTGCATGAAAAAGGGAGAGTTCGTGTGGTCTAAAGCCGCAGTCAAGGCTTTTAAAGAAATTAAGGGCAAGATGGTGGAAGCTCCTGTCATGCGTCTACCTGACTTTTCTAAAGTCTTTAAAGTAGCGTGTGATGCGTTTGGTGTCGGTATAGGTGTAGTGTTGAGTCAAGAAGGACACCCAGTGGCCTAATTCAGTAAGAAACTGAATGAGACAAAACAAAAATACTCCACTTACGACAAAGAATTTTATGTGGTAGTGCAATCCCTGAGACATTGGTGACACTATCTCCTACCGCAAAAATTCGTTTTGTTTTCTGACCATGAGGCTTTGAGATATTTGCATTCTCAGAAGAAACTCAACCCAAGGCATGCCAAGTGGGTAGCATTTCTTCAGAAATATTTGTTTATTTTGAAACACAAGGCCGGGGTTGAAAACAAACCAGTGGATGCCCTTAGTAGGAGAGTGACGTTGCTCAACTCCTTAAGTGTAGAGGTAGTCGGATTTGAGCAACTGAAAGATGAATACCCCATATGTCTTGATTTTGAGGGTACTTACGTGTCGCTTGCTAGTGACCAGCATATTATGGGTGAATATGTTCTTAAAGATGGCTTCCTTTTCAAGGGAGACAGACTTTGTATTCCCCATATGTCCCTTCGTGAATTCCTCATCTGGGAGCTTCATTCAGGAGGGATAGCTGGCCATTTTGGTCATAATAAGACCATTGCCCTCGTGGAAGATCGTTTCTATTGGCCAAGTCTCAAGCGAAACGTAGCCAAAGTTTTAGGGCGGTGTCGAACATGTCAGCTGGCAAAGCATAGAAAGCAAAATACCGAGTTGTACACGTCATTGCCAGTGCCACATGCTCCGTGGCAAGACATTAGTATGGACTTCGTGCTTGGGCTTCCCAAGACTATAAAAAAGCACGATTCTGTTTTTGTCGTTGTGGACCGTTTTTCTAAAATGGCGCATTTCCTCCAATATTCGAAGACGTCAGATGCATCTCATGTTGCTCGTCTCTTTTTTGATGGTGTGGTGCGTCTTCATAGGTTACCTAAAACCATAGTGTCTGATCGTGATGTTCGATTTACTAGCTATTTTTAGAAGACAATGGGGCACATTATGGGAACTCTTTTGCAATTTTCTACTGCTTACCACCCACAATAGATGGTCAAACTGAAGTAGTAAACCACAGCGGCCTTGGAAATCTTCTACGTTGTCTAGTGGGTGAACATGTTAAGACTTGGGACCTAATTTTACTAACTGCTGAACTTGCTTATAATGGGTTAGTTAATAGATCTACAGGTCCTTTTAAAATTGTAAGTGGTTATAAACCTAGAATGCCCATAGATCTCTTACCTATGTTTGTTACCCAAAGGTCTTCTGAGTCAGCCGATGCATTTGCACGCCATATTCATGATTTGCACGCCATATTCATGATTTGCACACACATATTAGACAACGGTTAAATAAGAGCACTGATGATTATAAAGTTTCAGCTGATTCTCATCGTAGAGTGCAAGAATTTCAAGAATGAGACTATGTAATGGTGCGAATAAGGCTAGAGCGATTCTCTCAAGGATCTGCTAAAAAATTACAAGCGCGTAGTGCTGGACCATTCAAGATATTACAAGAGGTTGGGTCCAACGCGTATCGGATTGACCTTCCACTTGAAATGAGCATTAATCCAACTTTTAATGTGGAAGATCTAGTCCGTGCCCATACTCTCATTGTTGATACATCGTTCCTTTCATGGCCTTTTTTTGAGTTTGCTACCCAACCCCTTCCACCCCCTCCTCCACCCATTTTCCATAAATAAGAAATTGAAGAAATCTTGGATGACGAGATAATATCCACGAGAGATGGAGGTTTCCAAAGGTATCTTGTCAAGTGGAAGAACAAACCATCGTCTGAATCTACGTGGCTGCCGGGCGACGCATTGCAGGGTATTGATCCAGATCTACTAGAGCGCTACAAAAGTTTCAACTCGTCGGAGTCGAGTTTTTCTCACCCGAGGGGAATTGATGCGGACACAAGCACATTTAAGGTGTACCAACGAAGAAAGCGTCAACCACAAGTGTCGTCCTTGTGGATAAGCGACTATTAAGGACTTGAAGACCTTTCACATGTGATTGGACATATAGAAGACTCCACTCAGGGAAGACACATGTGAAGGAAGATTGGAGAAAGAAGACCGAGCGCCCGAACTTTCCCGTACTTATGTTATTTGCCCGTTTTTGCTTAGTTAGGGATCTTTTAGTAATTTTATGTCTTTATTTGCTTATTCTAGGGGTATTTTAGTAATTTTATGTCTTTATTTGCTTATTTAAGTGGGCTAAAGCTCTAAACTCGAATTTTTAACTATTGATTAATGAAAAACAAACTTTTTGGTTGCCTCCTTCCTCTCTTCTCTCTAATGGTGTTTCTTCTCTTCCCTTGATCTTCCTCTTCTAATTTCTTCTTGTGCCCCTCCAACTTCTTCAAGGTAATTATTTTCTTCTTTCTATTTTCCAGTTTTGGCTAATCCTTCTTTGATCAAAATCTTGAAAACCGATCTAAACCCTAAACCCCCAAATTCTCAAATCCCTAATTCGAGAAACTTCTTAATTCTTCGGATTAGTGATCTTCATTGATCGATTGGGTGTGACCATGCAAGATCGGGAGGTCTTATCCTTCGTCGGATCCAACCTAAGTAATAATTGAATGTCATACTCCATGGTTGTGATGATGGTCCGCTCCATTGCATGTTTCCTTTATGATTTTCTCAGTTATGATGATTACCGCTAGAATTTTAGATCATTTATTCATTTTATTTCCGCTGTTTAACTATGTTCATGAGCATGCATCATAATTAGGGCTGTCCTGCGTCACAATTGGGGAGATCTTTTTCTATTGCAATTCTCATTCTACACAATGGAGTTATCCAAGGGTGATGTAATGGACTTCTCGATCGCTAAAGGGGCTTAAATGAAATCTATGTTCTCAGCAAATGTAGATGTCTCCTGCAAAGGTGATGTCTCCTACAATCGTTGGGATGATCACCGTTATGTCATCATCAATTTCTATCATGTCCACTTGAATTATTCTCGCTAGCTAACATTTAATCGCAAGGAGCATGAAATTCTACCATGATGATGTTATATTGAAATATTAATTTACAAACACTAGCAATGAATGCTATTGTTTGAAATTGATTATAAGATATTATTGCCCTTTTGTAGAAAGTGATATCAACTACTTTTCTTCGACCCTACTTAAGGTGTGCTTTGGATGGTGAGCTAAGCTAAAAGCTCCACCTGTTCTCACCATCCCTGTTGAGGGTGGTGGATTTGTGGTTTATAGTGATGCATCACTTTAGGGTTTAGGTTGTGTGTTGATGAAGGATGGAAAGGTAGTTGCACATGCTTTCAGGCAGTTGAAAGCCGCATGAGTAGAACTATCCTGCCCACGATTTAGAATTACTGGTTGTATTGTTCGCACTGAAGGTGTGGAGGCATTATCTCTATGGAGAGAAGTTTGAACTCTTTACCGACCACAAGAGTCTCAAATACCTGTTTTCACAGAGGGAGCTTAACTTGCGGCAGTGTCGGTGGATGAAATTTCTAAAGGATTACAACTTCACTTTATTATATCAACCGAGCAAGGCTAACGTAGTTGCCGACACCCTGAGTCACAAGCCATTGGGCACCATTTTTCAGATGATGATAGCTGAGTGGAAGATGTTCAATGCAATGGCAAGCCTTCATTTCAAGCACCGCTTGGAGTCTACTATTGTACATCTTTTTACCCTAACTCTCAAGCCTACCCTAGTTGGCAGGGTGATTGAGGCACAAAAGTTAGATCCATGAGTGTAGGCCCAAGTGGCCGATCCTTCAGGGAGAGTACCTTGGTTGGCTGGTTGGTAGTGATTGTGGGTTACGCCTTCAAGGAAGGTTGTATGCCTCAATATTGGCAGCGAAATAAGAAGAGAGATGTTGTAGACTACGTGTCCAAGTGTCTCACTTGCCAACAGGTGAAGTTAGAGCACAGACATCCGACAAGGAAATTGCAGCGACTACCAGTACCAGGCTGGAAATGGGACCATGTTACGATGGACTTTATTGTGGGGTTGCCAAGGATGCATCAGGGATATGATGCAGTCTAGGTCATTGTTGATAGGCTAACTAAGACCATACACTTTCTCGATGTGCGCACTACTTGCACCCCTGTTGATATGAGCCGGATGTATATCGAGTAGGTGGTGAGCTTGTCTGGGGTGTTTGTGACTATTGTGTTTGATCATGATTCCAGGTTTACCTCTAACATTTGGAAGAGCTTTCAAGAGACGTTGGGTACAGCTCTTAATGTCAGCACTGCTTTCCATCCTCAGACAGATAGGCAGTCAGAAAGATTATCCAGTTGTTAGAGGACATGTTGAACGCCTACGTTCTCAACTTCAGGGGAAGTTTGGAGGACCACCTACCATTGGTGGAATTTGCTTACAACAATAGTTATCAATCTAATATTGGGATGACTCCTTACGAGGCCTTGTATGGACGACCTTATAGATCCCCTAGCTATTGGGCGGAAGTTGAAGATCGTAGTTTTCTCGGGTTGGATTATGTAAGGGAGACGACCAAAAAGGTCACTATTATCAGGGAGCAGATGCGTATCGCTCAAAGCTGGCAGAAGAGTTATGCAGATGATCGATGGCTACATCTTGAGTTTGAAGTTGACGATCATGTGTTTTTGAAGGTGTTTCAAATGAAGGGCATGATGAGGTTCCAATAGAAAGGGAAGTTAGAATTGTGCTTCATAGGACCGCTTGAGATTTTAGAGAGGGTTGGCTCCATAATGTATAGGCTTGCTCTACCACCTCAATTGCCCGACATCCATGCCGTCTTCCATGCATCGATGCTAAGGAAGTACCAGAAGGACCCTCAACACGTCATTGATTGACGGGAGTTGGAGGTTCGCGACGATGCATCTTATGTGGAGCAACCTATTCGCATTTTAGATCCAAAGGAGCAGGTCCTCTGGTCGAGGGAGATTTTGCTCGTGAAGGTCCAGTGGTGACACCATGGCGTGGAAGAGGCAACCTGGGAACGTGAGGCCGAGATGAGAGAGAAATACCCTTACTCATTAAAAAGCTTAGCATTTCTCATTAAAAAGCCCAACCTCATCTAATGTCCATCAAGTGGCATGCAACGTCTCTACATGATGTGTGGAACTAACCATCCACTGGGCTCTGCCATGGATGGGTCATCACCAAATATTCACACTAACCAGTCTTTTTCATTAACCACCTGTTTGTACACCACTTGGATAGTTACGATCAGCCCAACCACCATGATGCTCATGGCCCTATCCAGCAGGCCAGGCCACAATGTGCCTCTACATTTCCCACAGATGGAAGCCAGTAGTACATGAGTGGGTTTCCTCTTCCTACTCTACCATTGGGAAGATTGGTGTCTGCACTCCCCTTGTTCAAACTTCAAATTATCAAAACCAACAACCACAACTCTCCGAAAGTCACTGATTCGACTGACTGAATCCATGATTTACAAGTCCAACAAGTTGCGTCTAGCTTGCACCTTAAACTATTTTAGAACTTGTTAGTGTTGAGGCGGAAAGATAGAAAAACTAATCACTTAAAGATGGGCTTAAGGCGCGTTACGAGGTCGCTATCTTTAAGGCGATATTCACACCCCACTGGTGATTAAACCAATTTGCAAGAGGGTTACATCAAATCCACCCCCAGAATACAATAAGCCTCTTCTCCAAGACCAGAGAAATGTGGGCTTCGGCTTGCAAAACCGAAAAACCTCATCCTGAACACACTTTTACAGTGTGCACCCCTGACTTCTGTGTTGTTACAGTTTAACCCCTGAAAACCGTTTGCAATTTACTGCCTGAAAAATTGTTTGTAGTTTAGCGCTTAAAAACTGCAACTTTTCAAAAAACATTCAAAACTGAAAATGGAGAAGAAGAAGATAGAGAGAAGATTGTTGAAATTATTGTTTTTTCGGATTGACCCAAAGATGGGTTTATATAGAGTTACAAGAGGTGCTTTAAGATCATTTTCATGAAAAGACATTCAATAGTGTCTTTTCAACAATGGCGTCCCTCCACCATTAATGACATCTTTTCATCTCCATTACAAATTCAAATGATGCTCCATTTACCAAGGGGCACCACCATTCACAAATGAATGGTCATCAACAATCACCAGAAGCCACAATCCTTTTTCTAAATTCTTTTTTTATAAGTTTTTTTTTTTTTTTTAAAAAAATCTTTTTTATTTTGAAAAAACCCAACAATCTCCCGCTATTTTTCAAAATAAAGAGGTCAGGGTATGTAAGGAAAATATGTGCATAGGAGGTGTCTTATGAACTTGAACTTTCACTTAGTATAAACAAATCAAAGTTGTATCAGAATCCTTAGTGACTATGGTCTTGAACTAAGTATTCTATATGACACAACCAAACATGTCACGCACACATATTTTAATTGCCATGTGTTCTAAAATTATAGCACATTAACGGCCTTATGTTATGTCCTATATTCACGAATTCATGAGAGTAGTCAAAACTCTCAAAAATCAAGAAGCGGCCCTACTTCCAATACTCACATAAGTGATTCCTTATGAATGCCCCTGTAACAATAGCACCCTTGAAAGGACTCATTAAGAGCAGATGTACATATCCTTTTAATCATTACAGGTACCCAACACTATACATGCATCCATGAATGAGACAAATAAAAAACATACAGTGCTGCTTCAGACACTTCTTGCTAGATACTTTGCCCATTGAACCTATTAACTTGGGTTAGATTTTCCTCATCTGGTGTATGTGAAATTGGCTTAAGTCTCATTCATATTGATGTTCTACTGACAACATTATCCCTTGCATGTCCCTTGATGAACGGGTCCGCTAGATTCTGGATAGATCGCGCATACTGTATTGTTATAACTCCGTCACCGAGTAGTTATCGCACAAAACTATGTCTTAGACTAATATGTCTAAATTTTTCATAAGTCTTGTTATATGCCTTTGACAGTGTCGCTTCACTATCATAGTAGATAGAGACCATGGCAAAGGCCTTACCAATAATAGTATTTCTGATAACATCTTTCTTAATCATTTTGCCTCTTTACCAATAATGGAAAAAGAATTTTCATTTATAAAACTTATAAAAGAGAATTTAGAAAAAGGGTCGTGGCTTTTGGTGATGATTGGTGACCTTTCAATTATGAATGGTGGTGCCTCTTGGTTAATGGAGCATCATTTGAATTCGAAATAGTGATGCAAATATGCCATTAATGGTGAAGGGATACCATTATTGAAAAGACACCATTGAAGAAGATGTCTTTCTATGAAAAGGATCTTAAGGCAACTCTTTTGACTCTATATAAACTCATCTTTGGATCAATCTGAAAAAACAACAATTCCAACAATCTCCTCTCCATCTTCTTCTTCTCCATTTTCAGTTTTGAATGTTTTTTGAAAAGTTGCAGTTTTCAGGTGCTAAACTGCAAATAGTTTTTGAGGTAGTAAATTGCAAAAAGTTTTCAGGGGTTAAACTGTAACAGCACAAAAGTCAGGGGTATACGCTGTAAAAGTGTGTTCCGATGCGGTTTTTCGGTTTTGTAAGCCAAAGCCCACATTTCTCCGGTCTTGAAGAATAGGCTTATTGTATCATAGAGTCGATTTGTTGTAACCCTCTTGCAAATTGGTTTAATCACCAGTAGAGTGTGAATATCCCCTTAAAAGATAGCGACATCGTAAAACGCCTTAAACTATATATATATCTGTGCTCCGAATTCACTCATATAACATTATAGGTGGAATCTCCTAAATGCCACAATTTACCAGAAAGAGCTTCTATTTTCATGCTGTCTTTGCTGTTTGTGAGCAGCAAAGGCTTCCCTGTCCAAATGAAAATGCAAGGAAACCAAGTGAGTGGAAACAAGAGACGGTACTACATAAGCTGCTCTTCTTCTCAGAGGATTTATATGATCCTCAAGCTGAGAATATGAGCTTTGATTTTGTACAATTGGAGCTTAATGCTGGGTGATCTAGATCATTGATCTCATGGTTCCCAATTTGAATGGAGTATTTCCTCTAAAATCATCCAGATTGGAAGATCATAAATGAGGATCACTCCTTTACTTTTCAACCGTCTATTTGCAGGTTGCCACAATAAACAGGTAATGATTGTTCTGTGACTTGACACATCCATTGTAAGGTCTATTGAATAAACTATCTAGGTCACTTAGCATGAGCCCCTCATGTACAAACTCAATGTCAATGATCATATGATTTCCCTTTTCTACAATTGGTGTTCAATTCCTTGTTGACGTCAGAGTAGAAGAGGAAGTGGTAGTATAAATAGAATCATAACTGGAAAGCTTCTTGAAGATCTTTGTTTTCAGGATCCAGCTTCAAACCACAGTAAAATGCGATCGCTGCTTTATCAAGCCTCTGCAACAATGTTGGAAAACAGCAGCCTTTAATATAGAAAACAAAGACAGCTCGATCTGGGGAGAAAGGAGAATGAGGAAATTTGCTTACTTTCAGTAATCTGCATGCCGCGCCTTCCCTGTAGCATGCTTTTGGCCAGTCCGGCCTCAGAAATCTACACTCTTTGACATCACCTAAAGCACGCTCTCCTTGTCCCAGATGAACCCAACAAAGGCTCCAGTTTGATAGTACACTCGCATTGGATGGGTCTGCTGTGATTGCCTAGATTTCCCATCACAGTCGATAATCAGTAGTGAGTTCTTCTATGCTGAAAGAAAGCAGTAATCCTAATAGTTTCTCATTCTCAGAGGATTAGAAATTTGATTAAAATCAATTGGCAACATTATTTCCCTTTTTTTGTTTTGTTTTGTTTTTTTTTTCGAAGTGTGGCATCACCAATTACCCCAAATAGTTACCAATCCTTTAAAAACAGTCCATGAACCCATCCACAATTTGGAAATCAATGAATAACATCTCCATCAGCAATTGTCTATAGGTAATATGATCATGACATACAGATTTTTATACATTGCATGTATCGAACATATGAATGACATTAATATGGAGACCACCCTGAAGCATCTCCACAGTAGTGGCGCAACTTGGCTGGTTGGGTCAGGTAGATTGTCAACCCAAGCCCGACCCGACCTGAAGAG
The DNA here is from genome assembly GCA_021015155.1 of Magnolia officinalis. Classification (NCBI taxonomy): domain Eukaryota; kingdom Viridiplantae; phylum Streptophyta; class Magnoliopsida; order Magnoliales; family Magnoliaceae; genus Magnolia; species Magnolia officinalis. Next base: position 72,678,582 of record JAJHSJ010000007.1, read on the forward strand.
GATACAAACCACAACCTGATCTGAACCAAATTCCAATCCGAGCTGCCCAACCTGAACCCAACCCGATCCTTTGACCTGACCTGACTAAAAACCAACCCAATTACAAGTGATTATTTCCCACCCAGCCAAAATATGCTCAACTTGAACCCAAAGAGATTTCAAATCAGTTTGGCGTTTTCCAACCCGAACCTGACCTGAGGGCCTTAACAACCCAATCAACCTGAACTTGGGTTGTGTCAATTGGGTTCAGGTTGACACAAACCCAAGTTGCAGCCTTCCTCTGTAGTGCCTCCCCTGCCAGTCATGCCAAACATTCACCCTTACAAACCCTGATGAATAAAAATATTTCAAAACAAACATTTCCCTGTCAGCTTTTGAGTTAACTGTAATGAAGGTTCATTTTCTGAAAATAAGTCTGTGTTATGAGACTTGTCCCAATGAAGGAAATAATTTCAATCAGAAAATTGTGCTATTATTGAATTGGAGGAGATATGGAAATAGAGTACAGAGATGTAGTTGTGGAAAAATCTGAGTACTTGTTTTGAAGAATAATGGTTTGTCCACTGACAGAAGTGCATGCTAACATCAAATCTATAAGTTTTCTTACAAATGATTGCTATAGTGGGAAACAAGATACCGATGCTCAGACTAATCTTTTGCCCTCAGAAAGTGGACAATGAAATCTCCATTGGTTTGGGAATGTTTTTAAATAATTGCAGAACTGCTCTCTGTACCTTGCCAAACACATCATAAGTGAGCAACACCAAACCAGGCAGAGGGGAATTTGGAGCGGGATTGATTGAGAAACTATACATCTTCATATGCCGATCAAGAAAAAAAGAACTACACATCATCATATCAACAGACAATGAATAATGTAAAATCAAAGATCCTGCTCCCTTCTTGAGGGATGCAATGACTGGAACCCAACTGATTAATTTTTGTACCTTCATAAGTTGTTAACCACAAGAAGATTCTCCACCATTTAGTAGTTCTCTACAAAACTTGAGATTCCTTCTCTTTTCATTTCCCCTTCACTTCAATGGTTATAAACTCTTACAACATTATTAATCTAACCTTATTATATAACTAGAATTGTCATGCCCCGAAATTCGGGTATCCGAGTAGAGTAACCCGGACCCAAATCCCAAGCTCGTGAGGTACAAGATTCACTTTTATTTAAGTCCATACAACCATTTTCATTCCCAATACACCAAGATTCCTCGCAATATCATTTACATCAACTAAGCACAAATAAAAATCCCATATCACAATGCCAAAATAACTAAATAAAGTCACTCGACTTTCATGCATCATTCTTTCACTAAAATAAAACTGAGTAAAAGGAAATACATAATCCATTAAGCCTAAACTAAAACTAAAACACAAGCAATCCCTAAGATTGAGTATGACTTTGGCTCATCAATAATAACATGTCTCCTCGAAGTATTCATACCTAATACCAGAAATAGTTTAAACACCCCAAGTATGACAACTCAATAGGATCATTTCCATCCCAACAGAAACTTATACATTAATACCATAATGCAACTTCATAATAATAATTTAAAAATCAATATTTAAGGAGACAATAAATATTCATAAAATTATTTTAATATTAAAGAAAATGATTCCATAAATGATTGAATTAAAAATGCACTCATCTGCAATTAACTGGAGAATATATCTACCATGATGATCTTTTAGGGAACGAGCCTGGGCAGAGCACCACATGATTTATCTTAGGAGTGAATCCAGGGCAGCGCACCTTTCCGTATATCTTTTAGGGAATTACTTGGGGAAGACCACCCGTTCCGATCTTTCGGGAGTGACCCAAGGCATAGCACCTATGTGTGTATCTTTTAGGGAATTACTCAGGGAAGAGCACCTGTGCGAATGACCCCGGGGAGAGCACCCGTATCAAGGACGTCAACAGTATACCAAACATAACTAATTACGGTATATACTCTAAAATTTCACAATTTCTATATACCAAATATAACTAATTACAACTACATTACATCAACAATATATTCTCCTAAAAATTGACATATCACATATATAACAGTTCAATTTTTTATGGAGAAACAACAACAACAACAATACTATGAAAATTTGAATTTATAAATAAAATAATAACCAATTGATGGTAACTCAAAGAAGGCATACACTATAAGGGAAAAACAGACATAATATATTTGCGTATAAGTAATCATCAATCCAATGTGTATCTTATTTAATAAAACAAAGAGAATTCATAAATTTTATAATTAAAAATAATAACCATTTGACGGTTACTCAAGAAGGCATATACTATGAGGGAAGAACAAAAATAATATATTCAAGAATTTTATGCACAAGTAGTCATCAATCTAATGTGTACATTATTCAACAACACATCAACACAAAAGGATTCAATGCCTATGATATTTATGTATAAATCTGGGTGTGGAGTGTGCGTTAGATCACCTACCTGATACGTGACCTATGTCAAGAGACGTCTATAACACAACTTAACGGTTGATGATCTTGCCAAGGAAGATGGTACCTTCTCTAATAGCGACTTGTTGATCGATTTTTTTCGACGATTTCCCTTCTTTAAGATGATAGAATTTGATGTAGGAAGCTTGGGAGGTGACGGATTAAGGCTTTAATGGAGATTCGTCAATGGTTTCGGAGGTTCGTGGCTTTGTGGTTGAAGCGGTGTACGTGCACAACGCACGTTGCTGATTATTATCATTATTATCAACATTATATATATATATATATATATATATATATATATATATATTCTTTTTTCTTCTTTTCGTAAGATGAATGGTTTGGATGGCTTTGGGTGTGAAATCTTCCCATTGTTGAGCGAATAAAATGGGAGAAGTGGGAGAGAGGTTCGGGATATTGGTTTGGTAGTGACGCATGTTTCACATTATGTGTGTGTGTGTTTTTCATTTCCCTCTCTTTTTTAAAGATTGGTTAAAATGACAAGACCCACCGAATGAATAGTTCATATCATGACCCTGGGCCCACTTTCCCAGTGGTTTAGAGGTAATTAATGGGTCCGGGAGCCTTTTGTTGTGAGCAGAGAAAATGGAAAAGGAGAGAAGTTCAGGAAGATTGGTAATGCACGTCACTTGAATTATATTATATTTATTTTTTAATTTACCCAATGGGCCCCAAAGTGGCCTTGCAAGGAATCTATTCCGTTCATCTGTTTTGCCTAGTCATGCTAGGGCATAGGTTAAAAAATGAAGGCGATCTAAAGTTGTGGTGGGCTATACCAAAGGGATCAGTGGGACTTAGTTCTCGCCATTGAAATTTATATATAAAAAAAAAAGGTTGTTACAAGAATACTAGATATTACTGATTTCATTTTTAAAATATCATTTCATGTAAACCGTTTCACCACTATTATCGCCCTTGATAGAGTGGAATGACAGAAAAAGATTCATAAAGCCAACCTCAATTAGACGGGATAAGGCTTAGATGATGATGATGATGATTGAGAACCATTTGACATATTATGCGCCAACCCCAAATTCCTGTTTGAAAAGCTAAGATAATGATCTAATATTATTATGCATAGAGTATCATCTTTAAACAGTCAACTCTAACCTTTAGATATCAAAAAATAATTGCCAAATTATCACTATCATAAATTAAGGCATCACAAAAAATAGGCACTTGAGGAACAGGTTTATTTTCCCGTGTAATCAATCTATCAGGTTCTTTGACAAGCATTTGTAGATCATTGTTAGTGTGATATTTATCCCTAGCACAGAATTCTTCAGCAGATACCATAACAGAATGTACATACCCATCTTTGTGGTAAACTCCATAATGTTCTCGGCAACCTCGACTTTTCGTAAACAAAAACCATCTTAGTTCTAAAACTAGGGTTGTACAAGAGCAGAGTTAGCTTGGTAGCTCGCTCGACTCGACTCGAAAAGATCGATTCGACTCGGTTCAAAACTGAGTTCGAGCCGAGTCGAGCTGATTTTTTGAGCTCGAAAAAATTTCGAACCGAGTTCGAGCTCGACTCGACATGGATTGAACCCAACTCGGATTGATTCAGTTCGATGACTCGATTACTTTGATATTGCTGTTGCTCACCAAGTGTTTGATGAAATGACTCAATGAAGTGTGGCTGGTGGCAAGGAAGGTACGTATATGAAACAAATACCCTTTTTTCTTGATTTTTATTTGCTTACAAGGTGTTTGATAAAATACATGCAAAACCATTATTGTTGTCTTATATACAGTGAGATTTTGAAGGTGCAAACCATGTGTTTGGGAAAATGCCGCACAGGCTAACTCAACTCGATCTTGGCTCGAACTCGGCTCGAATTGGCCCGAGTTGTTGACAGAACCAAGCTGAGCTGGCCAGTCAGGCTTGAGGATCGAGCTGAGTCGAGTCGAGCTGTGCCAAGCTCGACTCGATTCGGCTCGTGTACACCTCTATCTAAAACCCATCCTAAGCAGTCCACTGTCTATCTTTATGATTCTTGTGATTCGTTTTAATTAGGTGAGCAACTATTATCATTTACTTTCATTTTTCTATTATGTTTAAAAATAAGAATACATCATGAGTGAGATTAATGAAAATTTCATACACTAGCATATACGCTTTTATAATTATAGCTTAGGAAACATATTTCTCTTCTCATGTTACTAATTTAAAATATGATGTTGAAGATGAAATATTGTTGTGTAGGATGCCTTGGATTCTGCCAATCTATTATGCAAAGATGTCCTGGTTCGGTTCTACCAAGGCCATTTTCGGTCCCACCAAAAATTGGTGGATACTTAGGCTGCACGCTGTGAAGATTTGCATGTTTTTGGTTCGACCGAAAAGTGCAGTCGGGTTGGTTCAATCCGACCGAACGGGTTACGCAGATTAGCGTAAATCGGAATATTTAAGTCCTAATTGCGATTAGGGCTAGTGAGATTGAGATGAGGTTTTCTCTGAGGGAGGGCTTTCTCTTAGAGGCGAGGGTTTCTCTCGAATACGAGTGTTTTCTCCCTAAGAGGAAGGGTTTTGTGAGGTGAGAGGGTTCTAAACTCTTGCAAGGGCTTGGAAATGGATTTTCTAAAGGGGCTAAGGTTTTCCTAGGTGCTCATTGCAAGGAGAGATCTAGGTTTCATCTACAATCGAAGAAGGTGAGTGGTGTAATCTCTAAGGCTTTGATTATATTGGATTTATGTCGCTTCGTACCGTGGTTTTTTCCCGCAAGGGTTTTCTATGTAAATATCTTGTGTTCTGTGGTTGCTTGCTTTATTGTTTGGTTATTCTGCTTTATTCTTATCTTCATTGAACGTGCTCCCACAAAGCGCACAGATTAACAGTGGTATTAGATCTGAATTTCTAATACATAGGGTTCATCTGGGGTTGTTGAGAGCTCAGAATTTCAACAAAGTCATATCAGAGAGTCAAGTCTAAAGGACATTCGGGAATTTCAACAACGATGTCGAGGTCGAAATTTGATATACGAAAATTCGATGGGAAGAACAATTTCAATTTTTGGTAGCGGAATGTTAAGGATATTTTAGTATCACAAGGGTTAAGAAAGGTGTTGTTGGAAACTAAACAGAGGAAGATGTCGGATGATGACTAGAGCGATCTTGGGGAGAAGGCTATGAGCACCATCCGTCTATGTCTGTCAGATGGAGTCATGCATAACATTTTGGATGAGGAATCTCCCATGAAGATGTGAAAGAAACTGGAAGAACTATACATGGCAAAGTCCCTCACTAATAAGTTGCTTATGAAGAAACAACTATTCGGTCTTTGGATGAAGGATCTGATCTCCTGAAGCACATGAACTCGTTTACAAAGGTGTGTAGCGAGTTGTTACGGCTCGGAGTGACGATCAAGGAAGAAGGCAAAGCGGTGTTACTTCTAACATTGATTCTCATATCATATGACCATCTCGTCACTACTCTGTTATATAGGAAGAATACAGTGAAGTTAAAAGAGATCACCGCAGCTCTCGTTTCCAACGAGATGAGAAAGAAATCGAGCGATAAGGACTCTCAGGAGGAAGGGTTAGACGCGGAAGGGGGTTAGTGACGTTGGAGATTCGTGGAGCGATCTCGGTCTAACAATAAGAAATGGTTCAGATCAAAATTGAAGGCAAAGGACAAATGCTTTTATTATGGCATAAAGGAGCACTTCAAGAGAGACTGCCAGAAATGGAATGATGACTTGGAAAGCAAAGGAAAAGGGAACACAGGTGAATCAGCTAGTGTAACGGAAGAGAGCTTAGAAGGAGACTTCCTCTCGGTCTCTTCAGGTACGAGTCATCTCTCAGATACATGGATACTCGATTCAAGATGTTTATATCACATGTACCCGAATTGGACTTGGTTCGATTCCTACAAGTCCTATAATGGTGGAAGTATTCTAATGGGGAATAACGCAACATGCAAGGCCATCGGAATAGGGACCATCAAGGTAAGGATGTTCGATGGAGTCATATAGACTCTCGGTGATGTCAGGCATGTCCCGAATATGAAGAAAAACTTAATATCTTTTGGGGTTTTAGATACGAACTATTGCACGTTCACTGCATCTAGCGGTGTAATCAAGGTCACCAGAGGTGCAATGGTATTAATGAATGAGCATAAGACAGAAAATCTGTACAAGTTGATTGGGAGCACGATTATAGGTGAGGTCGTTACCACCTCAGACGCATAATTGGGCACAGATGACACTGATCTGTAGCATATACGGTTAAGGCATATGAGCGAGAGGGGCATGATGGAACTCCATAAATGGAAACTGTTGAAGGGAGTTAAGGCGTGCAAGGTAAATTACTGTGAGCATTGCACTAAGGAAAATAGTGCATGGTAAGGTTCAAGACTGCTACACATACTAGGAACGGGGTGCTCGACTATATTCGTTCCGATGTCTAGGGGCCAATGACAATACCGTCTATGGGAGGAGCATAATACTTCGTGAGCTTCATAAACGATTACTCGATGAAGGCTTGGGTCTACTTTTTAAAGTACAAGTCTGAGGTATTCGCCAAGTTCAATGAATGGAAGGCAAAAGTAGAAAAGCAAACCTAGAGACAGGTTAAGTGTCTCAGGTCAGATAATGGTACAAAGTACAGAGAAGTGGGATTCATAAAATTTTGTAAGAAACAGGGCATCACAAGGCACTTCTCAACTCCAGAGACCCCACAGTAGAACGAGGTGGCAAAGTGGATGAACAAAACTCTATTGAAGAGGGCTAAAAGTATGCAGTTGTATGCAGGAATGCCTAAAAGCTCTGAGTAGAAGTGGTGAACATGACATGTTATATTGTAAATCGGTCACCATCTACAACGCTATGAATCCAAGGTTGCAGAGAAAGTCTGGACAAGCAAAGACGTCGATTAGTTAGGGATGAGGATATTCGGGTGTCCACCATATGTCCACGTGTAGAGTGGACAAAAGTCAAAGTTGAATCCCAAATCTAGGAAGTGCATCTTTATCAGGTACGAAAAAAGTGTTAAGGGCTACAAGCTTTGGGATGTAGACTCTCGGAAGGTAGTTATTAGCAAAGATGCTATCTTTGGTGAGGCATCAATGTTGAAGGCCAACAAGGACATTACTAGAAAGTCGAAAAAACATGGTGACACCGAGAAATTGTTGGTGCAAGTGGAGCTAGTTGAGCCGGTTACTAAATGTAAAATTCAGTAGGAGTAAGATACTAAGAAAAATAATTAGCAGGATACCCAGGAAAGTATAGCCAGAAACTGGGAGAAAAGAACCACTAGGGCCCTGGTTCGGTATGAGTTCGAGGACATGGTCTCTTTTGCATTGTTCACAGGGAGTGGAGATCCTTCCACCTTTCAAGAGGCAAAATCTGGAAAGAATGACGACAAGTAGATGTGAACCATGGCGAAGGAGATGGAATCTCTACATAGGAATCAAACATGGGAGTTGGTGAAACTTGTTAGAGGGCTATGGGGCAGAAAGAATGAAGCATTAACAGAAAAGAGGGCGAAAAATTCAAGGCATGGCTTGTGGCAAAGGGGTACTCGCAGAGGGAATGAGTAGATTACAATGAGGTTTTATTCGGTCGTGAAACATACGTCAATCAGGGTACTATTGGCAATGGTAGCGTATTCACTTGGAGGAAGTCATTTACATGAGGTAACATGAAGGATTCAAGGAGCTTGGTAAGGAAGGCCACGTGTGTAGGCTAAAGAAGTCATTGTATGCGCTGAAGTGGTCTCCGAGGCAGTGGTGCAAGCAGTTCAATTCCTACATGGTAGAGATTGGGTATAATAGATGTGAGTACGATTGTTGCGTACATTATAGGGTGCTTGAGGATGGGTCCTACATTCCATTGATGTTATACGTTGATGATATGCTGATTGTGCAAAGGACAAGAAGGAGATACCATTTTTAAGTCTCTGTTAAGTAAAGAGTTTGACATGAAGGCTCTAGGCACTGTGAAGATGATTCCAGGCATGGAGATTCACAAAGACAGAGAGTCTAGGAAGCTATGACTATTTCAAATGGGATATGTGCAAGGGTGCTAAAGAGGTTCCACATGGAAGGTGTTAAGCCAATTAGCATGCCTCTAGTAGGTCACTTTAAGTTGTCAACCAGGTTGTGTCCAAGTACAGAAGAGATTTCAGATATGTCACGGGTGTCGTACGAGTGCAGTGGGGAGTCTCATGTATGCAACGATTTGCACGAGGTTGAATATCTCACAGGCAGTTAGTGTGGCTAGCAAATATATGGTGAATCCAGGAAATGAGCATTGGAATGTTGTTAAGTGGACTCTAAGGTATCTCAGGGGCACAGTCGACACTTGGATCGTGTTCGAGCGACATGGAGCTTCAAGTAGAATTGTAAGCTACGTGGATTTGGATTATGCAAGTGATCTAGACAATAGGAAGTCCACTACGAGATATGTTTCCACATTAGCAGGTGGACCAATTTGTTGGAGATCTATGCTACAGTCTATGATAGCGTTGTCTACAACTGAGAAGGAATATATGGCTACGACAGTGGTGTTAAGGAGGCATTATGGTTGAAAGGTCTAATAGGAGAACTCGGAGTGAAGTACGAGATGATTCGGTTGCATTGCGATAGTTAGAGTGCTATCCATCTAGCGATGAACCAGGTATATCACATGAGAACCAAGCACATTGACACGAGGTTCCATAAGATACGGGAACTCGCTACTTCAGGAGAGATTCCGTTTTAGAAAATTCACACGGACGAGAATGCCGCATACATGTTGACGAAACCGGTGACCACTAATAAGTTCAAGCATTGCTTGGAATTGATCAATCTCTCCAGCCATTGATGAGATTGGACACGCTTGCACAATAGTGCGGATGGAGCTGCGTTCCAGGTGGAGAATGAAGGGATCGGTCTATGCTCAAGGTGAAGGCGCATGAGAGGTCTTCAGGGTGACTTGGTAGAATGCAAGTCAAGGTGGAGATTGTTGTACAGGATGCCTTGAATTCCGCCAATCTGTTGTGCAGAGATATCCTGGTTTGGTTCCACCGAGGCCATTTTCAGTCCCACCAAAAAATTGGTGGATTCTCAGGTTGCACACTGTGAAGATTTGCATGTTTTCGATTTGATCAAAAAGTGCAGTCGGGTTGGTTCAATCTGACCGGCAGTTATGTCCGATCGAACGACTTACCTAGATTAGCACAAATCGGGGTATTTAAGCCCTAATTGCAATTAGGGCTTGTGAGATTGAAACAGTGGTATTAGATCCAAATGTCTAATACCTAGGGTTGATCAGAATTTCAACAAATATGATAATCTCCTAAACGTCATAAGCAATAGATCATGGAACAAATAAGTTTTTGACATTGAGTATGATACTAGTAATACAAAATTGAAGTCACCTTCTTAGGAACCACAAATGTTAAATTACCCTTCCAAGTGAAGAAATATTGAATTGCAAGTAGTAGAGCATATCTAATGAAAACAACAGACAAATAGATATAAGATTTTGAATTTTGAAAAGAAAAATTTAATGTTCCAAACTGAATTTATGGGTGACCCAACATATCAAGGAAAATTGAAATTTCGATTCTACAAAGATAAGGTTACAAATTATGCATTAAACCCTAAGTTGAAAAACTTTAAACAACAAAAGATATGCACTGACTTCACGAAAAATACCATGAAGCAAGAGAATCAATAGAAAAGATCAAGTCTAGGATTCAATATTCTAGCTGAGGAAATAAGAATTGAGATATTCACAAGCTTTTCTGATAACCAAGCAAAACAATAGTGTAAGAGTAAGTTCCATACCTGAATCAACAACAATGTGCATTCCAACGACTCTAAAAGAACAGATGCCACCGGTGGAGTAAACATATGAAGAAATACTACATTAGGCTGCAAGAGGAAGGAAAAGTGAAATCAAGTCAATCTAACCAACCAACAAGAGAATGGCACTAAACAATCCAAAAGGATATGTTCTCTTAGAAGAATGTCTCAATCAGCTATCGTCCAATGCAATAACCATCATGCTGTAAAGATTGTGCCTTACATTGGCATGGTGCTCTAATAAAATCTTAACAGCATCTTGCTTGCGGTGTGTTGTAGCCCATTGCAATGGAGTGCCAGAATCATGTTGTGGATCCACATCAGCACCTTTTGAAATTAACAATCTCAGTAACTCTTGTGTGTCCTGCAAGCATATGGATAATGTAAACCATGTCCAGTACAACTCACAAAGATCGATAAAATGCAGTTAACAGCCATCAGATGTAACCGTCTTTGACATGCATATGAAGTTTTTATCACAAAAATAGATAAAATTTGCAAATATAGGTGCCAATCACGCTCCTATTGGAAAATCAACCCTGATTATAGATCCCTTAATCATTGAACTAGAGTGACTAATAGAATGAAGAGTATCCAGAAGAAGGTAGATCATTGTACATATATGCCATTTGTGTACAGAACCTTTAGAAACAATGTGGACTAGTAATTCAATAAGGAATGGTGATAAAGAGAGTGCAAACGTCTCCAAGGCTCCAATCTTCCATGTTTTATCCACAAGGAATTAGTATAGAACTTTTTGACATCAATCTTTGGTATGCAATCAGAAATTTTTATAGAATCTCCTCCATAATAACGAGTGAATAGTTGTTCAATAAATAAGATAACAACTATTGTTTAGAGGCTCAATGGTGCCAACATATGGTACTGAGTTGCCACAAGAATTGCAAATGAGTGTTAAAATATAACAACAATTAGAAGCTTGTCTTGTAGGATCAAAGTTCCATGAATCTTTCCATAGAGCAGATGAATGAAGGAATTTTTGTAGTTCTTGGTAACATCAATAAAGGGTTTAGGAGCAAATTGAGCCAAGAGAAGTGCATAATAGCTTTTGAAGATATGCAACATATAGCTTCCAATCAAGAGTTCCAAAGTAAAGATATATTGCAAAGGCTAGCACCGAAAGAGCCAAAACCCTCCACCATATATCATGAGCAGTAGTAAATGAATGAATGATTAATATACTCGTGGCGTGAAGGCACATGATGAAACAATTGGAAATAATCAGATATCTATCGAACAGACTGTCGATAGTTTGAATTCTAATTTTAAACTGCCAACCAAGTACCAACTGAATGCTACCACCCTAGGCGGAGGCATATAGCGCCACATAAGAGTTGATGCCTCAAGAGAGCTGCCCATATTGCCCCTCCGAAGATAACGGTAAAATGATATCATTGAATATCTTCAGAAAGGATCAAATTTCCAACACCGTGATGTGGGACAATTAACCACTTGCTCTAAAAGCTCGAACTTATAGAGCATGGCGAATTAAGCCCTTTATCTCATAGCCCAGGCCCCACATCCCATGAGTTAGGACATCGGCCAAACTCCCCTCACGGACCCACATTACATGGGTACCGCCTCACACTAGCCACCCACCTCACACGGGTGGAGCCCGCCTCACACAAGCCACCCACCTCACACGGGCTGCCCACCCCGAGTGTTCCCCTACATCCCACAGGCCACCCCACTCGAGCCCGGTGTGAAAATGCCCCTGCCTTACACCGACTATCCCCTTCCAGGTGATTCAAATAGATACATCTAACCCAACCTTGCAATTGAGCGGAAGCTTCAATTTCCACATCCGTAAGACCCTTCCATTTACATATGTATTCAATAAGCACCCATCAACCACTTGTCAAATGCACCTCATAGATGTTAAAATGCGTCACTATCCCCAGGATTTCACCAAAACCTGGGAATAGGCAAAAATGGCAGTTGGAACTAAACTAAAGCTAAAAGTATTTCACAATCAGAGCTATGCACACGTGGGATGTATCTATGAGTTCATGCGTGCAACATCGATGAATGGTGACTGCCTAGTTACATGTGTGTGCTTGCATAGTCAACATAGGCCATCTAACTATAGTAGAGATATATTTTCACTAGCAAAAGAATGTAAAATGAACATTTTGTAGACCATAAAGTTGTTTTGAAATTTGAGGAAAACTCAGGCGTGTTCCATGATTGCTTTCAATAACCTTCTCACGTTAACCATAAAAAATAGTATTAGTAACTCCAGAATCTTTTGGAATAAGAACTAATAGAGGACTAGCTTTATAAGAACATTTTAACTCATAAGACAAATGTATCAGGCTATGCAAAAAAATAAAGAATTTCAAAGGTTGGAAGTTAATAATAGAAACAACAACCAAGTCTAGATTTTGCAAAGCCCCATGAACAACCAAAATAGAATTTTGATCAAGATGAGGCAACAAACCTTTTTTCTGCAGCGTAATGCAAAGGAGTGAATCTAGACTCACTAGTAGCAGCAGGATTGGCATCGGGATCAAGAAGATATTTTGACGTGCTTAAATACCCTCCTAGAACAGCATGAAGAAATGGAGTTTCACCTGTAAACAATTAAACCAATAAAACAATTTGAATTGAAATGATGTCACTGTTTTTAATTATTATTGACTCATATTTTGTTCCTATTAAAAGCTACAACTTCGTTGTAAACTCATAATAAATGATGTTAGAAATAAGGTAATCCTCGCCATTTGTTTTGAACTAGCTACTGATCTTGCAATTATGACATCTAATTTGCGTATATAACTCAAAAATTTACACTCCAGCTACAATTTCAATAGAGGAAAACAAGAGAAACACTGTCTCTAGACTTTGAGGTAACCTCAAAAATACCCGCAGTAAATTCTAGTATAAATGAAGTTCAACAGCATTATGAATATTGTTCCATGTGTAAATAGTTTTCGAAGATAGAAGGCTTTCCAAGTAAATATGCTTCTAAATAGGAACCGGTTCCCAACCCTAGAATTATATGAATCGCGAACCAACAGGGGCAAATCCTCAGATCTTGAGTTTGAACTAGTAGATGTGGATTTAATGATCCTTACGTTTGACCATATAGGTCCGATTGTGGATGAGGGATGCCCGAAAGTACTCAATAAACACTCATAACCCTTTTATCAATGGCCTACAAAATGTGTTGGCTTATGTGCCATTGAAAGCCAATCCTTATGCATTCCTTTGCATGTAATAATCCCACATAGCCCATTTAGCACCACACTAGTCATTCTCATTCCAGTTATTTTGCATCACATGGCTTGTGCATCGATCGAATTTGATGACTCCATTGATGATAGAATAACAAGCAACATGCATTAGTTCATGCAAGGACACGGAGGGATTTGGCTTAGTAGTTTTGTGTCATAAGGAAACTGTCTGCAAGCAGTGGTGTACTCATATAGTTCATTGTCATGGTACTGGATGACTGCTTAAGCAGTGTTGGCTACACCTCGACCAGTTTTGGAGAGGTGCTGTAACACCCCGGATTTTTGCCAACCTGGGGTTAGACGTCCTTGGACAATGAGTCGATCATAACACCTTAATTGACTTCTCATAGCTCAATCCTAAAGCCCCAAATCTCCTTTCAACCCATTTCCTTCAAAATCTCACCTTTCACCACCTTATTCTTCAAAATTTTCCAAGTACTTTCATATTAGACACAAATCCTAAAGTTTAGGTGATTCAAAAGCCAGATTGAAGCTCGATGAGTCTAGTTTCATATAAAAATAAGTGAAAAATATAATAAAATGTTTAATGTAGTTAAATATAGGTCGTTGTGATAACTCCCTGAAAAATATTTGTTTGGACAGCTGCTGCTTCTAGAATTTTTAGAATTTTTCTACAACACGAAATCTAATGAAATTTGGTAGAGATGAAGTAGACTTGATGACGAACTACTAGAAAAATAATTAAAATAATATACTAATTAAAGTGCTAGAAAGGGATGTAGAACTGCCCTAGGACCTTATTCTGTCGTAATTAGGGCATGATTTAGTTAAGTACTAAACTAAATAATCTGCAAAATTACCTTGAATCACTTTCAATACGAACCGCAAGATACAAAACTTGCAGAATCGTTAACGCTACATTACCTTGAAACCTAGGATCAATCTCAAAGCTTAGTTGCCCTCGGGAGCACATTGAAACTTCGTATCAGACCTGGACAGCGCGTCGAAAGTTCGATGACCACAAAGCTATACGGTTATGACCGCCTTATTGGGCTTGACAACCATCTCGGAAATCAAATCCAGATAGTGTCCAGAAACGCACGACTTGGGCCTGGAGCGAAGTGTGTGAGAAACGCGAATACCTTTAGAAATTGAACTCAGATTTAAGTGATTTGGGTTGTTCGCTTGCCGGCCAAATCTAAGCTTTCAAACCATCAGAATTTGACCCAAATACACCCTGGGATCAGGAAAAATTTCATACATATGTCAGTGTACTTGTGGCCCTGATCGAGTGGCGGTGACCGTTGAACTGAAACTGATCCGCCACGGTCGATCCACAAATCTGATCGGATCAAAACCTTAACTTGACCTAGATCCAATGTTAGGGAGCTTAAGTCCGACCGCACACAGAAAAGGGGCCGCCAGAAGTGCTCCGTTGGACCGAAACTGTCGCCCTTTGGCTATAACTTCAGTATACTTTGGCCCTGGGGCCATTCCCATCAGTTCTGGGCCTATATAAGAGCCTTTACCCACCCCTCTCTCATTCCATACGAATTTCTAACCCTAGGAGAGAGAAGAGAGAAGAAAGAGAAGGAAAGAGAGAGAAAGTGAGAGAGAGAGTGAAGGATCGTTCCTGAGATTCAATCCCATCACTCCACGTGCTTAACCACCACACCTGTATCACTTTTTCGGCGATTCCAACTCCGTACTTGGGTAAGAAAACGTAACCCTAATCTGTTTTAGGGTTTCCAATAGTGTAAGTGATGAAATAGCTAACCTATTTTATGTTATAGGTTGCCATTGTGTCGTAAACAAAGGCTTAGTGTTTAAACTAAGTTCGCTACAAGTCTACCGGCGAAAGGTGCAGACTATAAATGTTTAGGTTATGGTTTTCAAGGCTTTTAATGTCAGGTAATGATTTATAACTGATTTGGGTGTCATTTCACATACTAAATGCGAAGATTCCTTCACTTTACAGATATATATGAACTATGTGGAGTATAGTGCACTCCATGTGTTAGTTGAAATGATTGAATGCGTATAGAATTTGGATTCGTGTTTGACATGATTATCTGTCGTGGATATAGGGTTGTTGTATGTGCGACAACCCCTTGGTGAAAGGGTTTGCCCTAATACATGTTATGGCCAACATACGTCATGTGTGTTATAGTGTGTAGTCTAAGTGTTTGTTGAAATATTTGTATGAGTATGAAATTATGATTTGGGCTTGCCATGATTCAAGTTTGAGGATATATGATGGTTGTACGTGTGGCAACTCCTATGTGGAAGGATTTGTTATGATATGCGTTTTAACTAATTTATTACATGTATGTAATATGTGTAGTCTAAGTGTTTGATAAAATGCCTACATGTGAAAATGCTTGTTTAAATGCATGTGATGAGGGTGTTGAGATAAGATTCTCAATTCCCTTACTATGGTTATAGTATCCTTTATATAACCTATCTTACTGTTATGGGCTGTATGAATGAAATGTCTGTGTATGATAATATATGTAGTATGTGCTTGTCAAATTGCTCAAGTAAGATTTATATTTGATTTCAGTTGTCACATGCTAATTTGGATTACTATATGTGAATGGTGTTGTTTGGAATGTGCTTGGGGCTACGTTGTGGTCCAGGCAATCGGTAATGATTTACGACCAATGGCTGAACTGTTTTAGCCATGACAGATGCGTTCGACGAATCCAAGTCGTACGTTGCTTGACGGCAGTGGTTAGGCCACGCGGAATGCTTATGCACTCCATGTCGATTAAGTCTACGTGCGCTCGTACTTGTCAAGCTTGTCAAGTAACCCGATTGGCCTAATGTATGTTTACCATGCATGGACGCTACTGCTTGAATCTAAGGTACTAAACTCACCAGTGAAGCCCGTTTAACCTTGGTACCTCGATCTGCTAAGACTCATGAGCCGGACATGATTGCATGGGACACCGTGGTCGAGCTGTCGGCCTATGCTGGGGCGATGAGCCTCCCCGTAGTGACCAGTGAGCAACACTGCCTCGTGAGCTGAATACGGTAGTATGAGACACTGTATTCGAGCTATTGGCCTACACTGATCAGGTGACTAGCCCTTTGTAGTGACCTCCAGCATACTCTGAGACTGTGTCGAGGCGACGATTCTTTCTGTAGTGATTAGAGTATAAACTAGGCCTACACTGATCAGGTGACGAGCCCTTTGCAGTGACCTAGAACCGCAACATCGTATGATATTTATTAGGACTGACGACCTTAGAATGGATTATTGTTTGGGAAATGATATAAGGGAGGTACCTTAGCTTCCCAATCCTGCTGTATGAAAATGTCTAATAAGAACTCGGTAATCACGTTCAGGCACCGCATTGCATGTGCCTTTGGCATTGGAGTTGAGCACTGTGGAAGGGGTGCATGCCGCGACCGTGAGATGAAGTTCGCAGAGGGAGTGCAGGCGAGGGCATACATCATTAATACATATCATCCTTGCATTAACCAGAATACTTAGGAATGCTTGATTGTATTGCTTTATCATTACTGCGTGATTGAATTGATAACATGTTAACCTTTGCTTTATAGCTCTACTGAGTTGATCACTCATTCCCACGTTCTAGGACGATGTTTTAAACACCAACCAGACTCTGTCTTAGGTGCAGGTGATGGCGATGCCTACGACGCGGAGCCAAATTTCGACGACGATGAGGAGTTCTCATACATGCAGTTATCAGGCGAGTTTATATAGACATTGTTCTGATTCGACGAGATTACAGGGATATATGATTTAGTTGAATACTTTACATTTTGGTATTTTATATAGTTTGACACCAAGCATGTATATATTCGGTCCTGTTACGTATTCATACTCTGGGGATTTAAAATCACTTATATACTTTATATATCTATCACAGTCTTCCGTTTACTTAATTTAGTCATCCCTGGAGTATAATATGCTGTTTTGGTATAATCCCACTCATGTTTAATGCACTAATACAGACAACATTTAATCATCATCATATATGTTGCATAAGTAATGTTTTGGAACTCGGGAGTTGGGCTCCTGCTCGACCCCCAATTTTTAGGGTGTTACAGGTGCTCACACCAATATTAAGTGCGTCCACATGTGATTGCGGCACATTAAACAAGGATCGCTTGAAGGGATATTCTCATGATCTCAATTAGAAAGCATAGACTTCAGCGTCACATATTGTTAGTCCTCTGAGCAGAACATTTATCACAGAGAATTGGGTTATCTCCTAGGGAGGCTTTGAGGCATATAAAGTAAGTCCCAACAAGAGGCAATACCTAGTTGCTCGTGAGTTTTCCAAAAAAAAAACTATATCCCATGTACAACCCGAAAGGATCCAAAGGTTAGTCTCTTAATTGAAGATTGATCGCCATCTTTTATGTCAAAGGTGACTATGACTTTAGAATAGACCATTTTAAAAGAAAAACAGTGTGTTTTGCTTTATTAATAAAAATATGTTTTCGGATCATGGCCGATTGATCAACAGTAGATCTTCAAAGGCTCATTTTGAGGCCTGGACCCACCCTATGGTATAGTGATGTTGGAGGGATGAACATCATGTATATTTGCACCGTCGGAATTCCGTGTGCATGAAGACCTTTAGAAACTATTAGAATAGTGGCATTCTTTTAGTAGGACTATGGTTCTTTGGTGGAGATGTAAAGAGGAAATCAACATTTATACCATATAGATCCCATACCTACAACACCTGGACCCTTCATGAAGCCGAAGTGTTCAAAGGTCTTGGGAGAGAGAATAAAGACCAACATCCTCAACAAGGGAGCTCTCTAGACTAGCGTAGGCTGCGAGTCATTGGCGACCATCTTCTTGGCTCAATCTTCATTAGCTTGAGGCTTTCTTCTCGAAAGAGATGTATAGATTTACACTTATCTCCTTTCCATGTATCTAACTTTTTTATTCTTCTGTGCTATTCATGCTTAAACACAATTTGATCATGAGAGGCTTTAATTGTATCAAGCCTACAGAAGTTGTATGATTCTTTTAGTTTAGGGATGTAAAAATTCAAATTTCTTGTAGATGTGTTAATCAATTCATTTGAATAATGATATGCAAATCCATGCAATTTATTTCTTTTTTTAGGATGACTTTCGTCAATCATCCTAGAGGCCACTTTTCAAATATCATGCAAGGTTAGAACAATATGAAAACAAGCTTGTTCGAAAGTTTATTGAGTAAGCTTTCCAACAAGTCCAACTGTCCAAGAACATGTCTATCTGATGCCATTTGAGGGAGTAGTAGCCAATTTATTGAAGCCCTATAGGCTTGTACTAGATTCACAGTTTTGTATAATAGGATGAACATGCCACCATTGGTTTGATCACTTTGTTTGCTTAAAGATTTGATTGCATGGAGGCCAACCGTTCCATAAAGGTTGTATTTGGGTTGTGTTTCGTCAACCCGAAATCAAATAGCTTGGGTTTGGGTTTGGTAGGCCAGACCTGGTGGTTCATGAATATGGTTAGCCTCTTGCCTCCTCGCTATGCTAACTATATATGTGTGTGTATTATATATTATAATGTAAGTTTAAAATTTTACATTTGGCTATAATGAATGTAATTTGGTTATAATAAGGGTTTGATTTTATATTAACTAAGAGTTATAGCTGTGGTTGAAATTTTTATATTTTTTCTACAGAATGAAAATATCTTTTTCCTAATAATATATGGCTAGGATTTCATCTTCTAAAATCACTGTAATCAGTTGGAACTTTAGAAGGGGAGAAATCATAGTGGAACATAAATTTTTAAGAAATACAACTCCAAGTTGGGAAGTTGGGAAAGGATTCCAATTTCTTAAGGAGTCTTCATTTGGAAGGGTTTTTGCTTTGGTTAGAGCCCAAAGTCAAAGGGATTTACTCATCATAGTGTCCCAATCACATCTGAAAAGTTTCATGACGAGATCTGATTCGGATTGGATTCTACAATTGTTCATGAAATTTTTCCTTTTTTCGAGTAGTAGTTTTGTGAAAACTGCGCGGTCTATTTTAGTCAATCCTTTTTCATTCATCATGTTTTTGGAACCATCACAAATCTTGTGTCCATATTTGAACACCCCCCCCCCCCCCCCCCCCCCCCCCCCCCCCCAAAAAAAAAAAGAAAAGAGGATGTCCTTGTTTCTTGAAACTATGACCTTTTCCCATTAATTACAAATATGCCACCAGTGGAAAGATTCTAGACCCAACTTCGAATGATCATAACTTTTGATTGGAAATGAATTTTCTCATCCTGTTTTTAGTGTTTGTTAGTTGTATGAATGTACTATCGCCATAGAAAACTTGTGCAGATTACAATTTTCTTTTACTGCCCACGTCATGTCCTATTCCTTATACATTGGCCCCATGATTCAAACATCCCAATTCCCAATCGGTTGTGTAACGACTCGGAAAATTTCGTGCAATGACCCGTGTATCACCACAGGCAGAAATCACTTAGGATCAAATCGTTTAGAAATTAGACAAAGTTAACTAAGTGCTAAACTAGATTAGCCATGAAATCCGCTTGAATCACTTTAAATACGATCTACAAGACCCAAAACTTGTAGAATCATTAACGCTAGGTTACCCTAAAATCTAGGATCAAACTCATTACCCGACTGCTCTCGGGAGCACATTGAATCTCTATATCAGATCTGGACCGCACATCGAAAGTTCGAATGATACGAGGTTATAGAATTAGGACCGCCTTGCTGGGCTTGATAACCATCTCGGAAATCAAATCCAGATAGTATCCCACGACTATTCGCTTAAGCTCGGAGCGAGGAGTGTGAGAAAACCTGGTTTTCTTTGGAAATTAAATTAAATTTAAGTAATCTGAGACTTGATGTTTGCAGGCCAAGTACAAGCAATCAGACCGTCGAAATCTGACCCAAATACACCCTCGGATCAGGAAACATTTCATACATATGTCCATGTACTTGTAACCCTAATCGAGTTTCTGTGACCGTTGAACTGAAACTGGTCCGCCACGTGTGATCTGGGAACCCGACTGGAATGAAAACTTAACTTGACCTAAATCCATAGTCCGTGAGCTTAAGTTCGACCTTTGGCTCAAGGGGGGGCTCCAGAAGTACTATGTTGAGACGGAACAGACCCGCTTTGGACATAACCTAAGTATACCTTGACCCTGAGTCTATTTTGGAGAGTTTTAGGCCTATATAAGGACGTTAAACCCTCACTCTCTCATCCCATACGAATTTGAGAAAACCTAAGAGAGAGGAGAGAAAAGAGAGAGAAAGAGTGAGAGAAGTGAGAGAATCTTCCTGCTATTCTACCCTGGTGCTATACGTGCTTAAACATCACGATCTAATCGCTTTTTCGGCGATTCCGACTTCATTTCTAGGTAAGAAAACCCTAACCCTAACCTGTTTTAGGGTTTCTATTGGTACAAGTAGCGAAGTAGCTGACTTACCTTGTGTTATAGGTCGTCGTATCGACGTTGACAAAGGCATAGAGTTTCTGTTAAGTTCGTTACGTTTCTACTGCGTAAGGTACGGACTTTAGACGTATAGGTTATGGTTTTCAACGCTTTCAATGTCAGATAATGATAGATTCATGATCTGGGTGTAATTGTACATGCACAAACCGATGTTCGTTTTACGTTTCGGTTGCGTATACAAATTATGATGTATTGTGTATTCTGTATAATTGTAGAAAATGCCGTATACGTATAAATTTTGAAAGTATGTTAGCCATGATTAATCACTGTATGAACATGCTATATATATGTATAATACTTACTCGGCGAAAGGATTCGCCCTAATACATGTTTTTGCTAGTATACGCTATGTATGTTAACAGAGTGTATTCTAAGTGTTTGTGAAAATGTTTGTAAGAGTAAGTACTTAGATGATTGTGCTTTAGGTAGGTGTTGAGATAGGATTCTCAACTAACGTAGAGATGTATATGATTTCCTCCATGTTGGTTGTTTAATTTAACCGCTTACTTATAAAATATGTGTTTGTATTTCCTGTTTATTTTGTGCTTTATGACATGTTTTATGACATGCTTGTTAACATGCTTGAATTACTTTGTTTATTCTGTTTTACTCTACATGCTTCTGGTTAAGGATTGATTGTGATTGGGGCTATGATTATAGTCCAGACAATCGGTAAAAGACTTGAGTTCGTGGTTGAGATTCATTCGCCACGTAGGATGTGTTTGACGAACCTGAGTCGTACTTCGGTTGGCGACAATGGTTAGGCGACGCGAAGTGTTTATGCACTTCATGTCGTTCAGCTGGTTGTGCACTCGTACTAGTTGAGCTCGTCACGTAACCCGATCTGTCTAATGTATCTTCACCATGTTTGGACGCTACTGCTTGAACCTAGGGTACCAAACTTACCAGTGTAACCCCGTTAACCTTGGTACCTCGATCCGCTAAGACTCATGAGTCGGGCATAGTGGTATGGGACACCGTGGTCGAGCTGTCGGCCTACGCTGGGGCCACGAGCCTCCCCGTAGTGACCAGTGAGCAACCTAGACTCGTGAGCCGAATACGGTGGTATGAGACACTGTATTCGAGCTGTCGGCCTACACTATTTGGTGACGAGCCCTTTGTAGTGACCTCGAGCATACTCTGAAGCTGTGGAGAGGCGACGAACCTTCCCGTAGTAAACAGAGTATAAACTAGGTCTGTTGATATGGTGATGGGAGAGCGGTGCAATGAATGCGTGTAACAGCCCTGACAGCCCTTTATAGCGACCTAGAACCGTATCATCGTATGAGATTATCTAGGACTGACGCTAGAATGGATCATTGCTTGGGAATGATATAAGGAAGGTACCTTAGTTTCCCAATACTGCTGTATGAAAAGGACTAATAATAACTCGGTAATCACGCTCATACCATAGCACTGCATGTGCTTGGAAGATGTGGAGCACTGAGGGATGAATGCATGCCGCGGACGTAAGATGGTGTCGCATGAGGGAGCATTGGCGAGGGCATCCATCATGACTGCATTCATACTTGCATTAATAAGAGTATTTAGGAGTGTTTGATTGTACTGCTTTATCCTTACTGCTTGACTGGATTGATAACATGTTAACCTATGCTTTATTGTTCCACTGAGTTAGCTACTCACTCCCACGTTACGGGACGGTGTTCTGGACACCCACCAGACTCTGTCTTAGATGCAGGTATTGACGAGATACAGGAGGCTGAGCCTGATTACTATGACGATCAGGATGAGTTCTCCTACATGCAGTTCTCTGGAAGCTACGCTTAGGCCATTCAGATGACGGGGCTATAAGGTGTACCATTATAGTTGTACCATTTTTGGCATTTTGATTTTTGAAACAAATACATGTATATGGTGACTCAGTAAGGTGTTCATACTCTGGAGACCGATTGTGACATTTCTGGCTTGTATACATCTATATACATCTTTCAGTCTTCCGCTTGTGTTTTATAACTTGACCTGGAGTATGAATTACTGTTTTGGTATAATCCCACTCATGATTATTGCACTAACACAGACAACATTTAATCATAAGCATTTATGTTGCATAAGTGATGTTTTGAAACTCGGGTGTTGAGTTGCTACTCAACCCCCGATTTTCAGGGCGTTACAGGTTGCCATGTGTGCCTTTTGTGGGTGCATGCATATGAACCATCAGAATCTGCAAGAGTATTAAAGGTTTTTTCTCTTACCCAAGTGAAATTGTTGACAATTGAAATGACAAAAATTCCCATTTAAACGACCATATTATCTTTGCACGCATCCCTTTTGCAATAGTGTTTTTCACATACTCATACATGCAGCCAGAAAATGTGTAAGTTAGGGCTCACATAACCCCACCTTGTGAAGATTACAACCATAATCATCACTTATATCAACATTTATACCAAAACAGGTCAGGTGGAAAACCTCTCCCCAAAATCAATACAGGTCAGGTTCAATGTTGATTTGAGAGTGGAAAGTCAGAAAAAAGCAGTTCTTTATGTTATGGAAAGTGCTCATTGTATAGATGTTTATAAAAATTGTTTTTTTTTTTTTTTTTTTTTTCTTTTTTAAGGGAAAGCCTTTATCAAAAAGAATGTTTCAATTATATATATATATATATATATATAGAGAGAGAGAGAGAGAGAGAGAGAGAGAGATGCTCACCTGCGCACCTTTTTATGTGAGCACCTTGGGCACCTTTGCACACGTGTCGTGGGCACATAATTTGAATGATCCATGTGATGCGGCACCCCTCAAAACTTTATGGCACAATTTTTGGCATGATCCAAAACTCTAGTGGGCCATAGCAAAGAGAAATGTAAATCAAGGAAAGAAACTGTTTTCTTTTGCCATGGCCTGTCAGAGTTTTTTATCAGGCCCAAAGTTGGGATTGTGAGGTTTCAAGGGGTGCTGCATCACATGGACTACTCAGATTATGTGCCTAGCTAAAAGCCGTCGACGAATCACAAAAAGCCATTGGCAAGGGGAACTACCAAAAAAATGTGCTCCTACGGGGCCCATCGTAATACACATGAAGGCTCAAGTGAACCACACCGTAGAAAAAAATAGAGATTTGTCTGTGGTGTGATCAACTTGGGGCCTCAATCTACCTCCTTTATGGGATCATGGCCTAAATTGTATTGTCAAAATGGATGGACAGAGTGGATAAACCACATACATCATGATGGGCCCCACAAGCCCCTTGACAGGACCGTCCATCTCCGTCTGTGATAAAAAAAAAAAAAACGAGAGCCCGTGATAATTTTTTTTAATCATCGCGGGCTCCAAGCTCTCTCTCTCTCTCTCTCACACACAGCTATAACACGCTCTCCTCTCATCTTTCCTAACCTTCCAAATAGGAAAAAATCGCATTCTTTGGCAGGAAAAAGGTTTTCTTTCATTTATGGGGTTCTGCTTCTTATCATCTTTGATCCATTAGGAGTTCGACAAGAAGGAAAGGATTTCCGCGATCCGTTAGGAATTCGACAGATAGGAAAGGATTTTGAGATATTTTATGGTTTATTCACCTTATTTTCTATTCTACGGGTTGTTGTGGGATTCAAGATTGAAATCCATTGGGATTTGAGGGATTCTTGGGTTGAGCTAGAATTTATAGCGAAAAGGGAAGGGATTTTGGCTTCCCTATGTTCGATCTGCAAGAGAAAGGATTCTAGGGTGTCAATTTGAAGGGAAGATTGATTTTTTTTGGTTTCTTTCTTGAAAAAGAAATTCAATGTTTTTACTCTGATGTCCTCCACAACATAAACTTCTTCAGCTCTTAATACTGTTGCTCTGAATTTTTAACTGTTGCCATCTAATACTCAATTTAATTAATTTTTCCATGCAGCCAATTACTTTCAAGGCATTTCTTTGATATTGTATCATCCTTTCATGTATTTGCTAAGATTTGCCTACGTATACTTGAACACCTTGTTCTTTTATGAACTTATCCATGTTTTGATCTAAAGTTTACATGCCAACCTTTATATGTTTGCAAGACACTTTCTTTTCTTTTTTTCTTCAATTCTCTTCTTCTTCTTCTTCTTCTTCTTCTTCTTCTTTTTTTTTTTTTTTTTTTTTTTTTTTGGTCTTAAATGTCATGAATATTTGCTTGGCTTCTTTTGGCAGCAAGTCTGAAGTGGGCGTAATGGGTATCCTATTGTCCATTGCCAAAACCTATTACATATTGGATGAGATGCTCAAATTTCAGTAAAAAATAGTCTTGTAAGTACATAAAAATATGTTAACAAACATTTCTAAATACTTCAAATACGGGCTAATAATAAGTGAATTTGGAGGTTTTAAGTGAGTTGTGCTCTGAAATGAAACCCATATGTATTGGGCGATACTTATTAGTTTCGGATGCTAATCCAAAATCTTTCTTGGAGTCATGGCAGCAGCTGGTTAACTAATGTAGTGCCTGATGTTCTCTTTTTTTTCTTTTTTTCTTTTTTAAACCGTGATTTCCTCTATATCCGTATATCCATGTGTGTTGTTATTCTGTATCTAATGGCATGCAGCAATGCTATCAGCTTTTCTGTCCTGTTGATTTAGTGAAATGCTTCAGCTTCATTCAGTAGCCCCAACTTGGAGAAGTAAAAGGTAGGCTGGTTGTGTATGCACCAGAATTTTGATAGAAAAACCATCTCGAATTGTACTGGTAGTACCGCTTAGCTTATGTATACAAACTTGATCACGGTTTAATGGTGAAGACCAAAGACAAGCTTACATTGTGGCCGGCCCACTTGCACCAAGAACTAGACATGCCAATTGTATTTCGCCTTAACATTTACTAGCCTAGTATATCTTGGAGCAGCTTCTCGATGATCCTTTACCTCTTTATATGGTGGTGTTTAAACAATTGCTAGAACTAAGCATATAGTTGTGTGGCGAATTTGATCAGTTTACTTTGAATACTTTGAAAATCAACTAATCTAATGTCAAGAAAAAAAAAATGCAAATGATCAAAGAGGGGAACAGAAGCATCATTGCTAACTAGTCTCCTTTGATGCATAATTTGAGAACTGTTAATCTGTCTCCCCAACCAGACTCCACACACTTCCAATTTTATTGCCTGAACCAGTATTCCCTCTCCATTCCCAATTTCTGATGTGGTGGCTCCTCCACCGGTGAATCTTCCACTTCCTTCCCCTGCCTTTCTGGGGGCCCTGGCTCTCAAAATGATAGGATATATGCACCTGGAAGCTCAACCTATCCAGCCCCTGCCACACCCAAAGAAGCTTGAAATTCAACAATCAGATCATCCTGATTAACAGGTTGAACGTTGTTCAGCTGCTAGACCAACAGGTTTTTATTGCACTGCACCTGTTCCCCACTGTTGACAGGGCGCTGTAAAAGCTGTTGGTAAGTGGACTCTCTAGTGAAGCTATGTAGATGATCCACGGTGGCTCAGAAATCCTCTCTATCCAGAGTATGAGAGCTACTGCTAGCCAGATGGGTCCCAGGATCAGCAAATCCCCTTTGCAAGTGATCCACAGATGCCTGAGCAAGAGCATTACCATTCTAGAATAATCTCGTACATTTAGGAACAGCATCAGGGCCTGCACTCTTGAGAATCACTGTCACAGCAAACACATTTGGACGCTATGTGTATGCCTGCCTATTGAAGAACCACATCAACCAGCACGCCTTGTGTATAACCTTCCATAAGAACACTGCCAGCTTCAGTGGAATATACTTATTACAGGCCCAGCGTGTCCACGACTAGATAAGACGCTTAGCCCGAACATGCTCCTAACCAGACTTTAGGGAGAACTTACCTGAAGATTTCAAGGCCCATATGAATCAATCATCCCCGCCGATGACCTTTATATTTTTCCCCTGAATGCACTGAAGAATGTCAGCCGGCACCGCATCCTTAAGATCCAAGAAGTTCCAAGCTCCATCCTGAACCAAAAAATAGCTACTCTGGCATCCTGGAGATGCTCCGGGATTCAACTTCATTCGCACCAGCCAAAAGCCCAAGTCCTGTCAAATTTCGAGACCAAAAATCCATCTCACACCGGAAAACCATCAATCTAAAATGTTGAAAGGTAGTCAGAAGCTTCCCGGCTAGGTCTCCTTCCACAGCTTCAATCCCCCCAGCCTAAGAGATACGATCAGTTTTGATAAATTTGTTAAGATACTTGACCTCAAAAAGCTTTGCGCAAAGAGATTCACCCAACAATAAGTTCCAACACATCTTAATGCGAAAGCTTTGCATCACGTCCTCCAACCTTCTTGCCCCTAAGCCTCCTTCTGACGTTGGAAAGAAGATTCTAGCCCATTTAACCCAATGCCTGTTTTTCTTGCTCTCTGATTCACTCCAAAAGAAATCCAAGAGCACTACCTCCATTTTTTTATGGATGAATATCGGGATTTTAAAAGCAACCATGATATGCATAGGATAGCTAGCTAGCACATACTTGATGATTAGTGTAATTCTCCTTGCCAACGACAGCAGCTTCACCTTCCATCCTTCGATTTTTCTTGGTCATCTGAAGGAAGAGCACGTGGCTAACCCAAAGCCTCCCCTTCAAAAGAGGACCCCCAGATAGGACATGGGCAAGGCGGTCTGCTTGAAACCTGTCAGTTGAGTGATGCTCTGAGCATGAGAGCCTATCACCTTGTCGAATGATAATAAGTAGCTTTTCCTTGCACTAATCCTTTGTCCTGATGCCTTCTCACAATTCACTAAAAATTTCTTCATTTCCTAAACCAAGGATTGCCTGCCATTGAGAAAGAATCATGTCATCAGCAAAGAGAAAATGGGATATCAAAGGGCATAATCGGGGCAGGTGGAACGGTTAGCATGCACCGGATATCATGAGGCTTCTGACTCCCCTACTCAGAACTTTCGCTGTTAGAATAAATATGCTAGAAGAAATCAGATCACCTATCTCAGCCCTTGGAAGGAAATGAAGAAACCTATAGCTTGACCATTAATAATAATACAAAACCAGCAGTCATTCCAACGCCTTTCCATCATATCTATGCAGCCCTGAGCAAAGCCAAACTTTTGGAGGACTAAGGAAATGAAGCTCCATTCAAGCAGATCATACGCCTTTTCCATATTCAGCTTCAAGATGAGATTATCCCTACAAACCTTCTGGTCAATATCATTCACCATTTAACTAGTTATATTAATGTTCTTAGCAATCAATCTTCCTTGAACAAAAGTTCCATGTTCTTCTAAGATGATATAGGGAAGGATGCTTGCTAATCACATAGCAACAATCTTAAAGAAAACCTCGTATATACATTTGCAAAGACTTATGGGACTGAAGTCTCTTAGATACTTCGGGTTAGCTGTTTTCAAGAGCAAGCAAATCAATGTGCATAAAAAGGACATGGAGATAGGAGCACCTGAGAAAAATTTGCAAGCATCAATAGAGATATCCTCTCTAACAATATCTCAAGCATGAGTAAAAGAAGCTTCCGGAGAAGCCATCTGATGCAGGACATGAAAATTAAATATGATATGCAAGATCTCAGGCTTTAGATTATACTAATTCAGAAACAATCACATAAAATTCCACATCCACACAAAAGTTCAAACATTCAAGCAAGGGGAATCTGTGCGGGTCCAGGCCTGCATAGGATAGGGCTGGATCAATAAAATTATGGAACAAACGATACTCAAAGGGAAGTAAAAAATCATCCACACATGCACAACAATCAGTCCCTAATCCAAGGGATTCACCAATTCCAATTTGGAGAACCCTAGGGTAAGAAATGGGACAAATAAATTGAAAGTAATGCAATCTAGGTTTAGGGTTAGGGAGAATAGGTATGAGAGGAGTAAAATAGGCAGAAATCTGAACCTGGAGTTAGTCCCCGCGCGCGGACAGCGGTCAGGCCTGTCGCACGTGTGCAGGGGTCTGGCCGCATGTGTGAGGGGGGGCCGAACGCGGAAAGCGCTTCCTTGGCTCTGGTCGACCAGGGGAGGGCTTCAAAACCCCCAAGTTTCGTGTCGATCAGATGCACGGTCTGTGCGTGGTGCTCCGCCAAAGTTTCATCCCTTTTGCATGGCCAGAATCTGGAATTCTGCTGTAAAGAGAAAAACTATTGCAATAAAAGATAGATTTGAAGCGCAGATGGTGGTAGGAGATGAGAATTAGAGATGGTAGACGATGGGGGCGAATCGGGATCGATGTGGCTTCGCGCCACGGTAGTTAGTCCTTTGATGAAGGGAGAGTTTCACACCCAATTGGATTTCCACAACTCGAGAACTCAGAGGAGTAGAAAAATGCAGAATTTTTATTAAGTTTCAATCAATAAAAAAGATACAAGGGGTGCCTATTTATAAGAAAAAACCTATACCCCAAAACTCGCGCTATGTGCGCAACTTATTACTTGACGATGAAGTAAACCAAAATAAAAACTAATCAAAGAAATCTAAAGCATCCATGATACTCTAAATAACATTAATAAGCAAAACCTAAAATATAAGATTAATTCGACTAGTGGGCCACGATTATGAGATCCCATGATGGGCTTTACTTGACTACCGGGCCCACTCCAACGAACTAAAACTCAATCTTCTAGCTAGGAGGCCCTCCCTGGATGTCGTCATCGATCCAGATCGACGGTGGGGCCCTCCTCCTATTTGCGTACGTACGTAGGGGGTGGCGTGCGTGTGCATGCGCGCGTGATGTCCCCATCACCATTTGGCCTGGAGTACTATCCACCGCAATAGACGAAACCGCTTCTCCAACTTCTTCCAAAAGAGGCGAGGGCATAGAAGGGCCTCATTCATTTGCCCTGTCACCAACCTTGGAACACAATAAACGATATTCCCCACTTCAATGCCTTCCAAATAAAAGATGTTCTTAAAGCATTTCAACTTCCAATGCAACATCATCAATAGATTCAAGGATGACGACTGCCTTTGTCTTTATTCTCCACACCATGGATCTACACCTTTCTACAATCGAGCCATAGAAAAATCTAGTGTTGCCGTCTCCCTCTGTTAGCCATATATTCCTAGCTTTTTGTTTCCAAAAGATTTCCTCTTGAAGTTACACTTTTGATAGTGGGTCTTGGTAAGCTCGAGTTTTCTGCAATCTTCATCTGATCTCGATCTAAGAAACCCCGATGTGTGGGCATCTACTCCATGGTTCTGAATGATGGTATCGGTCACCGTATCGACCTGGCGGAAAAATGATATGAATAGCGTCGCTTACTGGTATCGAGGCCGTATTGGGCCATATCGGCTTGTATTGGTCAGAATTTTTTTAAAGCAAAAAAAATAAATAAATGCAGAAATATATTAGAAAATAGGAAAATTGAGATTTTCAAGAATCTATCTTTTTTTTTTTTTTTTGTGAGTGTTTTGACAATGTTTTGAATGGTGTATTGGACCGTTCTTTGGTAACAATGTTATCCTAACAGGTTAACCTACTATAAGGTGTGGTGTTGATTTTATTTATTTTCTATAAATTGTTGATATGTGTCAGAACTTGATATCATATATTGCTTATCTGATTATTTATTAACTAATATCATTTTTCTAAAATTATTTAAAAAACAGAAAACACCCAAAAAGTAACTTCTTTTTTTTTTTTTTTAATTTTAATTTTATTTTTATTTTTATAAAGATGAGCATTTTATTGAAAGCCAAATTTATAATTTTTTTTTTTTTAAAAAAAGAAAAAAAGAAAAAGAAAGAAAGAAAGAAAAGAAAGCTACTCCATAGTAGTTAGAAAACCCCAAAACAAAGAGAAGAACTACATAACCCAATCTCTAAACAAAATTAGAACCCTCGAAAACACCCCCGCCTTGGAAACTCTACAGTTGTGGAAACAACGGTTGTTTCTTTCTACCCAAACTGCCAAATGGACCGCCATAAGGATAATCCTCCACTTCTTTTTCCCTAGGGCTACTCAAAAAATTAACTTGAAACTAGAAAAAAATGTAGAAAATAATTTATAAATCAAAGCATGTGTGAAATAATTAGATCCATAGTCTTCTAATACTCCTCATGCATCATAACAAGAATTTATAAAATTTAAAAATAATAATAAATAAAATAAAATAAAAAACGACTTCAAAACTTTTTTATGAAATTTTTAGAAAAAAAACATGTGTAAATAAAAAAGAAATTAAAAAAAAAACTCAAATCTTCAACAAATCAGTGGATCCAGATTCTAATATTCTTCAAGAATCAGAAAAATAAAATAAAAACTAATTAAAAAATCTTTCTGAAATTTTTTAAAAATACCTGTGTAAATAAATAAAAGAAAAAAGAAAAGGCCCCAAATCTTTAATAAATCAGCAGATCCATGGTCCTCTAATACTCCTCAAGGTCATAACAAGAATTGGAAAAAAAAAAAAAAAAAACTAGTTTAAATCTGTTTATAAAATTTTCAGAAATTACCTACATAAATAAATAAATAAATAAACCTCCAAATCTTCAACAAATCCATAGATCCAGTCTTCTAATATTCCTCAAGCATGACAATAAAAATCAGTAAAAAAAAAAAAAAAGTACTTAAAAAACGTTTTTACTAAAATTTTCAGAAAATAACTACATAAATAAATAAATAAATAATTTTTTTTAAAAGGGAAAACACCTCAAATCCAAATCAAATCCACCAATATTTAATCGAAATAATTTATATTGTTGTTTCGATGTGATTCTAGATTGAAAAAGCAACAAAAAAAAGTATTTTTTTTAAAATTCCTTTTCTACGATTTTTGTAAAACCGGACCCGGGAGGTTCAATTCTTCGATTTGATGCAAAAACAATAAAAAACAAAAAAAAAAAACCATGTTTTGATCTTCAAATTTGATCTAGATTTGGTCGGAAATGCCTTTAAAATAATCCCTCTCTATAAAGAAATTAAAAGGAAAAGAGGGGGGGAAAACAAAACAAAACAAAGAAAACTTTTTTTTTTTTTTTTAATTTTTAAAGTCATCTTTAGGCTATCAAATATCAATGTTAATACAGCTCGATACGGAAAGTACGGGCTGATGCAACGCCGTTTTTTCATAACGGGAAGGTCAAAATGTCCCTTTAAGTTCTATATATCCTTGATATCATAGTCCAAAGACAGAACACCATTCCTAGATCAAGCTATCTACAACCTTATGCCTTCCTGCAATTGTCCTTTTTGAGAACGTTTGCGTGAGCCATATCAATAATTGACTCTTGAAGATATATTCAACACTTACGAGGTGCAAATCTTCTTGTTGAACTTTGAATCTACGAGTTCATTGTATCCTAAAGACAATTTGTCATCTCCCTTCTTTTGCACTTGGAATACCCAACAATCGCAGCAAATCTGTCTTAAGATATTGACTATTCAAGTCAACACTTGAACCCACAAATCTGTTTTTTTTTCTTTTTTTCCTTTTTAAATTTCTTCATTTCTTCCATTGCGTGCTACTCCCCATATTCCAACAATTATGAATAGAATGAGGCTACCTTGCCACTCTAGTTTTGTTACTCTTTATGAATCGAATCAAATTATTGCAATTCAGTTCACAGAGCATCCAAAAACAGCAAGTGTTACCTTTTCCAATAATTTACGTATTCCAATTCTTTTGAATATCCAAGCAATCTAATCACTATCTTTCCTTTTCAAGAAAATTGAATCATAAACGTGAGACACTAAACCAAAATGCTGAAAACTTAAATCATTGTTTTAATTAGACCCAAAATCTAGAAGAGAAGATAGTACCTGAATAAACATCATGGACATACCAATTCATTTCAACAACAAACTAAGCAGTGGAGTCCAGAGGAGCATCAGAGATCGTCTCACAAGTCATGTTAATGGCACTTCCAACCTGTAAGCAGCTCCGTTACTGACGGAAGATGTGACTGAATTTCTGCTCTTACCTGTAGATTATAGTATGTGGATCATTGAATGTGATTGATCGTGGAAGCTTTCTCTTGGAGTTGCATTGCACCAATTATCAGTTGAGAGTCTACCTCAATCCACAGTTTCTCAATAAACCATAATCTTCAATGCTGCAAATGGTTCTCTCTTTCTTGGAGACATTGAGAAGCCTCCTCAAGGAAAACAAAATTAGATTGAAATTGCCTTCAAGAAGACATGAGAGACCAATGTTACCTAAATCACCAATCCCCTTATGTTTACCGTTCCAAATCTCATGATCCAGATTGTGGGTCATTTGCAACCTGGATGCTACTCTTAGGGGCTGTTTGATTTTTAATTTCCCCTGGTAAATACACAAAATTACCTGATTATTACTTACTACACCTGTTTGAAAGTTGCCAGGAATTACGTTTCGAAAATCGGTCCATACCAACGTTTTTATTACTGATTTAAATATGTGGGCCTCACCATGATATATATGAGTTATCCACACCATCCATCCTTTAAAAAAATACATTTTAAAGCATGAGCCCAAAAATGAGGAAAATCAAAAGCTCAAGGGGACCACACCTTAGAAAACAATGATCATTAAAACGTCAATGGTTGAAAGTTGTTTTCTCCCTAGGGCCCACAGTGATGTTTATTTGTCATCCAACCCGTTAATAAGATCACGTAGTCACGGATAAAGTGGAAACAAAAATATCACTTTGATCCAAAACTTCTAGG
Source organism: Magnolia officinalis (assembly GCA_021015155.1). NCBI lineage: Eukaryota > Viridiplantae > Streptophyta > Magnoliopsida > Magnoliales > Magnoliaceae > Magnolia > Magnolia officinalis. Next base: position 72,712,141 of record JAJHSJ010000007.1, read on the forward strand.
GTCTTTAAGAAACTTTCAATGGTAAGAGTTCAATTCCTATTGTTTCCAGTAGTGTGGTCCACTTGATCTTTGGATTTGCCTCTTTTTTTGGCTCATGCCCTAAAATGAGTTGGCTAAAGGGATGGACGGTGTGGATAATACACAAACATCAAGGTGGGCCACACAATTTAACTTTTTTCTCCTCGGGTGAGGTGAGGAGTGCTATAAACGAAAGGTGGTGGTCAAATCACCTTGGAAATCCAACCGGAAACACAGAGGTAAATAATTATTACCCATATACCTGGAATTACCTCTGTAATTAGAAATTCAAACAGGCCCTTACCGATCCGAAACTATGGTTATATACTCCTAGTGTGGATTGAGTCGTAATGTCAATGTACATTGAGAACATAGAGATTTATACTTGTATTATGGATGTGAGACCACTAATAATAATACCATCATTTTATACATAAATTAGAATATTGATTCATATATTAAACTGTACACATACCTAGTGTATGTACTGGGGTGACCCAAATGATCTTACCCTAGTGTACCACATATTGGAGGTAGTAGTGTACCATATACCTGTTCCAGCATCACATAGAGCAACCTGAGATCCAGTTAACCTTGTGACAGACCCTAGAGAAAAGGCAAAAGAAAGTGACTTCATGATGAATTCTTGCAGAAGTAACAATAATGACTTGAAAGTAGCTTTAGGCTGTGTTGACAAGCTCAACTGAATCCAATTGCAACAATGTAACTCGATAAAGAAACAACAACCAAAGTCGGGCTTGCACTACTCTATACATCTTGAGAGGCAAACCCAAAGTTGAAAGTACTTCTGCTTCATGTCCAAACTAGAAACATGTGTAATTGCAATTGGGGGTTTGGTTGTCACTATGAATTAAAATGGTGCCAAACCCTGGTTAACAAATTCGTGTTCAAAGGACTTGAATTGCAGTCAGTTCAATTGAGCATCCAAACACGCCCCTAATTATTTTCTTGAAACTAAAGTGACCATCAATGGCATAAAAATGCAAGCTGCACACAAAAATATCTCCAATAAATATGAACGGTGGAGAATTGAAAGGTGAGCTTCAATAACTTACTAAAGAGCTTCTAAAGAGACTCAACAAATTGGATTTTACCTCTTCTTGCATTCAGATATTTAAAGCCAACTACCACAGCATTCACTTTTGGAATGTTGAAGTTTTTTCCTTTGCTTGTAATGCCTTTCTGAATCACCTGCAATCCAGGTGACGACAACTATACATTTGTTGGTATGCATCAAGAAATTATGTTGATTCCATTAGATTACATGACTTCTAACTGACTTAGCATTTGGAGGTTCTGATTGCAGTTCCAAAAACAGGACAAATCCAAGACCTCTCCAAATTGAGAAAGGTAAAATAACTCAAGTTGTACTCATCCACCATACACATGGAATAAATTCCTACCAATCCGGATCATCCAACTAATGTACCCCAATTTGGATGGAGCTTAGCACTAAAGATGCTCTAACTCGGTGATCACAAGCATCACATTGGCGACTATCACATGGAAGTTTGAAAGAAAATGATCAGCACTCCAAATTCACAGAGATTAAGTCAGTTAAGATCATCCAAACAGTGTGATTTCATGATGTCCTCTATCTACAGTGAGACCTACAATTTGGATAGTCCAAAATTGGATCAGTTGCCACACTTGAGAGAGGTCCAGTTCCCAACCATCTACCATATTTCGTCACTCTCCGAACCCTTCAAGCAATGAATCTCTTCATTGATTAATCATAACTCCCATTCCCTTCATCTCTTCATTCGTAGATCTTACGGTTTGCATCATGAAAACTATGTAGTTAAATTTTTTGGATTTATTGCAATTGGTATTAATCTTCAATCCTAGTAGGATCACAGCTCTATACTTTTGATCTAGCTATTACTTGACCTATTATGACATTATGTTAGTAAGTCTTACAACTACATTGTAGACATCTGGTATGAGATTAGGTCATCATTACCATAAAGCAAATAGTCATCAGTTATCAACTTACTATACTTATCAGCCTTCTGCACAAAGTTAACCAATTAATGCAGCCATAGTTATAAAACTCAGTGACTCAACTCAAAACTTGGCCTAATCAACTCAACTCGAGATATTTGAGTCTCTTGGAAACTTGCTAATGAGCTTGAATTGGTCAGGACTCAACATGACACATTGAGCTGACACAAAAACTTGGTCAGCTCAATGTGACTTGGAAACCGCATGTGCACCGGGGGGGGGGGGGGGGGGGGGGGGGGGGGGGGGGGGGGGGGTGGGGTGTCTCACAAGCAAGTGCACTACCAGTGTGCTATGACATGTATTTGTGTTTGAATGAGAGTATTTAAAAGGTATGTTATTTTCAAATATACCACATAGGCTGGATACTTCTAAACTTAAATATCAAGTCAAGTCAACTAAAGACTCGTTGAGTCTTCAAGTTGACCCGACCCAGCTAGATATTGAGTAGAGTTAAGTCGAGTTAAGTTTTTGAATTGTTGATGGAGCAAGGGTTACATCACTAGTTCTAGTAAGATGAGGCCACCAACAAAAATGTTTTTTTTTTAAAATTTTTTTAAAGGAAATATCGTAATTAATTTGTCTAAGAAATCAACAATTTAGAGCTAGAAAACTAATGAATGAGTAGTTGGGTTATTTCACGGAATATTGCCTAAATTTGGAATGAAGCAACTTGTGCAGTTCTCACTGACCATTTAGATGTCTTCACACAATGTCGCATGCAGGAAAGCTTTCAAGAAGATATTGGAAGATGCATATAGATATTCTTACAAAGTGCAGCAAGTAGGAAAGCTCTGAAGAAGATATCGGATGATCAGCAGCAACATTCATTACAGCAAGTAAAATGAGCTGATGTTCAATTGGTGTTCAACAAATCACCTCTCCTTCGCCCTAGGGGACAAATTTATTAAGCATTTCAAGGTATTTTGACCTTTTTCACCCTCTGTGAGCAAGCCCACTAACATAGATGTAGTGGATGCATCCACAGAAAAATGTCTTTTAGCCATTTCACCAAGAAGTTGCATTCCCTTGACGGTCTCATTGTTTTGTAGAAAACCCCTAATTAAAGCATTGAAAGTGACACTGTCTGGTTGGCAACCCTTCTCTTCCATTTGCAAGAACAATACATTAGCTTCCTCCATAAGCCCTTCTTTACAGAGCCCATTGATTAACGTGTTATATGTTCTAACATTATTCCCCAAGCCCTTGGCAGAGGCCCAACTGAAAAGCTCCTCCACATATTTGAGTTTCTTAGCTTTGCACATCCCATTGATAAGGACATCGAACATTGCATTATTTGGTTTAATTCCTCTAATTTCCATCTCATTGAGTAGTTTCATTGCCTCAACAGGACGCTCATTTTTACACAGCCCGTCCATCAAAATGGTGTATGTGAGGACATTCGGACATTGTCCATGAGTTTGCATCTCATTGAAGAGCTCTTGTGCAGCCACAACTCTCCGTACCCGGCACAGCCCACATATAAGAGTACTGTAAGTAACAACATTAGGCTCCAATTCCTTGCAAGGCATTTCTCGGAAAAGCTGCATAGCCTCGTCCACCATCTGATTCTTGCAATATCCGTCGATTAAGATGTTGCAAGTCACAACACTAGGCTTATGGCCTTTAGACACCATGTAATCTAATATCTTTAAGGCGGCATCCATTTGGCCAGTAAAACAGTAGCCATCCATCAATGCATTGTACGTGATTATATTAGGCTCCTCACCTCTCTGGGTCATCAATTCTATTAATCCATGAGCTTCTTTAATCATTCCTTCTTTGCAAAGAACATTCGCCAGTATGCTGAAGGTTGTCACATTAGGAGAGATTCCTCCATCCAACATTTCCTCAAACAGAATCATTGCTTCTTTCCACTGCCCTAAATTGCATAGTCTATGAATTAAAGAACTGTAAGTGAAAACATCCGGCCGAATCCCTTTACCAACCATTTCTGAGAAGAGGTTAAGGGCCTCCTTTGTGAGCCCATCTTTGCATAGACTGTCGATGATTGAGGTATAAACCGTAAGGTTAGGCCTACATTTACCCGCACCCTTCTCCATTTCCCGGAGCGACCCAAGCGCCATTTCATTATTCCCCAACTTGCAAAGACCATCGATAAGTATCCCAAACGTCACCACATCATAAGAATATCTCATTTCTACTGTCTTCAGAAAGAAACTACTCGCTTCCCCAATCCGCCCTTCCATACAAAACCCCTTAATAAAAGTAGCCAGAGTCGCGGCATCTGGCTCATGGCCACGTTTTAGGATGTTGCTGAGAACAGCGAAACCGAAACCGAAACCGACACCATTCAAGCGGCAGAAACAATTAAGAAGAATGTTCCATGTATAGATATCGTATGGGATCCCTAACCAATTCATCTCTCGATGAAAAAAAATCATGGTTGAATACTGTCTCATTCTAGCAACCATAGATAACAGGTGATTGAACGTCTGGACGGAAGGTAGCGGCTGCGAGCGGAGCATACGGTCAAAGAGGCCGACTGCATCCTCTAATCTCACAAGAGCACCGGCTCGGATCGAATTGGATAGATCATTCACCGAATGGTTGAATTTGGTCGGAAACAATGTGGGGCCTACGTAGATGACCACGACTTTCTCTGAAATCGAAGGTTTTTGAGAGAAGGGGTGCAACATGTAGTTCTTGTGGTCGGAAACAATGTGGGGCCTACGTAGATGACCACGATAGTGAAGAACTCCCAAATGAGTCATATACAGAACTCAACTCAAATAAGCCACACCACACAAAACAACGGGAATTGAATGTCTACCGTTGAACAATTTGTGGGGGCCACAGAAGTTTCGTGGCGAGATAATATCTATACCTACAGTTTATCTGAGTTGTACTAACCTTTTGAACGGTTTAGATGGCATATAAACATCATGGTTGGCTCCAATAAGGTCTCAACGATAGGCCATTCTATTCTAACTGTTTCATGTGGTGTGACCCAGCTGAGTTTTGAATCAGGATGATTTTTTCAATCTGAATCCAGTACTATTCTTGTCTTGAAAAACTGTTAGACGAAGTGGATTTGTCACATGCCTGTGGAAGGGGCTCATTTTAAAAGGAAACGGATTGGCTACTACCCCTGCCACCCGCTAATGGCTGGTGGTCGGTGCTCTGTGGGCCCCACCATGATGTATGTATTTCATCCATGACGTCCATCTATTTTTCTAAATCATTTTGTGGCATGGGACCAAAAATGAGATATATCCCAATATCAAGCGAACCACATTACAGGAAACAGTTTTGAACGAATGTCGACCATTAAAAACTTTTTGAGGGACATAAAAGTTTTCGATCAAGATGATCTTTGTTTTTTCCCTTCATCTGGGTATGTATGACCTAATCAACAGATTAGATGTCAAATAAACAGTACATTGGGCCTTAGGAGGATTTTAATGGTGGATATCTAATCACTATTGTTTTCATGTGGTGTGGTACACCTGAGATTTATAACCATCTCATTTTTTGGATAAATCCCTAAAATGATCTTTAAAAATGGATGGACGTAATGGATTAAACACATACATCATGTGGGGCCCATAGAGCACCGACCATCAGCCACAGGGCTGGTGGCGGGGGAGTATCCAATCTGTTCTCATTTTAAAAATGAGTCTAGAATTGAACGGATATCCAAAGCTAAAGTGTACCATAAAAAATAGGAATTCAATACCCACCGTTGAAATTTTTGTGGGGCATTGAAGTTTTAAATCAAGTTGATATTTATATTTTCTCTTCATCTGTGTTTATTTCATATTAACATATTGGATAACAAATAAACATCGTTGTGGCCTATGGAAGGTTTCAACGGTATATGTCATTATTCCACGGTTTCCTTGGCATGGTCTACTTGAACTTCCATATGCTTCAATTTTGGGATCTGCCCTAAAATGATTCGGAAAAGCAGATGGACACCCAATCCAAGCTGTTCATACGTTTTGCCCCCTCATTTTAGGGCATGAATTCAAAAAAGAACCAGATCATAAGCTCAAGTGGAGCACATCATAGGAAAGAGTGGTGATTGAACACCCATGGTTAAAAACTTCTTGGGGCCACAAAAGTTTTGGATCAGGCTGATATTTGTGATTTTACTCAAGTACGAGGGACCTTATCAACAGGTTGGATGACAATAACCAGGGACTAAAAAAGGTTTCAACGGTGGGTATCATTACCCCATATTCTTGTGTTGTGGCTCACTTGATCTTCCAGTCTACTTCTTGCGAGTTATGAAATAAACTGAAATAAACAGATAGATTGTTTGAAAACAATCTGTGTGGGACACAGATTGCCAGGGACTGGGATTTGGTAGTGACCCCAAAGTACTGAGGTCGGTAGTGGTTGGTGCTCTAAAAAAGCTCTTTGGGCCTCACCATGATGCATGTATTTTATCCCGTGTCCATCCATTTTGCTGGCTCATGCCAAAAAAAAAAAATGAGACGTCCAAATCTTTAGTGGACTACCCCATAGGAAGTAGTGGTGATTGACACCCATCTTTGAAAAATTATTATGTTAAAGGGACTCGGATTGGGCAGTGACCCTCCAGGAACGGTTCACTGTTGGTAAATGCGGAAAAAGCCCTCCAGACATGTATGTGTTTTATCCATGTTATCCATTCATTTTTTACCGCTCATTTGATGGCATAATAAATAAATAAAGGAGACAGATCCAAACCTAAGGTGGACAACACCACAAGATACAATGGTGATTAATCGCCCACCATTAAAAACTTCTTAGGGCCCACTATAATGTTTATTTGCCATCCAACTTGTTGACTAGGTTAGATAGATCTAGACGAAGGGAAAAATTAAATATCAGCTTGATCCAAAACTTTTGTGGCCCCCATGAAGTTTTTGATGGTGGGAGTTCAACCACCACTCTTCTAGTGGTATGGTTCACCTAAGATTTGGAGCAGCCTCATTTTTTAGCTCATGCCCTAAAATGAGTTGAGAAAACAAATTGATGGCATGGATAAAACACATACATCATGGTAGGGCCAACATAGTTTGCATTGAGGTGGATCCTAAGGGGCACTACTGAATCGAAGTTCATGTTAAAGAGGTTGCATGATTCAATTTGGCATTAGTAAAGCTATACATGAGTCGAGTTAGCTCAGTCAACTCACTTGACTCAATTACAAAAAGCTTGACTTGCCTCGGCTCCAAACTGGATTGGACCGAGTTAAGCTGATTTTTGAAGCTTGAAAATATTTCGAGCTTGCTTGAGCTTGACTCGACTCAATTCGAACCCCAACTCGGATTAAATCGGCTAGGTGATTCAGTCATTTTGATCTTGATGTTTCTCGCCGAGTGTTTGATGAAATGCCTCAACGAAGTGTTATTTCTTGGATTGCCCTCATATCAAAGTATCTCAAAATGAGTATTCAAATGAATATTGAATAAACGAATTCCCACAAAAAAAAACAATAATAATAAATAAATTTACATTGTAGGACTACACTTATATCTTGATCTTGATGTTGTTCACCAAGTGTTTGATAGAATGCCTACAAAGCGCTTTTACTGATTTGTATTCGAAGGGTGGGAGATTGAAAATGCAATATATGTATTTGAGAAAATCCCAATTCCCTCACAAGCTTGAACTCGGCTCAAACTAGCCTGAGCTGCTGACTGAACTAAGCTGAGCTGGCTAGTCAAGCTCGAGGACTGAGCTGAGCTGAGCCGAGCCGAGTTCAAGCTGGGGTTGGCTGCTGGCCAAGCCGAGCCATGCTAGGCTCGACTAGGTTCGACTCATGTACAGCTCTAGGCATTAATAATCTTTTTTTAAAAAAATAAAAAATCTTTTAATTAAAAAGACTTTGACAAGATGAGTGATACAAAGTAAGTCAGAATGATTTGAGTTGATTAAGTGAGTCAACTCATCAAGTTTCCATGTGACTCGGCCGGGTCATTGGCAGATTCGAGTTTCCAGCAAAAATCATACCAAGTAAAGTTGACCCGGCCAAGTTTCAAGTCAAGTCAGCAAGTTTTAGAACTGTGGTTGGAAGTTATTCATTCAAGCAGAATAGACCGGAGAGGTTCTACATTGAGTTTTTCATCTACTGAGCTCAACAGGTTGAGAGAGTTATTATCTTGTTACCTTAAAAATAAATAAATAAAGCATCCGCCTGTGGAAGATGATGATTAATTGTTATCATTATTCTTTTGAGTGATGGTTAACTGTTATCATTACTATTTTGAGTGATAAAGATGGATGATTTAGTGATCAAAAGGATCATTTGGAAATTAGTGAAAGTTGTTAGATGTTTAATTCCATTTTGTACTCAGCAATTGCATGTAGATTCTTTCATGTTCCTTGGTACCACTAAGACTTCTTCACTATTTTCTTAATTGAGGTGATCAGAAAAACTAGATGTTATATGCTTGGAATTTTTCTGTTAGGCTACATGGATTCTGTTGGAGGGTGCACTTTGTTATATGCATGCAGCTTGCTTGGAAATTTTCTGTTAGGCTTCATGGATTCTGCTGGAGGCATGCAAATGCACACTCAAATCAGAAACATCTTTGGTCTATGCATGCATTAGGAATGATGAAAGCAATACAAAGCTGGAACAGATGTGAGCTGAATTGAGTCACAAAGCCGTATGCATTCGTCACAAACAGTTCATGATTGGACTCATAAGGGTGCTTGAGAAGTTGGGATCTCTTCGAGATCAATCTACTCTAATCGCCATTGAAGTGGGCCATGTAGAGTTCCCTAGAGCAATCAGATGGGCAGAGCAAACTGATGTGAGATTGAGTCATTTTGAATCATCTATCACCACTTATGACTTGTTAACTAGGAGTTAGTCACTGGCAGCCACAGCAGTTGTGTTTGATTGTAAAATGATAGTAAGAATGAGTATTTTTCTTCCCCATGCTTGCACCTAATTCACATGCTACCAGCCCAGAATATAAACCTACACCAAGGACATCGGAAAAGCTTCTTACATGAAGTTTGCAAACTGACAATGCATAAACAAGTGACCTACTTTGATTAATCAAAGCTAGACAAATTGCCCATATCCAATACATGACCATACCAACATCAGAAGACCATAAATGCACAAAAAATTGGACCAAAATCAAGTTGCTACCTGCCAGCACCAGATCTCCATCAATGAATCCACTGCAAAATAAACCATCCAATGCAGACAGCAACAGCTAGCTGCTTATGCATAGATAGACCTTCACATTGGACATCATCTGCACTGAGCTACTAAAAGAAACAATAAGAAAAGAAGAAGCAAGAAGGAGAAGAGGAAGAAAGAAACCAGCTCCAGCTGCATCAATTCGAATACAAAATGAACCCATGAATCACTGAAAGACTGTCTGACATCTGAGCAGCCCATACAAATAGCACAAGGGGCCAGCCCATCTCATTATAACAACCAAATTCTATGAATCAATCGAAATCAGAACAGATCCTTGGGGTTGTTACTGGCCTGCAATTCTGCACTACAACTTTAAAAACCTTGGAATTTGATAGGATACTGCCCAGCAAAACCCCACTGCTCATGACAAGCAAAGTACCACGAAATGCACTCCCATGAGCTGAAGGATTGAAGGATAGAAGCCCATAGCGAACAGCAAACCAACTGGGCATATGAAGAATAGAAGAGCAACTCCTGCAAAAGGGCAATTAGAGCTCTTAATTGTCAAAATGAAGAAGCTGCAAATCATTTGATGGATCCTTGAACCAAAAGCCACATTCTATATGCATCAACACCAACTGTAACACCCTGGTTCTCAAAACCCGAGGATAGACGCTCATCGTCGAGAACCCGAGCATTACATTATGAAGTGGACTAACATCCGTACTGATTTAAATCTCTCTGTATAAAATCAGCCAATGAGCAACACTCAAGAAATGTAAGAATAATGAAATGAATAGAAAGCTGGCTTTGATGTAAGCTAAACTGAGTGACAAAGCTGTATATATTCATCACAAACAGTTCACGATTGGGCTCATACGGGTCCTTGAGATGTCAAGATCTCTTCCAAATCAATCTGCTCCAATCACCATGGAAGTCGGCCATACAGAATTTTCATAGAAAAATCAAACAAGCAGAGCAAACATATGTGAGATTGAGTTGTTTTGAATAATCTGCCACTACCTATGACTTGTTATTATTAGGAGTTGGTCACTGGCAGCCACAACAGTTGGGTTTAATGGTAAAATGACCATATGCATAGGAATGAGCATTTCCGTCTCCGTGCTGGCACCTAATACCACATGCTGCCAGCGTATATGATGTAGAGCGGGTCACAGACACTTTCATGGCAAAGATGGACAAAAAGAGGCCTGATCGGAGGTAGAAATGATCCGGACCATCAGAACCTTAAAACAGTCGTATCTCGCAAACCTGGATGAGTTTTTTGACATATTATATGATTTTGAGGTAAGAGAACCAACTTAAGCCAACCAACCCACTATGCCGGGTTACCCAAGGCAGATTTGCAAGATTCAATTAGATTGACGGTCAAAATTCCCATTTAATTTCGTTTTTACTATAAATAGTAAGTTTTAATTCGAGTATAACTTTTGATCATTTGAGTTGTAGAAGTCCGGCCCAACATGAAAAGGGCTTAGAAAAATTAGGAGAATAACGTGGTTGGGCCGAATTGGACACTTGCTAATTTGAGCCAAAAACCATGAGGTCTAGTAGGAATAGAGGTCGTCTATAGATAGCAAGTTTACTATTTATAATAACTCACATTTTTAGGGTGTTAGAGTTGGAGTCTAAGTCTAAAACTCTATCCTAGGTTTGACTTCTTTATTTAAAGAGTTGTAATTTCATTTTTTATCATCAATCAAGTTGTTTTGAATTTATTAGAAATTATTTCTACTTTTATCCCTTGTGAATTTGAGGAAGCTCTGTTAGGTGTCCAAAGAGCTCCATGGATTCGGAGCAGGTATCCCCTGAGGAAGATGGTGATCGACTTCATCATGTCCCTCCCTGCATCAGTATATAAACCTATACCAAGGAGATCGGAAAAGCTTCTCACATGAAGTTTGCAAATTGACAATGCATAAACAAGTGGGCTACTTTTAACTACTCAAAGTTAGACGAATTGCCCATATCTAAGACATCACTATACCAACATCAGAAGGCCATGAATGCACAGAAAATTGGAGAAAAATCAAGTTGCCACTGGCCTGCACCTAGTCTCCATCAATGAATCCGCTGTAAAATAAACTATCCTGAGCAGACGGCAACAGCTAGCCACTAATTCATAGATTGACCATTAACATTGGACATCATCTGCACTCAGCTAATAAAAAAAGAAGACGAGAAAAGAAAGAAACCAAGTAAGAAGTAAGAAAGAAACCGGCTCCAACTGCATCAATTCGAAAACAAAAAGATGCTGCAACGCATGAATCACTGAAAGGGTGTCTGACATCTGAGCAGCCCATACAAATAGCACATGGGGCCATTCCATTTGATGATAACAGCCAAACTCTATGAATCAATCAAAATAATAACAGATCCTTGGGGCTGTTACTGGCCTGCAATTCTGCACTACAGCTTAAAACCATGGAATTTGATATGAAACTGCCCAGCAAAACCCCACTGCACATGACAAGCATAGCACCACCAAATTCACTCCCATAAGCTGAACGATTGAAGGATAGAAGCCCACAAAAAACCAACTGAGCATATGAAGAATAGAAGCGCAAACTCCTGAAAAGGGCAATTAAAGCTCTTTAATTGTCAGAACAAGAAGCTGCGAATCAAATATGAAGCCTTAAAACAAAAGCCACATTCTATCTTCATCAACACCAAAACTCACGACTAACATATATTCAGAACTTCAAGTAGAAAATTCAATGGCAGCAGAGGTCATCATTGTCGTCGTCGTCATCTAAGCCTTATCCCATGGCCATTCCACTCAATCAAGGGCCTGACTTTCATCATGAATCTGAAAAATAATGGCAGTAGAGATAAACAATAAATGATAAATTCCAGCCACTATATACAATTCCAACAATTGATCACACTCAACATTACCAAGGCCATTCCACCCAACATGCATATCCCAATGCTACGTTCTTCATCATAATTTGTTGTTCAACAACATAGTCCAATATTATCATCATAACCATATTCACCACCACCATTGTCATAATCAACATCATGGACATCACCTTCAATAGAAAAAGGGTATTAAAAAATATAAAAAAAGGAGAAATTTTTTAGCTCAGCAAATAGAGAATCACTGAAACAAAGATGGAGAGGGAAAGATCGGAGTGACCGATTACTACCACCAGACTGTAACTTCAAACTAAACATGCAAATCAATTGTTTGTCAGATTGAAGGAGATTAACCATGCATAAACTTAATTAAAACAAACAAAAATTACAGCAAACAAAAGGAGAAGAAACCCGAATGCATCAATTATGTTAATGTTGACGAATGTGGGTGTACAATCGTATAGCACACCTAGATAATAGTAATAAGGACCATAAAGTTGTAAGGCCCACCTAGTCTCTTTATTTATCATGTAGCCTCTAGTCATATTTGGTACACTTACAATTAGGGCTGTACACGAACGGGCTAGCCCGGTTAACTCGCTCGACTCGGCTCGAAAAAGTTCGACTCAGCCCCGACTCGGAATTGAGTTCGGTCCGGGACGGGTCATTTTCTTTAGCTCGAAACTGAGTTCGGGCCGAGTTCGAACAGGTCCCAGTTCGGCCTGACTCGGTCCGAAACCCAACTCGACCCGGCCTGACTCGGCCATTTATATATATATATATATATATATATATATATATATATATATTCCTAAATCCTTGCCCTAACCATTTGAGATAGAGAAGTGAGAACGTCGCTCGACCCATGAACCTGCTGTAAGGTTCGAAATTGGCCCGAACTCGCCCGATTGCTGACTAGGCCGAGTTCGAGCTGGACATGTTGGCCCGGTGACCGGGCCAGGCTGGGTTTGGCTGGTGACCGGGCTGGGCCGGGTTGAGCCCAGTTCGACTCGGTTCGGCCCGATGTACAGCACTACTTACAATGCACATGTTAAATTGCAATACATGGGAGGTATTTATGTCTCTGTTTTCTTCTCTTTTTTTTTTTTTTTCCTTGAACTTTGATGATTTTATTGCAAGGAGGCCAAAGCCTAAAGAATTACAAGAAAAAGTAAAAAAAAAAAGAAAAAAGCAAAAGAAACTACAAAAATCTGCCCAATTTAAAGAAACTGATCTGCCACAATAGCCTTTGGTTTGATCACCCATTCCATGATAAGCTCTTTAGCCATGTTGATCTACCCTTTACCCCCACCATGCCAAGACAAAAAGAAAGAGTCTATGGAACACAACATGACCCACCAAGAACCAAACATGCCAAGAAACCCCTCCCATACTTTCTTTACAACTACGCAATGAAGGAAAAGATGATTCATTGATTCCTCATCCTGGTAACACATAAGACACATTTAGAAGAATCATTTTTCTGTTGCACAAATTGTCGACTATAAGCACTTTGTTACTTCCCACTAGACAAGCTGGAGCAGTCACCTTCAGAGGAGTGCCATATCTCCAAAGATTAAGCTGTGTGACTAACCTCGTTAACATTTAACCTGCAACTGATCATTTGGTAGAGAGATTTAACTGAAAACTTGCAGGACTTTTCTTCTAACCACCACATCAATTATCTTTGTAAGACCAAAGGGCACGCCTTGCTCAACATTTCCAACAATCTTAACAACTCCTCTACCGCTTCCTCATTTAAGTTTCTCCTAGGCTCCTTGGAAAGAATAACACCTTGCCACGAACACGTTAACCTCTTGCAAAAGCCCTGCTAAAAGGGGGAGCAACTTGCTCAATTTTTTATCGTGTAGCCAAACATCCTCTCAAAATCTACACCCCTCACCAGTACCCAAAGAAACCCCCACTCCTTCCCAAACCTAATTTTTTAGCAAGGTCACCACTTTCCAAAGAAACAATGCCCTATACAATGATGATGCCTTAATCCACCAAGAAGTTTCTTGAAATCCATACTTTCTTCCCACCAGTTCTCTCCATAAACTATCATCTTCGACACCAAACCTCCACACCCACTTACCCACTAATGCTAAATTCATCTCTCCCAAGACCCTAAGACCGGCTCCTCCTTGATCCCATGGCTAACATACTTCCTCCCACTTCAAAAGATGAACTTATGCTTTTGTTTTGCCCCCTTCCACAAGAAATCCAGCCTAATTTTGTCGAGCTTCTCCACCACCGCTCTTGGATACTTAAATAAGGACATGTAGTAGACTTGTAAGTTAGACATCACCACCTTAATTAGCATTAACCCTCCTCCCAAACACAAGTGCCTTCTCTTCTAACTTATAACTTTCTTTCAAATCTCTCGATTACTTTATCATATAGGTGTTTGGCCAGCTTCCCTATACATATTGATACCCAAGATATGTAGTCAGAAATGAACCTTCCCTACACCCAAAGATCCTAGCAAAAGAACCTATTCTTCCCTTGTCAAACCCACTTCCAATAATTCATTTTTACCAGAATTAACCTTCAAACTCAATACCACCTCAAAACATTCTACAATCATCCAAAGATTATCAACCTTTGATTCGTTTGCCTCACACATAAGCAATGTATCATCCACATATTGTTAGTATGATATTTGAAACTGAGAATTATTAAATTTAAAACCTTTCACTAGGCTAATTGCTACTCCTTTATCAATCATCCTGCCCAACACCTCCATAACTACCACGAACAAGTATGGCAACAAAGGATCTACTTGACACAACCCTTTTAACGCTTGAAAAAGCCCTTTGGAGAACCATTAACCGGAATAATTAAAAAAATAAATAAATAATTCCGATTTAACACAAACATGAATCCACGATTGCCATTTCTCTCTACACCCCAAATGACCCAACATATGATAGAGAAAGTCTAAATCCATGTGATCATAAGCTTTTCTAATATCCAATTTGCAAATAACCGTTTTATACCTTTCATGTTGCAAGAATCAATAACTCATGAGCTATCAACACGCTATCCATTATCTAATGTTAATCTACAAAGACCCTTGTGACCTGGATATCACTTCTCCTATGACTACTCGAAACCTTGAAGCTTGGATTTTGGCCAAAATCTTATTAGGGCTCCCCAAAAGACTAATTGGTATAAAATCCCTCAAGCTTTCCGCCCCTTCTGTTTTTTTAGATTAGTGCAACAAAAGTGGCCCCTAAGTTCACTGCTAATCCTTTTTTTTTTTTGTAAATTCGTTTACAAAATCAATCACATCCGCCTTTAATGGATCCCAAAACTTTTGATAAAATGCAATCGGATAGCTGTCAGGACCAGGGGCTTTTCACTCACCAATCCGAAATGGTTGCCTCTATGTCCTTAACTGTGAAAGCTTCCTCTAGAGACTCTACCGCCTCCCGCAAAATAGAACCCAAAGGGAGATTATCAAGTGTCGGTCTTTCCCAATCTTCCCTAGACAAAAGCTCCTTGTAAATTTTTACTATTGATGCGCATACCCTTGCTTTCCCTTCAACCCTTTCCCCCTCAACCACCACACTTTTAATTTTGTTGTACTGAGCTCGCGCACTAGCCATTGCGTGAAAGAATTTCATATTTTTGCCTCCCACTTTTAACCAACGAGTCCTAGAATATTGTCCCCATTTGATTTCTTCCTTCCTAAGCTCGCATTGAACTTCGCTCTACGAATTTTTCTCCATGCCATTTCATCAATTGAAAGTTCGCCTCCCTCTTCTTTTACGTTATGCATATGAATTTATTCAAGGATTCCTCCTCCCGGTTCTCCAAAACCTCTTTTTCCCAAAAAAAAAATATATATATTATCTTTCCCTTAAGCAAATTTAATTTTTGGAAAAGAGAGAGAACGGCCCCACCCCAAACTGAGAAAGAAGACCCACATACTTTCACCTTATTCGAGAAACCCTACACCACTAAGGAAGCAAGCTCGAACATAAAAGGACGCAGGCCCCAATCCTCATCTTTCATCTCTAAAAAGATCGGGCAGTGATCAGATATTGGCCTAAACAAAACTCTTTGAAAAACTAAAGGAAACTTTTCAACCCAATCCGTTGAGAGCAAACACCGATCCAGCTTCGACTTAACTGCCCTAGTCTGACCATTAAATCATGTTAATTTTACTTCGCCCATTGGTAAATCTACCATGTCATTATAGACTATCCATTTTGAGAAATTCCTCATGCTTTTGGTTATACGGCTGCCACTTGATTCTTGAAAAGAGAATCTCACAACATTGAAGTCTCCTCCCACCACCCATGGCGACTATTGTTTACTCTGGCATGAATCCAATTCAGTCCAGAATAATTGTCATGAGCTCAGTCTATTTGGCTCATAGACAACTGTAAAAACCCACTTAAAACCTGATAAAACCTCTTTTAATAGTAGAAATAGGGAGAAATGCCCCTCCCAACTATTCTCCTTTGACCACAACTTTGAGTTCTAGATAGTTAAAATTCTACCTATTGAACAATTTGTGTTTTACGCCACCCAGCCTTTGAATTTCCCCTATACAACAAGTCCACTATCATCTGATCATATGACTGCAGCTTTGATTCCTGGAAGTGTTCTGTATTTATTATGATATGGCCATAAAGGCCGATACGTATACGTAATGGCAATGACCATTACACAATACGGGGATGAAACGGGGCAATTGGCTTTTTTGGGGCTATAACAGCCATTATGGAGCATAACAACCATTACCCCCATAACGGTAAAAAAAATGACAACTTTTTTCTATTTAAATTCATTTTTTCACTTTTCTCATTCTAAAAACTTTCTTAGATTATTCTACAGCAGATTTCCACCACTCTTACCATATTTTTTAGGATTAAAATCATAGATTGAAGCGATTTAGGCGAATGGAAGCTCCGAGGGTCTTTTTTTTTCCTTCAAAAAACATGTTATTTGTGTCTTTTTTCAATTTATAGTTCTAATGCTTAATTGTGATGTGTAAATATTAGAGACATGTAACCATGTTCATAAATTCACCAAACAACCAGATACAACACTCTCGCCAAAAGAGTAGACTATTACACTACCATAAACATGTTCAAAAAAAAAAAAAAAAAAAAAAAAAAGAATACATATTTGGAATATTTATATTATTCTAGATTTTTAAAATATTATTCCAAAACTTTTTAGGCAAAAAAATAAATTCAACCATTACGGAGGTCGTAATGGTCGTTATGCCCCCCGTATTGGCCGTTACAGCCGATGCCCATATTGGTAACGGTGGTGACCGTTACGGCCACCATTGCCTATACGAAATACCTTGCCTGAAAAGCTACTATCTAAGCCTTGTATTGTTTACAATTATTCCTAATATGTGCCATCTTTTACGGACACCCCAGATGACGCACGTTCCAACTTATTATCTTCATAGAGAAATTGTGCTTTCCCTTCTCTTTGCTGAGCTCCTCTCTTTCTTCTACACGTTATGAGAAACTGTTAGATCAACCATTGCCAAACTCTATGTCGATGCCTCTTCATCTTCCTCTTGCATCTGTAGATCTAACAATGACGACAGAGTACCGTTACGAATCATCCTCACTTGGTCGGAACTTTCAACTGACTACAACTTAACGTAGACCCCATTGCACTCTCCAAACTCTATCTAATCCTCTAATAATTTCGAAATGGAAACGTTCAATTGCTCCTGAAGATATTCTCCTTCTCCTAGCAATTCGAAGTAGGAAAAAAAAAAAAAAAAAAAAAAAAAAAAAAAAAAAAAAAAAAGAAAAAGAGAAGAGACAAACCACCATATAGTTATATTAATTTCAAGCATGTGCCATCACTACTTTCCCCCATATATGTGAAGCAAACCACACGTGTGTTTCCCAGTTGTGTTAACAGAACCACTCGCGAGACACCTTCCACACGCGATGAGAGGCCCACATTAAAAGTTCCTTTCAAAACTTCACTTTTTTTGTGTGTGACATCACCACCACATGTCACAATTCTCTTCTCCTTCATTAAAACAAGAAAAGTACCCTACGCTTATTGCTCAACCTCTCATTCGAAGCGTCTTCCCCCCACCCCTAAAGAGACCCACACCCGTTGAAAGCTTCGGCCATGATTGACATTGGTATCATTACTACCACGCATCAACACCTCCTCTTTTATTCCCCCCACCTTTCTGCCCACCAATGAGGGACTTACAACACAACGATTTATCATCCATTGCTCGATATGGTGTTCCATCATCTTCGACGTCCCAATTCACTATCAACGATGAGCTCGAGCTATCTTTCTCTACACCTATAACCAACTCCTGAGATTCCTTCTGCAACTTTACGAAAATGTTATCATTTTTTACTCTATTCAAATATTTTTCGGCACCATATGCAGATTTTTCTTCCTTATTTAGATTCTAGCAAAACGAATTTTCTCACAATATTCAAACAACAGAACAATCTCTGCTACCATTTTGATACAAGCCCCGATTTCTATGAACACTTTGTTTATCCAAAATTAGAAAGGGAGGTTCCAAATTTGGATACAGACTTTGTTTTATGATTTGAGTAAATATAAGCAAGAGGGTGGGGGACGTCCAACAATAGCTCTCTCTTCCTTTCCCATTCTCTCTCTTCCCTTTTCCACTTTTTTTCTCTCTTGCATCAAACTAGATGGTATTAGAGCGGTAATCGATCTTTCAATCACTTTCTTTTCCCTTACCTATTAAAAACCTTCTCTTCCTTTCCTTCATCTCCTCTTGTGCTAATGGCTTGTTAAGAAACTTAGGGTTATTTCTAGTGCACTAGTCTCTTCAATGGCCTATGTATGAATGGTGGTGGTAATGTGTACGTGATCGTAGTTCTTTCTAGTATTTAGTTAAGGTGTATGGGCTGATTGGTGCACCCTGTATTGTGTATGCATTGTGTTGGATTGTGTGGCTGAAGCATTCAAGTTTCCAGAAGCATTAGTCCTTCTATAAGCATTGTACATCCATTTCTTCTGGTTTTTATTGCCTCTATTTGTAATGGATATGAAGGGTAAGCAAAAATCAGGTTCGTAAATCCATATGACTTTTCGAGGGTTCAAATATCCACTATCAAGTTAAATGGCCAGTATTCTAAATCTATACAAGTCTTAACAACCAAGGGGAACAATAGGAGAAATTGGATGAAAAGAAGTAAATATGATTAATGGATTTAGGACAATGCTCAGATTGTGACGTGCTTGTGGAATAGTATGGAAATGTCTGTTAAAGATGTTTCTAGATATGGCAAATAAGGTTTAGGATTCTCCATGAGTAGAGTTGTAAATGAGTCGAACCGAGATGAGCTTGGCACAACTCGGCTCGGCTCAGCCAGTAGCTAACCCCAGCTCGAACTCAGCTTGGCTCGGTTCTTGAGCCTAACAGGCCAGCTTGGCTTGATTCAATCAAAAGCTCGAACAAGTTCGAGCCTGTGCGACATTTTCTAAACACAGAGTGGATCTTCAATTTCACACAGAATGCAAAACAGTGACAGCACTTTACAAGTATTTCATCAGACACTCAGTGAGCAACATCAAAATCAAGATATGAAGGCAGTCTTATAATGTAATTTTTTTTTTTTTTTTTTTTTGTAATGATTTGTTTCATATCCATTCCTTCCTCGCCACCATCCGATCCTGTGGAGAATGTATGCACCAGAAACAACACTTTGTTGAGTCATTTTATCAAACACTTGGCGAGCAACATCAATATCAAAATAACCGAGTCATTGAGCCGATTCGAGTTGAGGTTCGATCTGAGTCGAGTCGAGCTCGGGCAAGCTCGAACTCAACTTGAAATTTTTTCGAGCTCTAGAAACCAACTCGACTCGGTCCGAATCCAAATTCGAACTGAGGCGAGTCAAGCTTTACCAAGTCGAGTCGAGCAAGTTGACCGAGCTAACTCGACTCGTGTACAACTCTATCCATGAGAGATGTATTCATAAAATATAAAATAAAAATAAAAACATCACTCAATCCACACCAATTATTTGAAGAGGTTTTTTGCTTTCCAACAAGGAGATAAATCGCTAGGTGAATATTACTGGAAACTCAAAGGAACATAGGAGGAGTTGAATGTGTATCAACCTCTTACAAGCAAGGTATTCCCTAACGGTAACAATGGTCAAAACATATACTATTGTTACAATTATGGTATGAGCCGTTACAACTTGAGATAGATAGATAGATAGATAGATAGAGAGAGAGAGAGAGAGAGAGAGAGAGAGAGAGAGAGAGAGAGAGAGAGAGAGAGAGAGAGAGAGTTGATGTTGAATCGATGTTCACCAAATCACCTCTCCTTTGCCCTAGGGCACAAATTTATGAAGCATTCCCAGGTATTCTTGACCTTTTTCGTCCTCTGTGAGCAAGCCCACTAACATAGTTGCGTTGGATGCATCCACAGAAAAATGTCTTTTAGCCATTTCCCCGAGAAGTTGCATTGCCTTGAGGGTCTCATTCTTTTGTAGAAAGCCCCTAATTAAAGCATTGAAGGTGACACTGTCTGGTTGGAAACCCTTCTCTTCCATTTGAAAGAACAATCCATTAGCTTCCTCCAAAAGCCCTTCTGTACAGAGGCCATTGATTAGTGTGTTATATGTCCTAACATTATTCCCCAAGCCCTTGGTGGAGGCCCAACTGAAAAGCTCCTTCGCATATTTAAGTTCCCTAACTTCACACATCCCATTGATAAGGACACCAATAATTTCATTATTTGGTTGAATTCCTCTAATTTGCATCTCATTTAATAGTTCCATTGCCTCGACAGGACACTCACTTCTACAAAGCCCATTCATCAAAATGGTGTATGTGAGGAGATCCGGACATTGTCCATGAGCTTGCATCTCATTGAAGAGCTCTTGTGCAGCCACAATTCTCCGTACCTGGTACAGCCCACCTATAAGAGTGTTGTAAGTAACAACATCGGGCTTCAATCCCTTGCAAGGCATTTCTCGAAAAAACCACATAGCCTTGTCTACCATCTGCTTCTTGCAATAGCCGTTGATTAACATGTTATAAGTCACGACATCAGGCTTATGACCTTTACACACCATGTAATCAAATATCTTTAAGGCGGCATCCATTTCGCCAATAAAACAGCAGCCATTCATCCATGCCCTATATGTGATTACATTAGGCTCCACACCTCTCTGAGTCATCAATTCTATTAATCCATGGGATTCTTTAACCATTCCTTCTTTGCAAAGAGCAGTCACCAGTATGTTGAAGGTTACCACATCGGGTGAGATTCCTCCATCCAACATTTCCTCGAACAGACTCATTGCTTCTTTCCACTGCCCTAAATTGCATAGTCCACGAATTAAAGAACTGTAAGTGAAAACATCCGGCAGAATCCCTTTACCGACCATTTCTGAGAAGAGGTTAAGCGCATCCCTTGTGAGCCCATCTTTGCTTAGACTGTCGATGATTGAGGTATAAGCTGTAAGGTTAGGCATACATTTACCCACACCCTTCTCCATTTTCCGAAGCAACCCAAGAGCCATTCCGGTGTTCCCTGACTTGCAAAGACCGTCGATTAGTATCCCGAACGACACCACATTATAAGGATATCCCATTTCTACCGTCTTCAGAAAGAAACTACTCGCTTCCCCAATCCGCCCTTCCATACAAAACCCCTTAATAAAAGTGTTCAGAGTCACAGCATCTGGCTCATGGCCACGTTTCAGGATGTTGCTGAGAACAGCAAAACCAGAACCGATGCCATTCAAGCGGCAGAAACAATTGAGAAGAATGTTCCATGTACAAATATCGGATGGGATCCCTAACCGATTCATCTCCCGATGCAAAGAAATCACGGTCGAATAGTGTTTCCTTTTAGCAATAGTAGTTAACAGGCGATTAAAGGTCTCGATTGAAGGCAGCGGCTGCGTGCGGACCATACGATTGAAGAGGCCCACTGCATCCTCTAACCTCACAAAAGCACCGGCTCGAATCGAATTGGATAGATCATCCACCGAATGGTTGAATTTGACGGGAGTAGGGATCTTGTTCTCTATGATTTGAGAATCAAGGGCAGAAATGGTAATTTCAATAGAAGCTGGAGAGGAGAGAGTTTTACCCTTTTGAGCAGCGGCAGCGGCAGCTCTTCTCGACGACATTTTACGAAATCAAAGATTTTTGAGAGAAGAGGCAGGGTGCAACATGTAGTTCCTGTGGTCGGAAACTATGTGGGGCCTACATAGATGACTGTGAAAAATCCACTCCGTCCATCACGGTGATTCCTGGAAAGGTTTCAACAGTGGATTTCATTATCCATATGTTTTCTTATGGCGTGGCACACTTGAACTTTGGATATGCTTCAATTTTAAGGTTCTGCCCTAAAATTATTTGAAAAAAATGGATGGACGGTATGGATAAAACACATACATCCATGGTGGGCCCACAAAGTAGCGCTGAAAGTCGGGTGGGTTCCACCCGACATTGGGTTGGGCTTGGGCATGTATTGGGTTTGGTCTAAGCTTAGGCCATATAAACACTTACCTACAAAAGTTGCGTTAGGCTTAGGTTGAGGTCTCGGGTTGCCCAACCCAACCCAACCTTGATGGATATGTAAGTTATAAATTATAACCGAGTGCGGGTCATCTCTGTTAAAGGCATAGGAAATTCTAACGTTGTTGGGTTTTATTAGTCGGACATTTCCGATAACTCGAGCTAACAAGATATGCTAGATTTCTCCCACTTAAATATATATTTTAGCTTATTTATTTAGAAAAAAATGAAGTTCTTTATGATAAATAATTACATATATAATTTATAAAATCATAGGTGCAAAAAATATTACATGTATTAAAATATAATAAACTAATGTAGTAACAAAAATATTAGTATATATCCGCCTAACCGACCCAGCCGAGCCCACTTGGATTGGGCTTGGGTTGAGAATTCCCAACCCAAGGTTGGGTTGGGATAGGATTGAGGTATAGGAGGGTTAGGCTAGGGTTGAGCACCAACCCGACCCAACTCGACCCAACCCAACCCGCTTGACTTTCAGCCCTACCACGAAGTTTACTTTGTACGCTATATCCCACTAAGGGCCCGTTTGGACAGAGGGATTGAAAGGGAGTAGCTTGTAATGGGGTGGATTGCACAGAAACCGAGCGTATTAAATGTAAGTCAGTGGATTGTAGACATCTAGTATGAGATTAGGTCATCATTACCATAAAGCAAATAGTCATCAGTTATCAATTACTATACTTATCAGCCTTCCACACAAAGTTAACCAATTAATGGAGCCATAGTTATAAAACTCAGTGACTCAACTCAAAACTTGGCCTAATCAACTCAACTCGAGATATTTGAGTCTCTTGGAAACTTGCTAATGAGCTTGAATTGGTCAGGACTCAACATGACACATTGAGCTGACACAAAAACTTGGTCAGCTCAATGTGACTTGGAAACTGCATGTGCACGCGGGGGGCGGGGGCGCCTCACAAGCAAGTGCCCTACCAATGTGCTATGACATGTATTTGTGTTTGAATGAGAGTATTTAAAAACTATGTCATTTTCAAATATACCACATAGGCTGGATACTTCTAAACTTAAATATCGAGTCAAGTCAACTAAAGACTCGTTGAGTCTTCAAGTTGACCCGACCCAGCTAGATATTGAGTAGAGTTAAGTCGAGTTAAGTTTTTGAATTATTGATGGAGCAAGGGTTACATCACTAGTTCTAGTAAGATGAGGCCACCAACAAAAATGTTTTTTTTTTTTTTTTTTTTTTTTTTTTTTTTTTTTTTACATTTTTTAAAGGAAATATCCTAATTAATTTGTCTAAAAAATCAACAATTTAGAGCTAGAAAACTAATGAATGAGTAGTTGGGTTATTTCACGGAATATTGCCTAAATTTGGAATGAAGCAACTTGTGCAGTTCTCACTGACCATTTAGATGTCTTCACACAATGTCGCATGCAAGAAAGCTTTCAAGAAGATATTGGAAGATGCATATAGATATTCTTACAAAGTGCAGCATGTAGGAAAGCTCTGAAGAAGATATCGGACGATCAGCAGCAACATTCATTACAACAAGTAAAATGAGTTGATGTTCAATTGGTGTTCAACAAATCACCTCTCCTTCACCCTAGGGGACAAATTTATTAAGCATTCCAAGGTATTTTGACCTTTTTCACCCTTTGTGAGCAAGCCCACTAACATAGATGTAGTGGATGCATCCACAGAAAAATGTCTTTTAGCCATTTCACCAAGAAGTTGCATTCCCTTGACGGTCTCATTGTTTTGTAGAAAACCCCTAATTAAAGCATTGAAGGTGACACTGTCTGGTTGGCAACCTTTCTCTTCCATTTGCAAGAACAATCCATTAGCTTCCTCCATAAGCCCTTCTTTACAGAGCCCATTGATTAACGTGTTATATGTTCTAACATTATTCCCCAAGCCCATGGCAGAGGCCCAACTGAAAAGCTCCTCCACATATTTGAGTTCCTTAGCTTTGCACATCCCATTGATAAGGACATCGAACATTGCATTATTTGGTTTAATTCCTCTAATTTCCATCTCATTGAGTAGTTTCATTGCCTCAACAGGACGCTCATTTTTACACAGCCCGTCCATCAAAATGGTGTATGTGAGGACATTCGGACATTGTCCATGAGTTTGCATCTCATTGAAGAGCTCTTGTGCAGCCACAACTCTCCGTACCCGGCACAGCCCACATATAAGAGTACTGTAAGTAACAACATTAGGCTCCAATCCCTTGCAAGGCATTTCTCGAAAAGCTGCATAGCCTCGTCCACCATCTGATTCTTGCAATATCCGTCGATTAAGATGTTGCAAGTCACAACACTAGGCTTATGGCCTTTAGACACCATGTAATCAAATATCTTTAAGGCGGCATCCATTTGGCCAGTAAAACAGTAGCCATCCATCAATGCATTGTACGTGATTACATTAGGCTCCTCACCTCTCTGGGTCATCAATTCTATTAATCCATGGGCTTCTTTAATCATTCCTTCTTTGCAAAGAGCATTTGCCAGTATGCTGAAGGTTGTCACATTAGGAGAGATTCCTCCATCCAACATTTCCTCAAACAGAATCATTGCTTCTTTCCACTGCCCTAAATTGCATAGTCCATGAATTAAAGAACTGTAAGTGAAAACATCCGGCCGAATCCCTTTACCAACCATTTCTGAGAAGAGGTTAAGGGCCTCCTTTGTGAGCCCATCTTTGCATAGACTGTCAATGATTGAGGTATAAACCGTAAGGTCAGGCCTACATTTACCCGCACCCTTCTCCATTTCCCGGAGCGACCCAAGCGCCATTCCATTATTCCCCAACTTGCAAAGACCATCGATAAGTATCCCAAACGTCACCACATCATAAGGATATCTCATTTCTACTGTCTTCAGAAAGAAACTACTCGCTTCCCCAATCCGCCCTTCCATACAAAACCCCTTAATAAAAGTAGCCAGAGTCGCCGCATCTGCTCATGGCCACGTTTTAGGATGTTGCTGAGAACAGCGAAACCGAAACCGACACCATTAAAGCGGCAGAAACAATTGAGAAGAATGTTCCATGTATAGATATCGGATGGGATCCCTAACCAATTCATCTCTCGATGAAAAGAAATCATGGTTGAATACTGTCTCATTCTAGCAACCATAGATAACAGGTGATTGAAGGTCTGGACGGAAGGCAGCGGCTGCAAGCGGAGCATACGGTCAAAGAGGCCGACTGCATCCTCTAATCTCACAAGAGCACCGGCTCGGATCGAATTGGATAGATCATTCACCGAATGGTTGAATTTGGTGGGAGTAGGGATCTTCTGACGACTTTCTCTGAAATCGAAGGTTTTTGAGAGAAGGGGTGCAACATGTAGTTCTTGTGGTCGGAAACAATGTGGGGCCTACGTAGATGACCACGATAGTGAAGAACTCCCAAATGAGTCATATACAGAACTCAACTCAAATAAGCCACACCACACGAAACAACGGGAATTGAATGTCTACCGTTGAACAATTTGTGGGGGCCACAGAAGTTTTGTGGCGAGATAATATCTATACCTACAGTTTATCTAAGTTGTACTAACCTTTTGAACGGTTTAGATGGCATATAAACATCATGGTTGGCTCCAATAAGGTCTCAACGATAGGCCATTCTATTCTAACTGTTTCATGTGGTGTGACCCAGCTGAGTTTTGAATCAGGATGATTTTTTCAATCTGAATCCAGTACTATTCTTGTCTTGAAAAACTGTTAGACGAAGTGGATTTGTCACATGCCTGTGGAAGGGGCTCATTTTAAAAGGAAACGGATTGGCTACTACCCCTGCCACCCGCTAATGGCTGGTGGTCGGTGCTCTGTGGGCCCCACCATGATGTATGTATTTCATCCATGACGTCCATCTATTTTTCTAAATCATTTTGTGGCATGGGACCAAAAATGAGATATATCCCAATATCAAGCGAACCACATTACAGGAAACAGTTTTGAACGAACGTCGACCATTAAAAACTTTTTGAGGGACATAAAAGTTTTCGATCAAGATGATCTTTGTTTTTTCCCTTCATCTGGGTATGTATGACCTAATCAACAGATTAGATGTCAAATAAACAGTACATTGGGCCTTAAGAGGATTTTAATGGTGGATATCTAATCACTATTGTTTTCATGTGGTGTGGTACACCTGAGATTTATAACCATCTCATTTTTTGGATAAATCCCTAAAATGATCTTTAAAAATGGATGGACGTAATGGATTAAACACATACATCATGTGGGGCCCATAGAGCACCGACCATCAGCCACAGGGCTGGTGGCGGGGGAGTATCCAATCTGTTCTCATTTTAAAAATGAGTCTAGAATTGAACGGATATCCAAAGCTAAAGTGGACCATAAAAAATAGGAATTCAATACCCACCGTTGAAATTTTTGTGGGGCATTGAAGTTTTAAATCAAGTTGATATTTATATTTTCTCTTCATCTGTGTTTATTTCATATTAACATATTGGATAACAAATAAACATCGTTGTGGCCTATGGAAGGTTTAACGGTATATGTCATTATTCCACGGTTTCCTTGGCATGGTCTACTTGAACTTCCATATGCTTCAATTTTGGGATCTGCCCTAAAATGATTCGGAAAAGCAGATGGACACCCAATCCAAGCTGTTCATACGTTTTGCCCCCTCATTTTAGGGCATGAATTCAAAAAAGAACCAGATCATAAGCTCAAGTGGAGCACATCATAGGAAAGAGTGGTGATTGAACACCCATGGTTAAAAACTTCTTGGGGCCACAAAAGTTTTGGATCAGGCTGATATTTGTGATTTTACTCAAGTACGAGGGACCTTATCAACAGGTTGGATGACAATAACCAGGGACTAAAAAAGGTTTCAACGGTGGGTATCATTACCCCATATTCCTGTGTTGTGGCTCACTTGATCTTCCAGTCTACTTCTTGCGAGTTATGAAATAAACTGATATAAACAGATAGATTGTTTGAAAACAATCTGTGTGGGACACAGATTGCCAGGGACTGGGATTTGGTAGTGACCCCAAAGTACTGAGGTCGGTAGTGGTTGGTGCTCTAAAAAAGCTCTTTGGGCCTCACCATGATGCATGTATTTTATCCCGTGTCCATCCATTTTGCTGGCTCATGCCAAAAAAAAAAATGAGACGTCCAAATCTTTAGTGGACTACCCCATAGGAAGTAGTGGTGATTGACACCCATCTTTGAAAAATTATTATGTTAAAGGGACTCGGATTGGGCAGTGACCCTCCAGGAACGGTTCACTGTTGGTAAATGCGGAAAAAGCCCTCCAGACATGTATGTGTTTTATCCATGTTATCCATTCATTTTTTACCGCTCATTTGATGGCATAATAAATAAATAAAGGAGACAGATCCAAACCTAAGGTGGACAACACCACAAGATACAATGGTGATTAATCGCCCACCATTAAAAACTTCTTAGGGCCCACTATAATGTTTATTTGCCATCCAACTTGTTGACTAGGTTAGATAGATCTAGACGAAGGGAAAAATTAAATATCAGCTTGATCCAAAACTTTTGTGGCCCCCATGAAGTTTTGATGGTGGGAGTTCAACCACCACTCTTCTAGTGGTATGGTTCACCTAAGATTTGGAGCAGCCTCATTTTTTAGCTCATGCCCTAAAATGAGTTGAGAAAACAAATTGATGGCATGGATAAAACACATACATCATGGTAGGGCCAACATAGTTTGCATTGAGGTGGATCCTAAGGGGCACTACTGAATCGAAGTTCATGTTAAAGAGGTTGCATGATTCAATTTGGCATTAGTAAAGCTATACATGAGTCGAGTTAGCTCAGTCAACTCACTTGACTCAATTACAAAAAGCTTGACTTGCCTCGGCTCCAAACTGGATTGGACCGAGTTAAGCTGATTTTTGAAGCTTGAAAATATTTCGAGCTTGCTTGAGCTTGACTCGACTCAATTCGAACCCCAACTCGGATTAAATCGGCTAGGTGATTCAGTCATTTTGATCTTGATGTTTCTCGCCGAGTGTTTGATGAAATGCCTCAACGAAGTGTTATTTCTTGGATTGCCCTCATATCAAAGTATCTCAAAATGAGTATTCAAATGAATATTGAATAAACGAATTCCCACGAAAAAAAAATAATAATAATAAATAAATTTACATTGTAGGACTACACTTATATCTTGATCTTGATGTTGTTCACCAAGTGTTTGATAGAATGCCTACAAAGCGCTTTTACTGATTTGTATTCGAAGGGTGGGAGATTGAAAATGCAATATATGTATTTGAGAAAACCACAATTCCCACACAAGCTTGAACTCGGCTCAAACTAGCCTGAGCTGCTGACTGAACTAAGCTGAGCTGGCTAGTCAAGCTCGAGGACTGAGCTGAGCCGAGCCGAGCCGAGTTCAAGCTGGGGTTGGCTGCTGGCCAAGCCGAGCCATGCTAGGCTCGACTAGGTTCGACTCATGTACAGCTCTAGGCATTAATAATCTTTTTTTAAAAAAATAAAAAATCTTTTAATTAAAAAGACTTTGACAAGATGAGTGATACAAAGTAAGTCAGAATGATTTGAGTTGATTAAGTGAGTCAACTCATCAAGTTTCCATGTGACTCGGCCAGGTCATTGGCAGATTCGAGTTTCCAGCAAAAATCATACCAAGTAAAGTTGACTCAGCCAAGTTTCAAGTCAAGTCAGCAAGTTTTAGAACTGTGGTTGGAAGTTATTCATTCAAGCAGAATAGACTGGAGAGGTTCTACAATGAGTTTTTCATCTACTGAGCTCAACAGGTTGAGAGAAAGTTATTATCTTGTTACCTTAAAAATAAATAAATAAAGCATCCGCCTGTGGAAGATGATGATTAATTGTTATCATTATTCTTTTGAGTGATGGTTAACTGTTATCATTACTATTTTGAGTGATAAAGATGGATGATTTAGTGATCAAAAGGATCATTTGGAAATTAGTCAAAGTTGTTAGATGTTTAATTCCATTTTGTACTCAGCAATTGCATGTAGATTCTTTCATGTTCCTTGGTACCACTAAGACTTCTTCACTATTTTCTTAATTGAGGTGATCAGAAAAACTAGATGTTATATGCTTGGAATTTTTCTGTTAGGCTACATGGATTCTGTTGGAGGGTGCACTTT
Source organism: Magnolia officinalis (assembly GCA_021015155.1). Taxonomy (NCBI): domain Eukaryota; kingdom Viridiplantae; phylum Streptophyta; class Magnoliopsida; order Magnoliales; family Magnoliaceae; genus Magnolia; species Magnolia officinalis. The sequence continues at coordinate 72,741,853 of JAJHSJ010000007.1, forward strand.
GTTATATGCATGCAGCTTGCTTGGAAATTTTCTGTTAGGCTTCATGGATTCTGCTGGAGGCATGCAAATGCACACTCAAATCAGAAACATCTTTGGTCTATGCATGCATTAGGAATGATGAAAGCAATACAAAGCTGGAACAGATGTGAGCTGAATTGAGTCACAAAGCCGTATGCATTCGTCACAAACAGTTCATGATTGGACTCATAAGGGTGCCTGAGAAGTTGGGATCTCTTCGAGATCAATCTACTCTAATCGCCATTGAAGTGGGCCATGTAGAGTTCCCTAGAGCAATCAGATGGGCAGAGCAAACTGATGTGAGATTGAGTCATTTTGAATCATCTATCACTACTTATGACTTGTTAACTAGGAGTTAGTCACTGGCAGCCACAGCAGTTGTGTTTGATTGTAAAATGATAGTAAGAATGAGTATTTTTCTTCCCCATGCTTGCACCTAATTCCACATGCTACCAGCCCAGAATATAAACCTACACCAAAGACATCGGAAAAGCTTCTTACATGAAGTTTGCAAACTGACAATGCATAAACAAGTGACCTACTTTGATTAATCAAAGCTAGACAAATTGCCCATATCCAATACATGACCATACCAACATCCGAAGACCATAAATGCACAAAAAATTGGACCAAGATCAAGTTGCTACCTGCCAGCACCAGATCTCCATCAATGAATCCACTGCAAAATAAACCATCCAATGCAGACAGCAACAGCTAGCTGCTTACGCATAGATAGACCTTCACATTGGACATCATCTGCACTGAGCTACTAAAAGAAACAATAAGAAAAGAAGAAGCAAGAAGGAGAAGAGGAAGAAAGAAACCAGCTCCAGCTGCATCAATTCGAATACAAAATGAACCCATGAATCACTGAAAGACTGTCTGACATCTGAGCAGCCCATACAAATAGCACAAGGGGCCAGCCCATCTCATTATAACAACCAAATTCTATGAATCAATCGAAATCAGAACAGATCCTTGGGGTTGTTACTGGCCTGCAATTCTGCACTACAACTTTAAAAACCCTGGAATTTGATAGGATACTGCCCAGCAAAACCCCACTGCTCATGACAAGCAAAGTACCACGAAATTCACTCCCATGAGCTGAAGGATTGAAGGATAGAAGCCCATAGCGAACAGCAAACCAACTGGGCATATGAAGAATAGAAGAGCAACTCCTGCAAAAGGGCAATTAGAGCTCTTAATTGTCAAAATGAAGAAGCTGCAAATCATTTGATGGATCCTTGAACCAAAAGCCACATTCTATATGCATCAACACCAACTGTAACACCCTGGTTCTCAAAACCCGAGGATAGACGCTCATCGTCGAGAACCCGAGCATTACATTATGAAGTGGACTAACATCCGTACTGATTTAAATCTCTCTGTATAAAATCAGCCAATGAGCAACACTCAAGAAATGTAAGAATAATGAAATGAATAGAAAGCTGGCTTTGATGTAAGCTAAACTGAGTGACAAAGCTGTATATATTCATCACAAACAGTTCACGATTGGGCTCATACGGGTCCTTGAGATGTCAAGATCTCTTCCAAATCAATCTGCTCCAATCACCATGGAAGTCGGCCATACAGAATTTTCATAGAAAAATCAAACAAGCAGAGCAAACATATGTGAGATTGAGTTGTTTTGAATAATCTGCCACTACCTATGACTTGTTATTATTAGGAGTTGGTCACTGGCAGCCACAACAGTTGGGTTTAATGGTAAAATGACCATATGCATAGGAATGAGCATTTCCGTCTCCGTGCTGGCACCTAATACCACATGCTGCCAGCGTATATGATGTAGAGCGGGTCACAGACACTTTCATGGCAAAGATGGACAAAAAAAGGCCTGATCGGAGGCAGAAATGATCCGGACCATCAGAACCTTAAAACAGTCGTATCTCGCAAACCTGGATGAGTTTTTTGACATATTATATGATTTTGAGGTAAGAGAACCAACTTAAGCCAACCAACCCACTATGCCGGGTTACCCAAGGCGGATTTGCAAGATTCAATTAGATTGACGGTCAAAATTCCCATTTAATTTCGTTTTTACTATAAATAGTAAGTTTTAATTCGAGTATAACTTTTGATCATTTGAGTTGTAGAAGTCCGGCCCAACATGAAAAGGGCTTAGAAAAATTAGGAGAATAACGTGGTTGGGCCGAATTGGACACTTGCTAATTTTAGCCAAAAACCATGAGGTCTAGTAGGAATAGAGCTCGTCTATAGATAGCAAGTTTACTATTTATAATAACTCACATTTTTAGGGTGTTAGAGTTGGAGTCTAAGTCTAAAACTCTATCCTAGGTTTGACTTCTTTATTTAAAGAGTTGTAATTTCATTTTTTATCATCAATCAAGTTGTTTTGAATTTATTAGAAATTATTTCTACTTTTATCCCTTGTGAATTTGAGGAAGCTCTGTTAGGTGTCCAAAGAGCTCCATGGATTCGGAGCAGGTATCCCCTGAGGAAGATGGTGATCGACTTCATCATGTCCCTCCCTGCATCAGTATATAAACCTATACCAAGGAGATCGGAAAAGCTTCTCACATGAAGTTTGCAAATTGACAATGCATAAACAAGTGGGCTACTTTTAACTACTCAAAGTTAGACGAATTGCCCATATCTAAGACATCACTATACCAACATCAGAAGGCCATGAATGCACAGAAAATTGGAGAAAAATCAAGTTGCCACTGGCCTGCACCTAGTCTCCATCAATGAATCCGCTGTAAAATAAACTATCCCGAGCAGACGGCAACAGCTAGCCACTAATTCATAGATTGACCATTAACATTGGACATCATCTGCACTCAGCTAATAAAAAAAGAAGATGAGAAAAGAAAGAAACCAAGTAAGAAGTAAGAAAGAAACCGGCTCCAACTGCATCAATTCGAAAACAAAAAGATGCTGCAACGCATGAATCACTGAAAGGGTGTCTGACATCTGAGCAGCCCATACAAATAGCACATGGGGCCATTCCATTTGATGATAACAGCCAAACTCTATGAATCAATCAAAATAATAACAGATCCTTGGGGCTGTTACTGGCCTGCAATTCTGCACTACAGCTTAAAACCATGGAATTTGATATGAAACTGCCCAGCAAAACCCCACTGCACATGACAAGCATAGCACCACCAAATTCACTCCCATAAGCTGAACGATTGAAGGATAGAAGCCCACAAAAAACCAACTGAGCATATGAAGAATAGAAGCGCAAACTCCTGAAAAGGGCAATTAAAGCTCTTTAATTGTCAGAACAAGAAGCTGCGAATCAAATATGAAGCCTTAAAACAAAAGCCACATTCTATCTTCATCAACACCAAAACTCACGACTAACATATATTCAGAACTTCAGTAGAAAATTCAATGGCAGCAGAGGTCATCATTGTCGTCGTCGTCATCTAAGCCTTATCCCATGGCCATTCCACTCAATCAAGGGCCTGACTTTCATCATGAATCTGAAAAATAATGGCAGTAGAGATAAACAATAAATGATAAATTCCAGCCACTATATACAATTCCAACAATTGATCACACTCAACATTACCAAGGCCATTCCACCCAACATGCATATCCCAATGCTACGTTCTTCATCATAATTTGTTGTTCAACAACATAGTCCAATATTATCATCATAACCATATTCACCACCACCATTGTCATAATCAACATCATGGACATCACCTTCAATAGAACAAGGGTATTAAAAAATATAAAAAAAGGAGAAAAATTTTAGCTCAGCAAATAGAGAATCACTGAAACAAAGATGGAGAGGGAAAGATCGGAGTGACCGATTACTACCACCAGACTGTAACTTCAAACTAAACATGCAAATCAATTGTTTGTCAGATTGAAGGAGATTAACCATGCATAAACTTAATTAAAACAAACAAAAATTACAGCAAACAAAAGGAGAAGAAACCCGAATGCATCAATTATGTTAATGTTGACGAATGTGGGTGTACAATCGTATAGCACACCTAGATAATAGTAAAAAGGACCATAAAGTTGTAAGGCCCACCTAGTCTCTTTATTTATCATGTAGCCTCTAGTCATATTTGGTACACTTACAATTAGGGCTGTACACGAATGGGCTAGCCCGGTTAACTCGCTCGACTCGGCTCGAAAAAGTTCGACTCAGCCCGACTCGGAACTGAGTTCAGTCCGGGACGGGCCATTTTCTTTAGCTCGAAACTGAGTTCGGGCCGAGTTCGAACATGTCCCAGTTCGGCCCAACTCGGTCCGAAACCCAACTCGACCTGGCCTGACTCGGCCATTTATATATATATATATTCCTAAATCCTTGCCCTAACCATTTGAGACAGAGAAGTGAGAACGTCGCCCGACCCATGAACTTGCTGTAAGGTTCGAAATTGGCCCGAACTCGCCCGATTGCTGACTAGGCCGAGTTCGAGCTGGACATCTTGGCCCGGTGACCGGGCCGGGCTGGGTTTGGCTGGTGACCGGGCTGGGCCGGGTTGAGCCCAGTTCGACTCGGTTCGGCCCGATGTACACCACTACTTACAATGCACATGTTAAATTGCAATACATGGGAGGTATTTATGTCTCTGTTTTCTTCTCTTTTTTTTTTTCCTTGAACTTTGATGATTTTATTGCAAGGAGGCCAAAGCCTAAAGAATTACAAGAAAAAGTAAAAAAAGAAAAAAGAAAAAGAAACTACAAAAATCTGCCCAATTTTAAGGAAACTGATCTGCCACAATAGCCTTTGGTTTGATCACCCATTCCATGATAAGCTCTTTAGCCATGTTGATCTACCCTTTACCCCCACCATGCCAAGACAAAAAGAAAGAGTCTATGGAACACAACATGACCCACCAAGAACCAAACATGCCAAGAAACCCCTCCCATACTTTCTTTACAACTACGCAATGAAGGAAAAGATGATTCATTGATTCCTCATCCTGGTAACACATAAGACACATTTAGAAGAATCATTTTTCTGTTGCACAAATTGTCGACTATAAGCACTTTGTTACTTCCCACTAGACAAGCTGGAGCAGTCACCTTCAGAGGAGTGCCATATCTCCAAAGATTAAGCTGTGTGACTAACCTCGTTAACATTTAACCTGCAACTGATCATTTGGTAGAGAGATTTAACTGAAAACTTGCAGGACTTTTCTTCTAACCACCACATCAATTATCTTTGTAAGACCAAAGGGCACGCCTTGCTCAACATTTCCAACAATCGCAACAACTCCTCTACCGCTTCCTCATTTAAGTTTCTCCTAGGCTCCTTGGAAAGAATAACACCTTGCCACGGACACGTTAACCTCTTGCAAAAGCCCTGCTAAAAGGGGGAGCAACTTGCTCAATTTTTTATCATGTAGCCAAACATCCTCTCAAAATCTACACCCCTCTCCAGTACCCAAAGAAACCCCCACTCCTTCCCAAACCTAATTTTTTAGCAAGGTCACCACTTTCCAAAGAAACAATGCCCTATACAATGATGATGCCTTAATCCACCAAGAAGTTTCTTGAAATCCATACTTTCTTCCCACCAGTTCTCTCCATAAACTATCATCTTCGACACCAAACCTCCACACCCACTTACCCACTAATGCTAAATTCATCTCTCCCAAGACCCTAAGACCGGCTCCTCCTTGATCCCATGGCTAACATACTTCCTCCCACTTCAAAAGATGAACTTATGCTTTTGTTTTGCCCCCTTCCACAAGAAATCCAGCCTAATTTTGTCGAGCTTCTCCACCACCGCTCTCGGATACTTAAATAAGGACATGTAGTAGACTTGTAAGTTAGACATCACCACCTTAATTAGCATTAACCCTCCTCCCAAACACAAGTGCCTTCTCTTCTAACTAATAACTTTCTTTCAAATCTCTCGATTACTTTATCATATAGGTGTTTGGCCAGCTTCCCTATACATATTGATACCCAAGATATGTAGTCAGAAATGAACCTTCCCTACACCCAAAGATCCTAGCAAAAGAACCTATTCTTCCCTTGTCAAACCCGCTTCCAATAATTCATTTTTACCAGAATTAACCTTCAAACTCAATACCACCTCAAAACATTCTACAATCATCCAAAGATTATCAACCTTTGATTCGTTTGCCTCACACATAAGCAATGTATCATCCACATATTGTTAGTATGATATTTGAAACTGAGAATTATTAAATTTAAAACCTTTCACTAGGCTAGTTGCTACTCCTTTATCAATCATCCTGCCCAACACCTCCATAACTACCACGAACAAGTATGGCAACAAAGGATCTACTTGACACAACCCTTTTAACGCTTGAAAAAGCCCTTCGGAGAACCATTAACCGGAATAATTAAAAAAATAAATAAATAATTCCGATTTAACACAAACATGAATCCACGATTGCCATTTCTCTCTGCACCCCAAATGACCCAACATATGATAGAGAAAGTCTAAATCCATGTGATCATAAGCTTTTTTAATATCCAATTTGCAAATAACCGTTTTATACCTTTCATGTTACAAGAATCAATAACTCATGAGCTATCAACACGCTATCCATTATCTAATGTTAATCTACAAAGACCCTTGTGACCTGGATATCACTTCTCCTATGACCACTCGAAACCTTGAAGCTTGGATTTTGGCCAAAATCTTATTAGGGCTCCCCAAAAGACTAATTGGTATAAAATCCCTCAAGCTTTCCGCCCCTTCTGTTTTTTTAGATTAGTGCAACAAAAGTGGCCCCTAAGTTCGCCGCTAATACTTTTTTTTTTTTTTTGTAAATTCGTTTACAAAATCAATCACATCCACCTTTAATAGATCCCAAAACTTTTGATAAAATGCAATCGGATAGCTGTCAGGACCAGGGGCTTTTCACTCACCAAATCCGAAATGGTTGCCTCTATGTCCTTAACTGTGAAAGCTTCCTCTAGAGACTCAACCGCCTCCCACAAAATAGAACCCAAAGGGAGATTATCAAGTGTCGGTCTTTCCCAATCTTCCCTAGACAAAAGCTCCTTGTAAATTTTTACTATTGATGCGCATACCCTTGCTTTCCCTTCAACCCTTTCCCCCTCAACCACCACACTTCTAATTTTGTTGTTCCGAGCTCGCGCACTAGCCATTGCGTGAAAGAATTTCATATTTTTGCCTCCCACTTTTAACCAAAGAGTCCTAGAATATTGTCCCCATTTGATTTCTTCCTTCCTAAGCTCGCATTGAACTTCGCTCTACGAATTTTTCTCCATGCCTTTTTATCAATTGAAAGTTCGCCTCCCTCTTCTTTTACGTTATGCATATGAATTTCTTCAAGGATTCCTCCTCCCGGTTCTCCAAAACCTCTTTTTCCCCCCAAAAAAATATATATATTATCTTTCCCTTAAGCAAATTTAATTTTTGGAAAAGAGAGAGAACGGCCCCACCCCAAACTGAGAAAGAAGACCCACATACTTTCACCTTATCCAAGAAACCCTACACCACTAAGGAAGCAAGCTCGAACATAAAAGGACGCAGGCCCCAATCCTCATCTTTCATCTCTAAAAAGATCGGGCAGTGATCGGATATTGGCCTAAACAAAACTCTTTGAAAAACTAAAGGAAACTTTTCAACCCAATCCGTTGAGAGCAAAAACCGATCCAGCTTCGACTTAACTGCCCTAGTCTGACCATTAAATCATGTTAATTTTACTTCGCCCATTGGTAAATCTACCATGTCATTATAGACTATCCATTTCGAGAAATTCCTCATGCTTCTGGTTATACGGCTGCCACTTGATTCTTGAAAAGAGAATCTCACAACATTGAAGTCTGCTCCCACCACCCATGGCGACTATTGTTTACTCTGGCATGAATCCAATTCAGTCCAGAATAATTGTCATGAGCTCAGTCTATTTGGCTCATAGACAACTGTAAAAACCCACTTAAAACCTGATAAAACCTCTTTTAATAGTAGAAATAGGGAGAAATGCCCCTCCCAACTATTCTCCTTTGACCACAACTTTGAGTTCTAGATAGTTAAAATTCTACCTATTGAACAATTTGTGTTTTACGCCACCCAGCCTTTGAATTTCCCCTATACAACAAGTCCACTATCATCTGATCATATGACTGCAGCTTTGATTCCTGGAAGTGTTCTGTATTTATTATGATATGGCCATAAAGGGCGATACGTATACGTAATGGCAATGACCATTACACAATACGGGGATGAAACGGGGCAATTGGCTTTTTTGGGGCTATAACAGCCATTATGGAGCATAACAACCATTACCCCCATAACGGTAAAAAAAATGACAACTTTTTTCTATTTAAATTCATTTTTTCACTTTTCTCATTCTAAAAACTTTCTTAGATTATTCTACAACAGATTTCCACCACTCTTACCATATTTTTTAGGATTAAAATCATAGATTGAAGCGATTTAGGCGAATGGAAGCTCCGAGGGTCTTTTTTTTTTCCTTCAAAAAACATGTTATTTGTGCCTTTTTTCAATTTATAGTTCTAATGCTTAATTGTGATGTGTAAATATTAGAGACATGTAACCATGTTCATAAATTCACCAAACAACCAGATACAACACTCTCGCCAAAAGAGTAGACTATTACACTACCATAAACATGTTCAAAAAAAAAAAAAAAAAAAAAAGAATACATATTTGGAATATTTATATTATTCTAGATTTTTAAAATATTATTCCAAAACTTTTCAGGCAAAAAAATAAATTCAACCATTACGGAGGTTGTAATGGTCGTTATGCCCCCCGTATTGGCCGTTACAGCCGATGCCCATATTGGTAACGGTGGTGACCGTTACGGCCACCATTGCCTATACGAAATACCTTGCCTGGAAAGCTACTATCTAAGCCTTGTATTGTTTACAATTATTCCTAATATGTGCCCTCTTTTACGGACACCCCAGATGACGCACGTTCCAACTTATTATCTTCATAGAGAAATTGTGCTTTCCCTTCTCTTTGCTGAGCTCCTCTCTTTCTTCTACACGTTATGAGAAACTGTCAGATCAACCATTGCCAAACTCTATGTCGATGCCTCTTCATCTTCCTCTTGCCTCTGTAGATCTAACAATGACGACAGAGTACCGTTACGAATCATCCTCACTTGGTCGGAACTTTCAACTGACTACAACTTAACGTAGACCCCATTGCACTCTCCAAACTCTATCTAATCCTCTAATAATTTCGAAATGGAAACGTTCAATTGCTCCTGAAGATATTCTCTCTCCTAGCAATTCAAAGTAGGAAAAAAAAAAAAAAAAAAAAAAAAAGAAAGAGACAAACCACCATATAGTTATATTAATTTCAAGCATGTGCCATCACTACTTTCCCCCATATATGTGAAGCAAACCACACGTGTGGCTCCCAGTTGTGTTAACAGAACCACTCGCGAGACACCTTCCACACGCGATGAGAGGCCCACATTAAAAGTTCCTTTCAAAACTTCACTTTTTTTGTGTGTGACATCACCACCACATGTCACAATTCTCTTCTCCTTCATTAAAACAAGAAAAGTACCCTACGCTTATTGCTCAACCTCTCGTTCGAAGCGTCTTCCCCCCCCCCCCCCCCCCCCCCTAAAGAGACCCACACCCGTTGAAAGCTTCGGCCATGATTGACATTGGTATCATTACTACCACGCATCAACACCTCCTCTTTTATTCCCCCCACCTTTCTGCCCACCAATGAGGGACTTACAACACAACGATTTATCATCCATTGCTCGATATGGTGTTCCATCATCTTCGACGTCCCAATTCACTATCAACGATGAGCTCGAGCTATCTTTCTCTACACCTATAACCAACTCCTGAGATTCCTTCTGCAACTTTACGAAAATGTTATCATTTTTTACTCTATTCAAATATTTTTCGGCACCATTTGCAGATTTTTCTTCCTTATTTAGATTCTAGCAAAACGAATTTTCTCACAATATTCGAACAACAGAACAATCTTTGCTACCATTTTGACACAAGCCCCGATTTCTATGAACACTTTGTTATCCAAAATTCGAAAGGGAGGTTCCAAATTTGGATACAGACTTTGTTTTATGATTTGAGTAAATATAAGCAAGAGGGTGGGGGACGTCCAACAATAGCTCTCTCTTCCTTTCCCATTCTCTCTCTTCCCTTTTCCACTTTTTTTCTCTCTTGCATCAAACTAGATGGTATTAGAGCGGTAATCGATCTTTCAATCACTTTCTTTTCCCTTACCTATTAAAAACCTTCTCTTCCTTTCCTTCATCTCCTCTTGTGCTAATGGCTTGTTAAGAAACTTAGGGTTATTTCTAGTGCACTAGCCTCTTCAATGGCCTATGTGTGAATGGTGGTGGTAATGTGTACGTGATCGTAGTTCTTTCTAGTATTTAGTTAAGGTGTATGGGCTGATTGGTGCACCCTGTATTGTGTATGCATTGTGTTGGATTGTGTGGCTGAAGCATTCAAGTTTCCAGAAGCATTAGTCCTTCTATAAGCATTGTACATCCATTTCTTCTGGTTTTTATTGCCTCTATTTGTAATGGATATGAAGGGTAAGCAAAAATCAGGTTCGTAAATCCATATGACTTTTTGAGGGTTCAAATATCCACTATCAAGTTAAATGGCCAGTATTCTAAATCTATACAAGTCTTAACAACCAAGGGGAACAATAGGAGAAATTGGATGAAAAGAAGTAAATATGATGAATGGATTTAGGACAATGCTCAGATTGTGACGTGCTTGTGGAATAGTATGGAAATGTCTGTTAAAGATGTTTCTAGATATGGCAAATAAGGTTTAGGATTCTCCATGAGTAGAGTTGTAAATGAGTCGAACCGAGATGAGCTTGGCACAACTCGACGCGGCTCAGCCAGTAGCTAACCCCAGCTCGAACTCAGCTCGGCTCGGTTCTTGAGCCTAACAGGCCAGCTTGGCTTGATTCAATCAAAAGCTCGAACAAGTTCGAGCCTGTGCGACATTTTCTAAACACATAGAGTGGATCTTCAATTTCACACAGAATGCAAAACAGTGACAGCACTTTACAAGTATTTCATCAGACACTCAGTGAGCAACATCAAAATCAAGATATGAAGGCAGTCTTATAATGTAAAGTTTTTTTTTTTTTTTTTTTTTTTTTTTGTAATGATTTGTTTCATATCCATTCCTTCCTCGCCACCATCCGATCCTGTGGAGAATGTATGCACCAGAAACAACACTTCGTTGAGTCATTTTATCAAACACTTGGCGAGCAACATCAATATCAAAATAACCGAGTCATTGAGCCGATTCGAGTTGAGGTTCGATCTGAGTCGAGTCGAGCTCGGGCAAGCTCGAACTCAACTTGAAATTTTTTCAAGCTCTAAAAACCAACTCGACTCCGTCCGAATCCAAATTCGAACTGAGGCGAGTCAAGCTTTACCGAGTCGAGTCGAGCGAGCTGACCGAGCTAACTCGACTCGTGTACAACTCTATCCATGAGAGATGTATTCATAAAATATAAAATAAAAATAAAAACATCACTCAATCCACACCAATTATTTGAAGAGGTTTTTTGCTTTCCAACAAGGAGATAAATCGCTAGGTGAATATTACTGGAAACTCAAAGGAACATAGGAGGAGTTGAATGTGTATCAACCTCTTACAAGCAAGGTATTCCCTAACGGTAACAGTGGTCAGAACATATACTATTGTTACAATTATGGTATGGGCCGTTACAACTTGAGATAGAGAGAGAGAGAGAGAGAGAGAGAGAGAGAGAGAGAGAGAGAGAGAGAGAGAGAGAGAGAGAGAGAGAGAGAGAGAGAGTTGATGTTGAATCGATGTTCACCAAATCACCTCTCCTTTGCCCTAGGGCACAAATTTATGAAGCATTCCCAGGTATTCTTGACCTTTTTCGTCCTCTGTGAGCAAGCCCACTAACATAGTTGCGTTGGATGCATCCACAGAAAAATATCTTTTAGCCATTTCCCCGAGAAGTTGCATTGCCTTGAGGGTCTCATTCTTTTGTAGAAAGCCCCTAATTAAAGCATTGAAGGTGACACTGTCTGGTTGGAAACCCTTCTCTTCCATTTGAAAGAACAATCCATTAGCTTCCTCCAAAAGCCCTTCTGTACAGAGGCCATTGATTAGTGTGTTATATATCCTAACATTATTCCCCAAGCCCTTGGTGGAGGCCCAACTGAAAAGCTCCTTCGCATATTTAAGTTCCCTAACTTCACACATCCCATTGATAAGGACACCAATAACTTCATTATTTGGTTGAATTCCTCTAATTTGCATCTCATTTAATAGTTTCATTGTCTCGACAGGACACTCACTTCTACAAAGCCCATTCATCAAAATGGTGTATGTGAGGAGATCCGGACATTGTCCATGAGCTTGCATCTCATTGAAGAGCTCTTGTGCAGCCACAATTCTCCGTACCTGGTACAACCCACCTATAAGAGTGTTGTAAGTAACAACATCGGGCTTCAATCCCTTGCAAGGCATTTCTCGAAAAAACCACATAGCCTTGTCTACCATCTGCTTCTTGCAATAGCCGTTGATTAACATGTTATAAGTCACGGCATCAGGCTTATGACCTTTACACACCATGTAATCAAATATCTTTAAGGCGGCATCCATTTCGCCAATAAAACAGTAGCCATTCATCCATGCCCTATATGTGATTACATTAGGCTCCACACCTCTCTGAGTCATCAATTCTAGTAATCCATGGGATTCTTTAACCATTCCTTCTTTGCAAAGAGCAGTCACCAGTATGTTGAAGGTTACCACATTGGGTGAGATTCCTCCATCCAACATTTCCTCGAACAGACTCATTGCTTCTTTCCACTGCCCTAAATTGCATAGTCCATGAATTAAAGAATTGTAAGTGAAAACATCCGGCCAAATCCCTTTACCAACCATTTCTGAGATGAGGTTAAGGGCCTCCTTTGTGAGCCCATCTTTGCATAGACTGGTGATGATTGTGTTATAAACAGCAAGGTCAGGACTACATTTACCCGCTCCCTTCTCCATTTTCCGAAGCAACCCAAGAGCCATTGCATTGTTCCCCGACTTGCAAAGACCGTCGATTAGTATCCCAAACAACATCACATCATAATTAAGGATATCCCATTTGTACTGTCTTCAGAAAGAAACTACTCGCTTCCCCAATCCGCCCTTCCATACAAAACCCCTTAATAAAAGTGTTCAGAGTCACAGCATCTGGCTCATGGCCACGTTTCAGGATGTTGCTGAGAACAGCAAAACCAGAACCGACGCCATTCAAGCGGCAGAAACAATTGAGAAGAATGTTCCATGTACAAATATCGGATGGGATCCCTAACCGATTCATCTCCCGATGCAAAGAAATCACGGTCGAATAGTGTTTCCTTTTAGCAATAGTAGTTAACAGGCGATTAAAGGTCTGGCTTGAAGGCAGCGGCTGCGTGCGGACCATACGATTGAAGAGGCCCACTGCATCCTCTAACCTCACAAAAGCACCGGCTCGAATCGAATTGGATAGATCATCCACCGAATGGTTGAATTTGACGGGAGTAGGGATCTTGTTCTCTATGATTTGAGAATCAAGGGCAGAAATGGTAATTTCAATAGAAGCTGGAGAGGAGAGAGTTTTACCCTTTTGAGCAGCGGCAGCGGCAGCTCTTCTCGACGACATTTTACGAAATCAAAGATTTTTGAGAGAAGAGGCAGGGTGCAAGATGTAGTTCCTGTGGTCGGAAACTATGTGGGGCCTACATAGATGACTGTGAAAAATCCACTCCGTCCATCACGGTGATTCCTGGAAAGGTTTCAACAGTGGATTTCATTATCCGTATGTTTTCTTATGGCGTGGCACACTTGAACTTTGGATATGCTTCAATTTTAAGGTTCTGCCCTAAAATTATTTGAAAAAAATGGATGGACGGTATGGATAAAACACATACATCCATGGTGGGCCCACAAAGTAGCGCTGAAAGTCGGGCGGGTTCCACCCGACATTGGGTTGGGCTTGGGCATGTATTGGGTTTGGTCTAAGCTTAGGGTATATAAACACTTACCAATAAAAGTTGCATTAGGCTTAGGTTGAGGTCTTGGGTTGCCCAACCCCACCCAACCCAACCCAACGCAACCCAAACTTGATGGATATGTAAGTTATAAATTATAACCGAGTGTGGGTCATCTCTATTAAAGGCATAGGAAATTCTAACGTTGTTGGGTTTTATTAGTCGGACATTTCCGATAACTCAAGCTAACAAGATATGCTAGATTTCTCCCTCTTAAATATATATTTTAGCTTATTTATTTAGAAAAAAATGAAGTTCTTTATGATAAATAATTACATATATAATTTATAAAATCATAGGTGCAAAAAATATTACGTGTATTAAAATATAATAAACTAATGTAATAACAAAAATATTAGTATATATCCGCCTAACCGACCCAGCCGAGCCCACTTGGATTGGGCTTGGGTTGAGAATTCCCAACCCAAGGTTGGGTTGGGATAGGATTGAGGTATAGGACGGTTAGGCTAGGGTTGAGCACCAACCCGACCCAACTCGACCCAACCCAACCCGCTTGACTTTCAGCCCTATCACGAAGTTTACTCTGTACGCTATATCCCACTAAGGGCCCGTTTGGACAGAGGGATTGAAAGGGAGTAGCTTGTAATGGGGTGGATTGCACAGAAACCGAGCGTATTAAATGTAAGTCAGTGGATTGTCTCCCATCCCACTGTATTGGATGATCCAGCGTCCAAGTGATGGGTCTGTTTAGACGGCCGAGCGTATCTAGCGTCTATTGAATTTGTTCTCTTGCAGTTGAAGCTTGATCAGCACCGCACGATGCTTGAGAGAGAGAGGTGAGAGAGGAGAGAAGGCCACTGCTTGGGGAGAGATGGGTGTTGTGAGAAATCCTCTTGAAGAAGGAGAAGGAGAAAGAGGTGAAAGAGGGAAGAAGATGGACTGGGAGCAGCAACAGCAGCAGCAAAAATACAGGGCCTGTGTAATGGTTTTTGTGCTGCGACGTTGGTGGGGCCATGATCATCGACGGTTTGAGGAATCCAAACCGTCCATCAGCTCCATTGTGAAATTTCAACTAGAGAGGGCTGGTTTTGGATTGCTTCTGACACGGCCTACTTGATTTTCCATTTTGCCGTCCATCCTATGTTTTGACGGTCAAAATCCGATACATGCAGCTTCTTGGAAAATTTTCACCTAGGACGTTATTAGTGGGCCTGTAGGACTCTGATGGACGGTGCGGATTGGACCTTTGAATAGAGGCAAAGGTCCTTCAAAAAAAGTACTTTTGACGGTTCTCTCTCTCTCTCTCTGGATTACCTCCCGTGACCACTCCCTCCGAATCCGGCGGTGAATCCTCCATACCGCCATCCGCCTCATCTCCTCGCCGTGCCAAACACGTAGTCGCCCGTACACCTTTGGATTAGACGAGTTAATCCCATGTACTACCACCTACTCCCTTCCAATCCCGCCGTCCAAACGGGCCCTAAGTTACTGAGTACGCAATCCACTTCCCATCTGGTTGGACACCAGGCAACACCTGCCTCAGTGTGTCCGCGTGTTGGGTGCAGCGGGACCTAATATGATGCGTGTGTTTTATATCCAAGCTGTCCATCTGTTTTTCCCCCTTATTTTTGGGCATGAATTCAAAAAAGAAGCAGATCCAAGTCTCAAGTGGACCACATAATGGAAAACAGTAATGACTGAACATCCACCATTAAAAACTTCAAAAGGGCTGATATTTGTGCTTTCCCTTCACAGAAATACGAGTGACCTCATCAAAAAGTTGGATGACAAACAAACAGGGCTTTGGAAAGGTTTAGGATATGTTTCATTTTGAGTTCACGCCATGAAATGAACTGGAAAAAGATATGAACCATCTGGATATGAGACAAATACCTGATGTTGGCCTCACAGCTTGCAACGCATCAACATACCAACTGCGTTCATCACGTTGCTAGATACGGACACCCATTGTGGGGGAGTGAGATTTGGTAGTGACCCCTACAGTACTAAGGTCGGTGTTCTGTGAGTCCCACCATGTTGCATGTATTTTATCCATGGTGTCCATTCATTTTGCCAGCTCAGGACAAAAAATGAGATAGCCAAATCTCGGTGGACCACGCTGTAGAAACAGCTGTGATTGATGCCCACGATAAAATAAAAATAAACTTCTCATGTTAAAGGGACAGAACTGGATTAACGGAAAAAATAAATATCAGACTGATCCAAAACTTTTATGTCCCTGTTATGGGTAAATCTGAACCGAACCGCATCGAGGTCAACTTCGGCACTAATGAGCAAGGCCTCGGACCGACGAGCATCCAACTCAAGGTGAGCGTCCGACCCAAGGGCTCTTGTAGAGCTACGACACTGACCTGAGACTTGGAAGAAGCCGTCATGCATCCTTCGAGCATGACCTCGAAGCAGTAACGATACGTCCGAGCCGATCTACCTCCGAGTCCTCTTGTAAGAGCTCTCAGGACAACTCGGAGAGAAAGTCATAATGCACCTATCCAGTGTACCTCCAACCCGATCCTCCTTGCCTTGCGCGACAATGATCAACTCGTTCGTGGGCTCAGATCGCCGACCAAGATCTGAGCCGTGAGGTCAGCTCGGATGAGAGCTTGGTCAATGATGGCGGCGTTTATGGAATATATCCAGTAACGCACGACCAGTGTAATGCCTAGTGCACGATCTCTGGATAATGACCAACGATCGCATGCGTGTAGCTCTCGCGCAGTGGCGATGACCGTGCCGAGATTATCGGGCACGTTCGACAGGACCCTAAGGTATAAATAGGAGTCATTTCTACTGGAATAGGTACGCAAGATCTAGTACCCTCACCCTACTCTACACTACTTAGACCCAGTTTCCTAGCCTGACTTTGGCATCGGAGGGTCTCCTGCTCTAGCCAGGGTCTCCTTTGTCTTCTATTTGTGCAGGACCAGGGTTCACTCCAAGCACACGGAGCTCGGTAGAGGGTGATCCAGATTTTTGCATTAACATTTTGGGGCCGCCTGTGGGAAAAGAACAAAAGGACAAGCTTTACCGGAAATGGCAAGAGGAAAGAAAAAAACGCTCTCAATAACGGTCGCGGAGCCTGAGCCAAGTGGGCAACATCACTCATCTTCACTACTGCATACCGAGTTGGCTTCGACCAGGCTGTCTCAACGGACCCGAAGCTGGGGAGGTAAATATAGGTGGACTGACACTTATACAATATCCTGCACCAAAGAGGTCTGGTGGTTGGGCCAGTTTGTCATTATTGCAGAAGAGAGAAGGGGCGGCTGGAGCAGAAATCAAGGGTAATGATTGTGTAACACCTCGGATTTTTGCCAACCTGGAGATAGACGTCCTTAGGCAATGGGTCAAATCCTAACACCTTATTAACTTGTCAAAACTCAATCACAAAGTCTCAAGTCCCCTTTCAACCCATTTCCTTCAAAATCTCCTATTTCACCTTTCACCACCTTGTTCTTTAGATGTTTCTGAGTACTTTCATATTAGGCATGAATCCTATAGTTTAGGTAATGAAGAACAATACTTTTGAAATCCGTACAAAGACCTGAGTATCACCTCAGGCAGAAATATCCTTTAGAAATTAGATGAGTTTAACTAAGTGTTAAACTAGATTAGCTGTGAAATCCGTTTGAATCACTTTAAATACGATCTGTAAGACTCAAAACTTGTAGAATCATTGACGCTACATTACCCTAAAATCTAGGATCAATCTCATTACCCGGCTACTCTCGGGAGCATCACGAAACTCCATATCAGATCTGGACCGCACATCGAAGGTTCGAATAATACGAAGTTATATAATTAGGACCACCTAGCTAGGCTTGACAACCATCTCGGAAATCAAATCCAGATAGTGTCCCGGGGCTATTCGCTTGAGCCCAGAGTGAAGTGTGTGAGAAACGTGGATATCTTATAAATAAATATCTAAATTTAAGTAATCTGAGACTTGTCACTTGCGGGCCTGATGTAAACAATCAGACCGTCAGAATCTGACCCAATTACACCCTCAGATCAGGGGAAATTTTTCATACATGGCAGTGCACTCGTGGCCCTGATCGATGGACGAGGACCGTTGATTTGAAACTGGTCCACCACGGTCGATCTGTCAAGCCGATCGGACTGAAAGCTTAACTTGACCTAGATTCATAGCTAGTGAGCTTAGGTCCGACCTTTGGCTCAAGGGGGGGGGGGGGGGGCTCCAGAAGTGCTCCGTTGAGACGGAACAGTCCGTATTTGGACATAACCTAAGTATACCTTGGCCCTAGGTCTAATTTGGTGAGTTCTGGGCCTATATAAGGACCTTAAACCCTCACTCTCTCATTCTATGCGAATTTGAGAAAACCTAGGAGAGAGAAGAGAGAAAAGGGAGAGAAAGTGTGAGAGTAGTGGGAGAATCTTCCTGATACTCTATCCCACTTCTATACGTACTTAGCCATCACCTTCTAATCGCTCTTTTGGCGATTCTGACATCATTCTTAGATAAGGAAACTCTAACCCTAACTTGTTCTAGAGTTTTAAAGGTTGTAAGTTACGAAATAGCTGACTTAATTCTTGTTATAGGTAGATATAACATCGTTGAAGAAGACTTAGCATTTTTATCAAATTCGTTACGCTTCTACGGCATAAGGTGCGGACTTTAAACGTATAGGTTATGGTTTTCAAGGCTTTCAATGTCAGATAATGATATATTACTGATGTGGATGCTATTGCACATGTACAAAGTGTTGTCCGTTTCGTTTTTCAGATATACGTTAACTATGTTGAATATACTGTATTCCTCATATTTGTAGAAAATACTGTATACGTATAAAATATGAATTTAAGCTTGCCATGATTAATTGTTGTCCATGTATGCTAGATGCATGTGTATCAACTTCTGGGTGAACGAATTAGCCTAATATATATTATATCAACATACGTTGCGTATGTTATATTGTGTAGCCTAAGTGTTTGTGAAAATGACCGAATGAGT
This sequence comes from Magnolia officinalis, assembly GCA_021015155.1. NCBI lineage: Eukaryota > Viridiplantae > Streptophyta > Magnoliopsida > Magnoliales > Magnoliaceae > Magnolia > Magnolia officinalis. Next base: position 72,760,843 of record JAJHSJ010000007.1, read on the forward strand.
ATAGAATTCGCATTCGTGCTCGCTATGACTAATTGTCATGGATATATGATTGTTGTATAGGCGATACCCCTTTGACGAAAGGATTTGCCCTAAATACGCCCCGGCCAATATACGCTATATCTGTTAAAGCGTGTAGCCCAAGCGTTTGTGGAAATGAATGAATGAATATGGAACTTGGATTCATGCTTGCCATGACTATCCGTCGTGGATGCACGCATGTTATAAATGGGGCAACTCCCTAGTGAAAGGATTTGGCCTAATACTTATGTGATCAACATACGTTAGGTATGTTGATGTATGTAATCTAAAATGTTTGTTGAAATGTCTGAATGAGTAGGTAGTTAGAAAATTGAAATGTATAAGGGTGTTGAGGTATGTTTCTCAACTCCTTTAACTATGTGTATGCTTTCCTCAATGTACCGTATATTATAGTGTCTGTTTATCTATGTGATGCATATGTATCAATCCATGTTTAAGTTCTATTCCATAAAACGTAAAAAAAATAAAGCTGTGAAGGGTGATGGGGGAGTGGTGTAACGATTCCGTGCAACAGCCTTGGCAACCCTAAAGCGGATAATATCGAACCTTTGATTGTATGATTTGAAATCTTGATTCATTACTGCTTAAACTGTCTTCTAGGATATTTTGTTGTAATTGAATGTGATTGGGGCTATTGTATAGTCCAGGCAATCGGTAACAGGCTTTGAATTCGTAGCTGATATTTATTCGCCACGTAGGGCGTGTTTGACGAACCCGAGCCGTACTAGAGTTGTCGACAGTGGTTAGGCCACACGAAGTGCTTTCGCACTTCATGTCGATCCACTCGATGTGCGCTTGTGCAAGTCGAGCTTGTCAAGTAACCCGATTGACCCGATGTATGTTCACCATGTATGGACGCTACTGCTTGAACCTAAGGTACTAAACTTACCAGTGAAACCCCGTTAACCTTGGTACCTCGATCCGCTAAGACTCATGAGCCGGACATGGTGGTATGGGACACCGTAGTCGAGTTGTTGGTCTACGCTGGGGCGATGTGCCTCCCCGTAGTGACCAGTGAGCAACCCAGACTCGTGAGCCAAATACGGTGGTATGAGACACTGTATTCGAGCTATCGGCCTACACTGTTTTGATGGGTGATGGGGGAGTGGTGTAACGAGTGCGTGTAATAGCCCTGACAGCCCTAACCGTGCCCGGTGTAGTAACCTTGAGCATACCCTGAATCTGCGGTGAGGCGGCGAGTCTTCTCGTAGTAACAGAGTATAAACTAGGCTTGTATTGATAAGGTGATGGGGGAGGGGGGCAACGAGTGCATGTAACAGCCCTGACAGCCCTTTACAGCGACCTGGAACCGCATCATCGTATGAGATTATCTAGGACTGACGACCCTAGAATGGATCATTGTTTGGGAATGATATAAGGGAGGTACCTTAGTTTCCCAATATTGCTGTATGAAAAGGACTAATAACAACTCGGTAATCATGCTCATAACATAGCATTGCATGTGCCTGGAAGATGTGGAGCACTGAGAGATGAACACATGCCGCGGATGTAAGATGGTGTCGCATGAGGGAGGTTTGACAAGGGCATGCATCATGACTGCATTTCATACTTGCATTAACAAGAGTATTTAGGATTGCTTGATTGTACTGCTTTATCATTACTGCTTGACTAAATTGATAACATGTTAACCGTTGCTTTATTGTTCCACTGAGTTGATCACTCACTCCCACGTTACGGGACGGTGTTGTACACACCAAGCAGACTTTATTTGAGGTTCAGATGATGGCGATGCTTGCCATGCGGAGCCGGACTTTTATGATGATGAGGAGGATTTCTCCTTTATGCTGTTTTCAGGCGGATTCATGTGAGTCGTGTCCTGATCGACGGGGATTTCTGAGATGTTGACTAGACAACATTACACCTTTTGTATATTGTAAAAATTTACATGTAATTATCTAACCTAGTAACATTATCACACTCTGGAGACTTACCACAGTTTATATATTTTATATATCTATCACAGTCTTCTGCTTACTTAAACTAATCGTCTCTGGAGTATGATATACTGTTTTGCCTTAATCTCATTCATGTTTCATGTACTAATACAAACAACATTCAATCATCAGCATATATGTTGCATAAGTGATGTTTTGAAACTCGGGAGCTGAGCTTCTGCTCGACCCCCGATTTTCAGTACAAGATGGTATCAGAGCATGATTTAGATTAAACCGGACCTAGGTTACGGTCACACAATGTACGTTGTCGCCCTTCGACTTAGGTGGGTGTGAGAAAAACGTAGAAACATTCATAGGTGTCCCGGTTTCGCCAATTGGCGAAGTTCACCGAAATCGATCGCCGAGACCGAGTCCGTATGCATCCGTGATGGCATGAGACGACCCCGGATCACTCCCAGACCATCTATCGACGGGTTTAGATCACAAATGACCCCATCCCAGCTTTTAGAAATCGCTACATGCGAATATACATCAGATAGTATCAGAAATGACCGAATAGACTCGAAACAGAGTCGTGGGCCTACCCACGCTAATCCAGAGGGACCCAGGGTGGGACCCAGACCCTTTTGGGGCCTAGGGGGCACGAGGACGTCGCTGAGTCGGCGAGGCCTCGCCGGTTAGCGGGCTCGGCCGGGGGGACCGGTCGGGCCGATGGTGTTTAGGATGTATTGTGGCCCCCTGATCCAGGGTTCGTCGCATAAAACCCCCCTATGCTACCTCTCCTTCACAAACCATACCCCAAGCTCTCTTTTCTCTTCCAAATTTCTGATTTTTGGCAAAAATCGCCCCACCAAGTCATTCCTCTCTCATTTTCGTGCACTCTCTCCACCACCCTGTCAAGGCCCTCCTCCATTGCTGTCTACACTCTTCATCCCCTCTCATTTGAACTCTCAAATCCCCATATTGTGTCTTAGACTCATGGAAACTTCATATCCCACCTCATTCTTCTTAGAAAATTAGTGTTTTCATCATTTTATGCTCCCAACCGCCCTCTACAGTCACATGTATCTCTCATCTCCTTCTTTTCCTTACTTTGAGTCCACAAACCCCCTTTTGTGACTCATTACTTCACAACTCCACCATCCATCTCAATCCCAGACTTTGTTCCTCTCCAATGGCCTGCCTCGAGCTAGTTACGGCCATATTTTCGATCTCCACCTTTCTTTCTCTCATGGGAAAGAGAAAGGGTGCCCTCCTCCGTCGCCAGACTCGGATGCCTAGTCATCCATGCTGTCGCTCTGTAGCTTGTTCATTGTTGTTTTAGGATGTTTCTGTTTAAATGATTCCTGTGCTTAGTAGTGTAGTAGGTAAAAAGTGTATTTGTGCTTGGTGGTTCGGGCTTAGTATAGCCGTATGCGTTTCTGTCATAATTCATGTAGAACTTTATTCACTGTATTGTGACAAATTTTGTTAAATGAAATGCATGAAACTCCTTTTGTTATCAAATGTGTAGAACGCTTGACAAGTTGGAGTTGTACTTGACAATTGCGAACTCCTTCCACCCTCCACCATTACACCTCTAAACCCATCTCTCGCTCCTCTTGGCCTCACCATCTCACACCCATATGAGCACAAAATCCACATTTTTATGTCCCATAACTTTCATAACCTCCACATGTTGGGACATTTAGGGCCTGTTCGGCCAACTGCGTCAGGCAAGTTTAAGGTGGATGAAATTGTAAAAGTAACAATAAATGCATGTGTAAGGTATTGTCCCTAGATTGGGTGTATCCCATGGTTGTCAACACCATGTTTGGAATGTATGCAGTTACAAGTAAATCCCAGGATTTCCTTTCAAATTACACTTAGAAATTCATCACTATGGGATTTGAAAATCCCATCTCACACTCTCCAACACAAGGCTCATTTTTCAAAGCCTATAAAATTAATTTTAATCCCCTCCCACCCTCCTACCAAACATGCCACTCCAAATCCCGAGGTGGGATTAGCAATGCAACCCCATTTAATACAACTTAAGACCACTGGCCAAATAGGCCCATAGAGTTTTGGACCTCGAGTTAGTACTCCTAGATTTTGCAAACACATCTGGCAGTATAGGAAATCTAACAAATTAATAATGTGAACCTTAGGACCTTCTTAGCTAGTATGAGCATGTGTGTAGTGCTCGAGCGTAGTTAAATTCAAGTGCATGCAACTCAATTATAATCAGACAACGCTTGACCCTAAGTGATAAACAATTTCTTGTATTAGAAAGGGTATGAAATCACCTAACGTATAAGCATAGACTTTGTATTACAACTATTGGTTGGTTATACTAAGGAATGTAAAACACTGATTATGTTAAGACAATTGAAAGATAAATTTAGTTAGTTGACTTGATTAGGTTGGAGCGAGACCCCATTCATTCGTTGGATCCCCTTGGTACTCACAGGCTCCTTTAATAACTCTTAGGAAGGTTGTTTGACGTAGAAACTATTCACACTCATAGAAAACTTATATATCCCTAGGATTTAATGTTAGGTCAAATCAATACAACCCTTAGAATTGCCTTCCCAAAGACTTATTATAATCGGGAACACGGAGTAGAGGAACTATATATATAAGCGAGGTATTCGCGGTTTGAGTTGAATTCTCAATCCTGGTAGTTACCAATGAACTCTATGCTCTGATCAAGCAGAAGGTTGGGATCAACTAGGATTAAGAACTGATACGACAATTTTCTGTCCTAACTAAGCAGAAGGTCCATGTATCCGACTCAGACCCACTACACAACTTTTCTTCCGTGTTGGTCGAACCACCTACAACCAGAAGGTCCATGTATTCGACTCTTAGATCTCGAACCACAAACCATTCTGGCATGCATAACGTGCATATGAACTTAGAAGGATGGTCTGTCCGTTAACCTATTTGTCCAGATTCTTTATGTACTAAGAGTGTATAGATTGTCTTACAGTATTCAACTAGACATGATTAAAGAGGTAAGTCGGAACCATGACAAAGGTCCTTCCCTGGTATAGTTAGGCATCTTACCACAAAATCATACTTGTCCATGGAATCAACCACAACACCCATCATTTTTTGCTCCTTTCTATGACCATAGGTACTAATGCCATAATACACATCATCGATGAAAATGAGACCAATGTATTGATAGATCGCTTCCCATTTCATACCAAAGATAGGTCTCAAATTTCAACTCGTTCTGACATACAGATCGATGTACAAATTCTTGAACCCTAAGAGTAGAAACAATTTTAAGGGGGGTAGAAAGGTTATGAATGCGGTCGAAGTTAGGTAGGTATACTCGTCTACCTACTCATAGGTGCAGCAGGAACTTGGTGGGCCCATAGCCCACTGGCCCAGGATCGAATGGAATTGATCCAGACTATACGTAAAGATAGGTCACTAAATAGGATCCGAATCTCCCTTAGAATGTCAGTGATGAAGTCATCGAAGGAAATCAATTAGGGTTCAAGTATTAAACTAATTCGTATTAAAGAAAGGGCTTAATAATGAGTACGGGTTTAACTACTACCATAGACATGAATTAAGATGAAGACTCTCCTAGACCAAGACCAAAAGGGCAACCTTATAAATAGGAAACTTGAGCCTTTCAATGGTGAGCATTTCCTAAGTTTTAAAGTGATCGGATTACGGAGTTACTAAAATAGAAACTGCGAAGCATTCGCGGCTTGACCCAATTCTCAATCCTGGGCGATTACCAATGGACTCACTGCTTTGACCGAGCAGAAGACCAGGATCTACCAGGACTAGGAAGGGATACGATGAGCCTTCTACCCTGGTCAGGTAGATAATCGATGTATCAGGATCAAGCCCACTATAACCGTCTCTCCGTGATGGTCAGACATTAAAAACAGCTATCTTACTCTAAATAGATAGGAATCGTCGTCAAGACTCAAAATAGGGAAAGAAATCCATTGTAGCAAACCATCAGGATATAAGCAAGAGATAAAGAAATAAGTTTTTAAGGGGGTAGAATAAAATGAACCAGAATAATATAGACAGTATATGCCCTACCACGCGTATAAACTTGAAGTCCATAAAACTTAGGCAAGAGAAATACTAAAATCTTTACTTACTACCCTTACGCAATTTTCGGGACGAAATTGGTTTTTAAGGGGGGTAAATTGTAACACCCCAGATTTTTGCCAACCTGGAGATAGACGTCCTTAGGCAATGGGTCAAATCTTAACACCTTATTAACTTGTCAAAACTCAATCCCAAAGTCTCAAGTCCCCTTTCAACCCATTTCCTTCAAAATCTCCTATTTCACCTTTCACCACCTTGTTCTTTAGATGTTTCTAAGTACTTTAAAATTAGGCATGAATCCTATAGTTTAGGTAATGAAGAATAATATTTTTGAAATCCGTACAAAGACCCGAGTATCACCTCAGGCAGAAATATCCTTTAGAAATTAGATGAGTTTAACTAAGTGCTAAACTAGATTAGCTGTGAAATCCATTTGAATCACTTTAAATACAATCTGCAAGACCCAAAACTTGTAGAATCATCAACACTACATTACCCTAAAATCTAGGATCAATCTCATTACCCGGCTGCTCTCGGGAGCATCACGAAACTCCGTATCAGATCTGGACCGCACATCGAAAGTCTGAATAATACGAAGTTATAGAATTAGGACCACCTAGCTAGGCTTGACAACCATCTCGAAAATCAAATCCAGATAGTGTCCCGGGGCTATTCGCTTGAGCCCGGAGTGAAGTGTGTGAGAAACGTGGATATCTTATAAATAAATATCTAAATTTAAGTAATCTGAGACTTGTCACTTGCGGGCCTGATGTAAGCAATCAGACCGTCAGAATCTGACCCAATTACACCCTCGGATCAGCGGAAATTTTCCATACATGGCAGTGCACTCGTGGCCCTGATCGATGGATGAGGATCGTTGAATTGAAACTGGTCCGCCACGGTTGATCTGTTAAGACGATTGGACTAAAAGCTTAACTCGACCTAGATCCATAGTCAGTGAGCTTAAGTCCGACATTTGGCTCAAGGGGGGGGGGGGGGGGGGCTCCAGAAGTGCTCCGTTGAGACGGAACAATCCGTATTTGGACATAACCTAAGTATACCTTGGCCATGGGTCTAATTTGGTGAGTTATAGGCCTATATAAGGACCTTAAACCCTCACTCTCTCATTCCATACGAATTTTAGAAAACCTAAGAGAGGGAAGAGAGAAAAGAGAGAGAAAGTGTGAGAGCAGTGGGAGCATCTTCCTGATACTCTATCCCACTGCTATATGTACTTAGCCATCACCTTCTAATCGCTCTTCTGGCGATTCTGACATCATTCTTAGGTAAGGAAACTCTAACCCTAACTTGTTCTAGGGTTTCAAAGGTTGTAAGTTGCGAAATAACTGACTTAATTCTTGCTATAGGTAGATATAGCATCGTTGAAGAATACTTAGCATTTCTATCAAATTCGTTATGCTTCTACGGCATAAGGTGCGAACTTTAAACGTATAGGTTATGGTTTTCAAGGCTTTCAATGTCAGATAATGATATATTACTAATGTGGATGCTATTGCACATATACAAAGTGCTGTTCGTTTCATTTTTCATATATACGTTAATTATGTTGAATATACTGTATTCCTCGTATTTGTAGAAAATACTGTATACGTATAAAATACGGATTTAGGCTTGCCATGATTAATTGCTGTTCATGTATACTAGATGCATGTGTATAAACTTCTGGGTGAACGGATTAGCCTAATATATGTTATATCAACATACGTTGCGTATGTTATTTGTGTAGCCTTAGTGTTTGTGAAAATGACCGAATGAGTATAGAATTCGCATTCGTGCTCGCCATGACTAATTGTCATGGATATATGATTGTTGTATAGGCGATACCCCTTTGACGAAAGGACTTGCCCTAAATCACGCCCTGGCCAATATACGCTATATCTGTTAAAGCGTGTAGCCCAAGCATTTGTGGCTATGAATGAATGAATATGGAACTTGGATTCATGCTTGCCATGACTATCTGTCGTGGATGCACGCGTGTTATAAATGGGGCAACTCCCTAGTGAAAGGATTTGGCCTAATACTTATGTGATCAACATACGTCAGATATGTTGATGTATGTAATCTAAAATATTTGTTGAAATGTCTGAATGAGTAGGTAGTTAGAAAATTGAAATGTATAAGGGTGTTGAGGTATGTTTCTCAACTCCTTTAACTATGTGTATGCTTTCCTCCATGTACCGTATATTATAGTGTCTGTTTATCTATGTGATGCATATGTATCAATCCATGTTTAAGTTCTATTCTATAAAATGTAAAAAAATAAAGCCGTGAAGGGTGATGGGGGAGTGGTGTAACGATTCCGTGCAACAGCCCTGGCAGCCCTAAAGTGGATAATATCGGACCTTTGATTGTATGATTTGTATGATTTGAAATCTTGATTCATTACTGCTTAAACTGTCTTCTAGGATATTTTGTTGTAATTGAATGTGATTGGGGCTATTGTATAGTCCAGGCAATCGGTAACAAGCTTTAAATTCGTGGCTGAGATTTATTCGCCACGTAGGACGTGTTTGACGAACCCGAGACGTACTAGAGTTGTCGACAGTGGTTAGGCCACGCGAAGTACTTTCGCACTTCATGTCGATCCACTCGATGTGCGCTTGTGCAAGTCGAGCTCGTCAAGTAACCCGATTGACTCGATGTATATTCACCATATATGGACGCTACTACTTGAACCTAAGGTACCAAACTTACTAGTGAAACCCCGTTAACCTTGGTAACTCGATCCGCTAAGACTCATGAGCCGGACATGGTGGTATGGGACACCGTGGTCGAGCAGTCGGCCTACGCTGGGGCGATGTGCCTCTCCGTAGTGACCAGTGAGACTCGTGAGCCGAATACGGTGGTATGGGACATTGTATTCGAGCTGTCGTCCTACACTGTTTTGATGGGTGATGGGGGAGTGGTGTAACGAGTGCCTGTAACAGCCCTGACAGCCCTAACCGTGCCCGGTGTAGTGACCTCGAGCATACCCTGAATTTGCGGTGAGGCGACGAGTCTTCTCGTAGTAACAGAGTATAAACTAGGCCTGTATTGATAAGGTGATGGGGGAGCGGTGGAACGAGTGCGTGTAACAGCCCTGACAGCCCTTTACAGCGACCTAGAACTGCATCATCGTATGAGATTATCTAGGACTGGTGACCCCCTAGAATGGATCATTGTTTGGGAATGATATAAGGGAGGTACTTTCATTTTTCAATACTGCTATATGAAAAAGACTAATAACAATTCGGTAATCATGCTCATAACATAGCACTGTATGTACTTGGAAGATGTGGAGCACTGAGAGATGAACACATGCCGTGGACGTAAAATAGTGTCGCATGAGGGAGGTTTGGCAAGGGTATGCATCATGACTGCATTTCATACTTGCATTAACAAGAGTATTTAGGATTGCTTGATTATACTGCTTTATCATTACTGCTTGACTGAATTGATAACATGTTAACCTTTGCTTTATTGTTCCACTGAGTTGATCACTCACTCCCACATTACGGGACGGTGTTGTACACACCAACCAGACTTTGTTTGAGTTTCAGATGATGGCGATGCTTATGATGCGGAGCCGGACTTTTATGATGATGAGGAGGATTTCTCCTTTATGCTGTTTTCAGGCGGATTCATGTGAGTCGTGTCCTGATCGACGGAGATTTCTGAGATGTTGACTAGACAACATTACACCTTTTGTATATTGTGGAAATTTACATGTAATTATCTAACCTGGTAACATTATCACACTCTGGAGACTTACCACAGTTTATATATTTTATATATCTATCACAGTCTTCCGCTTGCTTAAACTAATCGAGTATGATATGCTGTTTTGGCTTAATCTCATTCATGTTTCATGTACTAATATAGATAACATTCAATCATCAACATATATTTGCATAAGTGATGTTTTGAAACTCGGAAGCTGAGCTTCTGCTCGACCCCCAATTTTCAAGGCGTTACAGATTGTGATGGTGTGCTTGAGGAGGCGTGTGTTAGGACGACGCCTCTTCGATTCTTGGCCGGTGACGTGTGGGCACATGGCTTTGCCTTGGAGGTCGGGTCGGCCTGCGAATGGGTGGTCACTACATGAAAGGAGGCATAAGCTGTAACGCCAATTCGGCTGCGGCATTAAATGAGGGCAATAAATGCTCGCGGCCGAGGACTCTTATAAAATTGGAGGAAAAATCTGAAGACCCCTCTCATTTGCTCCAACTGCCACTGTTGCTTCTCTAGACCACCGGACTAGGTGATTTCTGGTAAGTCGGAAATTCTCCTCCTCCGACATTCTTCTTCCCTCATCTCCCTTGCTTCACTTCTTTTTCTTGTTTCTCTGGCCAGTATGTTTGATATTTCGGACGATTGGTCTGATCTGAGAGCCTTTCAAGGCGATTCTGAGCCAGAGAGTGTAATCTCCCGGTTGGGAGCTCCTTCAAACCCACTGTCTCCGATGCCGTTGGGTCGGGAACGAGTAATGGAGCCTGCTCCAGAAGAGAGGGCAACAACTCAGTCTTCTGCTGAGAAGCCTGTAGATGTTGGCCGTTTGGGTTAATGCTGAAAGAAGCCGACCTGGTTCGGATCAGGTCGGAGTATCAGATACCAGATTCTGTGGTACTACGAGCTCCCGAACTTAGTGAAGTTCCCGGTGCTCCTTGCGAGGGTGAGGTGGCCATCTATCTGGTTGCCTTTCAGTGTAGCCTCCGACTCCCCATCCATCGCATCGTGCGGGAGGTCACATCCTGCCTGAAGCTGGCTCCAGGCTAGATCATCCCCAATGCCTGGAGGGCTCTTTTGGGGAGTTATATTCCGTGGTTCCAGCTCGGGAGGGCCGAGCTAACGGTCGATGAGTTTTTGTTTTGATATCGGGCGAATGCCAGTCCCAAGCACTTGAGTTGGTACTAATTCTCGGTGAGGGTGAACAGGGGCTAGGCCCACATAACTAGCAACCCGTCCTCCAACAAGAACTGGAAGGATAAATGGTTCTGGGTGTCCGAGGAATGGGAGGCCCCGGTAGCTGACATGGCTAGGCTGCGATCTTGGGTCCTCACCAGTTTTGCTAATCCAGGTCAGACATTACCGAGTAGTAGACTTGTCAATTCCTTTAGCTTTGTAATTATGCTTGTTGACCATAGTGATAATTCTTATAGTCCTTCCTTGGAGTCAGTGTAATAGCCCGAATTTTTTCCAACCTGGAATTAGACGTCCTTAGGCGATGGGTCAAACCTAACACAGGTTTAACTTCTCAAACACTCAATTAAAGCCTCAAATCCCTTTTCAAACCATTTTCTTCACAAATCTCACCTTTCATTACCTCGTTCCTTAAATCCTTCTAAGTACTTTCACATTAGACACTACCTTAAAGTTTAGGTGATGAAGAACAATACTTAAACTAAACATTGCTACAAAGGTCTAAGTATCACCTTAGACCGAAATCACTCAGGACTAAATCCTTTAGAAATTAGGCGAGATTTAGCTAGTGTTAAACTAGAGTGCCTGTGAAATTAGCACCAATCACTTTAAATACGATCTGTAAGACCCAAAACTTGTAGAATCATTGACGCTAGGTTACCCTAAAATCTAGGATCAATCTCATTACCCGGCTGCTCTCGGGAGCATCTCGAAACTCTGTATCGGATCTGGACCGCACGTCGGAAGTCCGATTAACACGAAGTTAAGGAACTAGGACCGCCTTGCTGGGCTTGACAACCATCTCGAAAATCAAATCCAGATAGTGTCCCAGCGCTATTCGCTTGAGCTCGGAGTGAAGAGTGTGAGAAATGTGAAATTAATTCAAAATAAAATATCTTGAATAGTAATCTGGCACGTGTTGCTTGCGGATCAGTTTTAAGCAACCAGACCGTCAGAATCAGAATAAATTACACCCTCGGATCAGGAGAAATTTCATACACATTTACATGTACTCGGAATCTCCGATCGAGATCCGCTGACCGTTGAACTGAAACTGGTCCGCCACGCGTGATCTGGAATCCCGACCGAAACGAAAACTTAATAGTATGTAGATCCGGTGTCGGTGAGCTTAAGTCCGACCTTTGGCTCAAGGAGGCCAGCCAGAAGTCCTCCGTTGAGCTGAAACCAGCTCACTTTGGTTATAACCTAAGTATACTTTGACCTGGAGTCTATTTCGGTTAGTTTTTAGGCTATATAAGGACCTTAAACCCTCTCTCATGGCAGCCATACGAATTTGAGAGAAACCTTAGAGAGAGAAGAGAGAAAAGAGAGAGAAAGTGTGGGAGCAGTGGGAGAATCTCCCTGCCACTCTTCCCTACCGCTCCACGAGCTCCACCGCTCCGTTCTCATCACTTTTCCGGCGATTCCGACGTCATTTCTAAGTAAGAAACCCTATCCCTAATCTGTTTTGGAGTTGTAAGGGTTGTAGGTTATGAAATAGCTAACCTATTTTGTTCTGTAGGTTGCCAAACTGCCGTAGACGGAAGCTTAGCAAACCTACTGTATTCTTTACGATTCTACGACAAAAGATGCGGACTTTAGGTGTATAGGTTACGGTTTTTAACGCTTTCAATGTCTGATAATGATAGATTCATGATCTGCATGCAATTGCACATGTACAAAGTGCTTTCTGATTTCTGTTTCGATTAAAGACGTAGAATATGGAATTTTACATACTCTAGGTATTCGTAGAAAATACGGTATATGTATATATTTTGGAAATGTGTTTGACATGATTAGTTGTTGTATGAATATATTTTATATGGATAAAATACTAATTTGGCGAAAGGATTCGCCCTAATACATGTTATGCTAATATACACTATGTATGTAGAAATAGTGTATTGTAGAAAATACCGTATACGTATATATTTTGGAAGTGTGTTGGACATGATTATTTGTGGTATGAATATATGATATGTGAATAAAATACTTATTTGGCGAAAGGATTCGCCCTAATACGTGTTTGCTAACATACACTAAGTATGTTGTAATAGTGTACTCTAAGTGTTTGTGAAAATGACTGAATGAGTATAGAATTCTCATTCGTGCTCGCCATGACTAATTGTTATGGATAATTGATTGTTGTATTGGCGATACCCCTTTGACGAAAGGATTTGCCTTAAATCACGCTACGGCCAATACACACTATATATGCTAAAATGTGTGGCCCAAGTGTTTGTGGAAATGACTGAATGAATATGAAACTTGGATTCCTGCTTGCCATGACTATCCGTCGTGGGTGTATGCGTGTTATGATTGGGGTAACTCCTTAGTGAAAGGATTTGGCCTTATACCTATGTGATCAACATGTCATGTATGTTGATATATGTATTTTAAAGTGTTTGTTGAAATGTCTGAATGAGTAGTAGTTAGTAAATTGTAATGTTTAAGGGTGTTGAGATATGATTCTCAACTCCTTTAACTATGTGTATGATTTCCTTGGATAGCTGTGTGATTAGGAATTGAATATGTACAAACTTATGCTTATGTTGTGCTTCGTAACATGCTCAACTGCTTTTATGATTTTATCTATGTAATGCATATGTTAAATTCATGTTTACATTGTATGATCCGTCATGGGTGATGGGGGAGTGGAGCAACGAATGCGTGCAACAACCCTGACAGCCCTAAACGGATAATATCAGACTTTGATTGTATGATTTGAACCTTGATCCATTGCTGCTTTACTATTTGAAATTGATTGTGTTTGGGGCTATGATTATAGTCCAAACAATCGGTACCAGAATTGAATTCGTGGCTGTGATTCATTTGCCACGTGTGATGTGTTCGATGAACTCGAGTCGTACTTCGGTTGGCGATAGTGGTTGGCCACGCGAAGTGCTTATGTACTTCATGTTGTTCAACTTGTTGTACGCTCGAGCTAGCCGAGCTCGTCAGGCAACCCAATCTGTCTTATGTATGTTCACCATGTTTGGACGTTACTGCTTGAACCCAGGGTACCAAACTTACCAGTGGAATCCCTTTTAACCATGGTACCTCGATCCGCTAAGACTCATGAGCCTGGCATGGTGGTATGGGACACCGTGGTCGAGCTGTGGCCTACGCTGGGGCCACGTGCCTCCCCGTAGTGACCAGTGAGCAACCAAACTCGTGAGCCGATTATGGTGGTATGGGACACTATATTCGTGCTGTCGGCCTACATTGATAAGGTGATGAGGGAGTGGTGCAACGAATGCGAGCAACAGCCCTGACAACCCTTTGTAGTGACCTCGAGCATACTCTGGAATCGCGGTGAGCCTTAGAGTTTTGCCGCGGTGTATGGAGTATGAACTAGGCCTGTTTCTGTATAGTGATGAATCGTTAAAGAGGTGATGGGGGAGCGGTGTAACCTTTGTGCGTAACAGCCCTGACAGCCTTTGCAGTGACCTAGAAAACACACCATCGTCTGAGATTAACTAGGACTGACGACCCTAGAATGGATCATGTTTGGGAATGATACAAGGGAGGTACCTTAGTTTCCCAATCCTGCTGTTTGAAATGGACTAATAAATACTCGGTAATCATGCTCATCATGCATTGCATGTGCCTGGAAGATGTGGAGCACTGAGGGATGAAAGCATGCCACGAACGTGAGATGGTGTCGCACGAGGGAGGGTGTGGTGAGGGCATACATCATGACTGCATCTATACTTGCATTAATAAGAGTAGTTAGGAGTGTTTGATTGTACTGCTTTATCCTTACTGCTTGACTGAGTCGACAACATGTTAACTTATGCTTTATTGTTCCACTGAGTTAGCTACTCACTCCCACGTTACGGGATGGTGTTGTACACACCAACCAGATTTGTTGAGTTTCAGGTGATGGCGATGCTTATGAAGCAGAGCTGGACTACTATGATGTTGAGGTGGAGCTCTCCTACATGTAGCTCTCTGACAGGTCTATGAAGACCTGGTATTGTATTGATGGGGCTATGGTACTTGGAATAGAAGACATTACACTTACACATTTGGTATATTTTAGAAATGTACTTGAATTTTGTTAACCTGGTAATGTTATCACACTCTGGAGACTCACCACAGTTTTTATATATTTTATATATCTATCACAGTCTTCCGCTTGCTAATTCACTGTCTCTGGAGTATGATATTCTGTTTTGGCTTAGTCTCACTCATGTTCAATGCACTAATACAGACAACATTCAAACATCATTATCTATGTTGCATAAGTGATGTTCTGGAAACTCGAGAGTTGAGTTACTGCTCGACCCTCGATTTTTCGGGATGTTACAGTCAGCCTCATCTCTCCGACCTACTGCTTCGCCAGGTCAACCATGCAAAGCTAAAGGACGCTGCTGACAGAGCTTGGAACAAGTTGATCACGCCTGAGCTCCTTCATCGGTTTAGACTCTCTCTGACCATCCTGTCAGGTAGATAGTAGGTGGAGGAATTTACTTGGAAGTTTTCATATTGCTTTTTTTTTCTGACAGTAGATATTTTGTTACGCAGAAATAGCTGACCTCCCTCACCCCGCAAAAAGAGTCTAGCCTCCTTCTGAAGCTGAGATGGACCAGAAGAAGTCATCGGTGAGGAGGAGAGCTGTCGTGCCCCTGGCGAAGCGGGCAGGATCCTCCACAACTGTGGAGGGAAGGTCGGAGCCTTGCACTGAGGGGCCCATAGCAGAGCAGTTGGCTTCATCCGTTGTGGGTGAGGAAGCTCAAGATGCTCTTCCTCAGCTGGTGGCTTTGGAGGTGGTCAATTTGGAGCCTTCCCCGATTTGGGGGGAGGTTCCCCCTACCAAGGAGCTCCATCCCCCTACAACCCAAGCTCATGCCGAGGAGGGTGATACCTTGGACTAACAAGCCGGCGAGGCTAAGGGGTTGGGTCCTTTACCTCTAGGATATTATATGAATAGCCTTACCTTGTGAGACGGCTCGGCATGTCTCGAAGGAGCAGACCACGGCCCTAATCAATACTCATCCGACAACTCTCTTGGGCGATGTGGCTGCGACTTGTTATAAGGTAGACCTCCTCCCTTAGCTTGTTGCATCTGTTTTTAAATTGTCATTGTCTTCTAACAAGTCATATTTATTTCTTCTTTCAACTCGTCCCCACTCTCATGTTCATCAGCCAATCAATGGGGCGAGTGGCCAAGGAGTGCAAGCAAGTGGAGGTAGCGCTCCAGGCTTAGACCGCCGAGACTGAGGCCCTCCGATGGGCTCTAGAGAAATTTGGGGAGGAGTAGGTGGCTCTGAAGATTTAGTTGGATGAGGCCCAACAGGAGGAAGGCTCAACATGGGCTGAGTTGGAGGGGATGATGTCATGCCTCTCTTGGTCCGAAGGGGAGAGGGTCGAGGCGGAAGCCAAGGCCGTAAGGTTAGAGGTTGAATTGGCCGAGGTGAAGGCCAATTCAGCGACCAAGTTGGCCGAGGTCAAGGCTTCCGTTCCGTCGATCCAGACAGTGGCGGTGGAGCAATATAAGACCTTGAAGGAGCGGGCCGATGAGGTAGAGGTATATTATAGCATTAGCTGTGAAAAATATCTCGAAGACATTAAGGAAAAATTCCTCGAGCTTGACCTGAGCGGCTTAAAGGATGGAGCTTCCGATGACCCGACCCCGAACGACGTAAAAGCCAAGTAGCCTCCTTGAGCGGACTAGCCTCGCCATCCCCTCCATACTTGTAGTCATTTTTTTTAATTAACTTCTGATAAATGAAAGATGAACTTTTTTCGTGCATATGTTTTCTTCAAATTTTTATAGTAGATTGTAGTATAGTAAATCGAGACTTGTAGATGTAGTGATAGGTCGCGCATAATAGGATTACCAGGTCTGCCCCAAAATTGTGGTTGTAGTAGTAGGTCAAGTACCAAGGACTTTCTTCCCTTTAGTTGAGGGAAGTCCTTGTGGTCGATCGTGCAGCTCGGATAGTCGATATTTGAAAGAAATTCTCTTCTCCTGACTTGGGGAAGTTCTTTTCTTGTAGAATTCGCAAAATAGTAGAGGAAAGCTAACGTGTCGCCACTTAATAGTGGTCCAAGCATTCAACAGAAGGACTTCCTTCCCTGGGATCCAGGGAAGCCCCCCATGGTCGGCAATTCAGTTCTTCGGATAGTTGAAAATAACAAGGCTCTTTTATTGTAGAAAAATAGTAGACACGGAATAGTAGTTTCTTGAGAACCCTTTTTCCCTTTGAGAATTTTTTTTTTTGGGGGGGGGGGGGGTCGCTCTAGTCAAAATAAATAGTAGTAATGCGCCAAGGACCTTTTTTCCCTTTGGGAAGGGGGGTCACTGTAACGCCCTGAAAATCGGGGGTCGAGCATAACTCAACTCCCGAGTTCCAAAACATCACTTATGCAACATAAATGAGTATGATTGAATGTTGGCTGTGGTAGTACAATAAACATGAATGAGATTAATCCAAAACAGTAATTCATACTCCAGAACAATTTCAAAAAGGCAAGCGGAAGACTGAAAATGCATATATAATGTATGTAAGGTATAACAACCATCTCAACCTCTAGAGTATGAACACTAACAGAGTATACATATACATGTGTTGTTTCTAAAACAAAATATCAAGATATACAACTGGAAACATTGATCCCGAAGTCCCGCGATCACTGGCCAACCTATAAGAAGCCACCAGCGTACTGCATGTATGAGTACTCCTCCTGATCATCCTCGAAATCAGGCTCAGTCTCCGTCGACCCGTCTATACCTGCATCTAGGTCCGGGTCTGATGGGTGTCCAGAACACCGTCCCGTAACGTGGGAGTGAGTAGCTAACTCAGTGGAACAATAGAGCATGGGTTAACATGTTATCAATTCAGTCGAGCAGTAATGATAAAGCAGTACAAACAAACAATCCTAAAGACTCTTATTAATGCAAGTATGAAATGCAGTTATGCGTGCATGCCCTCACCGACGTTCTCCCTCATGCGACACCATCTTACGTCCGCGGCATGCATACATTCCTCAGTGCTCCACATCTTCCAGGCACATGCAGTGCGATGATGAACATGATTACCGAGTTGTTATTAGTCCATTTCAAACAGCAGGATTGAGAAACTAAGGTACCTCTCTTGTATCATTCCCAAACATGATCCATTCTAGGGCCGTCAATCCTAGTTAAGCTCATACGGTATTATGGTTCGAGAGGCATCGCGAAGGTATCGCAAAGGGCTCGTCACCCGTCAGCACGGATACAGATCTCACCGTATGCGGCTCAATTGCTGACCGTCAGCTCGAGTACAGGTCTCACCGTACTCGGCTCAATCACTAGCCGTCAGCTCGAATATAGGTCTCACCGTACTTGGCTCAACTCATACTCTAGTTGCTGTGAAAGACTCGTCGCCAATCACAGACCTTGGAGTATACTCGAAGATACTACAGAGGACTCGTCGTCCGTCAGCACGAGTACAGGTCTCACCGTACTCGGCTCTCGCCGTAAGTATCGACAGCTCGAATACAGTATCCCATACCATCGTATTCGGCTCACGAGTTTGGGTTGCTCAATGGTCACTACGGGGAGGCACTTGGCCCCAGCATAGGCCGACAGCTCGGCCACGGTGTCCCATACCACCATGTCCGGCTCATGATCTTAGTGGATCGAGGTACCATGGTTAACGGGATTGCCACTGGTAAGTTTGGTACCCTAGGTTCAAACAGTAATGACCAAACATGGTGAACACACATTCGACATATCAGGTTACTTGACGAGCCTGACTAGCTCGAGCGTACGACAAGTTGGGCGATATGAAGCGCAAAAGCACTCCGTGTGGCCAACCACTATCACCAACTGAAGTACGACTCGGGTTCGTCAGACACATCCCTTATGGCGACATGAATCTCAGTCACAATCTCAAGTCTGGTACCGAATGTTTGGACTATACACATAGTCCCAAACTCAAACAGTCCTCATCAATAGCATGTAGAGTTAAGCATGATAAACAAAGTAATACAAACATGCTAGTAGGCATGTCATAAAGCATGTTATAAAGCATGTTATAAAGCATGATATAAAGCATGTTGTAAAGCATGTAATAGAGCACTATACAGATAGGGATACAAACACATATACATTATATGTGAGTGGTTGAAGTAAACAACCACATGGAGGGAATCCTACACGTCTCTAAGGTGATCAAGAATTCCATCTCAGCACCGACCTACGGTGCTAACATCCAAGCATTTACTCTCACAAGCATTTACACAAACACTTGGAGTACACTATTTCAACATACATGATGTATGTTAGTAAAACATGTATTAGGGCTATTCTTTCGCCAAGCTAGCATTTTATCCGTGTATATCGTAATCATGCAACAAATAATCATGACAATTGCATTTCCAAAATTTACTCATATACGGTATTTCTAGAATACACAATTTCAACATACATAGTATTTACAAGCGCACATGTATTACGGCGATTCCTTTCGCCAAACAAGTATTTTATCCATATATCATATAACCATACATCAAATAAACATGTCAATCACTTTTCCAAAAAAAATACGTATACGGTATTTCTACGTATAGCTAGAGTATGTGAAATTCCATATTCTACAACTTTAATCGAAACAGAAAACGGAAAGCACTTTGTACATGTACATTTGCATGCAGATCATGAATCTATCATTATCTGACATTGAAAGCGTTGAAAACCGTAACCTATACACCTAAAGTCCTCACCTTTAAGCCGTTGGAGCGTAAGGAACCCGTTAGATTTGTCTAGCTTCCGTGTACCGCAACTAGGCAACCTAGGGAAGGAAATAGGTTAGCTATTTCATCACTTGGAACTCTCCCAACCTTAGATCAGTTTAGGGTTAGGGTTTTCTTACCTATAAGTGACGTCGGGAACGCCGGAAAAGCGCCTAGAATAGGGCGGTGTGACTTGTAGAATGGCAGGGAAAAAGGGCAGGGAAGATCTCCCACTTCTCTCTCACTTTCTCTCTTTTCTCTCTCTCCTTACTAGGGTTTTCTCCCAAATTCGTATGGGCTGAATAGGGGAGGGTTTAAGGTCCTTATATAGGTTAGAACATAACTGAAATAGACCTTAAGTCAAGGTATACTTAGGTTATATCCAAAACGGGCCAGTTCCGTCTAAAAAGGGTACTTCTGGAGGCCCCTTTTGCGCGTGTGGTCGGACTTAAGCTCACCATCACCGGATCCATGATCCCCTGAGTTTTCATTCCAGTCGGAATCCCAGATCGTAAATGGCGGACCACTTTCAGTTCAACGGTCACTGGGCCACGATCCGAAATTCCAAGTACATGTAAATGTTTTTAAAATTTTTCCTGATCCGAGGGTGTAATTTGGTCTAATTCTGACGGTCTGGTTGCTTAACACTGATGCGCAAGCGAATGGTGCCAGATCACTATTCCAGATATTTATTTTGTAAAGGGAATAGTGTTTTTCACACTCCCTCGCTCCGGATCCAAACGAATGGCCGTGGGACATCGGCTGGACTTGATTTTCGAGATGATTGTCAAGCCCAGTGAGGCGGTCCTAGATCCTTAAGTTTGTGTTAATCGGACTTCCGATGTGCGGTCTAGCCCTAATACGATGTTTCATTTCATTCCCGAGAGCAGCCGGGTAATGAGTTTGGTTCTAAACTTTAGGGTAACCTAGAGTCACTGATTTTGCAAGTTTTGGGTCTTGCAGATCGTATTTGAAGCGATCCCAATGGATTTCATGGCTAATCGAGTTTTGCACTTAGTTAACTTTGTTAATTTTCTAAAGGATTTAATCCTAATTGATTTCTGGTCGAGATGGTACTCGAGCCAAAGTACGGAATTTTACGGGTCGTTACAGTCACTCTAGTCGAGTAAATCAACCACATAAGGCACTCCTGGTCGGAGGACTTTTCAAGTCCTTAGGAGTAGTAGATTTTCAAGTGCTCGGCGTTCCATGGGTGAGGCAAGGGTTGTCCATCCATATCCTCAAGTCGATAAGCTCATGGTTGCGTTGTGCCCATTATCCTGTAGGGTCCCTCCCAGCTTGGTCCCAAAGTTCCCGAGCTGGGCTCCTTGGTGTGCTAGGTCTCACGAAGGATCAGGTTTGCCAGTTGTAATATCGAGCGACTTGTTGCTGATAGACTGCAATCTTCAGTTGTGCTCGTTCCCTTTCTTCCTCGAGTAGGTCCAGACCTAACGCCATTTGCTCGACATTTTGATTTTCATCGTATAAGTCGATACATGTAGTAGGGAGTCCTATTTCGACTGACACCATGACCTCTGCGCCAAAGGCCAGGGAAAAGGGGGTCTCCCCTGCTGATGACTGAGCAGTGGTTCGGTATGCCCAGAGGACGTGTGGCAATTCCTTAACCCAGGCCCCTTTGGATTTCTCGAGCTTAGTTTTAAGGTAGTTCTTTATGATCTTATTCACTGCCTCCACGTGTCCATTGGCCTGGGGGTGCCGAGGTGATGAGAAAGCGTTGTGAATCCTGAGCCTTTCGCAAAGACATTGGAATCGCGCATTGTCGAATTGTTTACCATTATCTGAGATGATAGTATGTGAGATCCTTTATCTGCAGATGATGTTCTTCCAGACGATGTCAGTAATCTTTTGCTTGGTGATTTTGGCTAACGAATCAACCTCGGTCCACTTGGTAAAATAGTCGATTGCTACCACGACGAACTTGGTCTGTCTTTTACCCCGTCGACAATGGTCTTATGATGTTGATTCTCCATTGGACGAAAGGCTAAGGGCCAGTCAAGGGGGTCAGTTGCTCGGATGACTATCGAGGTATTACTGCGAACCTCTGTCATTTGTCGCACTTATATATGTACTCTTTGGCATCTTCTTGGATGGTCGGCCGGAAGTAACCATGTTAGATCACTTTTGTGGGCGAGTGCTCTACTGCCCGAATGATTACTGCATACCCTTTCATGGATCTCCCTCAAAACATACTCGACCTTGTCGAGTTAGAGACACCTCAAGTACGGTAAGGAGAATCCTGTTCTGTTGAGGACGTCCCTTACCATAGTGTATCAAGCTACTTTGCTCCAAATTCTTTGTGCCTCGAGCTTGTCAATGGGTAGCTTGTTCTCTTGGAGGTAGTCCGTGATCGAGTCCATCCAACTCGGAGTTGCAGCAAGTAGAAGCACTTTCTCTGGCTCGAGTTGATTGATGCTGGGTTCGAGCAAGAACTCAATCGGAATCGATTTGGCGATGTCATCGCGAGGCCACTGCTGCTAACTTTGCCAGGGCATCTGCTTGGGAGTTTTGGGTCCGAGGGACCAGAGTGAGTTCGTATTTGCTGAATTGGCTAAGAAGTTTTTTCATCTTCTGGAGATAGGCGATCATCTTCTCTCCTTTACATGGTATTTGTCGGCAACTTGGTTGACGATGAGCTGGGAGTCGTTGTAGATTTTCAAAGTTTGAGCTCCAATGGCTTTTGCCAGTTTAAGCCCAAAGAGGAGGGCCTCGTACACCGCCACGTTGTTGGATGTTGGGAATTCAAATCTTAATGCATATTGAGTGCAAGTCTGGTCAAGTGCCACAAAAATTATCTCCGCCCCACTGCCTTTAGAGTTGGAAGACCCATCGACGTGAAGTGTCCATGCATGGGGGTTGGTCTCTTCCTTGATTTCCTCAGGTTGCTTTGGGAGCTTGGTGTTGGTGAACTCAGTGATGAAGTCGACTATTGTCTATCCTTTTATAGTAGTCCGGGGTTGATACTCGATGTTGAACTCGTCGAGCTCAATTACCCACTTCGTTAGTCTCCCCGACACCTCGGGCTTTTGGAGTACCTGACGAAGGGGTTGATTGGTCGGGACCACAATGGTGTGGGCATGGAAGTAAGGACGGAGGCGCCGTGCTGACACTATCAAAGCTAGCGTGAGCTTTTCAATGTATGGGTACCTGGTCTCGACTAGGACCATTGCTTTACTGACGTAGACGAGAAGTTGCTTGCCTCCGACCTCTCATATTAGTGTTGAGCTGACTGATGCAGCTGAGATGGCCAGGTAAAGCAGCAGTGGCTCTCCTTGCTCAAGCTTGGAAAGTAGAGGGGGTGACCCCAGATACTCTTTGAGCTGCTGAAAAGCTCGCTCACAGTCGTCTATCCATGTCGGTTTTGTTTTACCCTTCAACTGTTAAAAAAATGGAAGGCATTTGTCGGTAGCTCTGGGACAAACCTATTAAGGGCGGTGACTCTTCCTGTGAGGCACTGGATTTCCTTTGTAGTTCTGAGCGAGCTCATGTTCAACAAATTGGTGTGGCTAAGCAAATGAATCATACTCTCTCGGAGATGGCTCGACGCATGATGAGTAATGTTAGGTGGGGCAAAGAAATGTGGACTAAGGCCGTTAATACAGCCTGTTACTTGGTGAATTGGTCCCTTTCTATAACTGTTGATTATAAAATTCTAGATGAAGTGTGGAGTGATCAGGGAGTAGACTACTCAGGTTTGCAAGTATTTGGTTGCAAGACTTACTCTCATGTACCGTCAGTTAAGAGATATAAGTTGGACCAAATGGCTAAAAGTACGTCTTTGTCGGCTATGGTGATGGTGTGAAGGGGTATAAGCTGTATGACCAGGTAACACGGAAAATCATCTTTCATCCTAACATCAAATTTGATGAAGGATCCTTGTTCTGTAAGGACAAGCATAAGGAAGCTGAAAAGTCAGTTGTGGATGTTCAAATAGACATATATAAGACATGAGTTGATACTAAAACACAAATAGAGGTACAAAACAAGTGAAGAAGCCACGTGTGAGGAGGAATCCAACAAGGAATCGTAGGTTACTGGTGAGATACAGGGATGACTCGAATGTTGCATTTACCCTTATTACAGATGAAAGGGATCCATCTACTTTTTAGGAGGCTCTTGATGACATATATGCTGAAAGTGGAAAACGATATTGCATGATGAGATGGACTCCTTGTATAAGAATGAAACATGGGAGCTAGTGAAGCTTCCTGTCAGCCCTAAAGCGATTGGGTGTAAGTGGATCTTCAGGAAAAATATGATAGGTACAAGACAAGGTTGGTAGCAAAGGAATATTTCTAGAGAGAATGTGCCAAATTCAGTCAGATCTTCACGCCTATGGTGAAGTATCTATCAGATTCGTATTGGTACAGGTTTCCTAATACAATATCGAGCTGGAACAGATTAATGTGAAGACTGCTTTCCTTCATAGGGGAATTGAAAGATTAGATTTACATGAAGCAACAACAAGGATTCAAAATACAAGGGGAAGAGAATAAGGTTTGTAGGTTGAAGAGGTTGTTCTACGACCTGAAATAATTGCTTAGGTAGTGGTACAAGAAATTTGATTCTTTCATGATGAGTCGGAGGTTTACTAGGAGTGAGTATGATCATTATGTGTATTTTAAGACACTGAGTGATGGAAAGTTCATTATCTTGGTATTGTATGTTGATGACATGGTCATTGCCAATCATAACATGTTTGAGATTTACATACTGAAGCTTAACTATTGGGAACATTTGAGATGAAAGATTCGGGAGTTGCAAAGTGGGTTCTCGGCATTAACATGCATAGAAACAAGAGGAGCATGTTATGGCTATCTCAGCCTAAATACATTGAGAAGGTATTGGTGAAATATGTGATTGAGAAGACATAACTGGTCAACGTTCCCCATGCGGCTCATTTTCGGCTTTGTTTTGAACAGTGTCCTGAAATGGATGAAGAAAAGCATATTATGTCTCATGTGCCTTTGTAACGTCCTGAATTTTTGCCAACTTGGAGTTAGACGTCCTTGGGCAATGGGTCGATCATAACACCTTATTGACTTCTCAGAACTTAACCTTAATGTCTCAAATCCCCTTTCAACCCATTTCCTTTAAAAATCTCGCCTTTCACCACCTTATTCTTCAAAATTTTCTAAGTACTTTCATATTAGACACTAATCCTAAAGTTTAAATGATGAAGAGCAATACTTAAACTAAAATTTATTATAAATAGTAAATATATAAGTAAAATGGGTTTTTGACCATTAACCTTATGAAATTTCATAAAATAAATAGGTTATTTAGATAGATTAGGTTCTCTTACCCCAAAGTCATATATGGCACGTCGCATAACTCATTCCGGAGTGGAAGATACGCCCATTTCAAAAGTAAAGTGGTAGAACCACCACTAGAGGGACGCGGCGCCACCACGCCGACCGGGGTGCACCGTGCCCCGCTCTCTAGCGGACCGTGGCACGCCGCCGGTGCACCAAGTTTTGGTGAACCCTCGCTGCAGTTTTTCTGCAGTTTTTGACCGACTTCAAAAAGTCATATCTCTCTTGTTATAACTCCGATTTAGGTGATTTAAAAGCCAAATTGAAGCTTGATAAGTCTAGTTTCATATAAAAGTAAGTAAAAAATATAATAAAAATTTTAATATAGTTTAATCTAGATTGATGTGACAAATGTCTGAAAATTATTGGTTCGGATAGCTACTACTTCTAAAATTTTTAGAATTTTTCTACAATACAAAATCTAATGAAATTTGGTAAAGATAAGGTAGACTTAATGATGAACTACTAAAAAAATAATTTAAAATAATATACTAACTAAAAGTGCCAAAAAGTAACATAAAACTACCCTAGGACCTCATTTTGTCGTAATTAGGGTGAAAGTTAGTTAAGTAGTAAACTAAATAATTGATGGATTTGGCTTGAACCACTTTCTATATAAACTACAAGACCCAAAACCATTAGAATCGCTAACCCAACATTACCTAGGAACTTAGGATCAGTCTCAAAACCCAGTTGCTCTCGGGAGCACATTGAAACTTCATATCGGACCTGGACCGTACGTCGAAAGTCCGATGACCGCGAAACTATAGGGCTATTACCACCTTATTAGGCTTGACAACCATCGTGTGAATCGAGTCCAAATGGTATCCAGAACCACACAACTTGAGCCCTGAGTGAAATGTGTGAGAAACGTGAATATCTATGGAAAGTGAACCAGAACTTAAGTGATTTGGGTCATTCACTTGTGGGCGAAATTTAAGGTTTCAGACCGTTAGATTCTGACCCAACTACACCCTTATATCAGGGAAATTTCCCTGTTCATATCTGTATACTTGTGGTCCTGATTGAGTGACGATGACCGTTGAACTGAAACAGGTCCCCCACGGTTGGTCCAGTAACCCGATCGGACCAAAATCATAACCTGGCTTAGATCCATCGTTAGGGAACTTGCTCCAGGCCGTATGCAAGCAATGGACCTCTAGATGAACTCTGTTTGCCCAAAACATGCGCCTTTTGGATATAACCTAAGTATACCATGACCCTTGGCAATTTACCTCACTTTTGGGCCTATATAAGGGCCTTAACCCACCCCTCTCTCATTCCATACGAATTCTCTAACCCTAGGAGAGAGAAGAGAAAAAAGAAGAGGAAAGAGTGAGGAGAGAGAGAGATCGTTGCTGGGATTCACTCCACGACTTCGCACGCCGAATCGCTACCCCACCATCGTTACACCATTAATTTTGACTTCGAATTTGGTAAAAAATTCTAACCCTAATCTCGTTTTAGGAATCCAAATAGAGGAATCGGTGAAATAACTAACCCGCTTCATGATTTAGGTAGCCGTTGTGCTGTAGATGGAGACGTAATGTACGAACCGAATTCGTAACGAGCAAATCGACGAAAGGTGCGGACTATAAACGTTTAGGTTATGGTTTTCAAGGCTTTCAATGTCAGTTAATGATTTATGACTGACTTGATTGCTGTCACATGTACTTAGATACGATGTTTTCCGTGTATTATACATATATATGAACTATGTTGAACATAATGTATTTCATGTGTTTGTTGAAATGTTTAACTGAATATGGAATTATGATTTGTGTTTGCTATGATTATTAATTAAGAATATATGATTGTTGTATGTGTGACAATTCCTTCATGAAATGATTTGTTATATTATATGTTATAACTAATATATTACATGTATGTTGATATGTGTAGTCCAAGTGTTTGATAAAATGTCTGAATGAGAAGTTACTTGTTGAAACATATTTAATAAGGGTGTTGAGATAGGATTTTCAATTACCGTATCTATAGTTACGGTTTCCTTCATGTAACCTACCTCGCTACTACGTAATTTATGTATAAAACGCATATGTATAATGACATGTTCTATGTGTTTGATAAAATGTCTAAATGAGATATTATTTGATGAATTATATTTAATAAGAGTGTTGCGATAGAATTCTCAATTACCTTATCTAGATGTATAATTTCCTTTATGTAATCTTAATTTCAACTACGCAATATATGGATGAATTGAGATGTTCGGTAGCATGTTCAATATGTTGATAAAATGCTTAAATGAGTGTGGTACTTAGATTGATTATTAAATGACTATATAATTATCACATGTCTCCACATGCTGCATTTGAGTATGATTGGGACTACTACGTAGTTCAGGCAATCGGTAACAATTCCTGTTTGAGTGGACGAATTAGTCTCGCCACGTTTGATGCGTTCAGTGAATCCGAGTCGTACGATGATTGTCGACAGTGGTACCATGTCGATAAATTCAGCGTACGCTCGTACTAGTTGAGCTTGTCTAATAAAATGATTGACCTATTGTATGTTTACCATGTATGAACGCTACTGCTTGAATCTAAGATACCACTTACCAATGTAAAAGCCCATTTCAACCATGGTACCACGATCCGCTAAGACTCATGAGCCGAGCATGGTGGTATGAGACACCGTGGTCGAGTTGTCGACCTATGCTGGGGTGACGAGCCTCCCTGTAGTGACCAATGAGCAACCCAAACTCGTTAGCCGAATATGGTGGTATGGGACACTGTATTCGGGCTGTCCGCCTACGCTAAGGTGATGAGCCTTCCCGTAGTGACCTCAAGTATAAAATAGGCCTACCCCCAGCGCAGCCTGGTTGTGGTCCCTAGTTGGGTTGGTGACGAGCCTTCGAAAATATACTGCCAGTTGGTAGGGCATTGGTGGTGTGACCTCGAGTACAAAATAGGCCTACGTTGACGGTGACGAGCCTCTCATAGCGACCTAGAATGTAAACTCTCGAACTTGCCTGTCGTATGTGATTAATTAGGATTGACGACCCTAGATGGATCATTGTTTGGGTAAATGATATAAAGGGAGGTGCCTTAGCTTTCCAAACCGGTTGTATGAATAGGTCTAATTAAGAACTTAGCTAACATGACCATGCACCGCATTGCATGTGCCTTTGGCATAGGAGTTGAGCACAGCGGGAGTTAGCATGTGCGACCGTGAGATGATATCGCAGAGGGAGTGCAGGCGAGGGCATGCATCATTAATACTTATCATCCTTGCATTAACCAAAGTACTTAGGAATGCCTGTTGTACTGCTTTATCATTACTGCTTGACTAAATTGATAACATGTTAACCTTTACTTTATAGTTCCACTGAATTAGCTACTCATTTCCACCTGGGGCAGTGTTTTAAATACCACCCAGACTCTGGTTTAGATGCAGGTGATGACAAGGTCTATACAACAGAGTTGGACTTCATAGGCGATGAGGAAGAGTTCTCCTACGTTCAACTATCGGGCGGATCTATGTAGATCTCATACCGATACGCAGGGGCTACTGGGATACTTGTTTAGTTGAATACATTTACTTTGCGCATTTTATATGATTAGAAACAACACATGTATATATTTAGCCCGATTTTATACTCATACTCTGAAATTCGTGAAACGTTTTCATAATTAAATACATATATTTCAGTCTTCCGCTTGCCAAATTACATTAACTCTGGAGTATGATATGCTGTTTTAGTATAATCCCATTCATGTTTACTGCATTGCTAATGGACGACATCTAAACATCATCATCCATGTTGCATAAGTGATGCGTTGGAACTCGGGAGTAGATCGTTGCTCAACCCCCGAATTTCAGGGTGTTACAGCCTTATTCAAGTGTGGTTGGCAGCTTCATGTGTGTCATGGTCTGTAAGAGACCGGATATTTCATATGTGATGGGTGTTGTTGGCAGATACATGTTTAACCTTGATAAGCAACACTGAGAGGTACTAAAATCAGGGGAGTAGTTAGTAGGCTATGTGGATTCAGATTACGTGAGTACTGTGGATAATAAGAAGTCAACTTCTGGTTACTTGTTTATGTTAGCAGGTGAAGCGATCAGTTGGATGTTAAAGTTTTAGACTGTGGTAGCTCTTTCCACAATCGAAGCTGAATATATGGTAGTGACAGAAGCATTCAAGGAAGTAGTTTGGTTGAGGGGAATAATAAATTAGTTGGGATTTTAGTAGGAGGTCGTGCTGGTTAATTGTGACAACATAAGCACGATCAATTTGGCAAAGAACTCAATTTACCATTCTAAAAATAAACATACTGATGTATGTCATCATTTTTTCTGACAGGTGCTTGAGGAATGAAGATTGACTCTTAAGAAGATCCACACAAGCGTGAATTCGACTGGCATGCTTACGAAGGTAGTTCCTGCAAAGAAGTTCAAGTTCTATATGACTTCTTCAGGTTTAACAAAGAGAGAGTGAAGATGGAGTGTGTACGAGAAGTGGTGATTGTGGAGTTATGATAGAGACAAGTAGAGATAGAGGATTGAGTATGGAAAATGAGCAATGGAGTGTGAAGATTAAAGACATAGTGGAGATTGTTATCTAATATCTTAAATCGGTCTGTAATAGGGTCTATCGATGACATCGACAAACCACTTTATTTAATCGAGTAGATGTCGATGCCATCAACAGATGCTCGATGCCATCGAAAAAAAAAAAAAAAAACCTAATTGATTGCTGGACAATTTTAGAGTTGTTGCTCAATGGCATTGAAAGTGTCTTCGTTGTCATCGACTGGTCATCGATGGCTGTTGATTCCATCAAAGGTGTGCACATAACTGCATAAGTGCGTGATTTGTTTCCTATTCCAGTCACGGTAGTGTGTGTGTGTGTGTGTGTATGTGTGTGTGTGTGTGTGTGTGTGTGTGTGTGTATATATATATATATATATATATATATATATATATATATATATATATATATATATATATATATATATATATAAGGTGTAATCGGGTTTACGGTAAGGTTAGGGGCTCTTTAAGACATGCTTAAGGGTTTGAGATGATTTTGGAGAGAAAAAGGCTTGGACTTTTCCTCTCGGGACTTTGATCAGTAAGCTTTTTCATCTCTTGTAATTTTGTTTTTCATATACATTCTCGCTTTGTGCCATGGTTTTTTCCTGCAAGAGTTTTTTCACGTAAATTCGGATTGTTCTTTGGTTGGATTTGCTTATGCGATTGTAATTGCTTTATTTGATTCCTCTCAGTGCGCTTTTGTGAGTCTCAACACCCACCTTAATGAATGTATTTCATATTCACGCTATCCATCCTTTTTTTTCAGCTCATTTAAGTATGTTATCCCATATCCAAATTTTGGTGGACTACACCATTGGAAAAAGTGGTGAATAACTATTAAAAACTTTTTGTAGGCCACAAAAGGTTTGAATCAAGCTAATCTTTGTATTTTCCCTTCATTCTGGTTGACCTTATTAATGGGTTGGATGGAAAATAAACATTACGGATCTGTTTATAGTGGGCCTTGGGAGGTTTTTAATGATGAGCATTCATTCATCACCGTTTCTTGTGGTGTAGTCCACTTGAGATTTGGATTTGCTTAATTTTTTGGGATGTGCCCTAAAATGAGCTGTAAAAATGGATGGACGGAGAAGATATACAACATATAATCAAGGTGGGTCATATGGTAAGGGTAACACCCACTAAGGTGTTATTTGCGGTAGATTTTTACTTAGGTTTGGATAGTCAAAATTTCTCACATTGATGGTCTAGATCGCCAGAAGGAATCCCACATGGATCAGCTTTGCTTTGGAAAGAAGAAACGGATATGGGTTTACGGGTTCGCGCACTGTTCGCGATCTCGTGCGGTTTCAAATTCGATTCCATGCACGTGCACCGGAGTTTAAGTTCAATTACACGCATGTGAACAATTAGAGAGGGGCAAGGTGTACTCACAGATCATGGCGTCCAATAACCCGGCAAACGGACGATTCGAATCATTGAAAGATGATTTCAATAAGTTATTCTTGATCGAATGGTTTAGAAGAGGTTTCGTTTGATTTAATGGTTGGATTGCCCTTAAAATCAGAATTGAGCATTCCATAGAGTTTTTTGATGAGTCTAGGTGTAGATGTACGATCAGTTGGATCACGATTTTATTCAATGTAAGTGCACGGTGAAAGGTGTGAGTGTAAATATTGAACTCCTTTATTATTTTATAAAGTGTTTCATCTATAGGGACTCTGGAATTAGGTATAAACGAGTCTTAGGGATCATATTTGGATCATAGAATGGGTTGTTGTGTGATTTTCCAGCATCTCATCTAATGGATATGATGCGAAATCTGATGGACAGTGAATCTTGCGAGTTAGGTAGTAAAATTGATGATGTCTGATTCAATTTGAACAACTAAGCATTGTTTGAAATTTCATCAAGATTGGAT
Organism: Magnolia officinalis; assembly: GCA_021015155.1. Lineage (NCBI taxonomy): Eukaryota > Viridiplantae > Streptophyta > Magnoliopsida > Magnoliales > Magnoliaceae > Magnolia > Magnolia officinalis. The sequence continues at coordinate 72,792,288 of JAJHSJ010000007.1, forward strand.
TTCTAAAAATAAGTTTTTGGATATTCAATATTGAGTAGGTTTGTGTACACCGTAGAGGATTTAGGATAATCAATGGCATGTTTCTAATTGTTGGATCTGAACTTTTAATTGTGTTAAACTTTTCTAAGTATATCAAGATTAAGTTGATGAGTTCAGAATCAAAGATCATATGTAAATGGGATGAGATTAGATCTTTATTGATCTTGAGATGATGCCATAGTCAGACAGGTTGATAGCTCAATATGTGCATGATGAATACTTTTTATTGTTTAGATCGATGATAGATCGAGTATAATACAATATATGGGTGTTCAAAATTTATTACAGTGTGTATGTGAACGTAAGGAGAAAAATACTGTGTAAAATTACACATGTTTACACATGTGCGATGGCACTCGTGTACCTACTCGTGGTGGAAATTTTCAGGATATTCCAAGCGACCAATCACTACCCAACACAACTACAGTTGAAAACCACTTCATACTTCATTCTTTTCATAAAATGATTTTTTAAGACATCCAAACAATATTTTAAGAAAGGAGAAGTAAAATGTCATCCAAACAACATTTCCAAATAAAATAAAAATTTTCAAGAACTAATTGTTAAAAGAGAAATGCTCCACTCCTGTTGTATTGGGACACTTCAGCTAGCTGTCTAATTCATAGCATTTGGTCCAACCCACATTTGATATGGGTTGCCTTGTAAATGTTGCATTGATCTAACAAAAATAACAATTTGCTCAATAGCCTTTAATATGAACGGTAAGATCACGAAAATACGTCGAGTAACCAATTTAATTAATTGTCTATTTATTAGGAGCCATCATGGAGTACTTATGGTTCTAAAAAATCACACTTTTTATTTTTATTATTTATTTATTTATTTATTTTGCGGCAGTTGTAACCATCCCATCCATGGCTTGGAAAATGGATGGCTATAAAAATAAAGCCAAATAAATGATAGATTGTATCACGGTATTTACACCTGACTTGACATTATTAGATTCAATAGCTAAAAAGCCAACACGTGGAGGTACTTCCATCTGGAAGATCAGGATGAGATCCTTGCAACTAATATAATCAGTAGAAAGAAGTCGTGCGAGGCCAGAATGCTTGTTGCCGAGGGACACGACATGTGAGGAAACATGAAAAAGCCATAATTTACATAACACCACTAAGAGAGAGCACGTAATGAAATAGCTAGTTGGTGATGATACGCTTTAGGAGATATGGTGAAATGTGATTGGCTACGCATATCTAACAACTGGCTGGAAACATGAAGATTATGAGAAGCCATCCTTTAGATAAAAGTGTAATTGGCTATGTTTGTTGATTAGCCAATTGATTAAGAAAAGATCAAGAAGAGTGATTCCAAATATAATTCTCCAGCAACTACCCTATGTGCTTATAAGTAAAGAGCAAATAATTTTCTAGGAACTGCCCTATGTGCCTACAAGTAAAGTAAAGAACAAAGAGCTCCGGCCACGCTGATCCAACACGACTCTCTTATAAAATGCAATGTTACCTATCCCTTGTCCCTTATGGACGCCTCTTTTTAATTTAGTCTAGTTTCAATCTAAATCCTCCACTACTAGCCAACAAAATGCTATAGAAAGCATGGATCGATTAGATTGCTTATCTCTCTATCTTATGTCCACGATTACACCGTTAGACTACTAGGAAGATCCATAAGTTTCAAATAGAAGGCCAATGAGGCTTTCTTACCTACTTAGAGATTTTGTAAGTTGTCTCGTTTATGAACTTCAACTCTGTGCGACAAATAGACAATTGTTTAACCATAATCGTCTCGCCTATGAAGCCCAAATGAGCAATGAATAGACAATCAAATCATGACAGTCTCATCTATGAAGTGAGGTCCCGAGCGGCAAACATATAGTCATTAGCCATGATAATTTCGCCTACAAAGTTTGGTTCCAAGTGATGAACAGACTGTCACCGCACCGACCATCTCACTTGCAAAGTGCGGTTCCAAACTATAAACATATTGTCATTCAACCACGACCATCGTACCTATTAAGCCTAGCTACATGGTGAAAAAATGGTTGAAGATCTGGCCGCCATCGACCATTTTGCCTACGAATCCCAATTCATGCCGAGTGATGAATAGATGACCATCTCGCGAACCACCATTGTCTTGCTTACAAAATTCAATCAAACAAATTGTCATTGTTAATGGTCATCTCGCCTATGCAGCCCAACTTAATGATGAATAGACTATCATGCCCGATGACCATATTGCCAACAAAGCCTGATATCTTGCTAGTGATGAGCCAACTATCTCTAGTTATTCATTTGTTTTTTTCTTTTCTATTTATCTTTATGCTTATTATAAGAATTTATTCAATATTAATAGAATACTTAATTTTAGCTATAGACGGTGTCCCTTAATCAATATTGCCTTATCATTGAACTGTACAAGTCATCACACACTTAATTGAAAGTCATTTTATTTGAAAGGTAAAAATATCTCACCTGAATGATGAACTCTCCCCTTCACAAGTGACTCAATATTTTGTAATTGGTAGCTGGATAGACAGTCAAACAGTCAGAACTCAGTCTTTTAGTCCATTCAACACCTAGGGTTATAGGTGTTTGGTTTGATTGGTTTGTGATGTAGAGCGGGTCGCGGACAATTACATGGCAAAGATGGATCAGAAAAGGCCCGGTCGGCGACAGAAGTGATCTGGACCATCAAACCTTCAATCAGGCGTATGTCGCAATCCGGGATGAGTTAGCCGACCTAAAATATATGATTTTGGGGCAAAACGAGCTACTTTAGCCAACCAACCCCGCTACGCCGGGTTGCGACGCTCGAAATTGCGAGAAACCCCTGATTCGACGGTCGTTTCCCTGTTTCAATTTCATTTTTACTTTAAATAGTAAGTTTTAGTTTGACTATAACTCTTCATCCGTCGGGCTTTAGGAGTTGCGCCCAACGTGAAAAGAGCTTAGAATAATTAGGGGAACGGTTTTGTGAAGCCAAATAGGACACTTACTATTTTTGGCCGAAAACCTTGCGCACTAGTAGACATCACGACCGTCTATAAATAGTAAGTTTACTATTTATAGTAAGTCGTGAATTCTAGGAGTTTTAGTTGTAGTTTGATTATGATTTCTTTCCTATTGCTTAGTACCCTTATTTAAAGGGTTGTGAACTCGTTTTTAGGCATTCATTAATCTATTTCAAATTTAATAGAATTTATTTCTATTTTCTGCTCTCTTTTCTCGTGGATTCGAGAAAGTCTCTGTGAGGAGTCCAGAGAAGTTCCGTGGATTAGGAATAGTTATCCTCTTGAGGAAGACGGTGCTCGACCTCACGTCCTTCCCTGCGTCAGTTTGGTATCAGAGTGAGGTTTCTCCTCGGATCGATGACTTCTAACGACGGGTCGGGCAACAATCCCATAGGCGGTGCTCCAGGAAATTTACCTTTAACGGCAACAACTTACGTACAGGCAGATCAACAAGAGAATCGGCAATCCATGCAAGGGCTGCAGGCTTCCATGGACCGCATAGCGAATCTCTTGGCAGAAACCCTAGGACAACTCCGTGTTCCTGGTGGTAATCCTCCACCGTTAATTGCTGAGACTCGTAATCGGCCTGATCGCAGGATAATACTGGCAGTGCATCCAAGGATCATGCCTGAGGACGGGGGCTCCAGTGAGGAGGAGATCGATGACATAATCTTTCAACACCCCAGACCAGGTGGCGATTGAGTAGATCGAGAATTCAAGATACGGGTTGATATTCCTAACTTCAATGGCCAACTACACATTGAGGATTTCCTCGATTGACTTTCTGAAGTTGAGCAATTTTTTGACTATATGGACATCCTTGAAGCAAAGAAGATCAAGCTGGTGGCCTACAAGTTGAAAGGAGGAGCGTCAGCTTGGTGGGAACAACTGCAACTCGCACGAACCAGGCAGATGAAAGCACCGATCCGCACATGGCAGCGGATAAAGCAGCTACTACGCGCCCGATTCCTCCCTAGCGATTACGATCAGGTATTATTCCAACAATACCAAAATTTTCGACAGGGTAGTCGGTCGGTGAGAGAGTACGCAGAAGAATTTTACCGCCTGGCGGTGCGTAACGATTTGGTCAAGACTGAATCGCAGCAAGTCGCCCGATTCAACGGTGGATTGCGTATAGCGATTAAGGATCGGGTCCAGATGCAGTCTGTCTGGACGATGAATGATGCGATCAAGTTGGCTACTCGGGCAGAAGCGCAACTTGAACATCCTAACACACGGACCTATCCTACTGCAAGGATTACTGCGGCAGGTCCACCTTAGGGAGCTCCACAGCCTAAGGGGAAGGAGCCCGTAGGAGCACGCAATCAACCTCCTACGTCTGAGAACCGAGATCAGGGAGGCGGGCAAGCTAGACCTCAAACGGGCGTCTCGACTGCTGCTGGTCTAAGTAGAATTCCGAACCCTTATGCTCGGCTAAGGCCCGACAGCTGCTTTCGTTGTGGCCAGCCCGACCACCTGTCAAATACTTGTCCCCAGCGAAAAGTGGCAAACCTTGCCATTAATGATGGTAGTGTTGATAACGCTTATGAAGATCCAGATATTGAAGAACAGGAGCATGCCATCGAGGACGAGGTAGATGATTCAGATTGGGTTCAACAAGATCACGGCGGGTCGCTCGTCGTGAGGCGGCTATTATATGCGCTAAGAAAAGAAGTGCATTCACAGCGGCATAACATCTTCCGCACTAGGTGTACGGTCAATCGAAAGGTTTGTGATGTGATCATTGACAGTGGAAGCAGCGAGAACATCGTCTCCAGGGGCATGGTGGAAAAATTGCAATTGCAAACAGAGCGTCATCCCTCTCCATATACAATCGGTTGGATCAAGAAGGTCAGCAAAACAAAGGTAACTGAACGGTGCACCATATCTTTTTCAATTGACAAACATTATAAGGATGAAGTAGTATGCGATGTGGTTGATATGGAAGCATGTCACATACTACTCGGTCGACCCTGGCAATCTGACCATGACGCCACTCATAAAGGGCGAGATAACATATATATATTCGTCAAGGACGGCCGGAAGACCATATTGGCCCCTATGGATCCAGAAGGACCACCTGAAACTTCTATAGTGGAGGGTCGTTTTCTCTTAACCATTCGGGACTTCGTGGAAGAATCCAAAGAAACAGGACAGACTTATGCATTAATTGTGAAAGGGGAAGAACTCGAGCCTACCATCATCCTTGAAAGACTGAGGCCCTTGTTACATGAATTCTAAGAAATCTGGCCCGAGGACCTTCCCGATGGGTTACCCCCTTTGCGAGATATCCAACACCATATCGACCTTGTCCCTAGGTCCAGTTTACCTAATCGTCCTCATTATCGAATGAGCCCGAATGAGTGCGAGATTCTGTAGGGATAAGTGGAGGAACTGATCCGTAAGGGTCTTATTCGAGAAAGCATGAGCCCATGTGCTGTACCAGCTCTGCTAACTCCAAAGAAAGATGGGAGTTAGCGCATGTGTGTCGACAGCCAGGCCATCAACAAGATCACCATAAAATACAGGTTTCCTATACCACAGTTGGATGATATGTTGGATATGCTAGAGGGCGCAAAAATATTCTCTAAATTGGACTTAAGGAGCGACTACCATCAGATTCGAATACAGCCGGGTGATGAGTGGAAAACAACTTTTAAGACCAAGGAAGGATTGTACGAATGGATAGTCATGCCTTTCGGTCTTTCTAATGCGCCTAGCACATTCATGAGGTTGATGAACCAAGTTCTGAAACCATTCATTGGGCAGTTCGTTGTGGTTTATTTTGATGATATTTTGATATAGAGTCAAGACGAAACCACCCATATGGAGCACCTCAAGAAGGTCCTTCAAGTGCTCACTGAAAATAAACTGTACCTCAATTTAAAAAAGTATAGCTTCATGACTGATAGCCTATTGTTTTTGGGTTTTGTGGTTACATCCACGAGCATTCGAGTGGATGAGGAAAAGGTGAAGACAATCAGAGAGTGGCCGGTTCCCAAAAATATTCACGAAGTGCGAAGTTTCCATGAACTAGCGACATTTTATCGTCAGTTCGTGAAAAATTTCAGTATCATTGTGTCACCGATCACAGATTACATGAAGAAAGGGCAGTTTCAGTGGACTGACGAAGCTGACAGGAGCTTTGCCGAAATCAAGTGCAGATTATCCACGACCCCGGTTCTTGTACTTCCCAACTTCGACAAACTGTTTGAAGTCGAATGTGATGCCTCATATGTCGGGATTGGGAGAGTTTTATCTCAAGAAGGTAGGCCGGTAGCCTTCTACAGTGAGAAACTTAGTAATGCACGCAAGAAGTGGTCTACATATGAGATCGAGTTGTACGCGGTAGTCCAGACACTACGACACTGGCAACATTATTTGATTCAAAGGGAATTCATACTTTACACGGACCATCAAGCCCTCAAATTTATTAATAGTCAAGCTAACATTAACCGTGTGCATGCTAGATGGATCTCGTTTTTGCAGGAATTCACATTTGTGCTAAAGCATAAGTCAGGGCAACAGAACAAAGTAGCCGATGCGCTGAGTCGCCATGCAACTTTGTTAGTCACTATGAGCAATGAAGTTGTCGGGTTCGATCGCCTCAAAGACATATATGCCGACGACGACGACTTCAAGGACGCATGGGTTAGATGTCTGGAAAGTCACCCCGGTGACTTACATATACAAGACGGGTTCCTTTTCAAGGGAAATCGACCATGTATCCCAAAGAGTTCGCTAAGGGAACAGATAATCCAAGAGCTACATGGAGGTCGCCTCAGTGGACACCTTGGGCGAGACAAGACGCGAGCTCTTGTGGAAAAACGGTATTACTGGCCGCAATTGGTACGTGATGTGGGAAAGGCAGTCCAACGCTATTATATTTGTCAGACTTCCAAGGAGCAATCTTATAATACGGGCCTTTACACCCCGTTACCCGTGCCTGACAGCCCTTGGGAGGATTTATCTATGGACTTTGTGTTTGGTCTCCCACGAACACAACGCGGCATGAATTCGGTGTTCATGGTAGTAGATCGTTTTTTCAAGATGTCGCACTTTATTCCATGCAAGAAGACTCTCGATGCAACACACGTGGCGAATCTATTCTTCAGAGAAATTGTGCGGCTACACGGGGTTCCTAAGAATATTACTTCCGACCGTGACACGAAGTTCATAAGCCACTTTTGGCGGACTTTGTGGACTCGATTCGATACACTCCTTCAGTTCAGCAGCGCGTACCACCCACAGACTGACGGTCAAACTGACGTTGTGAATCGCACGTTGGGAAACCTCCTTCGATGTATTTCAGGAGAAAAACCGAAGCAGTGGGATTTGACCTTGTCTCAAGCGGAGTTTGCATTCAACAACATGGTGAACCGCTCGACAGGAAAATCCCTGTTCCAGGTTATTTACGGACGAGAATCTTGCCACACACTAGACTTGGTCCCTCTGCCCAAGCTCCCAGGCATGAGCATTGCAGTAGAACATATGGCAGATAAAATCATGGGCATTCATGCGGAGGTACAGAACAAGCTACATGCCTTGAACGAAAAGTACAAGGAGCAAGCGGACAAGCATCGACGACAGAAAGTGTTCGAGGTGGGCGACCAAGTAATGGTTCATCTGCGCAAGGAAAGATTTCCGACCGGAACGTACAACAAGTTGAAGAATAAAAAGATTGTACCAGTACCAATCATCCAAAAGATCAATGACAACACTTATGTTGTTGATCTTCCAGATGATATGGCGATCTCACGGACTTTTAATGTCGCGGACCTGACCGAGTATCATGAACCAGAGCATAATGATAACTCGAGGACGAGTTCTTTTGAAGTGGAGGAGACTGATGTAGAGCGGGTCGCGGACAATTACATGGCAAAGATGGATCAGAAAAGGCCCGGTCGGCAACAAAAGTGATCTTGACCATCAGACCTTCAATCAGGCGTATCTCGCAATCCGGGATGAGTTAGCCGACGTAAAATATATGATTTTGGGGTAGAACGAGCTACTTTAGCCAACCAACCCTACTACGCCAGGTTGCGAAGCTCGGAATTGCGAGAAACCCCTGATTCGATGGTCGTTTCCCTGTTTCAATTTCATTTTTACTATAAATAGTAAGTTTTAGTTTGACTATAACTCTTCATCCGTCGGGCTTTAGGAGTTGCGCCCAACGTGAAAAGAGCTTAGAATAATTAGGGGAACGGTTTGGTGAAGCCAAATAGGACACTTACTATTTTTGGCCGAAAACCTTGCGCACTAGTAGACATCACGGCTGTTTATAAATAGTAAGTTTACTATTTATAGTAAGTCGCGAATTCTAGGAGTTTTAGTTGTAGTTTGATTATGATTTCTTTCCTATTGCTTAGTACCCTTATTTAAAGGGTTGTGAACTCGTTTTTAGGCATTCATTAATCTATTTCGAATTTAATAGAATTTATTTCTATTTTCTGCTCTCTTTTCTCGTGGATTTGAGAAAGTCTCTGTGAGGAGTCTAGAGAAGTTCCGTGGATTCGGAATAGTTATCCTTTTGAGGAAGACGGTGCTCGATCTCATGTCCTTCCCTGCGTCAGTTTGATTCAAGTCACATTAAAGTTTGGTACACCTGACACATACGCAATGACTAAATTTGAGCCAAAAACATTGAACTTTGCCAATTTGGTATAACAGGCCTTAGTGTGTTATGACTTAATGGACAGTTCAATCTATTACTATCCAAGTGAACTTATGCAAGTAGGCACACTATAACTCAGTGTGCATCGATTGCACCCGAGCATTTCTCTTTCTACAGTTATCATTTTCATAGAAATTTATTTAATGAAAAAAATCATTTCAAGATTGTAATCTAAACGAACCCCAAGATTTTATAAGCAGAAAAAGGCAAATCTGTAGAATCTAACCATAGTTTTCTGCCCACTGCACACATTCAAGAGATGGTTATTGCCATCATTCTCACAGCTCATTGTCAACAGCATTTACTAATAATGGGCACGTTCATGAATTGTGGGCCACACATGCATGACTGAGTGGACTCCTAAAATAAAAAGTTAAATCAATGGTCCAAGAGTCATTTGGACCTTTTATTCGGTGGTAATTTATATGAATAAGCAATTTGACTGCACGTGAGAATCGTATTTGGTCTGAATTGGAATCCAACTCATATAATGGTGGTTAGTGGTCGGTGCTACGTGCACCCCACTATGATGTATGTGTTTTATCCACGCCGTCCATCCATTTTGAAAGATAATTCTCGGAATTGATCCTAAAAATGACGTGGATATAAATCTCAGGTAGACCACACCATGGGAAAATAGTAGTTATTGAATTCCACCATTAAAAACCTCCTAGGGCACACTGTAATGGTTATTTGACATCTAACCTGTTGATTAGGTCATACAGACTTGGATGAAGGGAAAAAATATATATCAGCTTCATCCAAAACTTTTGTGGCCCCCCAAAATTTTTTTAATGGTGGGAGTTCAATCAACACAGTTCAGTCCACTTGAGATTTGGATCAAGCTCGTTTTTGGGCTCATACCATAAAATGATCTGTGAAAATGGATGAACGGAATGGATGACACACATACATCATGGTGGGGCCCACAGAGCACCGACCATCAACTACCGGGCTGGTGGCAGGGGGAGTAGCCCATCCGTTCTCACCCAAAAGCCCCTTGTTGTGAGAAGACAATGTGATTCCAGTTCAATCAATTCCAATTCTTATGGATTCCAATGCAGATTAAATACACGCTCCCATGCAGCATGTTGCTCACCTCATTGGTGGGCCAGCTGGATTTTTGTGGCTTGGCCACATGCACTGAAGGGACCATCTATTAAACGGCTAGGATCTCGCAGACATGTTACGTGTGCCGTATTGGCATTTATGGTGCGTTGCTTTTGGCGCTTGAAGATGAGCGTCTGAAGTTAACACAATACAGTTCAATTGACTCTGTTTTTCTTTGGTAGAAAGTCACGCTGCATTTTCAAAGGCAGCCAGTTGAAAGCAGAAAAGCTTTGATACTCTGAAGTGTGATAGTTCATGCTCATGCACTCCAAAGATCGTCTATATGGAAAAATAAAATATAAAATCAAGTTAGGCCGTCCAAATCCTGGAATCTATTTCATATGAGATCCTAACTGTCCGATTAAAAGACATCTTATGGACGGTTGAAATAGATTGTCAATGGTCCGGATTTAATAAAAGAGAGGTTTGAATGGCCCAATCAATATCATTTTAAGATTATGACGTAACCAGAAGGGGTTCAAAATTTGTACGGTTTACCTTCACTTAGATGCATGCTACACGTATAATTTATTAGTGCATGTGTATCAAATATCACACTCTGTCAGAGTATTAAATAATTATCCAATGAGCCTTATTTTACAATATTCACTATAACGTGTCATCCACGAGAATGCCAGATTGCCTTTAGGATAATAAAAAAAGAACAAAGAAAGAAAGAGAAAAACATAGATGCTCTGGAAGACTGATAGATGATACACCAGCACCTAGAAATACATACAAGTTGCTTATGTGAAATTCAGATAATTCAAGCTAAACCGTCCAAATCATGAGTCCCACTTTAGATATATCATAAACATGAAATTACACTTATGAGATTATCCAACAATCGAACTGGTGGACATTTATTGGACGGTCATAAATGAAACATATATCCAAATGTGGTGTTTCATCAAACAAGTGTCCAAGGATCAAAGGTTAGGATTATTTAAATCAAATCTGATTATGGGAATGTAACTTAGAGACAATGGCTTCTAAAACTTGTTCCCTTTAATTTGAGCTGATGTGTACCATAGATACAATATCTAAAGCCTGCATATGAGGCATCACATTCTGCCAGAGTATCGAAGAGCTTCCCATGCAATTAAAAAAAAAGAGAAATTTCCGACTGTGGACCCCACCTTTTATCCCGTGGTTTTTATGAAGCAATACAAACTTAACATACGCAGTTGGACCTCATCGTACGGACACCAAATTTGAGGACGAAAATACTCCCGCCTTCCTCTGGGTGGCGTGCAGAGACGAGCACTGACGGACGGGCCGGCGTGGGGAACGCAGGTGGGGCCCGCTGTAATGTTTGTGAGAAATCCTCTATTTCTAAGTTCATTCACAGGGTTACAAAGACCTGGATGAAGAGGAAAAACAAATTTCATAATGACCCAAAACTTCTGTAACCCCTGAAAGGGTTTCAATGGTAGACGTTCAATTTCCCACTGCCTTTTACAGTGTGGTCCACTTGATAGCTAGATCTGTCTTATTTTTCACATCAAGCCTTAATACAAGTTCGCCAAATAGATGGACGGTTTGGATATAACACATACCTCATAATGGGACCCATGAAAATTGGTGGGGATTACAACGAAGAAAAAGAAGAAGAAGAAAAAAAAAAAAACATGCCAGCGAGTTGGGGTCGACCGGGTTGGGACCGGTCAACCGGGCCAGAGAAGAAAACCACGGCCAGCAAGTTGGGGTCGACCAGGTTGGGACCCGGTCGACCGGGTCAGAGCTTGGCCTATCGCTACGGATTATAACCGTAGCCATAGCTGTAGTGCTATGCACTTTTTTCTCTTTTTTATTTTTATTTTTTACATGGAGAACATTTTCCCCTTTACATTTTTCTATAGTACATAATTATATAAATATGTATATATAAGTATATAAAATTATTTTTCTATCTTTTAATTCATTTCTTTGTCTATTTATTTAACAAGCATATCTCCTAAACTAGAATGATTTACTTAACTTACCATATATGATTTTGGGGTAGGAGAAGCTAATTTAGCCAACCAACCTATTTATTTTTCAAGATTCCATCGGGTCGATGGTCAAAAATCTATTTCATTCAGCTCGTGATCAACTTCAATCAACATCGATGGTTCGGGTTGGTGCTCAACCCTAACCCAACCCAAGGTTCCTATACTTAAACCTTGACCCAACCCAACCCAATCTTGGGTTGGGAATTCTCAACCCAAGCCCAACCCAAGAGGGCTCGACGGGTTGATTGGGTTGGTCGGGTGTATATGTACTAATATTTTTGTTATTACATTAGTTTATTATATTTCAATATAGGACTTATTTTTTGTATCTATGATTTTATTAATTATATACGTGATTATTCATTATAAAGAACTTCATTTTTTTCTTTAAAAAACCAAGCTAAAATATAGGACTACTCCTTTAAAAAGTCATGTAGCACAACACACAATTTATTTGGGAGAGAGAAATCCGGCATATCTTGTTAGCGTGAGTCCTTGGAAATGACGTGGACAAATGAGACCCAACATCACTAGTGTACTTTCTACACAAACAATCCACACTCAATTATAATTTATAAGTAACTAATATATTGATCGGGTTCGGGTTGGGTTGGGTCGGGCAACCTCAGACCTCAACCCAAGCCCAACCTAAGTTTTATCGGGTTGGTGTTTGTATAGCCCAAGCTTGAGATTGGACCCGATATATCTTACCCGAGCCTAACCCAATGTCGGGTCGGTCGGGTTGAACCCGCTCAACTTTCAGCCGTACATGAAATTGAGCGAGGCAAACATGAAAATGAGCAGAGTAAGCATAAAAAAGAGTGAGGTAAACTGAAGTATGAGCGGGACAAACTAGAAAAACAGCGAGGCAAACTGAAGTATGAGCAGGGCAAATTAGAAAAACAGCGGGGCAAACTAGAAAAACAGCAAGGGAAACATGAAAAACAACGAGGAAAACATGAAAAACAACGGGGCGATTTTCATGCTTGCCCCGCCGATTTTCTAGTTTGCCCCGCCGTTTTTCATGCTTGCCCCGCCGATTTTCTAGTTTGCCCCGCTGTTTTTCATGCTTGCCCAGCCGATTTTCTAGTTTGCCCCGCCGTTTTCTAGTTTGCCCCGCCGTTTTTCATGCTTGTCCCGCCGATTTTCTAGTTTGCCCCGCCGTTTTTCATGCTTGCCCCGCCGATTTTCTAGTTTGCCCTGCCGTTTTCTAGTTTGTCCCGCCGATTTTCTAGTTTGCCCCGCCGTTTTTGCCTCACCGTTTTCTAGTTTGCCCCGCCGTTTTCTAGTTTGCCTCGCCGATTTTCTAGGCTACGGATATGGCTACGATTATAATCCGTAGCTATAGATTCTTTTTTCTTATTTATTTATTTATTATTTTATTTTTTTGCTGTTGTAATCCAACCGCCTTTTGTGGGTCCCATCATGAGGTCTGTGTTATATCCAAACCGTCCGTTGATTTGGCAAGCTCATATTAAGCTTGAGACGTAAAATAAGACAGATCTAACTATCAAGTGGTGGGCCCTACAAAATTTTTAACGGTGAAAATCAGTTTTCCCGCTGCTCTTTGTGGTGTGGTCCATTTGATCTGGATATGATTTTTTTTTTTTTTTTGGATAATGCTCCGAAATGATCTCTAAATATGGATGAACGTTGTGGATATAATAAATACATAGTTGTGGGGCTATGTAACTGTGATCTCTTTTGAGTCGTTCGTACAACTCTTGGCTGGAGGAGCGTCAGCGTTCGTCTTCGAAAGGGAGGGGTATTTTTGTCCTCAAATTAGTTGTCCGTACGCGCAGGTCTAAGTTGCAAACCAAGGTTTGTCTTCCATCATAAAAAAACAGCTAGATAAAAGGTGGGGTCCACAGTCCTAAATTTCTCTTCCTGTAATGTGGTACACTTGAGATTTGGATATACCTTGTTTTTGGTCTCATACCATAAAATGATCTGGAAAAATATATGGATGGCATGGATGAAAAGCCTACATCATGGTGGGGCCCACAGACCACCGACTGTCCGCCATTAGCTGGTGGCAGGGGGAGTACCTAATCCGTTTCCGTCAAAAGGAGGGGTATTTTCGTCCTGAAATTCTGACTCCGTACGAGGAGGTCCGCTGCTCTAAGTTTAGGAGATATGCTTGTTAAATAAATAGACAAATAAATGAATTAAAAGATAGAAAAATATTTTTATATACTTATATATACATATTTACATAATTATGTATTAAAGAAAAATGTAAGGGGGAAAACATTCTCCTTGTAAAAAATAAAAATAAATAAAAATAAAAATAAAAAAGAGAAAAAAGTATATAGTACTACATTTTGGCTACGGTTATAATCCGTAGCGATAGACCCAACTCTGACCCGGTCGACCGGGTCCTATCCTGGTCGACCCCAACTCGCTGGCTACATTTTTTTTTTTTTTTTTCGTTGTGATTCCCACCGATTTTTGTGGGTCCTATTATGAGGTATGTGTTATATCCAAACCGTCCATCTATTTGGCGAACTCGAATTAAGGCTTGAGGTGAAAAATAAGACAAATCTAACTATCAAGTGGACCAAACTGTAAAAGGCAGTGGCAAATTGAACGTCTACCATTGAAACCCTTTTAGGGGTTACAGAAGTTTTGGATCATTATGAAATTTGTTTTTCCTCTTCATCCAGGTCTTTGTGACCCTATGAATGAACTTAGACGGGGATGATTTCTCACAAACATCACAGTGGGCTCCACCTGAGTTTCTAATGGTTGACGCTCACTCAACACTGTTTCCGGTAATGTGGTACACTTGAGATTTAGATATACCTCATTTTTGGTCTTATAACATAAAATGATCTGGAAAAATAAATGGACGGCATGGATGAAAAGTATACATCATGGTGGGGTCCACAGACCACCGGCCATCCGCCATTAGCCGTGACAGGGGGAGTACCAAATCCGTTTCCGTCAAAAGGAGGGGTAAGTTCGTCCTGAAATTCTGACTCCGTACGAGGAGGTCCAAGTGCGTATGTTAAGTTTGTATTGTTTCAAGAATATCCAACAGATAAAAGGTGGGTACACAGTCATAAATTTCCCTAAAAAGAAGGCAAGATTAGAGCATGGCGTGTTATATTGTTTAAGTTGACTGAGGCTGGAGAATGTGGCACGTGTTACATTGAATCCATGCCGTACAGTCCATTCAACATGTGAATGTCATGCTTGAATTTTGTGGGACCCATGACGCGGGACCCATGACCTACACTCGAAAGTGTCACTGGTTTCTGACTGAATTGTGTGGTAAAAGAAGGCTGACTGAATTGTGTGGTAAAACAAGCATTTTCCTGGATATAAAATAATAATAATAACAATAAAGAAAGAAAAATGAAGTACTTTTCTTATGACCGGACTTTTTGGTAGACGGAATTGCATGGTGACCCTAACACCACGTGGTTACATGGTGTTAGGACTCTGTGGGGCCCGTTATGACGTATGTTTTTTTTTTCTGTCTATGTGTCCGGAAGCTTAAGTGGACCACACTACAATGTGATAATGATGTCCACTATTGAAACTTTCTGAGGGCACACCGAGATGTTAATTTATCATCCAACCTCTTAATAAGGTTTTGTAGACCTAAATGAAGGGAAATCATAAGTTTCAGCTTGCTCCAAAACTTATGTGGTGCCTGAGAAATGTTCGATGGCAGGAATTCAATCCTCATAATTTACTTTGGTGTGGTTCACTTGATATTTGGATATGCTTTGATTTTAGCCTCGTACCCTAAAGTGAGCTGACAAAATGGATGGATGGAGTTAGGGCTGAAAGACGGGCAAGTTCAACACGACCGACCTGTGACTGACCTAACATTGGGTTGGTGATGTAGAGTGGGTTGTGGACAGTTACATGGCCAAGATGGATTAGAAAAGGCCCGGTCAACCTTATCTCGCAATCCAGAATGAGTTATCTGACGTAAAATATATGATTTTGGGGTAGAACGAGCTACTTTAGTCAACCAACCCCGCTATGCTGGGTTGACAACCAGGATTTGCGAAATACCCCTGGATCAAAGTTCGTTTCCCTGTTTTAATTTCGTTTTTACTATAAATAGTAAGTTTTAGTTTGATTATAACTCTTCATCTGTTGGGCTTTAGGAGTTGTGTCCAACGTGAAAAGAGCTTAGAAAAATTGGGAGAACGGTTTGGTGAAGCCAAATAAGATACTTACTATTTTTGACTGAAAACCTTACGCACTAGTAGACATCATGAGACATCATGACTGTCTATAAATAGTAAGTTTACTATTTATAGTAAGTCACGAATTCTAGGAGTTTTAGTTGTAGTTTGATTCTGATTTCTTTCCCATTGCTTGGTACCCCTATTTAAAGGGTTGTGAACTCGTTTTTATTCATTCATTAATCAATTTCGAATTTATTAGAATTTATTTCTATTTCTTGCTTTCTTCCCCCGTGGATTTGAGAAATCTCTGTGAGGAGTCCAGAGAAGCTCTGTGGATTCGGAATAGTTATCCTCTTGAGGAAGACGGTGCTCGACCTCACGTCCTCCCCTGCGTCAGTTGGGGTCGGGCAGGATGTATCTGGTTTGGTCTCAGGCTTGGGCTATCTATGCAAACACCAACCCGATAAAACTTGGGTTGGGCTTGGGTTGAGGTCTCAGGTTGCCCAACCCAACTCGAACGTCACACATATACACACACGTACGTTAAAAGGATTGGATTGTTGTATTATAAATACATTTTATACACAAGTGGTGGTGTAAATTTTAGATAAACATAGTATAAACCATATACCAATCCTATGAGAATAAAGAATCTAAGAGGCGTAAACCTTTATTGTGATAACGTCCAAGAAGGTTTTGATAGTAGGCATTCCCCTACCTTATCTCTTTGTCTTGTGGCCCATTTAAACTTTGTATCTACCTCATTTCTTGGCCCATATCCTAACAAATCTGGCAAGATAGAAGGATGGAGTGGATTTCCCATAAATATTACAGTGGTCCCCACACAGTTTTCATCGCAAGCCAACTTAAAAAAGGACTCCCGCAAGCAATGTGGTGACGGGAAGTTTCTGTTTTCCTTCATTTTTGGGTTACGGAAGTCACCCATGTTAGGAGGGTTGCCGTTCACCAAATCTAGGTCATCCATCAAGACCAACCCTTCGACCATCTCATTGATCCAAACTTCATTAAAGTAACCACCGTATTTTTATTTTAAATTAAATTATTTAAATTTGAGCGAGATTTTTCGCAACTCCCTCTTATCTCACCCTCATCCCTAAAATAAATATCTTGCATCCCTACTCGAACTAAACTAAATAAAATAGGAAAACTTATGCAGAGAAAACAGAGAGAAATGGAAGATTTGGGAGCTCATATTTATACGTAACATTTTATTTTATGTTCATTTTCTTTGTGCATTTAATATATTTAATTTTTCTCGATCTATGTAATGAACGGTGTGGATTGGCCATATGTTCATTACATTGATTTGTGGGTAGATACAATATAAAGACAATGAAAAGCTAAGACTCCATGCGAAGTTTCTTGTCGCAAAGATTGATTTGTGTGCATTTGGTTGTCTGGTCAGATCTGTACGGATCATACGATCACTAAGGCCAAAATATACGAGGGCTTTAACTTCTAGTTCGATCCAACCATCAGATGTGCCACATTAGTCAAATATAATTGTATACATTAATTTGTATATTTGATTCTAGGATGGGTGATCGAACATATGGGATCTGATCCCTACCTTTCATATACATTCTGGGATAAATCTATCTTGACATCCAAAATTGCGGATGGATTCGATCGTCTGGTGGGCCACAATAATGGTAAGAAGGGTATTTTTAATATGATCTTTAAGAAAATGTAAATCTTAGACGGTATAGATATGGATAATTCATTGGATTTTTCTTAAATCGGTCAAGTGGAAACTAATAAATGGTTTGAATCTGATCCAAAGATGTAAATAATCCATGAATCTACGAATAAAGGAAAAACTCTCTCAATATTAAATTGATCTTCAATCAGGAACTTATTAAGAATGTACAAGTTCTTTAAGGTTAGTTGAATAGTGGTTAGCCATCTAAGGCGATTAATCAAAGGTGACCCCACTATATAATGAAATTGGATCAAACAATAATGTGGTGTATATGATTCTTAGGATTTCTGAATTCAAATCAATCTTACCATCTTGTGAATTTTTTACTATTAGATCCAGGTGAGTAATCCCAAGATGTCTCATGTTCATGAAAATTAAAATAGAATTGGTTGCATGGTTGATTGATTGATGTATTATTTTGTTGATTTAACCGTTGGTAATATATGAAATTGTGTCACATGCTAATCTATGGTCTCACATTTAATTACTGAAAACACGATGGAATCACATACGTATATTCTTAATAAGACAAGTATTTATGAATAGCTACAAAATGATGAAATCATACATCGATCCCTGGGACCTCCCTGGAAGAAACGTCGATCCTAGTAGATCGTTATCATATGCGGACTATGACCAAGCCTACTAGAAGGTGGAAACCTACTCAATGGGTGGATGCGAGTTGACGATTTTCAACTCGAGCATATGGAGGATCACCTCATCTGATGCATTCATATATCATGTGCATTCATGCCATTTTGCATTCTACATCTTATACTATTTCAATTGGTATGTACATGAACCATGCTGAGTTATTTCATTAAGCCTGCCCCGCTTACCCTTTTATTGATGGAAAAATCATACAGATGGAGATACAGTTGGTGAAGTTACTTAGGAACTACTACATGTAGTGAAACCTGAACATGACCCACGGGAAACGTGGTCATATTTGTTCGGAGATGAATTGGTAGCATTAAAACTTTTTTAAACATATAATTTTATTTAGGATAGTTGATTTTAGCATTTCACATAGTAGTAATAATTATTGGATTTTAAGAATTTGATTTGGTTCCATTTGATTTAGACATTTTAAGATCGGAATGAGCATATTTTTAGTTGGTTGCTAAAAGCAATGAATAATAGTCAG
Organism: Magnolia officinalis; assembly: GCA_021015155.1. Classification (NCBI taxonomy): domain Eukaryota; kingdom Viridiplantae; phylum Streptophyta; class Magnoliopsida; order Magnoliales; family Magnoliaceae; genus Magnolia; species Magnolia officinalis. The sequence goes on from JAJHSJ010000007.1 coordinate 72,811,118, forward strand.
AATTGATGTTATGTGAGTAAGTGTGGAGATCTATATGTGCAGAGTGTTTTGTTTTTTTTTTTTTTTTTTTTTTTTTTTTTTTTTTTTTTTTTTGGGTTAGCTTGTTAGTACACACCCATGTTAGTACACACACTCCATGTTAGCCAACCCCACTAGGGATCAATACCAAGACCTCATGTGTTGAAACGGGGTATCTCCACTTAGTCTGCCAGTTGAGCTATGGATCTATATGTGCATAGTTGAATATCGCTAAGAGTTATGTATGTGTGAATGAAAATTGATAGACTTGGGTAGAACTTAAAATGAACGTAATTCTCATATATGATTAAACCGATCAACATATTAAATTAGTACACTTTGTGTACAAGTTACAAACCAAAACTCGAGTTTGAAGGTACACACTTTGTATCCGAATTTTGGAGCGTGACAGGCTGTCCCAAGCCATAGGCTCATGCAAACCAAACCCGAACCAGAGTATAACCGAGCTTAGGTGAGCGAATGCTGAAGAGACAATTAACCAAGCCTAGGATGGAAGTGCAGAGTCACAAGCATAGGGAAATTGACCTAATGAGCAAACGCGCGAGCCAATGAGCGGACGAGCGAGCCGGGTGCATAAACAACTTTTACGGTGCACCATGCGGCGGTTTTTAAGCAAAGACAGTGGTGGCAGTGCCGTCTTTTAGTAGAGATAGGAGTGGCACCACCATGTTTATGCAAAAAGCTGACACTCGGCTCAATGTGGTCCGTCGGCTACTCAATCTAGACCATTGGTTGCTTTCAGTGATGATTTTAGCCTCTCAAATCGATTGTCACCCAAATTATAAAGTCAAGTAGTCATGTTTTGATTATGGGATGTCAACACCCATTTATGTTAGACGTAGTTTGCGGCCTGCTATACATAGATAGACCTGGTCAAGGCACATGTTCTATGTGGCCCATCATCATGCATGTGTTTTATTCATGTTGTTAATCTGTTTTTCCATATCATTTTAGGGCACGAGCCCATAAATGAGACAGATTTAAGGCTAAGTAGACCACACATGAAAGATTCCATCATTAAAAACTTCCGGGGAGTGCACAAGTTTTTATCAAGCTGATATTTGTGTTTTCCCTCCATCCATGTCTATGTGACCTTATGAACAGGTAAGATGGTCAATAAATATCATGGTAGGCTTGCAAAGATTTCAATTGTAGGTGTCATTGGACTGCAGTATGATCCACCTAACTTTTGCCTCAATGATCAGAGAAAATAGATGCACATTGTAATAAAAACCCATACATCATGGTGGGCCTCACAGAACCCTTGACCGAGTCAGGGGCAGGACGCAATTTGCTTCACCGGTGTTAGTCCGCCCCAACCGAATCAGCTCTGCAGAGCTTTTGTTCGTTGGTCGCAACGGATTACGGTGGATGCAGATTGCATCCTTACCGGTCTCTAGCCACGGACAGTCAGTTTTGTGAGTAAGCCCACCGTAATATATTTGTTTATCTATGGAGTCCATTCATTCTCTCCTATCATTTTAAGGTATGAACGTAAAAATAAGACAAATTCAACGCTAAGTATACCATACTGCAAATAATTTTTACATTTAATACTTTGTGCATTTAATGTAGCCTATTCTTATCATTTGGTGTGGTTTTTGAGTGTTAGATCTGCTTATTTTTGTTCACATACCTTAAAATGATATGAGAGATGGGATGGACGGCAACCATATACAGATACATCACGGTGGGCCTGACGGTTGGAGTAGGACGCAATCCGCGTCTGATTATGGCGACCTTCCCAATTCCTTGAGACACGTGTCATGTATGCACACCTCGGAATAAAATGACCAGAGAACACCTTACACGTGTACATAATGCACACGTGTGCAGGATCAGACCGGTTCATGATGCAAATATCTCCTTCTACACTACACTACATGCAATCTAAAACCATTTGGTGGGATTAGAAGGGATTAGGTGGGATGGGATTCATATAGTCTTGTGCCAATTCCACCCCATATTTGGGAAGAATAGAAAAGTTTGGAATTAGGTTGTCCCGTGCCAATTTCACTCAATTTTAACAAGTTGTGTGGGTCCCACCATGATATGTGGGCAATATCCACACCGTCCACCCATTTTTTGAGATTATTTTAGAGCATGGGCCAAAAAATCAGGTAAATCTAAACCTCAAGTGGACCCACCATAGAAAGTAACGGGGATTGAATACTTACAGTTGAAAACTTCTTTGGGGCTACATAAGTTTTAGATCTACCTCAATTTTAGGCCCATGCCATAAAATGATGTTATAAAACAAATGAACAGTTTAGATATAACATATGTATTATTCTCATTTATTTCAAATGATGGTGGGTATATCCATTCAATGTACCACTGTATTGCCAACAAAGCTGGGAGTTAATCTTATCCCATTGGAGCAAGGGACCATATCTGCCGGGGGGTAATAATTATGTTTTTTGGAATCCCATCCCACCTAATCCCAGACGCGGATTTCCAGCAAAAGCCTTTCGCAGTAAGTTCCACTCAAAGATGATGGGTGAGGCCTACGACCATGTTTGTAGGAAATATACTCTGTTTATCCATTTGGATAGCTCATTTTAGGATAAGTGACCAAAATGAGATATATCCAAAACTCAAGTGGGCCACATCAGAGGAAACCGTGAGGATTCACTGAGAACCCTGAAACATTTTTATGACCATAAAAGCTTTGTTTTTTTCAGGTTAGTTTTTTGTAATTTCATTTCATCTATGTGGTAATGACCTTATAAACGGTTTGGATGGTATATAAACATCAAGGTGGATCTTAGGAAAGTTTCAACTGTAGGTATTTCTTTTCCCAATTTTCCCTCTGGTGTGGCCCAATTGAGTTTTGGATCCACCTCAATTTTGGTGGCTTGTCCTAAAATGAGCTCTCCAAACGGATGAACGGAGTATATTTCCTACAAACATGGTGGTGGGCCCCATCCATCATCCTTGCGCAGGAACTTCGCAGGAAATCCGCGTCCCCTAATCCCTTCTAATCCCACCGCCCAAACACGCCCAGCAGTTTCTCGTGCCTGAAAAATGGCATTGATCATCTGGTCTTCAAGACGTAATTGTACGGCTGAAATGACCAGTTACTCGTGGACGCCAACGTGCACCGTTGGTCAGCTTCTTTTCACGAACACGTGTTTCAACGGAGAGTTCCTGTAGGGCGCGGCGGCTTCAGTGGTGCCCCTGATCCACCGAGTTCGGTGGATCCCTGACCGTGGGGCCCACCTTGATGCATATTCCTTACATCTCCATCCGTTTTGAAAGGTCATACCTCAGTGGAGCAGAGAACAGGAAACCGGGGTGATTGAATACCTACCGTTAAAAACTTCTCGGAGGTTATCCAAAAATTTTGTGGCTCAGAAGAAGCTTTTAATCGTAAATCACCATTATTTCTTAGTGAGTCCACCTAATATTTGAATATAGTTATTTTTAGGATCATGCCCTAAATGAACGGTCAAAACAGATGAACGGTGTAGACGTAAGGCACATACATCAGGATGGGTCCCTTAACCTACATCAAGGGTAAGGGCCACATCATCTTGGGTGAGACCAGGTTCTCAACTAATCGGCTTCCATCGGGCCGGGTAACCTAAGGGCCTGTTTGGGAACATGGATTTGGAACCTCCTGGATTTGAAACCTTTGGATTTGAAATCCTTGGAGCGTGTTTGGCATATTTATGCATGTATATTTATCAGGTTTGAATTTTATTATCAAATCAATTTTAACATCTCTAATTAGTAATATATGAAAATTTTGACCCAATGGTTATAATAAACCTGCTGAAATACATGCTTTGTCCGAAAATGATGAAACTCTAAGTCATGGATGGGCCACAAGCACAAGATCATGTCCAAGTGACTAACCAACGATTTTTAATCGTTGATTTACATAGACAATGTTTGGACGGTGCTGATCATCATATTAAAGTAATTATAGTGATGCAATTGATAATCTAATTGTTTTTTGATATCATTAGTGGGCCATGTGCCCAATAAAATAATAGTATGGTAACATACATATTACATGTGCAATTATTGAAAGGATTTTAGGTGTAATCCAAGCACTCATTGTGGATTTAAAACCCCCTATTTAAGAAGATTTAAAACCCCCTGTTTACTTTATGCTGCTAAACAATTAGGGGATTTGAAATCCCCCAAATCCACGGTGCCAAACGACCCCTCAAGCTATGTGGGGCCCATCGCAGTACCCCCTTACATCCACTCATTTCATCAATTTATTCGGAGTAGGCAATACTATAAGAAATAATATGGTAGAAACATCCACCAGTGACATTTTTCTAAGGCTCACTATAATGTTTATATGCCATCCAATCCATTTTGTGGGTGATTCCCAACTAGGGGTGTACACAAACCGAGTTAGCTCGTTTAGCTTGTTCGACTTGACTCGAAAAAGCTTGATTTGACTCGGTTTGAAGTTGAGTTTGAGCTGATTTTTTTTACTCGAAAAAACTTTGAACTGAGTTTGAGCTCGACTCGACTCCGATCGAACCCCAACTCGAATCAAACTCGTTCAGTGACTTGGTTACTCTGATATTGATTTTGCTCACCAAGCGTTTGATGAAATGACTCAACGAAGTGTTGGTTGGAAGGTATGTATATGAAACAAATACCATTTTTTCTTGATTTTGATGTTGCTTATAAGGTGTTTGATGAAATACTTGTTAACAGTTACTATTGTTTTACATACAGTGAGAAATTGAAAATACGCTGCATGTGTTTGTGAAGATGCCGCATAGGCTCGATTTTGGCTCGAACTGGCCGGAGCTGTTGACCTAACTAAGCCGAGTTGGCCAATCAGGCTCGAGGATTGAGCCGAGCCAAGTTCGAGCTGGGGTCACCTAATAGCTGAGCTAAGTCGAGCTGAGGCCAGCTCAACTTGGTTCGACTTGGTGTACACCCCTGTTCCCAATATCATGAAGGGAAAAAAGGACGTTGATTGCTTGCGAGAAGTCCTGCGCTCAAAAGTTAGGCCGGGCAACTGTGGTGATGTTCTTGACATATCCATCCGGTCCATCCATTTTGCTGCCTGATGTGAGTCTGCAACGAGGTAGATGTAAAACTCAAGTGAGCTGAACAACAATAAATAATGAGTATTGAATGTTCACCGTTGAAATGTTTGTAGGATCACAAAAGTTCTGGATGAAGTTAATATTTTTATGTTTTCAGTTCATAAGATTTGGATGGCATATAAATATCATGGTGGACTCAGGAATGTTTCAATGTTGGGCATTCCACCACTTTTTCCTGTGGTGCGGCGCACCTGAATTTTGGATCTCCCTCATTTTTAGGATCATGATCTAATATTTGCTGGAAAAATGAATAGACGGAGTGGATTTCTAACAAACATCAGGGTGAGCCACTTAGATTATGAAAGCAGGAACTTCAATCTACTACCGGGAAAACACGTATACCAGCCTTATCCAAAACTTCTGTGGCCAAGAAAGTTTCTTAGTGTGGCCCACTCCTTGGATCTGCCTCATTGGATCTGCCTCAGTTATGAGCTGTCATCTAACATCAGCTGGCAAAACTGATGGACAGATTGGATGCCACAAGGAAGTAAGGGTGGATCCCACGAAGCTTTGGATTAAAGGAATTCCTCCCGTACTCTTTTCACAACCCTCATGGCAGGAAATGGATTGGCTGCTCCCCCAGCCACCAGCCCGGTGGCTGATGGTCGGTGCTCCGTGGGACCCACCATGATGTATGTGTTTCATCCATTCCGTTCATCTATTTTTAAAGATCATTTTATAACTTTTTCTAAAATTTAAAGGGATATGAATCTCAGGTCGACCACACCACAGGAAAACATTAGTGATTGGATATCCACCATTAAAATCCTCCTAAGGCCCACTGTACTGTTTATTTGAGATCCAATCTGTTGATTAGGTCATACAGACTCAGATGAAGGGAAAAAAACAAAAATAAGCTTGATCCAAAACTTTTATGGCCCCAAAAAGTTTTTAACGGTCGAAGTTCATTCAACACTGCTTCCTGTAATGTGGTCCACTTGAGATTGGGATATACCTCATTTTTGGACAACATGGATGAAACAGATACATCATGGTGAGCCCCACAGAGCATAGACCACACCAGCGTGGCAGGTGGCCGGGGTAATAGCCAATCCGTTCTCCTCATGGCATATATGTGGGACCCAGCTAATAACAAGACCGACCTAATATTCGGGAAGTGGATTGGCTAGTGTACCATTCCAGCGTCATAGCTGATGTGGGTACGTGTCGTGCGAAGAGGAGCGCTGACGCTCCTCCACCTCCCACTTGTACGAACGGTTCAAATGAGATCAAAGTTAGAATGATGTATTTATTATATCCACACCGTTCATCCATTTTTCTTGATTAGTTTTTAGCATGAGCCAAAAAATGAATCATATCTAAAGCTCAACTAGACCACACTACAAGAAGCAGTGGGATAATAATTTTCGCCGTTAAAACATTTGTAGGGCCTATCATAACGTTTATCCACCATCCAATATGTTTATAAGGTCGCAAAGACCTGGATGAAGAGGAAAAACAAATATCATATTGGTTCAAAAACTTCTGTAACCCCTAAAAGGGTTTCAATGATAGATGTTCAATCCCCACTGATTTTTGCAGTGTGGTTGGTCCATTGATCTTTGGATCCGTCTTATTTTTTGTTTCAAGCCTTAGGACGAGCTCTCCAAATGAAAGGACGGTTGGGATATAACACATACCTCATGATGGACGGTACACCAACCAATCCGCGTCCTAATATTCGAATACCGAGGGGGACCCGAAGACGTACTGTACTGCACGGATCTTCCCCACACCGAGTCAAAGAGACCCGAGAGTAGGATCCGCGAGTAGCTACTGCGCCAGCCGAGAAGGAACGACAAACGTCATTTAAGCACGTGTACACAGCAAAAGACAAAGGTCTTTTGCATATCTCAGCCCGTTTTTCTCACTTTCCGAATTGACCACGTTTTTCACGGGCTTCAAATCCCCTCTTCCCACACTTCAAATGGCGGACCGTTATAAAAGCTGCTGAAACGGAAATTCAAAATTCTCCTGGGAAGAGCACAGCAGCTGAGTTCAAGAGCTGAGAGCAGAGAAAACAGAAATTCAAAATTCTCCCGGGAAGAGCAGAGTAGCTGAGTTCAAAAGCAGAGAGCAGAGCAAACGGATCCATGGATCATTTCTTCCACCATGAGATGCAGATGGAGATGCAGATGGAGATGCTCTGGCATGAGATTCCAGAAATCCAGACCCTCCTTCCGCCGGTGGCCCCCGATCCGGCTGTCATACAGAGTGCCTTTGTCCAATACACTAGACCCGGTACCGGGTTTTCACCAGAGAATCTGAATTTTCCGCTCAACCGCCGGAACTCGAATAGGAGGATGATTGAGATATTGAGAGCGATGAGGGCCATGCCTGTCGAAAATAGAGAACCCGAGAGCAGTCAGTGCTATCGGCATAAGATCAATGAACGTCATAGGAGAGAGAAGATGAGGCAGAACTACACGGATCTGCATTTGATGCTGCCGCCTCGAACAAAGGTGTTTTTTTTTTTTTCCTGTGGTTAGAAATTTTGTTGGATTTGTTTCCTTTTCAGCTATGAATTCTTCTCTTTTTCAAACATTTGAGTATTTTATGGAATTCAATAATCAAATGAATGCCGCCAATTTAATAGTTAGACCATAAAAGCAACGGGATTTTCGGTAATCTGTTGAATCTTTTCGAAGAATTTCACTTCTGTTCAGTTGCATTGTGTTTTTTTTTTCAATCATACCATATAGAATTAGTTGGGTAATAGTAATTTCTTTCATAGTTTAGAAACTTCAAAAAACTTGAGTCAGACTCGACTAGATTTTAGCAAGACATGGAAAACTAGATTTGGTCATGACTCAGTAGAAACTTGAGAAAAACTCGATAAAATTCAACGTAGAATAATTCATATATTTATATTTTAAATAGTAATTTTTTGATGAAAAAGTGATAAAATTCATCGGAGTTTTCGAGTTGACTCGACCCAATTGGGTTTTGAGTCGAGTCTTTTTATTTTTATAATTATGATTTCTTCTTCTCTGTTTATTCTGCGTGGATTTATTTTCAAAAGAATTATCATTTTCGTCTAATTACTATTACAAATTTGAAGAAAGAACCATCAATTGTCTACAAATGATTGTATTTGGGCAATGGGTAATTTGCATTGGTTATAAAAGCTACTATAAGATCAAGAGAGTTTTGAGGTGATGAACTAATTTCCTTCTTTGATCTATACTCAAATTGGACACGTTGTGTAACAGTCCATGATCTGTAGAATTCATCAAGTGGGTCCCACCCATGATCGTCCACAGCAGGAAAACTTCGCTGCCTGGGCATCCTTAACTGTCCAACTCATCCTACAAATGGACAGTGAATACAAGCAATTATCAGTATTGGGAGCAAAAAATTCCAGCAATTGGATGGCTTGAGTATCAAATCAATGGGACCCATCAAATGAATGGTGTGGATTGTGGACCACAATGCAATGTTCAAAATTGTGACAATAGTAGCCTTTTAAAAAAAAAAAATTGGGTCTATTGGATTGGAATAATTTTAACTCTCATACATTTTGAAAATTCTTGTAGCAGAATGATAAGAACTCCATTGTTCATACAGCAGCTGCTCTAAAGGAGGAGCTACTAAGGCGACACAGAACTTCAGGCAAGCTTAGAAATGAAAACCAAGAATTCTTCAGAGGTAGCTAAGATTGAATTACGGGTTGCAGATCCATCTTCTGGTATCAGATCGATGATTGAGATTATGAAATGTTTGAAGAGCATGGAACTAAAAGTGAGAGCAATCAGATCGGCGTCTTTCGGTCAGGAATTTGAAGTGACAGTCGAAATTGAGAAAGAGGTGTGTAAAAATAAGCATCCTTAGTTTTGAAAATATGATCTTTACAGTGGATTAATAGAATTTCCATCACATTTTTTGTTTTCCTTGGAAGATATTGCCTTCTCGATGCACGGAATTTTAGAAATTTTTTTTTCTTTGAGCTGATGAGTGTCTGAAATTGGGCCTTTCCTTTTATAATCTGAATGGGTTTTTCCACATGATTGCAAAATTGGCCTAAAGGGTCGTTTGGCAACCCAGAATCTAGAAATTACTAATGAATTTAAATCTGGAAAACAAATTCTCTGAGAAACCAATTTTATCCATCATGTTTGGCAACTGGGAATGAAATTTTGTGGAATCCAGAATCTGTGTTTGGGAACTTGGAACTTGGAATTCATTCATTTGGAAGGTCTATTTATATATATAAAAAATTAATTGCATTTGGTCCTGAGAAAGGGTGGGAAATGAATTCCCATGAGAATACAATTTCCAGAATTTTCTACTTTCTGATTTTTATCTTTAAAATGGGTCGAAAATTTTCCGAAAATGAGTTCTCATCCAACGCTCATATTTTTCAAGAGGGGTGAAATGTCTCTCTCATTATTAAAACCCAAAAATATACCATTGAAAATAGCTTTCCCAATATTCAAACACTAGACAATCTTTTTCACTGGGAATTTGTTTCTTAGAAATCAATTCACTATCTCTTTAAAGATTTCATGGGCCAACGTAACCCCTCAAGGATTCGGACGTGAATTAGCTAATGAAGTATCACCAAGTTCTGTGGGCCCCACCATGACGTAGGCGTGCTTTGGATCTACCTCATTCTTTGGGTCATGTCGTAAAATGATCTCGCCAAATGGATGAACGGTATGGATACACCACATACATCATGGTAGGGCTCCAGTAACTTCAGTAGCGAGACCAAGGATTCTCTCTTGCATTGTACTTTTCCAATCTGAGGAATGGGGTTTGTTCTTCAAAAACTTCAAATTTATTTAGGAAAATGTCAATCTTATAGGTTTATTTAGTTATTTTAAATTTACTTACCAATCAATGCCTTGAGTGTTTTTGAGTGAGTGAAATGATTAAGAAGTCCTCATCCTTTTTTTTTTTTTGAAAAAGTAGTAGAGTGGAGCATTGTGGATTCTATGTAGTGTGTTTACCACATCCAACAGGTTCACCCTACCATGATGTAGGTATTAACTTAATAATTAGGTCAATCTAATCATTAAGTGGCCACATGTAAATTTGAACTGTTTTGGATGGTGTATATATTATCTAATGTTTGATAGTCTTAATAGTCAGTTTGGCTTGATTTTTAGTTTCTATGATCCACCAGTGTAAAAGTCACCTTTTTTAAAGTCGTATATTTTAATCATTTTTACTTTGGAAATATGGAGGCAGTCTTGGTGGAATTGGAAGCCGCAAGGAATTTTCTCATAAACATCATTAGAAAGAAAAGCAATATCATATTTTAAGAAAGGCACGTTCTATAGTGTTTTGTGTTGAGATGTGGTTGAGAGACGTTGACGTCTCTCATTGAAAGACATCTCTCCATCCTTTGCTCTCTTTACTGTTGTGTTTCCGCTGTGAGGCCTGATTTTGGTAGGACCATATGTTTTCTTTCCTCTGGTGTGGTCTACATGAGGAGGAGCATAGATAAAGAAAGGCATTTTATTCATTCATTCTAAAATATTCTTTGTGCAAAGTTCTTGTATATATAAAAAAAATGGGAGTAACGTAACTTTAGTAATTTTAATTTCTTTTATTTTAGTGAAGGGAAAAAGCTTTTACTACTACTTTGTGGACATTAGCATATTATCTAACTACATAAATTTTTAGTTTAGCTTTTCAACTTTTCGTATGCTCTTTTTTTTTTTTTTAAGTTCGGATTGTCCTACATTGTCCATGTATGAATATTTTTCTATAAGATTTTGTAGTATTATTTTTAAAAACTTTTTTTAAAGTAGAAAAGTAGTTAATTTAGTGATAAAAATTCATGATTTGTCTAAGCATGTACCAGCTTGGAACCATTCATCATCATAAGTCTACCACTATTTAGATGCTCTTACCTAAGAATTAGACTGGTCCAATCTTTAGGTGGGCTCCAGTTTCAAAACAAATTCACGATTGAAAAAATACTTTGATGAAGTTTTCTTAACCGACAATTTTTCCTGACATTTTCGCCAATTTGCTAAATGGACATTTTTACCATCATAATTAGTTATTGAGATATTTTTGGTCATCCTCCAAATGATGGCTAAGATCATTCATATGGGGTTGAATTTGTTGGGACTCGTGGAAGCACACAGAGATGAATCAATCAAGGTATTCACAATCGCGCAATCAAATTCAACAAAGAACACTCTAAATTTGACTGAAATTTTTTTTGAAAAAAAAAAACCCACGGCACAAAGTGATAATGCATTATGAATAATAAAGTTATAAGAGATGAAACCTTACCAATGTGAAGCCCTAAGAGAAACGCCCTAGCCCTTTCTCTCTCCAAAACTATCTCAAACCCTTAAGCATGAGCCTTAACCTTAATCCCGATTACACCCATATATTTAAGGTAAAATGGAAATAGAAATGAATCGTGCAAAAATGCACAAAACTATGTAATTTGTCGACCTGTCGAGTCGACTAGTCAAAACGCTTTGATCAGTTGGTTCAACCTGTCAACCAAAGTTTTCGACCTTTCAAAAATTCCAAAATCTATTCAGAAAGTTTTGCCAAAAATATGAATATTTTCGATATCCATCGACCTGTCGACCAATTAATGGCCCCTATTTCAGCATAAATTTGAGGCATCCGATTTTCAACAATCTCCACCATGACTCTAATATTCATGCTCCAACATATTATATTTGATCCTACATATCTACTTCATCTTCATCATAGTTCCATAATCATCGCTTCTCGTGCACACTTTATCTTCACTCTATCTTTGCCAGATCATGAGAAGTCACACAGAATTTGAATTTCTCTGCAAGAATCACCTTTATAAGCATGTCAGTTGGATTCAAGCTTGTGTGGATTTTCTCAATAGTCACATCTCATTCCTCAAGCACTTGTCAGATAAAATGATTACGCACATCAAAATGTTTAGTTCTATAATGGTAAATCGATGTTTTCACCAAATTGATTGCATTTTCGCTGTTACAATTAAACGGACAATCTCTTACTGAAGCTCCAATTGGTTTATCATTCCCCTCAACCAAACCACTTCCTTGAATGCTTTCGTCACTGCCATGTACTCAGCTTCGATTGTGGAAAAAACCATCGCATATTGAAGCTTTGACATTTAACCGATTACTCCACTTACCAACACAAATAAGTAACTACAAGTCGACCTTCTATTATCCACATTGCCTGTGTAATCTGAATCTACATAGCCTACTAACTTGCTCCCTGATTTTTCGAATGCCAATACGTAGTCTTACGTACTTTGAATATATCGAAGTAGCCATTTCATTGCATCTTAGTGTAACTTGCAAGGTTACACGTTTATCTGCTAACGACACCTACCACGTGAAATATTTGGTCTTGTACAGACTATGACATACATCAATCATAGCCTACTCCTTTTCATGTTTATGCGTATATCAATACCGAGAACCTTCTTTGTAACCTCCAGACCTTTCATCTCAAATGTCCCTAATAGTCGAGCCTTTAGTATGTCGATCTTAGATATATTATAACTGACAATAAGCATGTCATCAACAAACAATACCAAGATAATAAACTTTCCACCACTCAATGTCTTGAAATAGACACAATGATTATACTCACTCCTGGTAAACCTCTACTCATAATAAAATAATCAAATTTCATATACCACTACCTAAGCGACTGTTTCACTCCGTATGATGACATCTTCAACCTGTAAACCTTATTATTTGCCCTTTGTATTTCGAATTATTCTATTTGCTTTATGTAAATTTGCTCTTCCAATTCTCCATGTAGAAAAAACAGACTTCACATATATCTATTCCAGCTTAAGATTGTGTTGAGCAACCAACGCCAATACGAATCTATTAGATACTTGTTTCACCATAGGCATGAAGATATCAAAGAAGTCGATACATTCTCTTTGAATATATCCCTTCACTACCAACCTTTCCTTATACATATCACATTTCTTCCCGAAGATTCATTTACACCTAATCGCTTTATGGCAGACGGGAAGCTCTACTAGTTCCCATATCTCATTCTTGTACAAGAAGTCTATCTCGTTGTGCATTGTCGCTTTTCACTTTTCGTCATCTATGTTATTAAGAGCCTCCTGAAAAGTAGATTGATCTTCATCATCTATAATGAGGGAAAATGCAATATGTGAGTGATTCATGTGTTTCGTCGATAACCTACAATCCCTTGGTGGATTCCTTCTCCCAAGTGGCAACTCCACCTACTCGTGTACCTCTGTCTGCGTTTCAGTATCATCCTCAATATTTTCTCTGTATATCTGAACTGATGGGGTTTTCCTCATTAGTTCAGAAGAGATGTTGTGAAGCGCGAATGTCCTAAATCTTGCTGGACCACGCTGTTTGACCAGTCGAGTGGGCTGCTCGACCGGTCGAGGATGCTGCTCGACCAGTCGAGGCTTGCTCGACTCAAAGTCCAACAAGATCTATTTTTTGGCCTAGACTAATCGAGGGCTTGGCTCGACCAGTCGAGGCCCTGACTCGACTAGTCGAGGGTTACGCAGATTCAGTCTAGATTTGGTGCGGACTGCGTAAATTTGAGGCAGTTTTCGCAGAGGTGTGAAAAGGGAGTTGCCTAAACTATAAATAGGGGTTCCTAGGGCTATTCTAGGGTATGTTAAGGCTTCCTAAAGTGATTCTAAAGGAAGAGAGAGGAAAAAAGAGAGAGAGAAAGTTGTGAAAGGAAGGGTTCTGCTCGCAGAGGTGATCTACTGCGCAATCGACGTCTCAGCACTTATACATCCTCTTAATCGGTGAGATCTCTCCATTTTTCATTCTCTTATTATTCATCTACTCCTACGTGAGTGAAGAAGGTTTGATTCAAGCGGTATGTGCTTGTGATCGGTTGTAACGTTCTACTTCATAGTGAATTGTTGCTCTGGATTAGGTCCCGTGGTTTTTACCTCTTCGAGGGTTTTTACGTAAAATCTCTTGTGTCGTGTGGTTTGTGCTTTGATTTATTTCATTGCTTTATTTTATCCCATAATTCTAGTGTTTTTGAGAGGTGGGATCCTAAGGTTTTGTGCAACGCTCCCAACAAAGTGGTATCAGAGCGTCCAAGTTGGTTGAACGAAATGGGATCAGTTCTGAATTGTGGAAGGTGGCTAATCAAGGATGATCAGTCTCAATGGTTCTAATTGGACCATATGGAAGACTAAGATGGAAGACTTGCTTTATTGTAAGGACTTGTATGCTCCAATTCTAGGCATATCAGCAAAGACAAAGGATATGTCAGATGATGATTGGAAGAAGTTGGATTGGAAGGCAGTAGGGTTTATTAGACAATGGCTGGACGATTCTGTATTCCACCATGTGTCTATGGAAACCTCAGCCGCTAGCTTATGGCTGAAATTGCAATGGTTGTATGAGAGGAAGACAGCTGGCAATAAGATTTTTCTGATAAGACGACTTGTGAATCTCAAGTTCAAAGATGGTGGTTCTGTGGCTAAGCACATGAATGAGGTCAGCAACATATTGAATCAGCTCTCCGCTATGAAGATGGTCCTGGACGATGAATTACGGGCTTTGCTATTACTTAGCTCATTGCCTAACAATTGGGAGACATTGGTAGTGTCTCTAAGTAACTCCGCGCCAGACGAAAAGGTATCCATGGAATAGGTAACTAGTTGTCTCTTCAATGAGGAGACAAAGAGGAAGTCTTAAGGGTCTACTCAACAAGAGACCCTTGTGACACAAGATTGGGGGAGAGGAAAGAACAGAAAGGGCGGGAAGGCCCGAGATAAATCAAGAGGCAAGTCAAGTATCAGGAAGGATGTTAAATGCTAGAATTATGGCAAGAAGGGTCACTATAAGCATGAATGTCGTAAGAAGAAGAATGACAAGAAAGGAAAAGGAAAGGAGAAGGAAGATGAATCAGATTTCACTGCGGTCCTTCAGATGGCGATGTTGTAGTTATTCTTTCAGCAGATCATGATGTTTGTCATACGGTTACGTGTTAGGACACCGACTAAGTGATAGACTCGGGAGCCTCGTTTCATGCGACTCCACACAGAGATTTCTTCACAAGCTACAGGTCGGGTGACTTTGGGACCATGAATATGGGAAATTTTGGCGTATCAAAGATCGTAGGGGTCGGTGATATTTGTGTAAAGACCGACGTGGGCTGCACATTAGTTCTCAGGGATGTGAGGCACATTCCAGACATTTACCTCAACTTGATGTTGACGGGAAGGTTGGATAATGATGGCTATGAAAGCCGATTTGTTGGTGGGTGCTAGAAGCTCATCAAGGGTTTGTCGATTGCAGCCAGATGGAAGAAGTATTGCGCCCTTTACAAGGCAAGTGTTAGTGTGTGCAAGGGTGGGTTGAACGCAGTGGAAGATTTAGCTACTAACATGTGGCACAGGCGTCTAGGCCACATGAGTGAAAAATGGCTTCAGCTACTAGCGAGGAAGCGGCTCCTTCCAGACGTGACAGGTATATCTCTCAAAACCTTTATTGACTGTTTATCAGGGAAACAACATAGAATTTCATTTGTAAATCTGCTTCTCATGTTAATAAATTGTATGCATTAGATTTGGTTTATTATGATGTTTGTGGTCCTATGAGGACAAAAACCTTAGGTGGGGCATTGTATTTTGTCACTTTTATAGATGATGCATCTAGAAGAGTTTGGGTTTATGCTTTGAAATCCAAGGACGAGGTCTTTAGTGTGTTTAAAATGTTTCATGTTATGGTTGAGAGAGAGACAAGTAGATCATTAAAGTGCATCTGCACTAATAATCGTGGTTAATACATTGGTGACTTCCATGAGTATTGTAAGTCCCTGGGTATACGGTATAAACAGACGGTTCCCAAGACCCCCCTAGCATAATGGTGTGGCTGAGCGAATGAATCACTTCATTGTAGAGAGAATCAGATGCATGTTATCCCATACAAAGTTGCCCAAGACATTCTGTGGAGAAGCAATGCACACAACAGTGTATTTGATAAATAGGTCTCCATCAGCCCCGTTGAATGGAGAAGTATCTGAGAAGGTGTGGACTGGACAAGATCCATCGTATAGTCATCTACAGTGATGAAAAGTTCGGCTACAGATTGTGGGTCCGACTGAGAAGAAGCTCGTCAGGAGCAAAGATGTGGTCTTCTTTGAAGATTGATTTATAGAAGACATTTGTAAGCAAGAGAAGTACCAACCTAGTTCAGGTGAGCTAGAGGACATGGATCCGGTTATTCCTCCTGTAGTGTCTGATGACGGGGGATTACTGGAAGGTGCAGAGGACGAGAGAGTTCCTACAGAAGATGGACTGGGGGAGCAGTCCCCACTTGATCCACGTGTTGAGACACAGGTGAGGAGGTCATTTAGGGACAAGCATCCGTCCAAGAAGTACTCACCGCATGAGTACATTATGCTCACTGATGGAAGAGAGTCAGAAGATTATTCTGAAGCCTTAGCCGACGACCATAAGGGGAAGTGGTTGAAAGCTATGTAAAAGAAGATGAAATCCTTGCATAAGAACCACACCTATGATATGGTGAAATTGCCTAAGGGCAAGAAAACTCTAAACAACAAGTAGGTGTTCTGAAAAAAAAAAGAAAAAAGGTTGAGCAGAAGAATTCACAAACGAGGTTTAAGGCTAGACTTGTGGCGAAAAGGTTTGGTTAGAAGAAAGGTATAGACTTCGAGGAGATATTCTCACTAGTGGTGAAGATGACATCCATATGCGTGTTGCTTGGGTTGGTGGCTAGCATGGATCTGAGATAGAGCAGTAAGATGTTAAAACTACCTTTCTCAATAGTGACCTGGAAGAAGAGATTTACATGCACCAACCAGAGGAGTTCGAAGTCAAGGGCAAAGAGCATATGATGTGTAGGCTTAGGAAGAGCTTGTATGAGCTGAAACAAGCTTTAAGGCAATGGTACAAGAAGTTCGACTCATTCATGTTAAAGCATGTATATGACAGAACGGAGTCAGACCAATGTGTGTTCATGCGCAAGTTCTCAGATGGTATTTTTTAGTTCTGTTGTTATATGTTGATGACATGCTCTTCATTGGTAAAGACATCAAGAAGATTGACAGGCTAAAACAGGAGTTGGGTAAGTCGTTTGCGATAAAAGACTTGGGCCTGGCTAAACAGATCCTAAGAATGGAGATAACCCGTGACAGAAGCTGTAGAAAGCTTTGGTTGTCACAAAAGCGGTATATTAAGAAAGTCCTAGAGCAGTTCAATATGAATGCAAAGAAGCCAGTCAGTACTCTACTGGATGGTCACTTCAAATTAAGTGAGAAATAATGTTTAAAGACTAAGGCAGAGGTGGATGAGATGAGGAAGATATCCTACGCATCAGCGGTAGGAAGTTTGATGTATGCTATGGTGTGTACGCGCCCAGATCTAGCATATACGGTTGGTGTTGTCAGCCGATATCTTGTCAATCCTGATAAAGAACATTGGACAGCAGTAAAATAGATACTATGGTATCTAAAAGACTCATCCAGGTCGAGCCTATGCTATGATGACAGAAACCTATGTTAGAAGGCTACACAGATGAAAAGTTCGGCTACAGATTGTGGGTCCGACTGAGAAGAAGCTCGTCAGGAGCAAAGATGTGGTCTTCTTTGAAGATCGATTTATAGAAGACATTTGTAAGTAAGAGAAGTACCAGCCTAGTTCAGGTGAGCTAGAGGACATGGATCCGGTTATTCCTCTTGTAGTACCTGATGACGGGGGATTACAGGAAGGTGCAGAGGACGAGAGAGTTCCTATAGAAGATGGACCGGGGGAGCAGCCCCCACTTGATCTACGTGTTGAGACACAGGTGAGGAGGTCATTTAGGGACAAGCATCCGTCCAAGAAGTACTCACCGCATGAGTACATTATGCTCACTGATGGGAGAGAGCCAGAAGATTATTCTGAGGCCTTAGCCAACGACCAAAAGGGGAAGTGGTTGAAAGCTATGTAAGAGAAGATGAAATCCTTGCATAAGAACCACACCTATGATATGGTGAAATTGCCTAAGGGCAAGAAAACTCTAAACAACAAGTGGGTGTTTTGAAAAAAAAAAGGTTGAGCAGAAGAATTCATAAATGACGTTTAAGGCCAGACTTGTGGTGAAAAGGTTTGGTCAGAAGAAAAGTATAGACTTCGAGGAGATATTCTCACCAATGGTGAAGATGACATCCATATGAGTGTTGCTTGGGTTGGCGGCTAGAATGGATCTGAGATAGAGCAGTAAGATATTAAAACTACCTTTCTCAATGGTAACCTGGAAGAAGAGATTTACATGCACCAACCAGAGGAGTTCGAAGTCAAGAGCAAAGAGTATATGATGTGTAGGCTTAGGAAGAGCTTGTATGAGCTGAAACAAGCTCCAAGGCAATGGTACAAGAAGTTCGACTCATTCATGTTAAAACATGTATATGACAGAACGGAGTCAGACCACTGTGTGTTCAGGCGCAAGTTCTCAAATGGTGATTTTTTAGTTTTGTTGTTATATGTTGATGACATGCTCTTCATTGGTAAAGACATCAAGAAGATTGACAGGCTAAAATATGAGTTGGGCAAGTCGTTTGCGATGAAAGACTTGGGCCTGACTAAACAAATCCTAGGAATGGAGATAACCCGTGACAGAAGCAGTAGAAAGCTTTGGTTGTCACAAAAGCGATATATTAAGAAAGTCCTAGAGCGGTTCAATATGAATGCAAAGAAGCCGGTCAATACTCTACTGGATGGTCACTTCAAATTGAGTGACAAATAATGTTTAAAGACTAAGGCAGAGGTGGATGAGATGAGGAAGATACCCTACGCATCAGCGGTAAGAAGTTTGATGTATGCTATGGTGTGTACGCGCCCAGATATAGCATATGTGGTTGGTGTTGTCAGCCGATATCTTGTCAATCCTGGCAAAGAACATTGGGCAGTAGTGAAATAGATACTGCGGTATCTAAAAGACTCATCCAGGTCGAGCCTATGCTATGATGACAGAAAACCTGTGTTAGAAGGCTACACAGATGAAGATATGATGGGTGACATAGACTCCAGGAACTCTACATCGGGGTTCATATTCACGTTTGCAGGGGGAGCGGTCTCTTGGCAGAGCAAGCTACAGAAGGTCGTAACATTGTCGACGACAGAGGCCAAGTACATTGCGGTCACAGAGGCATGTAAAGAGATGTTTTGGATGAAGAGGTTCCTACAGGAACTTAGCCTGAAGCAGGAGCA
The DNA here is from genome assembly GCA_021015155.1 of Magnolia officinalis. NCBI lineage: Eukaryota > Viridiplantae > Streptophyta > Magnoliopsida > Magnoliales > Magnoliaceae > Magnolia > Magnolia officinalis. The sequence goes on from JAJHSJ010000007.1 coordinate 72,830,417, forward strand.
ACACGTGGTTTATTGCGATTGTCAAAGTTCTATACACTTGAGCAAGAATCCAAGTCAGCACTCCAAGTCAAAACACATAAAGATTTGGTATCATTGGATCAAAGATACTTTGAAACAGAAGGTGTTACAACTTGAGAAGGTCCACACGGACGATAATGGGTCAGACATGATGACCAAGGCATTGCTCAAGGGCAAGTTTGAGGTTTGTAGAAACCTGACTAACTTGAAGAAGACGAATTCCTTCTGAGTCAGAAATGAGGAGATTTGATAGGGTTTTCCTCCTCAGTTCAGAGGAGAAGTTGTGCGTAGATGTACTAAATCTTTCCGGACCGTGCTGCTCGACCGGTCGAAGGGAGCTGCTCGACCTGTCGAGGCTTGCTTGATTCAAAGTCCAGCAAGCTTTATTTTTTGGCATCGCCAATCGAGGGCCTGGCTCAACCAGTCGAGGGTTTGCTCGACCAGTCTAGACCCTGGCTCAACTAGTCGAGGGTTACGTAAATTTAGTCCGGATTTGGTGCAGACTGCGTAAATTTGAGGCGGTTTTCGCAGAGGTGCGGAAAAGGAGTTGCCTAAACTGTAAATAGGGGTCCCTAGGGCTATTATAGGGTATGCTAAGTCTTCCTAAAGTGATTATAGAGGAAGAAAGAGAGAGAAAAGAGAGAGAGGAAACTTGCAGAAGGGAGGGTTTTGCTTGTAGAGGTGATCTACTGCGCAGTCGACTCTCAGCACTTCTATGTCCTCGTGATCGGTGAGATCTCTCCTTTTTTCATTCTCTTATTGTTCATCTACTCCTACGTGAGTAAAAAAGGTTTAATCCAAGCGGTGTGTGCTTGTGATCAGTTGTAACGTTCTACTTCATAGTGAATTGTTGCTCTGTACTAGGTCCCGTGGTTTTTACCTCTTCAAGGGTTTTTCACGTAAAATCTCTTGTGTCGTCGTGTGGTTTGTGTTTTGATTTATTTCATTGCTTTATTTTATCCCATAATTCTAGTGTTTTTGGGAGGCGAGATCTTAAGGTTTTGTACAACGCTCCCAACATGAACATCCACAACCGACTTTTACGCTTCCTTGTACTCATCCGTACAGAACATGGATCCCTCATTAAATTTTACATCACGACTAACGATTATTTTTCGTGTGACCTGGTCATATAGCCTATACCATTTAACACTATCACCATAGCCAATAAAGGTCCAACTCATCTCTCTTAACGGACGGTACGTGAAAGTAAGCATCGCAACCAAAGACACGCAAGATACAAACAATTCTCAAGAGACTTATTCGCATAGATGTTATCTAACTTTGCCCATGTATCAGTTAGAATCTTCTCTCATAATATTGTAGAGGACCTCATCCGTTAGACATAATTAGATTGAGATATTTATTTATTTTATCTAATTTGTTCCACTTTTCTTCTTTTATAATTTTCGGTCGCTTTCTAAGGAGTGTGTCTTCCAATCCTTGTTGAACTATAAGGCCCTTCATCTTCACATTCAATAGTCCAGAGTTATTTTTTTCCAAAATACTACTCTGCAACAAACTTCTTGATATATATGTTATATATACCTCATCTTCAAATTCGATCTATTTTCCAACATTATCTATGATACCACTTATTGGGATTCAGGGAAGCACACAAAGAGGAATCAAACAAGCAAGCAAATTCAATAGAGAGCACTCCTAAGTTACATGGAAAAATCCTTGTGGGAAAAAACCGAAGCACAAAGCAATAATGTATTATAAATAACAAAGTTACAAAAGATAAAACTTTACTGATTGGAAGCTCCGAGAGAAAAGCCCTAGCCTTTTTCTCTCTTCAAAACCCTCTCAAACCCTTAAGCACGTCTAACCTTAAATCTAATCTTATTTATGTCCATATATTTAAGTTAAAACAGAAATAGAAACAAATCGTGCAAAAACACATAAAACTACACAAACTATCGACAGTTTCCATTAGTCAGGTCGACCTGTTGCCAGTGAAAACTCTAAAATTTGTCCAGATAATTTTGCCAAACATATGGATATTTTCGATATCGTTCCACGTGTTGACCAGACTATCAACCGGTCGATTGCCCCTCTTTCGGTGTAAATTTGAGACACTTGATTGTCAACAGAATTTTAATGAAAGGCCGAGATCTCATACACGTGTGCTGCTTGTGTAGAAACTGAATGCTTACTTTATTCTGCCTCAAATTCTTTTGAGGTGAACCACCTATTATCACCAATAACCCTTGGATGGGAGGGGTTTGCGGTAGATTAAAAATAGACGGTTTACAATTAAAAATGGTTTTTATGTCCACTTTGCAATTACTGGATGACGTCCAAGATCCGGTCAAGAGAATTTTAAGACCATGTGCAATAAACAGTGGGCCCCTCCTATCCAATGGTCCACATAGTCATATGTGGGCTCACATGATCTCTCTGTCTTTTTCAATAATCTAATCATTTTGCTTTTCTTCTCAAATTGCTACGTGGGAGAGAAGGGTGCAGAGAATGCTCTGATTGAAGTTGAGAGAAAGTTCGAGCTTGATTTCGTGGAAGCAAGCGACAATGGAGCAGTTGGGAATTTGAACTTCTGGAAAGGACGGATAGCATAGGCGAATTCGTCTCCTTTTTGACCGTTGATGCAGCTCGAAATTGCTTGGAAGAGGGCCGTTGTTGCGGAGCGCTGAGAAGCTTCCTTTAGAAAGAGCATTATTGTGTACGTGTGCCACAGCGTGCTGTGTAAACTCTGTGGGCCCCACCGTGATGTAAGTGTTTGATCCACGCCGTCCATTCATTTTTTCAGATAATTTTATGGTAGCCCAAATTTGAATCATATCCAAATCTCAAGTGGGCCACTCCATAGAAAACAGTAGGAATTGAACACCTACCGTTGAAAGCTTCTTAGGGGCCACACAAGCTTTGGATGCCATTATCCCAACTGTTTCCTGTGGTGTCGTTCACTTAAGGATTAGATATGCTTTAATCTTGGACTCATGCCCTAAAATGATATGGAAAAATGGTTGGACGGCGTGGATAATGACGCATATATCACGGTGGGCCCCACATAGTTTACTCAGCATGCTAGAGTGTACTGAGTTACTCAGTACACAGTATGCATGCCTTAGTAGCATCTTTGAATGCTGAGCCTGGGTTTAGAACCGTTGAAATCCAACCAGCAGAATCTCACTGATTGCTACATCACATCTACCGATCAACACCGTCCAAAGGGGGACCGAAGCGTGGATGGTTAAAAGAAAATTGAAATCAGTGTGAGGTTTGGCGTATGCTCTGTCTACAGTGGGGCCCATGGTTTGGATGGTAGGGATGAGTTAGTACAACTTAGAAAATAGGAACTGGTTACATGTTTTACTTAATTTAACCGTTTGCCATTATTGTATGTATTTTCCAAATGGATGGATAGAGATCGTCTTAATGCTCTTCATTTATTATATCCCAACCGTCCATACATTTGGCTAGAAGTTTCGGATCAATATGAAATTTGTTTATCCTCTTCAACCATGTATTTGTCACCTTATGAACAGATTTGATGGAAAATAAACGTTATGGTGGGCCTTAGGAATTTTTTAACGGTGAAAATCATTATCCTCACTGCTATTTTTGGTGTGGTCCATTTGAGCTTTGGATATGATTCATTTTTTGTCTAACGCTCTAAAATGATCTCTAAAAATAAATGAACGGTGTGGATATAATAAATACATCATTATGGGGCCATAAAACTTTGATCTCCTTTTGTCGAAGCCTCTAAAAATAGATGATACTTGTGTGGTCTCTTCAACTAGGCGTTTGTGGCCTACCAACGGGTTGGATGGCAAATAAACATTCCGGTAGAATCCATAAAGTTTTTAATGGTGGGAATTTAATCATGACTGTTTCCTGTGATGTGGTCCACCTAAGATTTGAGTCAGCTTCATTTTCAGGGTCATGCCTAAAATGAGCTTTCAAAATGGTTGGACGGTGTGGATTTAAGGCAAATGCATCACTGTGAACCCCCACGGTCAGGGGTCCCACCCAACTCGGTGGACCCGGGGTCTCACCTAATCCGCTCCCGTTTGAAGCTGCGGCTTTCAGCCATCGTACGTGAGTGATCGAGTGTGCCGGACCTCCTGTGGTCGGAAGTTATGTTGGGCCCACAGGGATGCCCATGACAAATCTACTCCGTCCATCAGTTTCTAAAGATCACAATATGAAATGGGTCAAAAAAATCAGGCAGATTCAAAACTCAGGTGGGCCACACCACATTAAACAATGAGAACGAAGACATCCACCATTAAAATGTTCTTGGAGCCAAGCCAACCATAATGTTCATATGCCATCCAATCCATTTGTAGGGTTACTACCGATGATAGGATGCCGATTGCCTACTTACACTGCGAGTAGTGAAGTAGGCTATGCAGAGTGCTCTATGGGCCCTACAATGGTGCATGTGTTTTATCCATGCTGTCCATCCATTTTGGATAATTATTTTAGCCCATGATCTAAAAAATGAGGCAGATCCAAATATCAGGTGGACCACACCACAGGAAAACAACTGTAATTGAATGTGCATTATTAAAAATTTCCAAAGGCCCGCAATAATGTTAATTTGATATCTATCACCACTGATAATTCACACGGACCTGAATAGCCTAATCCAAAACTTTTATGGACCCACGAAGTTTTTTATGGTGGCCGATCAATCACCACTGTTTGGTGTGGTGTGGTCCACCCATGATTCGGATCTTTCTCATTTTTTGGGCTAATGGACTATAGAAAATGGATGGACGGAATGGATTAAAAATATACATCATTGTGGGGCCCACAGTGTTAGTATGCAATCTGCCTCCTTATTCAAAACTTCTGTGGCCCCGACCGGAACTCGAATAGGAGGATGATTGAGATCTTGAGAGCGATGAGGGCCATGCCTGTCGAAAATGGAGAACCCGAGAGCAGTCGGTGCTATCGGCATATGATCAATGAACGGCATAGGAGAGAAGATGAGGCAGAACTACACGGATCTGCATTCGATGGTGCCGCCTCGAACAAAGGTTTTTTTTTTTTTTTTTTTTTCGTGGTTAGAAATTTTGTTGGATTTGTTTTCTTTTCAGCGATAAATTCTTCTGTTTTTCAGACATTTGGGTATTTTATGGATTTCATGAATCAAATGAATGCCGCCAATTTAGTAGTCAGACCATAAAAGAAAGGGGATTTTCAGTAATCTGTTGAATCTTTTCTCGAAGAATTTCAGGACTTCTGTTCAGTTGCATTGTGTTTTTGTTTTCAATCATACCATATAGAATTAGTTGGGTAATAGTAATTTCTTTCATAGTTTAAAAACTTCAAAAAACTTGAGTCGACTCGACTAGATTTTAGCAAGACATGGAAAACTAGATTTGGTCTTGACTCAGTAGAAACTTGAGAAAATAAAATTCAACTTATAATAATTCATATATTTATATTTTAAATAGTAATTTTTTGATGAAAAAGTGATAAAATTCATCGGAGTTTTCGAGTTGACTCGACCCAATTGGGTTTTGAGTCGAGTCTTTTTATTTTTATAATTATGATTTCTTCTTCTCTGTTTATTCTGCGTGGATTTATTTTCAAAAGAATTATCATTTTCGTCTAATTACTATTACAAATTTGAAGAAAGAACCATCAATTGTCTACAAATGATTGTATCTGGGCAATGGGTAATTTGCATTGGTTATAAAAGCTACTATAAGATCAAGAGAGTTTTGAGGTGATGAACTAATTTCCTTCTTTGATCTATACTCAAATTGGACACGTTGTGTAACAGTCCATGATCTGTAGAATTCATCAAGTGGGTCCCACCCATGATCGTCCACAGCAGGAAAACTTCGCTGCCTGGGCATCCTTAACTGTCCAACTCAACCTACAAATGGACAGTGAATACTAGCAATTATCAGCATTGGGAGCAAAAAATTCCAGCAATTGGATGGCTTGAGTATCAAATCAATGGGACCCACCAAATGAATGGTGTGGATTGTGGACCACAATGCAATGTTCAAAATTGTGACAATCGTGGCCTTATAAAAAAAATTGGGTCTTTTGGATTGGAATAATTTTAGCTCTCATACATTTTGAAAATTCTTGTTGCAGAATGATAAGAACTCCATTGTTCATACAGCAGCTTCACAGCTGCTTAATCTGCAAGCTCTAAAGGAGGAACTACTAAGGCGAAACAAAGAACTTCAGGCAAGCTTAGAAATGAAAACCAAGAATTCTTCAGAGGTAGCTAAGATTGAATTATGGGTTGCAGATCCATCTTCTGGTATCGGATCGATGATTGAGATTATGAAATGTTTGAAGAGCATGGAACTAAAAGTGAGAGCAATCAGATCGAAGTCTTTTGGTCAGGAATTTGAAGTGACAGTGGAAATTGAGAAAGAGGTGTGTAAAAATAAGCATCCTTAGTTTTGAAAATATGATCTTTACAGTGGATTAATAGAATTTCCATCACATTTTTTGTTTTCCTTGGAAGATATTGCCTTCTCGATGCACGGAATTTTAGAATTTTTTTTTTTCTTTGAGCTGATGAGTGTCTGAAATTGGGCCTTACCTTTTATAATCTGAATGGGTTTTTCCACATGATTGCAAAATTGGCCTAAATGGTCGTTTGGCAACCCAGAATCTAGAAATTACTAATGAGTTTAAATCTGGAAAACAAATTCTCTGAGAAACCAATTTTATCCATCATGTTTGGCAACTGGGAATGAAATTTTGTGGAATCCAGAATCTGTGTTTGGGAACTTGGAACTTGGAATTCATTCATTTGGAAGGTCTATTTATATATATAAAAAATTAATTGCATTTGGTCCTGAGAAAGGGTGGGAAATGAATTCCCATGAGAATACAATTTCCAGAATTTTCTACTTTCTGATTTTTATCTTTAAAATGGGTCGAAAATTTTCCGAAAATGAATTCTCATCCAACGCTCATATTTTTCAAGAGGGGTGAAATGTCTCTCTCATTATTAAAACCCAAAAATATACCATTGAAAATAGCTTTCCCAATATTCAAACACTAGACAATCTTTTTCACTGGGAATTTGTTTCTTAGAAATCAATTCACTATCTCTTTAAAGATTTCATGGGCCAACACAACCCCTCAAGGATTCGGACGTGAATTAGCTAATGAAGTATCACCAAGTTCTGTGGGCCCCACCATGACGTAGGCGTGCTTTGGATCTGCTTCATTCTTTGGGTCATGTCATAAAATGATCTCGCCAAATGGATGAACGGTATGGATACACCACATACATCGATCTGCCTCATTCTTTGGGTCATGTCATAAAATGATCTCGCCAAATGGATGAACGGTATGGATACACCACATACATCATGGTAGGGCTCCCGTAACTTCAGTAGCGAGACCAAGGATTCCCTCTTGCATTGTACTTTTCCAATCCGAGGAATGGGGTTTGTTCTTCAAAAACTTCAAATTTATTTAGGAAAATGTCAATCTTATAGGTTTATTTAGTTATTTTAAATTTACTTACCAATCAATGCCTTGAGTGTTTTTGAGTGAGTGAAATGATTAGGAAGTCCTCGTCCTTTTTTTTTTTTTTTTTTTTTTGAAAAAGTAGTAGAGTGGAGCATTGTGGATTCTATGTGGTGTGTTTACCACATCCAACAGGTTCACCCTACCATGATGTAGGTATTAACTTAATAATTAGGTCAATCTAATCATTAAGTGGCCACATGTAAATTTGAACTGTTTTGGATGGTGTATATATTATCTAATGTTTGATAGTCTTAATAGTCAGTTTGGCTTGATTTTTAGTTTCTATGATCCACCAGTGTAAAAGTCACCTTTTTTAAAGTTGTATATTTTAATCATTTTTACTTTGGAAATATGGAGGCAGTCTTGGTAGAATTGGAAGCCGCAGGGAATTTTCTCATAAACATCATTAGAAAGAAAAGCAATATCTTATTTTAAGAAAGGCACGTTCTATAGTGTTTTGTGTTGAGATGTGGTTGAGAGACGTTGACGTCTCTCATTGAAAGACATCTCTCCCTCCTTTGCTCTCTTTCCTGTTGTGTTTCCGCTGTGAGGCCTGATTTTGGTAGGACCATATGTTTTCTTTCCTCTGGTGTGGTCTACATGAGGAGGAGCATAGATAAAGAAAGGCATTTTATTCATTCATTCTAAAATATTCTTTGTGCAAAGTTCTTGTATATATATAAAAAATGGGAGTAACGTAACTTTAGTAATTTTAATTTCTTTTATTTTAATGAAGGAATAAAGCTTTTACTACTACTTTGTGGACATTAGCATATTATCTAACTACATAAATTTTTAGTTTAGCTTTTCAACTTTTCGTATGCTCTTTTTTTTTTTTTTTTTTTTTTTTTTTTTTTTTTTTTTTTTTTTTTTTAAAAAAAAAAGTTTGGATTGTCCTACATTGTCCATGTATGAATATTTTTCTATAAGATTTTGTAGTATTATTTTTAAAAACTTTTTTTAAAGTAGAAAAGTAGTTAATTTAGTGATAAAAATTCACGATTTGTCTAAGCATATATCAGCTTGGAACCATTCATCATCATAAGTCTACCACTATTTAGATGCTCTTACCTAAGAATTAGACTGGTCCAATCTTTAGGTGGGCTCCAGTTTCAAAACAAATTCACGATTGAAAAATACTTTGATGAAGTTTTCTTAACTGACAATTTTTCCTGACATTTTCGCCAATTTGCTAAATGGACACTTTTACCATCATAATTAGTTATTGAGATATTTTTGGTCATCCTCCAAATGATGGCTAAGATCATTCATATGGGGTTAAATTTGTTGGGACTCGTGGAAGCACACCGAGATGAATCAATCAAGGTATTCACAATCGCGCAATCAAATTCAACAAAGAACACTCTAAATTTGACTGAAATTTTTTTTGAAAAAAAAACCCACGGCACAAAGTGATAATGCATTATGAATAATAAAGTTATAAGAGATGAAACCTTACCAATGTGAAGCCCTAAGAGAAACGCCCTAGCCTTTTCTCTCTCCAAAACTATCTCAAACCCTTAAGCATGAGCCTTAACCCTAATCCCGATTACACCCATATATTTAAGGTAAAATGGAAATAGAAATGAATCGTGCAAAAATGCACAAAACTATGTAATTTGTCGACCTATCGAGTCGACTAGTCAAAACGCTTTGATCAGTTGGTTCAACCTGTCAACCAAAGTTTTCGACCTTTCAAAAATTCCAAAATCTATTCAGAAAGTTTTGCCAAAAATATGAATATTTTTGATATCCATCGACCTGTCGACCAGATTGTCGACCAGTTAATGGCCCCTATTTCAGCATAAATTTGAGGCATCTGATTTTCAACAATCTCTACCATGACTCTAATATTCATGGTACAACATATTATATTTGATCCTACATCTACTTCATCTTCATCATAGTTCCATAATCATCGCTTCTCGTGCACACTTTGTCTTCACTCTATCTTTGCCAGATCATGAGAAGTCACACGGAACTTGAATTTCTCTGCAAGAATCACCTTTGTAAGCATGTCAGTTGGATTCAAGCTTGTGTGGATTTTCTCAATAGTCACATCTCATTCCTCAAGCACTTGTCAGATAAAATGATGACGCACATCAAAATGTTTAGTTCTATAATAGTAAATCGATTTTTTCACCAAATTGATTGCATTTTCGCTGTTACAATTAAACGAACAATCTCTTACTGAAGCTCCAATTGGTTTATCATTCCCCTCAACCAAACCGCTTCCTTGAATGCTTTCGTCACTGCCATGTACTTAGCTTCGATTGTGGAAAAAGCCATCACATACTGAAGCTTTGACATTCAACTGATTACTCCACTCACCAACACAAATAAGTAGCTAAAAGTCGACCTACTATTATCCACATTGTCTGTGTAATCTGAATCTACATAGTCTACTAACTTGTCCCCTGATTTTTCGAATGCCAATACGTAGTCTTACGTACTTCGAATATATCGAAGTAGCCATTTCATTGCATCTTAGTGTAACTTGCAAGGTTACACGTTTATCTGCTAACGACACCTACCACGTGAAATATTTGGTCTTGTACAGACTATGACATACCTCAATCATAGCCTACTCCTTTTCATGTTTATGCATATATCAATATCGAGAACCTTCTTGGCAACCTCCAGACCTTTCATCTCAAATGTCCCTAATAGTCGAGCCTTTAGTATGTCGATCTTAGATATATTATGACTGACAATAAGCATGTCATCAACAAATAATACCAAGATAATAAATTTTCCACCACTCAATGTCTTGAAATAAACACAATGATTATACTCACTCCTGGTAAACCCTACTCATAATAAAATTATCAAATTTCATATACCACTACCTAAGCGATTGTTTCACTCCGTATAATGACATCTTCAACCTGTAAACCTTATTCTCTACCCTTTATATTTCGAATTATTCTATTTGCTTTATGTAAATTTGCTCTTCCAATTCTCCATGTAGAAAAAACAGACTTCACATCTATCTATTCCAGCTTAAGATTGTGTTGAGCAACCAACGCCAATACGAATCTATTAGATACTTGTTTCACCATAGGCATGAAGATATCAAAGAAGTCGATACATTCTCTTTGAATATATCCCTTCACTACCAACCTTTCCTTATACATATCATATTTCTTCCCGAAGATCCATTTACACCTAATCGCTTTATGGCAGACGGGAAGCTCTACTAGTTCCCACATCTCATCCTTGTACTAGGAGTCTATCTCGTTGTGCATTGTCGCTTTTCACTTTTCGTCATCTATGTTATTAAGAGCCTCCTAAAAAGTAGACTGATCTTCATCATCTATAATGAGGGAAAATGCAATATGTGAGTAATTTATGTGTTTCGTCGATAACCTACAATCCCTTGGTGGATTCCTTCTCCCAAGTGGCAACTCCACCTACTCGTGTACCTCTGTTTGCGTTTCAGTATCATCCTCAATATTTTCTCTGTATATCTGAACTGATGGGGTTTTCCTCATTAGTTCAGAGGAGATGTTGTGAAGCGCGAATGTCTTAAATCTTGCTGGACCACGCTGCTCGACCGGTCGAAGGGAGCTGTTCGACCAGTCGAGTGGGCTGCTCGACCGGTCGAGGATGCTGCTCGACCAGTCGAGGCTTGCTCGACTCAAAGTCCAACAAGATCTATTTTTTGGCCTAGACCAATCGAGGGCTTGGCTCGACCAGTCGAGGCCCTGACTCGACTAGTCGAGGGTTATGCAGATTCAATCTAGATTTGGTGCGGACTCCGTAAATTTGAGGCAGTTTTCGCAGAGGTCTGGAAAGGGAGTTGCCTAAACTATAAATAGGGGTTCCTAGGGCTATTCTAGGGTATGTTAAGGCTTCCTAAAGTGATTCTAGAGGAAGAGAGAGGAAAAAAGAGAGAGAGGAAGTTGTGAAAGGAAGGGTTCTGCTCTTAGAGGTGATCTACTGCGCAGTCGACGTCTCAGCACTTCTACGTCCTCTTAATCGGTGAGATCTCTCCATTTTTCATTCTCTTATTATTCATCTACTCCTACGTGAGTGAAGAAGGTTTGATTCAAGCGGTGTGTGCTTGTGATCGGTTGTAACGTTCTACTTCATAGTGAATTGTTGCTCTGGATTAGTTCCCGTGGTTTTTACCTCTTCGAGGGTTTTTACGTAAAATCTCTTGTGTCGTGTGGTTTGTGCTTTGATTTATTTCATTGCTTTATTTTATCCCATAATTCTAGTATTTTTGAGAGGCGGGATCCTAAGGTTTTGTGCAACGCTCCCAACAAAGTGGTATCAGAGCGTCCAAGTTGGTTGAACGAAGTGGGATCAGTTCTGAATTGTGGAAGGTGGCTAATCAAGGATGATCAGTCTCAATGGTTCTAATTGGACCATATGGAAGACTAAGATGGAAGACTTGCTTTATTGTAAGGACTTATATGCTCCAATTCTAGGCATATCAGCAAAGACAAAGGATATGTCAGATGATGATTGGAAGAAGTTGGATTGGAAGGCAGTAGGGTTTATTAGACAATGGCTGGACGATTCTGTATTCCACCATGTGTCTATGGAAACCTCAGCCGCTAGCTTATGGCTGAAATTGCAAGGGTTGTATGAGAGGAATACAGCCAGCAATAAGATTTTTCTGATAAGACGACTTGTGAATCTCAAGTTCAAAGATGGTGGTTCTGTGGCTAAGCACATGAATGAGGTCAGCAATATATTGAACCAGTTCTCCGTTATGAAGATGGTCCTGGATGATGAATTACGGGCTTTATTGCTTAGCTCATTGCCTAACATTTGGGAGACATTGGTAGTGTCTCTAAGTAACTCCGCACCAAACGAAAAGGTATCCATAGAATAGGTAACTAGTTGTCTCTTCAATGAGGAGACAAAGAGGAAGTCTTAAGGGTCTACTCAACAAGAGACCCTTGTGACACATGATTGGGGGAGAGGAAAGAACAGAAAAGGCGGGAAGGCCCGAGATAAATCAAGAGGCAAGTCAAGTATCAGGAAGGATGTTGAATGCTAGAATTATGGCAAGAAGGGTCACTATAAGCATGAATGTCGTAAAAAGAAGAATGACAAGAAAAGAAAAGGAAAGGAGAAGGAAGATAAATCAGATTTCACTGCGGTCGCTTCAGATGACGATGTTGTAGTTATTCTTTCAGCAGATCATGATGTTTGTCATACGGTTACGTGTTAGGACACCGACTAAGTGATAGACTCGGGAGCCTCGTTTCATGCGACTCCACGCAGAGATTTCTTCACAAGCTACAGGTCGGGTGACTTTGGGACCGTGAATATGGAAAATTTTGGCGTATCAAAGATCGTAGGGGTCGGTGATATTTGTGTAAAGACCGATGTGGGCTGCACATTAGTTCTCAGGGATGTGAGGCACATTCCAGACATTTACCTCAACTTGATGTCGACGGGAAGGTTGGATAAAGATGGCTATGAAAGCCGATTTGTTGGTGGGTGCTGGAAGCTCATCAAGGGTTTGTCGATTGCAGCTAAAGGGAAGAAGTATTGCGCCCTTTACATGGCAAGTGTTAGTGTGTGCAAGGGTGGGTTGAACGCAGTGGAAGATTTAGCTACTGACATGTGGCACAGGCGTCTAAGCCACATGAGTGAAAAATGGCTTCAGCTACTAGTGAGGAAGCGGCTCCTTCCAGACGTGACAGGTATATCTCTCAAAACCTTTATTGACTGTTTATCAGGGAAACAACATAGAATTTCATTTGTTAAATCTGCTTCTCATGTTAATAAATTGTATGCATTAGATTTGGTTTATTATGATGTTTGTGGTCCTATGAGGACAAAAACCTTAGGTGGGGCATTGTATTTTGTCACTTTTATAGATGATGCATCTAGGAGAGTTTGGGTTTATGCTTTGAAATCCAAGGACGAGGTCTTTAGTGTGTTTAAAATGTTTCATGTTATGGTTGAGAGAGAAACAAGTAGATCATTAAAGTGCATCCGCACTAATAATCGTGGTGAATACATTGGTGACTTCCATGAGTATTGTAAGTCCCTGGGTATACGGTATAAACAGACGGTTCCCAAGACCCTCCTAGCATAATGGTGTGGCTGAGCGAATGAATCACTTCATTGTAGAGAGAATCAGATGCATGTTATCCCAAACAAAGTTGCCCAAGACGTTCTGGGGAGAAGCAATGTACACAACAGTTTATTTGATAAATAGGTCTCCATCAGCCCCGTTGAATGGAGAAGTATTTGAGAAGGTGTGGACTGGACAAGATCCATCGTATAGTCATCTACAGTGATGAAAAGTTCGGCTACAGATTATGGGTCCGACTGAGAAGAAGCTCGTCAGGAGCAAAGATGTGGTCTTCTTTGAAGATCGATTTATAGAAGACATTTGTAAGCAAGAGAAGTACCAGCCTAGTTCAGGTGAGCTAGAGGACATGAATCCGGTTATTCCTCCTGTAGTGTCTGATGACGGGGGATACAGGAAGGTGTAGAGGACGACAGAGTTCCTACAGAAGATGGACTGGGGGAGCAGCCCCCACTTGATCCACGTGTTGAGACACAGGTGAGGAGGTCATTTAGGGACAAGCATCTGTCCAATAAGTACTCACCGCATGAGTACATTATGCTCACTGATGGGAGAGAGTCAGAAGATTATTCTGAGGCCTTAGTCGACGACCATAAGGGGAAGTGGTTGAAAGCTATGTAAGAGAAGATGAAATCCTTGCATAAGAACCACACGTATGATATGGTGAAATTACCTAAGGGCAAGAAAACTCTAAACAACAAGTAGGTGTTCTGAAAAAAAAAAAAAGGTTGAGCAAAAGAATTCACAAACGAGGTTTAAGGCCAGACTTGTGGTGAAAAGGTTTGGTCAGAAGAAAGGTATAGACTTCGAGGAGATATTCTCACTAGTGGTGAAGATGACATCCATATGAGTGTTGCTTGGGTTGGTGGCTAGCATGGATCTGAGATAGAGCAGTAAGATGTTAAAACTACCTTTCTCAATAGTGACCTGGAAGAAGAGATTTACATGCACCAACCAGAGGAGTTCGAAGTCAAGGGCAAAGAATATATGATGTGTAGGCTTAGGAAGAGCTTGTATGAGCTGAAACAAGCTTCAAGGCAATGGTACAAGAAGTTCGACTCATTCATGTTAAAGCATGTATATGACAGAACGGAGTCAGACCACTGTGTGTTCACGCGCAAGTTCTCAGATAGTGATTTTTTAGTTCTGTTGTTAAATGTTGATGACATGCTCATCATTGGTAAAGACATCAAGAAGATTGACAGGCTAAAACAGGAGTTGGGCAAGTCGTTTGCGATGAAAGACTTGGGCCTAGCTAAACAGATCCTAAGAATGGAGATAACCTGTGATAGAAGCAGTAGAAAGCTTTGGTTGTCACAAAAGCGGTATATTAAGAAAGTCCTAGAGCGGTTCAATATGAATGCAAAGAAGCCGGTCAGTACTCCACTGGATGGTCACTTCAAATTAAGTGACAAATAATATTTAAAGACTAAGGTAGAGGTGGATGAGATGAGGAAGATACCCTGCGCATCAGCGGTAGGAAGTTTGATGTATGCTATGGTGTGTACGCGCCCAGATATAGCATATGCGGTTGGTGTTGTCAGCCGATATCTTGCCAATCCTGGCAAAGAACATTGGGCAGCAGTGAAATAGATACTACGGTATCTAAAAGACTCATCTAGGTCGAGCCTATGTTATGATGACAGAAAACCTATGTTAGAAGGCTACACAGATGAAGATATGATGGGTGACATAGACTCCAGGAACTCTACATCAGGGTTCATGTTCACGTTTGCAGGGGGAGCGGTCTCTTAGTAGAGCAAGCAACAGAATGTCATAACATTGTCGACGACAGAGGCCAAGTACATTGCGGACATAGAGGCATGTAAAGAGATGTTTTGGATGAAGAGGTTCCTACAGGAACTTAGCCTGAAGCAGGAGCAGCATGTGGTTTATTGCGATTGTCAAAGTGCTATACACTTGAGCAAGAATCCAAGTCAGCACTCCAAGTCAAAACACAAAAAGATTTGGTATCATTGGATCAGGGATACTTTGAAACAGAAGGTGTTACAACTTGAGAAGGTCCACACGGACGATAATGGGTCAGACATGATGACGAAGGCATTACTCAAGGGCAAGTTTAAGGTTTGTAGAAACCTGGTTGGCTTGAAGAAGACGAATTCCTTCTGAGTCAGAAATGGAGAGATTTGATGGGGTTTTCCTCCTCAGTTCAGAGGAGAGGTTGTGCGCGAATGTACTAAATCTTTCTGGACCGCACTGCTCGACCGGTTGAAGGGAGCTGCTCGACCTGTCGAGGCTTGCTCGACTCAAAGTCCAGCAAGCTTTATTTTTTGGCCTCCCCAATCGAGGGCCTGGTTCAACCAGTTGAGGGTCCACCCGACCAGTCGAAACCCTAGCTCAACTAGTCAACGGTTACGTAAATTCAGTCCGGATTTGGTGCGGACCGCGTAAATTTGAGGCGGTTTTCACAGAGTTGCAAAAAGGGAGTTGCCTAACTATAAATAGGGGTCCCTAGGGCTATTCTAGGGTATGTTAAGGCTTCCTAAAGTGATTATAGAGGAAGAAAGAGAGAGAAAAGAGAGAGAGAGAGAGAGAGAGAGAGAGAGAGAGAGATGAAGCTTGTGAAAGGGAGGGTTTTGCTCGTAGAGGTGATCTACTGAGCAGTCGATGTCTCAACACTTCTATGTCCTCGTGATCGGTGAGATCTCTCCATTTTTCATTCTCTTATTGTTCATCTACTCCTACGTGAGTGAAGAAGGTTTGAACCAAGTGGTGTGTGCTTGTGATCGATTGTAACGTTTTACTTCATAGTGAATTGTTGCTCTGTACTAGGTTCCGTGGTTTTTACCTCTTTAAGAGTTTTTCATGTAAAATCTCTTGTGTCATATGGTTTGTGCTTTGATTTATTTCATTGCTTTATTTTATCCCATAATTCTAGTGTTTTTGGGAGGCGAGATCTTAAGGTTTTGTGCAACGCTCCCAACATGAACATCCACAACCGACTTTTACGCTTCTTTGTACTCATCCTTACGGAACATGGATCCCTCATTAAATTTTACATCACGACTAACGATTATTTTTCGTGTGACCCGATCATATAGCCTATACCATTTCACACCATCACCATAGCCGATAAAGGTCCATTTCATCTCTCTTAACGGACGGCACGTGAAAGTAAGCATCGCAACCAAAGACACGCAACAATTGTAGTTTCAGATACAAACAATTCTCAAGAGACTTATTCGCATAGATGTTATCTAACTTTGCCCATGTATCAGTTACAATCTTCTCTCTCATAATATTGTAGAGGACCTCATCCGTTAGACATAATTAGATTGAGATATTTATTTATTTTATCTAATTTGTTCCACTTTTCTTCTTTTATAGTTTTCGTTCACTTTCTAAGGAGTGTGTCTTCCAATCCTTGTTGAACTATAAGGCCCTTCATCTTCACATTCAATAGTCTAGAGTTATTTTTTCTAAAATACTTCTCTGCAACAAACTTCATGATATATATGTTATAGATACCTCATCTTCAAATTCGATCTGTTTTCCAACATTATCTATTATACCACTTGTTGGGATTCACGGAAGCATACAAAGAGGAATCAAACAAGCAAGCAAATTCAATAGAGAACACTCCTAATTTACATGGAAAAATTAATCCTTGTGGGAAAAAACCAAAGCATAAAGCAATAATGTACTATAAATAACAAAGTTATAAAAGATAAAGCTTTACTGATTGGAAGCTCCGAGAGAAAAGCTCTAGCCCTTTTCTCTCTCCAAAACCCTCTCAAACCCTTAAGCATATATAACCTTAAATCTAATCCAGCTTATATCCATATATTTAAGTTAAAAATGGAAATAGAAACAAATCGTGCAAAAACTACACAAACTATCGACAGTTTCGATCGGTCGGGTCGACCTGTTGTCATCGAAAACTCTAAAATTTGTCCAAATAATTTTGCCAAACATATGAATATTTTCGATATCCTTCCACGTGTTGGCCAGACTATCAACCGGTCGATGGCCCTTCTTTCAGCATAAATTTGAGACACCTAATTGTCAACAGAATTTTAGTGAAAGGCCGAGATCTCATACACGTGTGCTGCTTGTGTAGAAACTGATTGCTTACTTTATTCTGCCACAAATTCCTCTGAGGTGGTCCACCTATTATCACCAATGACCCTTGGATGGGAGGGGTTCGTGGTAGATTAAAAATAGACGGTTTACAATTAAAAATGGTTTTTATGTCCACTTTGCAATTACTGGATGACGTCCAAGACCCGGTCAAGAGAATTTTAAGACCATGTGCAATAAACAGTGGGCCCCTCCTATCCAATGGTCCACATGGTCATATGTGGGCTCACATGATCTCTGTCTTTTTCAATAATCTAATCATTTTGCTTTTCTTCTCAAATTGCTACGTGGGAGAGAAGGGTGCAGAGAATGCTCTGATTGAAGTTGAGAGAAAGTTCGAGCTTGATTTCGTGGAAGCAAGCGACAATGGAGCAGTTGGGAATTTGAACTTCTGGAAAGGACGGATAGCATAGGCGAATTCGTCTCCTTTTTGACCGTTGATGCAGCTCGAAATTGCTTGGAAGAGGGCCGTTGTTGCGGAGCGCTGAGAAGCTTCCTTTAGAAAGAGCATTATTGTGTACGTGTGCCACAGCGTGCTGTGTAAACTCTGTGGGCCCCACCGTGATGTAAGTGTTTGATCCACGCCGTCCATTCATTTTTTCAGATAATTTTATGGTAGCCCAAATTTGAATCATATCCAAATCTCAAGTGGGCCACTCCATAGAAAACAGTAGGAATTGAACACCTACCGTTGAAAGCTTCTTAGGGGCCACACAAGCTTTGGATGCCATTATCCCAACTGTTTCCTGTGGTGTCGTTCACTTAAGGATTAGATATGCTTTAATCTTGGACTCATGCCTAAAATGATATGGAAAAATGGTTGGACGGCGTGGATAATGACGCATATATCACGGTGGGCCCCACATAGTTTACTCAGCATGCTAGAGTGTACTGAGTTACTCAGTACACAGTATGCATGCCTTAGTAGCATCTTTGAATGCTGAGCCTGGGTTTAGAACCGTTGAAATCCAACCAGCAGAATCTCACTGATTGCTACATCACATCTACCGATCAACACCGTCCAAAGGGGACCGAAGCGTGGATGGTTAAAAGAAAATTGAAATCAGTGTGAGGTTTGGCGTATGCTCTGTCTACAGTGGGGCCCATGGTTTGGATGGTAGGGATGAGTTAGTACAACTTAGAAAATAGGAACTGGTTACATGTTTTACTTAATTTAACCGTTTGCCATTATTGTATGTATTTTCCAAATGGATGGATAGAGATCGTCTTAATGCTCTTCATTTATTATATCCCAACCGTCCATACATTTGGCTAGAAGTTTCGGATCAATATGAAATTTGTTTATCCTCTTCAACCATGTATTTGTCACCTTATGAACAGATTTGATGGAAAATAAACGTTATGGTGGGCCTTAGGAATTTTTTTAACGGTGAAAATCATTATCCTCACTGCTATTTTTGGTGTGGTCCATTTGAGCTTTGGATATGATTCATTTTTTGTCTAACGCTCTAAAATGATCTCTAAAAATAAATGAACGGTGTGGATATAGTAAATACATCATTATGGGGCCATAAAACTTTGATCTCCTTTTGTCGAAGCCTCTAAAATAGATGATACTTGTGTGGTCTCTTCAACTAGGCGTTTGTGGCCTACCAACGGGTTGGATGGCAAATAAAACATTCCGGTAGAATCCATAAAGTTTTTAATGGTGGGAATTTAATCATGACTGTTTCCTGTGATGTGGTCCACCTAAGATTTGAGTCAGCTTCATTTTCAGGGTCATGCCTAAAATGAGCTTTCAAAATGGTTGGACGGTGTGGATTTAAGGCAAATGCATCACTGTGAACCCCCACGGTCAGGGGTCCCACCCAACTCGGTGGACCCGGGGTCTCACCTAATCCGCTCCCGTTTGAAGCTGCGGCTTTCAGCCATCGTACGTGAGTGATCGAGTGTGCCGGACCTCCTGTGGTCGGAAGTTATGTTGGGCCCACAGGGATGCCCATGACAAATCTACTCCGTCCATCAGTTTCTAAAGATCACAATATGAAATGAGTCAAAAAATCAGGCAGATTCAAAACTCAGGTGGGCCACACCACATTAAACAATGAGAACGAAGACATCCACCATTAAAATGTTCTTGGAGCCAAGCCAACCATAATGTTCATATGCCATCCAATCCATTTGTAGGGTTACTACCGATGATAGGATGCCGATTGCCTACTTACACTGCGAGTAGTGAAGTAGGCTATGCAGAGTGCTCTATGGGCCCTACAGTGGTGCATGTGTTTTATCCATGCTGTCCATCCATTTTGGATAATTATTTTAGCCCATGATCTGAAAAATGAGGCAGATCCAAATATCAGGTGGACCACACCACAGGAAAACAACAGTAATTGAATGTGCATTATTAAAAAATTCCAAAGGCCCGCAATAATGTTAATTTGCTATCTATCACCACTGATAATTCACACGGACCTGAATAGCCTAATCCAAAACTTTTATGGACCCACGAAGTTTTTTATGGTGGCCGATCAATCACCACTGTTTGGTGTGGTGTGGTCCACCCATGATTCGGATCTTCCTCATTTTTTGGGCTAATGGACTATGGAAAATGGATGGACGGAATGGATTAAAAATATACATCATTGTGGGGCCCACAGTGTTAGTATGCAATCTGCCTCCTTATTCAAAACTTCTGTGGCCCCGACCGGAACTCGAATAGGAGGATGATTGAGATCTTGAGAGCGATGAGGGCCATGCCTGTCGAAAATGGAGAACCCGAGAGCAGTCGGTGCTATCGGCATATGATCAATGAACGGCATAGGAGAGAAGATGAGGCAGAACTACACGGATCTGCATTCGATGGTGCCGCCTCGAACAAAGGTTTTTTTTTTTTTTTTTTTCGTGTAGAATTTTGTTGGATTTGTTTTCTTTCAGCGATAAATTCTTCTGTTTTTCAGACATTTGGGTATTTTATGGATTTCATGAATCAAATGAATGCCGCCAATTTAGTAGTCAGACCATAAAGAAAGGGGATTTTCAGTAATCTGTTGAATCTTTCTCTGAAGAATTTCAGGACTTCTGTTCAGTTGCATTGTGTTTTTGTTTTCATCATACCATATAGAATTAGTTGGGTAATAGTAATTTCTTTCATAGTTTAAAAACTTCAAAAAACTTGAGTCGACTCGACTAGATTTTAGCAAGACATGGAAAACTAGAGATTTGGTCATGACTCAGTAGAAACTTGAGAAAAACTCGATAAAATTCAACTTAGAATAATTCATATATTTATATTTTAAATAGTAATTTTTTGAT
>JAJHSJ010000007.1:72851463-73331463 GCA_021015155.1 Magnolia officinalis
TTCTATAGTGTTTTGTGTTGAGATGTGGTTGAGAGACGTTGACGTCTCTCATTGAAAGACATCTCTCCATCCTTTGCTCTCTTTACTGTTGTGTTTCCGCTGTGAGGCCTGATTTTGGTAGGACCATATGTTTTCTTTCCTCTGGTGTGGTCTACATGAGGAGGAGCATAGATAAAGAAAGGCATTTTATTCATTCATTCTAAAATATTCTTTGTGCAAAGTTCTTGTATATATAAAAAAATGGGAGTAACGTAACTTTAGTAATTTTAATTTCTTTTATTTTAGTGAAGGGAAAAAGCTTTTACTACTACTTTGTGGACATTAGCATATTATCTAACTACATAAATTTTTAGTTTAGCTTTTCAACTTTTCGTATGCTCTTTTTTTTTTTTTTAAGTTCGGATTGTCCTACATTGTCCATGTATGAATATTTTTCTATAAGATTTTGTAGTATTATTTTTAAAAACTTTTTTTAAAGTAGAAAAGTAGTTAATTTAGTGATAAAAATTCACGATTTGTTTAAGCATGTTCCAGCTTGGAACCATTCATCATCATAAGTCTACCACTATTTAGATGCTCTTATACTTAAGAATCAGACCGGTCCAATCATTAAGTGGGCCCCAATTTCAAAACAAATTCACGACTGAAAAATACTTTGATGAAGTTTTCTTAACTCGACAATTTTTCCCGACATTGTCGCCAATTTGCTAAATGGACATTTTTACCATCGCAATTAGTTATTGAGATATTTTTGGTCATCCTCCAAATGATGGCTAAGATCATTCATATGGGGTTGAATTTTTTGGGACTCGTGGAAGCACACTGAGATGAATCAAACAAGGTATTCAACAAAGAACACTCCAAATTTAAGTGAAAAAATTCTTGCAGGAAAAAACCACAGCACAAAGCGATAATGCACTATGAATAATAAAGTTATAAGAGATGAAACCTTACCAATTTGAACCCCTAAGAGAAACACCCTAGCTTTTTCTCTCTCCAAAACTATCTCGAACCCTTAGGCATGAGCCTTAACCCTAATCCTGATTATACCCATATATTTAAAGTAAAATGGAAATAGAAACAAATCGCGCAAAAATGCACAAAACTGTGTAATCTGTCGAGTCAACCAATCGAAACGCTTCAATCAGTCGGTTCGACCTGTCAACCAAAGTTTTCGACTTATCAAAAATTCCAAAATCTGTTCAGAAAGTTTACCAAAAATATGAATATTTTCGATATCCTTCGACCTGTCGATTGGTTGATGGCCCCTGTATCAACATAGATTTGAGGCATCCGATTTTCAACAATCTCCACCATGACTCTAATATTCATGCTACAACATGCCATATTTAATCTTGCATATCTACTGCGTCTTCATCATAGTTCCATAATCATCACTTCTCATGCACACTTTGTCTTCACTCTATCTTTGTTAGACCTTGAGAAGTTGCATAATCTTGAACTTCTATGCAGGAATCACCTTTGTAAGCATGTCAGCTGGATTCACGCTTGTGTGGATCTTCTCAATAGTCATGCCTCATTCCTCAAGCACTTGTCGAATAAAATGATGATGCACATCAAAATGTTTAGTTATAGAATGGTAAATCGAGCTTTTCACCAAATTGATTGCGTTTTCGCTGTCACAATTAACCAATATAATCTCCTGCTGAAGCTCCATATGATTTATCATTCCCATCAACCAAACTGCTTCCTTGAATGCTTTCGTCACTGCCATGTACTCAACTTTGATTATGAAAAAAACCACCACATACTGAAGCTTTGACATTCAACCGATTACTCCACTCATCAATATAAATGAGTAACCAAAAGTCGACCTTCTATTATTCACATTGCCCGTGTAATTTGAATCTACATAGCCTACTAACTTGGCCCCTGATTTTTCGAATGTCAATACGTAGTCCTATATATTTCAAATATATCGAAGTAGCCATTTCATTATATCTTAGTGTTGCTTGCAGGGTTACACATTTATCTGCTACCACATGTGAAATATTTGGTCTTATACAGACCATGACATACATCAATCGTAGCCTGCTCATCTTCCTGTTTTTGTGTATATCAGTATCGAGAATCCACTTTGCAGCCCCTAGACTTTTCATCTCAAATGTCCCTAATAGTTGAGCCTCTAGTATGTTGATTTTAGATATATTATGACTGTAATAAGCATGTCATCAACATACAATACCAAGATAATGAACTTCCCACCACTCAATGTCTTGAAATAGACACAACGATTATGCTCACTCCTGGTAAACCTATGACTCATCATGAAATAATCAAATTTCTTATACCACTGCCTAAGCGACTGTTTTACACCGTATAATGACCTCTTCAACCTGTAAACCTCATTCTTTACCCCTTGTATTTTGAATTATTTTGCTTGCTTTATGTAAATTTGCTCTTCCAATTCCCCATATAGTAAAGTAGCCTTCACATCCATCCGTTCCATCTCGAGATTGTATTGGGCAACCAATGCTAATACGAATCAAATAGATACTTGCGTCACCATAGGCGTGAAGATCTTAGTGAAGTCGATACATTCTCTTTGAGTATATCCCTTCACTACCGACTGTGCCTTGTACCCACCATGTTTCTTCTTGAAAATCCATTTTCACCCATTCACTTTACGATCAACGAGAAGCTCCACTAGCTCCCACATCTCATTATTGTACAAGGAGTCTATCTCGTTATGCATTGTCGCTTTTCACTTTTCGTCATCTATATCATCAAGAGCCTCCTGAAAAGTAAATGGATCCCTATCATTTATAATGAGGGAAAATGCAATATTTAATGATCCCTGTATCTCGTCAATAACCTACAATCCCTTAGTAGATTCCTTCTCATAGGTGGCTACTCCACTTACTTGTATACCTCTGTCTGCGTTTCAGTATCATCCCCAATATTTTCGCTGTCTATCTGAACATCCACAACAGACTTTTATGCTTCCTTGTGCTCATCCTTACGGAACATGGATCCCTCGTCAAATTTTACATCACGACTAATGATTACTTTTTGTGTGAGCCGGTCATATAGCCTATACCCTTTCACACCATTACCATAGCCAATAAAGGTCCAACTCATCTCTCTTAATGGACGGTACGTGAGAATATGCATCGCAACCAAATACTCGCAAAAATTGTAGCTTCACATATAAAGGATTCTCAAGAGACTTATTCGCA
This sequence comes from Magnolia officinalis, assembly GCA_021015155.1. Classification (NCBI taxonomy): domain Eukaryota; kingdom Viridiplantae; phylum Streptophyta; class Magnoliopsida; order Magnoliales; family Magnoliaceae; genus Magnolia; species Magnolia officinalis. The sequence continues at coordinate 72,854,664 of JAJHSJ010000007.1, forward strand.
TAGATGTTATCTAACTTTGCCCATGTATCAGTTACATTCTTCTCTCTCATAACATTGTAGAGGACATCATCCGTTAGACATGACTAGATTTAGATATTTGTTTTTTTTTTTCTTTTTTTATCTAACTTGTTCTACTCCTCTTCTTTTATATTTTTCGGTCACTTTCTAAGGAGCGTGTCTTCTAATCCTTGTTGAACTAGAATGCCCTTCATCTTTACATTCAATAGTTTAGAGTTGTTTTTCCCAAAATACTTCTCTACAACAAACTTCATGATATATATGTTATAGATACCTCATCTTCAAATTCGATCTGTTTACCGACGTTATCTATGATATCACTTGTTGGGATACACAGAAGCACACAGAGAGGAATCAAACAAGGTAACCATAAGCGTACAAGAAAAATTAAGAGAGAACACTGCTAATTTACGTGGAAAATTCCTTGTGGGAAAAAACCAAAGCACAACGCAATAATGTACTATGAATAACAAAGTTACAAAAGATAAAGCTTTACCAATTTGAAGCTCCGAGATAAAAGCCCTAGCCTTTTTCTCTCTCCAAAACCTCTCAACCTTTAAGCACGTCTTAAGCAGTCTAAACCAATAAGATCCTAGACTATACGCTATATATAAGAGATATATTATATATAGATAATATATATATCCATATATATATAATAACATTATATATATAGATTAAACAAGAGGCAAAGAAGAAAAAGAAACCAAAAATGCAAAAAAAACATATCGAAAAAACTACAAACAGGTCGAAAACTTCGATCGGCCAAGTCGACCTGCTGTCATCCAAAACTCTAAAATTTGTCCAGATGATTTTGCCAAAAATCTAAATATTTTTGATGTCCTTCCACGTGTTGACCAGACTATTAACCGGTAGATGGCCCCTCTTTCAGCATAAGTTTGAGACACTTGATTGTCAACAAAATTTTAGTGAAAGGCCTAGATTGTTGGGGTTTGGTCTGTGGAATCACATAGATCTAGATCTAGGATAGCAATCTAAGAGCACCAAGCAAACATAAGAGAACACAAATATTTAACATGGAAAACCCTTGCGGAAAAAACTACGGCACAAAGCGACAGATTTTCACTATGAAAATAGAAATTACAAAGAGAGAGGACTTACTCGATTCGAACAACCTCGAATCTCACCCTTGTTACACCCTTTGATAACCCTAGAACCCTTTTAGAAATCCTTGGAATACCTTTAGGAAGCCTTAAAATACTTTAGAAAGGCCCTAAGGACCCATATTTATAGTTTAGGAAACTCCACTTCTGCACCTCTTTGAATTCGCCTCAAATTTACGCGGTTCGCGCAAAATCTGCCTAACCCTCTACTAGTCGAGGGAGGGCTTCGACCCGTCGAGGGGACCCTCGACCCGTTGAGTCAGCTAACGTGGAGCCCGCACGCGCGCGACCAGAGGGACCGAAATATTGCAGCCTGCTGGACTGGATCGAGCAGCACGCTGAACGATGCCGCTGGACTCGAGTGAGCAAGTACGACTGGTCGAAGGGGTCCTCGACCAGTCGAGCCAACCCCTCGACTGGTAGAGCAGCGCAAGATTTAAGATATCTGGCAACAATCTCCACCATGTCTTCAATCTTCAAACGTGTATCTTATTGCCCTCTTATCTCATCTCTACATTGCATCATAGGTTCAATCAACGCTTCTTGTGCCGTCCTTCTGTTACGTTCTCGCCAAGCCCAAAGAAGTTTCACAGAACTTGAACTTCTCTGTAGGAATGAATAAATTGGTGACGAACATCAATGTGTTTAGTGCGTGAGTGATAAATAAATTTTTTAGCTAAATTGATAACGCTCTCGCTATCACGGTTAACCGGCACGGCTTCCTGCTGAAGTCTCAATTGATTTATCATGCCTCTAAGCCAAACACCTTCTTTAAATGCTTCCATCACTGCCATATATTTTGCTTCGGTCGTGTAAAGAGCTTCCACGGACTGAAGCTTTGACATCCAGCTAATTGGTCCACCACTAGTACAAATGAGTATCCTCAAGTAGACTTTCTGAAATCCACACTACCTGCATAGTCGAAATCCACATACCCTACCAATTTTTTCCGTCTTCTCAAAAGTTAAGACGTAGTCTTTCGTGCCTCGAATGTATCGAAGTAGCCATTTCACCGCTTCCCAATGTTGCTTGCTGAGGTTTGACATGCATATGCTCACAACACCGACTGCCTGTGAAATATCTGGTCTTGTACAGACCATGACATATATTAAACTACCAACCACATTCGAATAAGGCACATGAGACATAATCTGCTTTTTCTCATTTGATTTAGGATATTGTTCTGAGATAAGCTTGAAGTGAGCTGCGTGGGGAACGTTCACTGGCTTTGCCTGGTTCATCCCATATTTAATCAACACCTTTTCAAGCTATTCTGCCTATGATAACCAAAGCCTGATCCTCTTCCTGTCTCTATGAATATCTATGCCTAGAACTCTCTTTGCAACCCCCAGATCTTTCATCTCGAATGTCCCTGATAACTAAGTCTTCAGTACATTGATTTCAGAAATATAATGACTGGCGATCAACATATCATCAAAATATAATACTAGGATGATGAATCTACCATCATTAAGTGTCTTGTAATAGACACAGTGATAGTATTCACTCCGAGTAAAATTTTAACTCAACATGAAAGAATTAAATTTTTTATACCACTGCATAGGCGACTGTTTAAGGCCTTACAATGACCTCGTTAAACTGCGAACTTTTTTTCTCTGCCCCTTTAAGTTCGTAACCCTCTGGTTGCTTCATTTAGATCCGTTTTTTCAACTCCCCGTGCAAGAATATCTCTGAGCATAGCCCTTCGCTACCAACCTTGCTTTTTATCTATCCTGTTTTCTTTTGAATAACCACTTGCATCCGATCGCTTTTCGACCCACTAATAGCTCCACCAGCTCCCATGTGTGATTTTTGTGCAATGAGTCCATCTCATCGTTCATATCCGCCTTCAACTTTTCTGCATCAGGCTCACTGAGAGCCTCCTGAATAGTAGACGGGTCCTCCTCATCTATAATGAGGGCATATGCAATATTAGAGTCGTCCTTGTATCTTTTCGGTAACCTACGATCACGCGGTGGATTTTTTCTCACAGATGGCTCCTCTACCTAATCATGTAACTCTGTCTCTGCATCTGTTTCTGCCTGAGTATCATCTGTATCAATCTGAATGTCTACAATCAACCTTTCAGGTTCCTTTTGCTCCTCCTGATCATTCTTACGGAATATGGAGCTTTCATCGAATCTGACTTCACGGCTAGTGATGACCTTGCGTATGACCTTGTCAAATAACCTGTAACCTTTCACACCAATGTCATAGCCAACAAAGATGTACTTTTTGGCTCTATAGTATAGCTTATCTCTCTCGACTGACGGTACATGAGAGTAAACCTTACAACCAAATATATGCAAATCTGAGTAGTCGATCTTATGACCACTCCATACTTTCTCTAGAATTTTACATTCAATTGCCATTGAAGGAGACCGGTTCACCAAATAGCAAGTCGTGTTAACGGCCTCAGTCCATAAGTCCTTGCCCAGCGCAACATTACTTAACATACATCGTGTCATCTCCAGGAGAATCCGATTCATTTGCTCAACCACAACGTTTCATTTGGGCGTGTAGCGCACTGTGTTATGTCTGATGATCCCTTTATCTTTACAATAATCATTAAACTCAGTGGAAGTATATTCTCCACCATTATTAGTCCTTAAAACCTTTATTTTTTGCCCTGACTGTTTTTTCATCATTGTCTTCCATTGTTTGAATATAGTGAAAACTTCGGATTTACGTTTCATGAAATAAACTCAAACTTTTCTAAAGTAGTCGTCAATAAATGAAACAAATCATGACGAACGCCCAATGGAAACCTCTGGCGATGACCCTCATACATCAGAGTGCACATAATCAAGCACTCCCTTACATACATGTTTTCTAGATTTAAAAGATAATCTAGATTGTTTACCATATATACAATGCTAGCATATATCTAAATCAGAATTTTTAAAAGCTGAAATCAAACAACGATCAAATAGTACTTTCATGCCTCGCTCGCTCATGTGGCCTAGACGAGCATGCCACATACGTAGAGATGTGGAATCTGCAATAGCTGCTGTCGCTCTACCTGCTGAAGTGTTCCCGATCAACCTGTAAAGGTTTCTGTGCCTTTGCGCTCTCAGAACAACGAGTGCCCATTTTGAAACTTTAAGGACACCATCAATACCAGTGAACTTGTACCCTATAGCCTCGAGTGCACCGAGAGAAATCAGACTTTTCTTTATATCAAGAACGTGCCTGACGTCAATCAAGGTACGCTCCATCCCATCAAATATCTTGATGCTTACTGTACCAATAGCCCCAACATTACAGGCATTGTCATTGTCCATAAAAACCTGTCCACCATCGCATTCTCTGTAACTAGCGAACTAACTCCGATGAGGAGTCATGTGATATGACGATCCTGTGTCGAGGATCCACTCATCTCCATGATTATTGTGCAAGTGTCCGATCATGGACACAGATAATACATCACCACCACTTGTCTCTTCATCATATGTGACGACATTGGCCTCCTTGGAAGAAGCCGTTGAAATTTCTTTCTTCCCTTTAGGATTGATACAATTATTCCTCATGTGTCCAGACATCCCATAGTTCCAACACTTTAGTTTTCATTTGCCCTGACCCTTGGATTTGGATATAGGTCTTGAAGATCTTGTATCTCGCTCAGAATTTCTGTCTCTTGTAATCAGTGCATCAGAAGATGTCCCTGTGTCACCGTTTAGTTTTCTCATGGCCTTCTCTTGAAGGGCTGAGATAACGGCGTCGACACTTATGGTTTTATTTATGGTGCACATTGTGTCCATTAATGATTCATACGATGCCGGAAGAGAATTTAGTAATATACATGTTTGTTCCTCATCTTTGATCACTTCCTCTATATCCAACAATTTGTAAACTAATTTATTAAAGTTGTTGATGTGAGCCTACAAATCTCCACCATCTCCCATCTTGAAGTTATACCACTTCCGCTTCAAATGTAGGCGATTTTCAGAGGATTTTTTCGCATAGATATCCTCTAACTTCGCCCATAAACTAGCCGCAATTTTCTCCCTCAAAACATTATAGAGAACCTCATCCGTGAGACATAAACGGATTGAGGATAAGGCCTTCTTATCAAGAGTATTTCATTCATAATCAGTCATACTAGACTTTTTCGCTTCAAGAGCATCATCCTCGCTTTGCTTGGTTAAGGAACTGATCATCTTGATCTTCCATAACTCAAAATTATGTTTCCCTGAGTACTTCTCAATATCATACCTAGTACTTCCCACTATTGTTAATCCTGTAGATTCAGATCCGTGACCCAACGATTGCTCTGATACCACATGTTGGGGTTTGGTCTATGGAATCACACAGATCTAAATCTAGGATAGCAATCCAAGAGCACTAAGCAAACATAAGAGAACATAGATTTAAGGTAAAAAAAACTCTTGCGGGAAAAAACCACGGCACAAAGCGACAGATCTTCACTATGAAAATAGAAATTACAAAGAGAGTGGACTTACCCGATTCGAACAACCTCGAATCTCACCCTTGTTACACCTTTTGATAACCCTAGAACCATTTTAGAAATCCTTAGAATACCTTTAGGAAGCCTTAGAATACTTTAGAAAGGCCCTAGGGCCCCCCTATTTATAGTTTAAGAAACTTCACTTTTGCACCTCTTTGAATTCGCCTCAAATTTATGCAGACTGCACAAAATCCACGTAGAATTTGTGTAACCCTCAACTAGTCGAGGGAGGGCTTCGACCCGTCGAGGGGACCCTCGACCGGTCGAGTCAGTCCCTCGACTGGTCGAGCAGCCCGGAAGAACAAAAAATATTGCCGTTGGACTTTGAATCGAGCGAGCTATGACCAGTCGAAGGGGTCCTTAACCAATCGAGCCAACCCCTCAACTAGTCGAGCAGCGCAAGATTTAAGACATCGGACAACACAGATCTCATACACGCGTCCTGCTGTGTAGAAATTGAATGCTTACTTTATTCTGCCTCAAATTCCTCTGAGGTGGGCCCACCTATGATCACCAATGACCCTTGGATGGGAGGGGTTCGCGGTAGATTGCATTGACCCCAGAATCACTGCAATAAGACAATCAAAGCCATTCGAATAAGAACACGGAAAATAGACGGTCTACAATTAAAAATGGTTTTACCGTCCATTTTGCTATTACTTGATGACGTCCAAGATCCAGTCAAGAGAATTTTAGGACCATGTGCAATAAACAGTGGTCCCCTCCTATCCAATGGTCCACATGTAAGACTATTATCTAGATGCAAAAATTCCAAAGATCAGCTGTGCATAGGTCATGAAGATTTAGTGTTCGGATATATGACTTACCTAATTGAGACGCCATGAAACCATATAAGAATACCAGAAACATCTGTTGCAGTCTTCCTTTCCTTCACACCCTTATTCAGAACAGTAGATGGGAATTCGACTTCTGTCGTAGTGTAGGATCGGGGACCCGACAGTCTCTTCTATAGAGTCTGTGGAGAGAGAGTTTGAAACTCATCACAACTCTCTCTCCCACACTCCACATCTCTGTCCTAATTCAACTCAAGTAGCCTTGTGTAAGGTTATAGCATTCCACCCCTAATATGCACTGATACACAGATAGGCTGCGCAGCGGATCATCTGGGGCCCACTAATGTACCTTAATCACATAGTCCAATTGAAGGACAATTCAGACCGTTAATCAGTAAGGCCAACCCCATAGAGTTCTTACGCCACACAGTCATGTGTGGGCCGACATGATCTGTCTCTCTCTTTCAATGATCTAATCATTTTGCTTTTCTTTTCAAATTGCTGAGTGGGAGAGAAGGGTGTAGAGAATGCTCTGATTGAAGTTGAGAGAAAGTTCGAGCTTTGATTTCGCAAGCGACAGGGGAGCAGTTGGGAATTTGAACCTCTGGAAAGGACAGGTGGCGTAGGCGAATTCGTCTCCTTTTTTGACCGTTGATGCACCTCGAAATTGCTTGGAAGAGGGGGGGCGCGACTTAGATACTGACAAGTCAGTAGCCAAATCGTTACTAAAGTGACGTCACCAAGCTCTGTGGACCCCACCTTGATGCATGTGTTGTATCCATTACGTCCAACCATTTGTAGAGATCGTTTTATGGCATAAGAAAAAGAATGAGATAGATCTAAAGTTCAAGTGGACCCACCACAGAAAACCATAGGATCAGTCACACTCACCGTTGAAACATTTATAGGGCCCACCATGATGTATTTTTTAGATCCAACCTATTCATAAGTTAACATAGAGATAGATGAAGCGAAAAAAAAAATATAACCTTGATCAGAAACTTCTGTGGCCCCTGAGAAGTTTTGAACGGTGGATGTGACTGTCCCCACTGTTTTCTACGGTGGGGTCCACTTTAACTTTAGATCTATCTCATTATTTTTCTCATGCCATAAAACGATCTCTAAAAATTTTTGGATGGTATGGATACAACACATGCATCATGGTGAGGTCTACAGAGCTTGGTGACGTCACTTCAATAGCAATTTGGCTACTGACCTCGTCAGTATCTAATCCGTGCCCGGAATGGGGCCGTTGTTGCGGAGCGCTGAGAAGCTTCCTTTAGAAAGAGCATTGTGTACGTGTGCCACAGCGTGCTGTGTAAACTCTGTGGGCCCCACCGTGATGTAAGTGTTTGATCCACGCCGTTCATTCATTTTTTCAGATAATTTTGTGGTAGCCCAAATTTGAAGCATATCCAAATCTCAAGTGGGCCACTCCATAGGAAACAGTAGGAATTGAGCACCTACCGTTGAAAGCTTCTTAGGAGCCACACAAGCTTTGGATGCCATTATCCCAACTGTTTCCTGTGGTGTCGTTCACTTAAGGAATAGATATGCTTTAATCTTGGACTCATGCCCTAAAATGATATAGAAAAATGGTTGGACGGCGTGGATAATGACGCATACATCACGGTGGGCCCCACATAGTTTACTCAGCATGCTAGAGTGTACTGAGTTACTCAGTGCACAGTATGCATGCCTTAGTAGCATCTTTGAATGCTGAGCCTGGGTTTAGAACCGTTGAAATCCAGCCAGCAGAATCCCAGGTCAATTGGTGGATCCGAACCCGGACAGATTTTGAAATCGCAGGTCATGTCGTTTCTGGCGAAAGAGTCTTAAACAAATCAGATTTTGAAATCGAAAGAGTCTTAAACAAATCAGATTTTGAAAACGAAAGATTTGTATCGTTTTGAAATAATATCTACGATTAAGACCAGCCGTGGTCCTGATTTGGGCTTTTAAACAAATCCCGGTGTGGTCCTGATTTGGGCTTTTAAACAAATCAGTACAGGTGTTGTATCGTTTTGAATTAATATCTACTATTAAGACCAGCCGTTCTGGATGACTTTGCCCTTCCAACTAGTTCTTCAGAGACTTCTCAATGCATCCATGTAAGGACGCCCGAGAAACGTCGGGTTGTCAGTGTGAGGGTCTAATACGGGTGCACATCGAACCGTAGAAACCGTGTAACCCAACTGGAACCGTTGGATCGGTCCAGTTTGGTCCAGTTCTAGGGTGCTAATGGTCCGGTTCTGTTCCAAAGTTCCCAGAATCGTTGATTACAGATCGGTTCCGGTTTAGGGTCCTGTAGAACCGAACCGAACCGTTGATCCAAACCGTAGATTCGAACCTCACGAACCTTAGATCCGAACCGTTACACGAACCATAGATTCGAACCGTGACATCTAATGAACGTAGGTCATAACTAACTGATTGATGGACATCTAATGAACGGTCAAAACAACATATTCAAATTCAACAAAGTAGATGTACATTAAATTGAATTCCAAACTCAGCAAACAGCATTGCCGAGTCAATCTGATGGTATGGCTACGTCCCATGTACGGTCAGTATCATTACACGTGGCACACATGTACCTTAAATTGAACTGTCCAAGTAGTGAGCCCAGTATCGAAGGATCATCATTTAGCATATGATCTTAATTGGCTGATTCGTGGATATCTGATGGACCATTATAGTGAGAAATCTTCGACGGTCCAAATCAATAGGAAAATGTTCATTGATCAGAGGTTAGAATTGTCTAATAAATCTAAATTTGGAGCTATGTCCCATCTATAGTGGGTCTCATTATTTGGACGATTTGGATTCGGTTACATGCAAGCCACGTGTCTAGTGTCTAATGTCTGATTGCGTCGTGTAGGTTATTAAAAAAAGAGGTCTCCCATGTAACTAGTTGGATGATAAGTTACCATTCAACTGCCATATAAGTGTCCACATCTCTAATGTGTAAAATATTCAAACCGTCCAAGAATTGATACGAAGTTATTCCCATCCATTCACTCCCGATTGTATGGTTCCAAGACCTTAATAGTATTGTTAAAAAAGTACAATTGGGCCGGAGTTTTAAAAGCCTAGAACTGTGGAACCGATCCGGAACCGAACCGGTTTTCACAATCCAGTTCCGGTTCGGTTCTAGGGTGCTAACGGTGTAGTTCCAATTCCAAAAATCCTAGAACCGTAGGGAACGGTTCGGTTTCGGTTTCACCCCAAAACCAAACCGAACCGAATAGTGTGCACCCAAGCTTCATGTTGCCCAGTCGCTTTGTCATGCCCCATTAGACCTTTGGATCAAGGAAATCTGATTGAGTACTGAGTAAACTCAGTTGGGCCCACTATGCATCTATCTGGTTTATCCATGCCGTCCATCCGTTTTTCCATATCATTTTAAGAATTGAGCCCAAATTTCAAGAATATATAAAGATCAAGTGGACCACCTCACAGGAAACACTGAGAATAATGATTTTCACTGTTGAAATGTTTCTAGGGACCATAGTGATGTTTATTTGTCATCCAACATGTTCATAAGATCACAAGGACATGAATGAAGGGAAAACAAAAATATCAGCTTGATCTAAAACTTCTGTGGCCACCCAAGAAATTTTCAACTGTAGACATTCAATTCACACTATTTCCCCTAATGTGGTCCACTTGAGATTTATATACACTTTGTTTTTGGGCTCAAGCCCTAAAATTATTTGATAAAATGGATGGACGGAGTGGATAAAATATATAAATCATGATGGACCCCACAGAGTTTACTCAGTACACTTAGCCTACTTTTTTTTTTTTTTTTTTTTTTTGAATTAGCTTGTTAGTACACACCCTCCATGTTAGCCACCCCCGCTAGGGATCGATACCAAGACCTCAAGTTTACTCAGTACCCTTAGCCTACTTAGCACGCAATCCGCTTACTAGGATCATTCAGATTTTGTGCCCACACAAGTTCTCACTCAGAAATGTGTGCCTCTCTCTCTCTCTCTCTCTCTCTCTCTATATATATATATATATATATATATGCAAAAAAGGTACAATGCACTCCAGCTGATTTTAACGCCCTGTGAGGTCGAGCTGTGTGGGCCCCACCGTGATGCATGTCGACCATCAACACCGTGCATTTGATGGGTCCCCTTTAAATTATGGTGGGGCCACCTGAGTTTTGAATGCTGCTGAAAGTTGGTCTGAACCCTCATCCAAGTGGGACACACATAATGGATGGGCTGGATTTGCAAACCACATCTCGGTGAGCCCAAAAAATGTCCCATGAATGTTTTAATAGTGCACGGCCCCCTCTCCACTTCTGTATGTGGTGTGGCCCACACAAGTCACGGATTGACTTGATTTTTGAGACCTAGGCCCACGATGGAATGGTGCATCTGACTGATGGGGTAGATGTTCGAAATGCATCACAGTGGGGCCCACACAGCTCGACCTCATGGGACGTTAAAATCAGCTCCAGCGCATTGTACCTTTTCCCTATATATTATATATATATATATATATATATATATATATATATATATATATTATATATATTATATATATATATATATATGGGAAATGGTACTATGTCTTCCCATGAGGTGAGCTGTGTGGGCCCCACTGTGTGTTGAACATCTACCCTAATAGTCAGATGCACCATTCAATGGTGGGCCACTGGCTCAAAAATCAAGTCAATCTATGACTTGGGGGGCCACACCACATATAACATTTGAGAGGGGTATGCTTCCATTAAAACATTCATAATCATTTATCGGGCCCACTGAGATGTGGTTCACAAATCCAGACCATCCATTGTGTGTGTCCCACTTGGATGAGAGGTCAGACCAAGCTTGGGCCCCATCCAAAACTTAGGGGGGCCACTAAGTGATTTTATATGTTTTAGGCATGCCTTCATATGGTTTTAGATGGTATGGCCCACCTGGGTTCCTTGTACGACTGATTTTTGGGATATCTCATAATCTAAAGGAGACTCATCAAATGCAAGGTTTTGATGTTCGACACACATCGTGGTGGGGCCACACAACTTTACCTCATGAGGACTTCCCGTTGACCTGGTCGACTTTTGGAACTCTTTTGAGCCCCACAATGTTTTACGTTTTAGATTTATACCGTCCATGAATTTTTACAAATCATTATAAAGCATGAGTCCAAATTGAGGCATATCCAAAGCTCAAGTGGACCACACTATAGAAAGCAACAGGATTGAATGACTACCATTGAAACCTCCCTAGAGTCCACTTTGAAGTTTATTTACCATCTAATCCCTTCATAAGTACACACATACCTGGATGAAGGAAAAACACAAACATCTACTTGATAAAAGTCTTCTGTGGTCTTAATAAGTTTTCAATAATAGGCATCCAATCCCCAGTGTTTCTGTAATGTGGCTCACTTGATATTTAGATATTCTTTATACTTTGTCTCGTTCCCTGAAAATAATTTGAAAAAATCTATGGACGGTGTGGATCTGATATATACATCATGATGGTGTTCATAAAAGTTCCACATGTCAACGCTTCAGTTTTCTTCTCTCTACCCGCAGTGTGCTGTACCGTGGAGCGGATTAGGTGAGAGACTCGAGTATCAAATTGGGCCTAAAAAATCAAAGGCCGGCCCATGGGTCTCTGCCTGAAGCGGTCCAAAATCCGGGCCCAGACCTAACCAGGCCTACCCCAGACCTGGCACTTGACAGCCCTACCTGGTAGGGCTGAAGGTCCGGTGGGTTCAACCCGACCGTCCCGTGGAGATACCTCGTTTCAACACTTGAGGTCTTGGTATCGATCCCTAGTGGGAGTGGCTAACATGGAGTGTTTGTACCAGCGTGTGTGTGTACTAACAAGCTAACTCGAATAAAAAAAAAAAAAAAAAAACCCGACCGACCCGTGACCGACTCAACATTGGGTTAGGCTCGGGCAAGATGTATTGGGTTTGGTCTCGGGCTTGGGCTTGGGCTATGCAAACACCAACCCAATAAAACTTGGGTTGGGCTTGGGTTGAGGTCTAGGGTTGCCTAACTCAACCCGAACCCGATCGATATATAATTGAGTGTGGATCAAATGCACAGGAAATTCCGGTGCCATCGGGTCTCATTAGTCCACGTTATTTCCGATGACTCATGCTAACAAGATATGCCGGATTTCTCTCTCCCAAATAGATTGTGTGCTACACAACACAACTTTTAAAGGAGAGATTATCGTATATTTTAGCTTGTTTATTTATAAAAAAAAATGAAGTTCTTTACTATAAATAATTACATATATAATTAATAAAATCATAGGTAAAAAAATAAGACGTGTATTGAAACATAATAGACTAATGTAATAATGAAAATATTAGCATGCATCCACCCGACCAACCCAGCCAACCCGACCAAGCCCGCTTGGGTTGGGATTGGGTTGAGAATTCCCAACCCGAGGTGAGGTTGGGTTGGGTTAGGGTTGAGGTATAGGAACCGTGGTGGGGATAGGTTTGAGCACCAACCCAACCCAACCCAACCCAACCCAACCCGACCGGACCCGACCAACATTCAGCCCTACTACCCGGGAGGGTGCAGCCCTTACCATGGTACCCACCTTGATGTTTGCATTCTATATCCACTCAATTCATCTGTTTTTCCAGCTCATTTTAGGGCATTATCCAAAAAAAAAAAAATGAAGCAGATACAACTATCAGTCATAGAAAACAGTGGTGATTGACCATTAATGGACCACAAAAGTTTGGATCAAAACAATATTTGTTTTTAACCTTCATCCAGGGTCACGTGAACTCATCAACAGATTGGATGATAAGTAAAAACCAAAGAAACATTAAGGTGAGCCCTAAGAAGTTTTTAATGGTAAGGTGTTCCATCATGACTATTTCCTACAGTATGGTCCACTTGATAATTGAATATTCTTAATTTTTCAGACCATACTCTAAAATGATCTGAAATAATGGATGGACAGAGTGGATACAGAATACACATGTGTCTTGGGTGAGTCCGGGATCTCACCTAATCCGCCCCCTGCACCACACCGCAGGCAAAGGAATTTCATGACATGTAAAATTTGAGTCCGGATCCTCTGTTACCAGGTCAACAGAGAATTCCTAATACCTTCAAAATCATTGGTCCACGTCGACACACACTAAAAAAATAAAAAAAAATAAAAAAAAAAAGCTTCGGACGCCAAACCACTAAGGTAACAGGAAAATCCTGTTGACCCGATAACAGAGGATCCCGACTCGTAAAATTTAAGTGGGCTTGTGATAATGTATTTCTTAGATACACACTGTCTATCCATTTTTCAGATTGTTTTATTATATGAGCCCAAAAAAAATACAGATCCAAAGCTAAAGTGGACCACACCACTAAAAACAGTAGGAATTGATGCTACCGTTTGAAAACTTCTTAGGGTTATAGAAGGTTTTGATTAAGCTGATATTTGTATTTTAACTCGTGATCTTAGGAACAGGTTAGATGAAAAATATGCCTCACGGTTGGCCTTATGAAAATTCCAACGGTAGTTTGTTCAATCCCCACTGTTTCTTATAGCGTGATCCACTTAAGCTTTGAATGCACCTCTCTTTTGGGCTAGTGTTCTAGAATTATCTGAAAAAATTGATGGACGGTGTAGATTTAACATTAAAGTCATGTTAGGATGTTGAAAAGTTCCACGTGTTAAAAGTTACGTTGTGTAGCTAGCAATCTATTTGGAGGATAGAAATCCAGCTTATCTAGTTAGAGAAATGACGTGCACCAATGAGAAGCTAGGGCACTGGAATTTCCTGCACCTTCAACCCAGATAATCTGCACTCGTATTAGATATATATGGGTATAGGCTGGATTGGGGTAGCCATATACAGAAAACCCTTCAGCATAAACTGCTTAGGCAAGCAGACTTATCCAGGCATCAGCTACCTTTGTGAGTTGGGAAAATTTGGGCCCTACAAGCCTATACATACTCCATTCACACTCATTTAATTTGGGTGGAGAAACTTAGGGAGAATAAAAAATTTCTTTTAGAACATTCTTCAACTCCCCTTGTGACGAGAGAAGGACGTGAGGTCGAGCATCTTCCTCAAGGGGATAACTTTTCTAAATCCACGGAACTTTTTTGGACTCCTCAGAGACTCCTCGAATCTATGAGGAAAAGAACAGGAAAAATAGAAAATAAATTCTATAAAATTTGAAATTGATTGATAAATGAAAATAAACAAGTTCACAGCCCTTTAAATAGGGATACCAAGCAATGATAAAGAAATCAGAATCAAATTACAACTAAAACTCATAGAATTCGCAACTTACTATAAATAGTAAACTTAATATTTATAGACGGTCGTGATGTCTTCTAGTGCCTAAGGTTTTTGGCCAAAAATAGTATCCTATTTGGCTTCACCAAGTTGTTCTCCTAATTATTCTAAGCACTTTTCACGTTCCAACCACTAATGCCTAACGGATGAAGAGTTGTAATCAAGCTAAAACTTACTATTTATAGTAAAAACAGAATTAAGAAGGGGAAACAACCGTAGACCTGATCGTATTTCAAAAATCCGGCTTGTGCAAACCGGCATAGCGGGGTTGGGTGGATAAAGTAGCTCGTTTTACCCCAAAATCATATATTTTACGTCTAATAACTCATTTTGGATTGTGAGATACATTCGATTTATAGTCCGACGGTCCGGATTACTTCTATTGTCGACCGAGCCTTTTCTAATCCATCTTAGCCATGAAATTGTTCGCGACCCGCTATACATCACCTTGGACAATGAACTTCAAGCGCAGATGTTAGCTAAGGTGAACCGCACTTGAGCATTCTGGCTCACTAAAAGGCCCTGCACCATGCGTCGTAGCGCCATGTGCCAAGCCTTGTAAATAGGGCCATGTGTTATGGTGTGGGCTTGCCTCACAGTCCAGGGCACAATTTACAAAAGATTCTAGTCTAATTCTTGATTAGATTCCTAGTGCGTGGGCATATACCTCCTACAGTATTAGTGTCTGACGTCGTCGAGGGTCTTGTTACGTGATGCATACTTAGGCCTGATCTTATCTCATCTCTAGTATATAAGACCAGTAGCTTTACTATATCGCGTGCGTATTTTAACGCCTTCACAAGCTTCCTCAGCTCAATCAATGATTCGATCACTTAGAAGATGAAAACAAAAATTATGGCTAATGCTACCCTCAACTATGCAATATGATAATTTAATTAGATCTTACCTTTTAATCAAGAGTTTTTCCAAATAATATAATTAAAGGCCTGTGACAGACAATAGTTTGGAATATAATCTCATTTTGATATAAGGACATGTGATGCCCTAATCATACATGCATGTATAATCAGATTAAAGAATGTTCAAATAAATATACGAATCAACTAACCGTTTCCAATCAAAGGGATTAAGTAAATTTTAACACAAAGATGAAATCATTCAGTCAGGATCATACCCCTCACGTAAACAGTAAAAAGGGATGACCTATGGATATGAGGATATCCCATATCTAGCATAAGTCAGTCCATAGTCAAGTTTGAATCTGATTCTACTGAATAACTATCCATCGTTTCCGTTCAAACTAGAAATGAAATATCTAGAAAGGAATGAAATGGGTGTAGAATGAAGGGTTCAAGATGAAGAAAGTACAGGTCTTTTTGTCGTCAAAAAAAAATTTTTTAAAAAAAGGATGATTCTAAACTTTTTCTACACCTCGAAGATATAGAAAGAAAGAAACCTGAAATCGGGGTGGAATCCTCAACACTCAATGGTCAATCTTGAAACCCTAATCTCTTAAAAAAAGAGGAAGAAAATAGATGAATTTCTATTCCCGAAAATAGCGTTTCTCATACCGTATATATAAGCTATGGAAAAAGTAAAAGTGTACTAAAGCTCCTTTTTTTTTTTTTTTTTTTGGGCGGGGGGGGGGGGGGGGGAGTTAGCTTGTTAGTACACACCCATGTCAGTATACACACTCCATATACTAAAGCCCCTGAAAACTAGAAAAATAACAAAAAAATGAAAAAATAAAGAAAGTGCAATAAAACCCCTGAAACAAGAAAAAAGAATAAAAACGCGTAAAACTAAAACACTTGTGTGGTAGGGTGTAAAATTTGACCTATGGATCTATGGTAAGAGTGCGGTCATGCCGCTCCTACATTCGTAGCGCATCAGAAAATGGGTCCGATGGACCCAACGTCCATTCACATCAACTCTTCCGCTCCGTTACTCAGTCGGTGACGCCTTCTCCTCTAGTACACTCTAAAGGGTGCACCACTACTGTCCGCATCACATTCCAAGATATTAATGAAAGCCTCTCGACATGAATCATTTAAAATGCATATTATACATATTATGCGCACCTTTTTGAATTAAATTTAATGAATTATAATCTAATAACCTTCCACATCTCATTAGTTACGAGGTGAGCAAACGCACTGCTAGCAATATGACTATATGACGTCATCGCCTTTTATGGACAATCCGACAATGCTAGCTTTAACTATATGAGATGTCTAACACCTAACTGCTAAATGATATACCTGGCGCCCAATACCTAATGGAATCGTAGAAATGCCCTTAAATGGTGTGGTCTATCTTATGCAATTCTCAAATGCCCCGTAAATGCAAGGTTGGCACAAGTGCTGCAATGGATGAGGTGTTTGTGGGGTTAGAAAACCTCCATAGTTCAGTAGGGACATATGAATGCCGATCTGGACAGTTAAAACCATGGGCCCTGATGAGGATGGAGAATAACAAGAAAATCACACTGATTTGCAGGTTTAAAAATCTTCCAGTGATGTCCATCAAATGGACAGTTGTAAAGAAAATGCTGAATGGACCAATTTTTAAGTGTGAAATAGGAAGCTTATCTGTAAATCTCATTAAAAGTGGCAGGGTTTGCTAGTATACATCCACATGCTTCCGGTACTCTAGCCTTTGAATCTTTCAATCCAAGCCGGTTATACGATGGGCCTCACCTTTGGGGAAAGTAATAATTTTTTTATAAAAAAAAACTTGGAATGGAATATTTCAATCTTTAATCATATGATTCTTTTCCTTTGAACATGAGTTTTAATATTCAATCTAAGAGTTTTTTTTTTCTTTTTTTTTTTTCTTTTTATTTTTATTTTTATTTTTATCCCTCATCCATGGTGGGGCCCACCGTATAAATGGCTTAGGTCATTGAAAAGGACTCAGATCCAATGGCTAAAATCCCAACGTATCTTATTTCTCTACATGGGTGTGTTCTGGCAGGCTTTTTTGGTTGCTAGATACTAGCACATGCATGATACCAGCACATGCATGGGTGTCAAAAGTCAGTATCGTGTGCCAAACTCTCACGTGGGAGTTGATTCTATTTATAGTTAT
Source organism: Magnolia officinalis (assembly GCA_021015155.1). Taxonomy (NCBI): domain Eukaryota; kingdom Viridiplantae; phylum Streptophyta; class Magnoliopsida; order Magnoliales; family Magnoliaceae; genus Magnolia; species Magnolia officinalis. The sequence goes on from JAJHSJ010000007.1 coordinate 72,872,429, forward strand.
GTTTTAATGATCCAAACCGTTTATATGATGGGCCTAAACATGGATGGGATATAGTTAAAATCATCTTCAACGTTGAAAGATTCATGTTGATGAGTATTTTTTTTATTTTTTTTTAAATGAATCCAGCATCAATGCCATCCCAAGTGTCCAATCTCATCAAATCAAAATCCAACGTACAATCAAAGGACTGAAGGTAAGGTTAGTTGCCTAACACTCCATACTCCTTATGGCTAATCCAACTGTTCTAAAGTACACAACAGCAAAATCAATGGAGATTTTGTTTTAGCAAAATTCCTCAGGGAATTGGATTTTACAAAATAGTGCCTCCAGTGTCAAATAATCACAGAATCACAGGCAGTGCTTTTTAAAAGGATAAATTATATTAATGCCCTTGCTTTTTTTCTTTCCAACAAATAAAGTGGAAATTATAGGGGCCATGTTGTATGTATTTCACATCCAACCTTCCAACATACGCACACCAACATCATTATTATTATTATAGTGACAAAAAATATGATGGATCCAATCGTAAGATGGGCCAACTCATAATAAATAATATACACCATTCAAAATATCTCAATTCAAGTGTACCCCATCTGATGATTTGATTGACTTGATGCTTTGTTCGTGTCATCACCATGGTATGGTGCATATGTTTAATGGGTTGCATGTTATACACATAGCACGTAAGCCCCATAAGTATTTGGTTTCACTATTTTTTTAAAGAAAAATATTTAGTAAAGGCATTTTTATAATTTCAACCCTTAGAAAGCACCACTATGTAATTTCCAATCATAGAGGCATTATTTGGTAAAATATAAATTCGTGGGGAATTTTGTCCTAAAAATTTGTACTCAATGCAATACATATAAGAGTCCGTTTGGATGCACCATTGGGTTAGTATGCCTTTTCAACATGGGTTAGTATGCACTTTTCAAACCCCAATCTCACATTCCCTCAAGATAAAATAGGCACTATTCAACACCATTCTCTCAACACCCCTTTATGCAAGTGTGTCCAAACGGGCCTTAAGTCCAAGCTCGAGCCCATGACTTCATCAAGTGGGAGCAGATTAGGTGTGGCGCTTACTGTGGGGCCCACCTTGATGTATATATTCTGTATCCACACCGTCCATCCATTTTTCCATATCATTTTAGGGCATTATGCTAAAAATAAAACAGATCCACTTATCAAGTGGACCATATCATAAGAAACTGTGGTTATTAAACTCCCTACCATTAAAAACTTCTTAGGGCGCAACTTAATGTTTCCGTAGCGTATATTTTCCATCCAATATTCTGATAAGGCTACATAAGCCTGGATGAAGGGAAGAAACAAATATTAGCTTCATCCAGATCCTTTGTGGCCCACTAATGGTCAATCACCACTGTTTCCTATGGTATGGTCCACCTGATAATTGGATCTGCTTCATTTTTAGGATAATACCCTAAAATGATCTCAAAAAACGAATGGATGGCGTGGATACAGAATACATACATCAAGGTGGGCCCCACAGTAAGGGCCACACCGTCTTGGGTGAGTCCAGGTCTCACTTATTCTGCTCCTGCATTAAAGTAAGCTTTTTACATATTTTAAGCCGCTTGGAATGATAATCTAATACTTTAAAAATACATCAAAAGCTTTCCTTGATTAAAAGCATAATACCACTTTTAAGCAGCTTAAAACAGACACTGCAGCATAGGGACAGACGGACAGTACCTGCAAGGCAAACTCCATGGTGCAGTGATATTCTATGGGCAGCGGTCCTTGCCATGCACAATAGAGTTCACTAGTTGGGCCCACGTAGTCAGCTACAATAACCAACGGTTCATGAAGGAAAGGATCATTCAATCATGGGTAACCATTTTTCCTTTATCAATTGTCCTAAGTACATGTAGAAGGTGTCCTCCTACTTAGAAATCATGAATAAAATCCATGGAACTTAAAGAGCATGTTTGGATTGAGAGAAAAGAAAAGAAAATTTGAGAGTTTTCCATTGTTTGGATTTTTTTTATTGTTTGGTTCGTAAAGAAAATAATTATTATAAGTCTTTTTCAATAGTTATATTCTCATATACAAGATGAGAGGTGAAATTTGTGAGAGGAATAAGAGTTTTTTACATGCTATAAAAAAAGACTCGTTAAAATCAAATTCATAAAAATTTGTATTTCAATAGTGCTCATGAAATCCTCAAGAGACCATTTGGATACCACTAAATAAGTTACTTTTTCTACTATTTCGATCAGAAATGTGTCATGGAGATTAGAATATCTATATTCGACAATAACATAAGAAGTTTGAACCAAGAATACTCGTCATCAATTATTTCATTATGGTTGAAAAAGTTGTCATTGATTTTATTCGAGTTAACAACTTTATACTATAAGAAAAGATCAACCATTGTATGTCGAATTTTACGGATGTAGACATGAACACTACCACCATAGATTTGATAGTAGTAGTACTCCACCAACTCCATTTTAAAACAAAGATCAAGAACTAATGCCATTTCCAAAACCAAACTACATTTATGCCAATACTTATCAAGCTTTGATTTCATTTTATTTGCCATTGATTTAACATAATCGCAATCACTTTTCTCCCATTCAACTAATTTCATATGAGTTTTACAAACATTGAGAAAGTACATATTAACAGTTGGATATTTGGAATCCAAAAATTTATTGGCAGCTTCATAAAAAACCTCCAAATACTTACTAATGACTTTTCCCATCTCTCATTTTTTATTGGATGGATTTGCTTTAAAGTCATGATTACATTGCTTTAATCATGAAAATGTTTCTCTAAAGTCCAAAGCAGCCTCGAGCATGAGATATGTGGAGTTCCACCTTGTTGGAACATCCATAAGTAACTCTTTTTCTTTGACCATTTTACTCAAGCCATTGCAGATTAGAACTTTTGCTTCATTGATGGTGATGAATTAATGTACTTCACACTTTTTCATAATTTTTTAGCACACACGCTATCTCCCATAAGACATCTTGCATAATTAAATAAAGAGTACGAGTAGAACAATGGATATGAAACAATTCCCTAGATAATACGAGCAATTCTCGATCAGGAAGACAAGTCTTCATACTTTAACCATGGCAAGCATTGTCTACAGTAATGGTGAATGAGTTAAAAAAAAAAAATTCAATATTCCACTATATGACTTTATTCATGACAATTCTATATAGAGTCCCCATATTATGAAGAGTTTTTACTACTGTAAAAGCAAGAATTATCTTTTGTAATTCCCATGCATCATTAATGAAATGCGAAGTTATACAATAATACAAAATATTTTGTTGGTCTGATGTCCACAAGGCAATAGTAAGGCCAATTCAGGAAGAGAGCTGACCAAAGTAAAAATAGAGTTTTTCTTTCTTTTGCTTGTAAACATGCATCACATCAGACTTAACTGTATTGGGGGAAACTAATTTAAACATGGGTTGAAGATTGTTCACAAATATTTCAAAATACACGTGTTCAACCATATTAAATGGGTACTCATGCAACAAGATCCAAACAACTTCGTTCTTCATCAAATTTAAAGTTCTTCAAACAATGTCTTTTCATATACATTCTTGTTCAATGATATTAATTATTGAGAAATATCCTATACTTCTTCCTAGGACATTTTGTCAAGTGCTTATTCAAATGGCTAGTTCCACTATTACTACCCTCACAAACTTCCCCTTATAATGCTTGGAAATAGCCACTTCCTCACCACTTGAGGATCAATGTTTATCAAAGTCATTCCATACTTTAAATATCAATTTTCGTCATTTAGGAGAACTATATTGGCTTGACGCCTCAACAATATTATCATTAATAGGTTGACTGGGTTCAAGCATAGCGATCCAACAAATTACTTGCAATTCTAATACAAGATCAATGGAATAACACAAAAATGAGTAAAGGAATAATATGTATTATATTTTTTGGGTTAAGTACAAAAAAAAAAAAACTTCAATAACAATTTCAGTCACAAAAAACAACATTCACTCTATAAAAAAAATCATGAAAAAAAAATCAAAATTAGAAACACTAAAACAGAGCTAGTTAATACAAAGAAATATGTATTAAAAAAAATGTTAGAATTGAGAAGAACATGCATCCGTAGAAGTAAATACAGTGTTTTTCAGATTGTGGACTTACAGATTCTCTAGGAAATGAAAATTCCAGATAAATATATGCAATTAAAGAGAAAGAAATCCTTGATTTGTTAAAGAAAACACATAATAAATAAGAACAAGATTGAGAAATAAAACTAAAAGAAAAGAATAGAAAGGAAAGGAGAGGAAGAAGAAGCGAGAAAAAAAAAAACCTTTATGATATCAAATATTAGAAGAGGTGGGTGTGGGTGTGGAGAGGTGGGTGTAGCGGCTCGGGTTATGGTCCATGGAGAGAATGAGAGAGGGGAGAGAGGAGAAATAGTTTTTATTTTTATTTTTATTTTTTAAACGCGGGATACTGGCTATGGAGAGAAAGAAATGAGGGATGGAAGGAAATAACTTAGAATTTTTTACTTTTGAGTTTTTTAAATGGACGGTTGAGATTGAAACATTCATTGAAATAGGCTTTTCTTTTGTTGTCGTGGATTGCCGGGTGTTCAAAGAGAGAAACAAGGAGGGGAAGAGAATAACTTAGGCTTTTTTGCTTTTGGATTTTTTAGATGGACTGCTGAGATTGAAACATTTATTGGAATAATCGGATCGGGTTTCTGCCAGATCAGATCAGGGTGGATCCGAAACCGATCCAATTATAAACAGATCGCCATATTAAGATCCATACCGATTCCATCAAACCTGTATAGTGATCCAGACCCATTATAAATGGATCGGATTGGATCAGATCATCAGGTCGATCCGATCCATTGACAGGCCTATACCTTATATGGGAAAGTTTCTACTTTTAAATGTTAACTACTAAATTAATAAAAAAGTAACTTCTTTCTCCATTAAATAAATAAATAAACTACTCATGAAAGTGTTCCATCCCCTTCTGAGGTGCTCACTTTGGTGTGGCCCACCTAAGTTTTGGATTGGGAGTGGGAGTTGATGGATGGAGTGGATTTCACCCTAACATGGGCGGACTATTCCTACCATAAGGAATTTCACCGGATTTTGCTCATGTTATTGGAGAGTCCGATACTTTGTTTCTCTTAAATAGGAATTTTTAATTTCTTGCATTTTCACTGGCCACATCATTACTAATGACATCAACACTGTTACAGTCAATACATACTAATATCATCAGTGATTAGACAGACCCATCACATTACAAAGAATAGAAAATCTCTATTGCTTGAAAACAGAGTATTTGCCTTCATTTTTAAAAGTTTGGTAGCCGGTGTAGAAACTAGAATTTTAGGATTACGCCCCGCCTGGTCAATAATCCGTCCAAGCAGGGATCTTTGGAGCCCATCGTGATGTATGGGTTTTATCTGCATCATCCATCTATTTTTCCATATCATATTAAGATATGAACCCAAAAATGAGGCTGATCCAAGGCTCAAGTGGACCACATAGTGGGGATAGAACTCCCACCATTAAAATCAGCGACAAAAGTTTTGGATTAATCTAATATTTGTGTTTTCCCTTCATCCAAGTCTATATGACCTTATGAATAGGTTGGATGACAAATAAATATCACGGTATCTCCTAGGAGGGTTTCAACCGTGAGTTTCATTATCACCACTACTTCCTATGGTGCGGTTGATGTAGAGCGGGTCGCGGACAATTTCATGGCCAAGATGGATCAGAAAAGGCCTGGTCGACGACAGAAGTGATCTAGACCGTGAGACCTTAAAACGGGCATATCTCGCAATCCGGAATGAGTTATCGGATGTAAAATATATGATTTTCGGGTAGAACAAGCTACTTTAGCCACCCAAACCCCGCTATGTCGGGTTACGCATGCTAGATTTGCAAAATACCACCAGATCGACGGGAAGTTTGATTATAACTCTTTATCCATTGGGCTTTAGGAGTTGCACCCAATGCGAGAAGTGCTTAGGATAATTAGGAGAACAACTTGATGAAGCCACATAGGACACTTACTATTTTTGGCCGAAAACCCTGCGCACTAGTAGACATCATGATCTTCTATAAATAGTAAGTTGCGAATTCTAAGAGTTTTAGTTGTAGTTTGATTCTGATTTCTCTCCCATTGCTTGTTATCCCTATTTAAAGGGTTGTGAACTCGTTTAATTCATTCATCAATCAAAATTTGAATTTATTAGAATTTATTTCTATTTTATTGCTTTCTTTCCTCGTGGATTTGAGAAGTCTCTGTGAGAAGTCTAGAGAAGCTCTGTGGATTCGGAGTAGTTATTCTTGAGGAAGACGGTGATCGACCACATCACATTCATCCTTGCGTCAGTGGTCCACTTGAACATTAGACCTACTTAATTGTTAAACTCATACGTTAAAATGACATGAAAAAATAGATGGACGGCGTGGATGAAAACCCACAAACCACGGTGGAACCACAAAGCTCCTGTCAGGACGCATTAAGTATTTAATGAGTCCAGGGGCAGGATGCAATCCGTTTCAAAATTTTAGGCCCTTCACTATCTCCGGAGATGTTTGGCTCAGCTAATAGCTAATCAGCTTGGTTTTTATGGCTCAGATGTCATATACACACACGAGGTTGCACATTTGTCCCTCCACTTTTGATTTTAATAGAGAGCATAGCTTGATGGGGCCAACATGATGTTTATATGCCATCCAACCTGTTCATAAGGTGATCCCCTCATGAATTAAGAGAAAAGAACAAATATAAGTCTGATCTAAAAATCCATTGGCCTTTAAGAAAGAAGGTTTTACCGGTGGGGGTTCAATCCCCACTATTTCCTATGTGGATCACATCATAGGAAACAATGGGGATTAAATGCCAACCCGTTGAAAACTTCTTGGGCATCTCAGAAGTTTTGGATCAAGCTAATATTTAGTTATCCCTTTGCCTAGGTTTGTGTGACCTTATAAACATGTTGGATGACAAATAAACATCATGGTGGGCCTAGGAAGATTTCAATAAAAGGATTGATTATCCTCATGGGTTCTGTAGTGTGGTTTAATTAAGCTTTGTATCTACTTCCTTTTTAGGCTCATGTTTTAAAATGAGTTGGCAATATGGATGGACAACATGGATAAAACATCCACATCACTGTGGGCCCATCAATGATGAGTCCGTAGGTCATCCACATTCGATTAGATGGAATTAGATATTGTGGGAATTGCCCAAATAATAAGACCGCACCGGGCCCATTCTAAGTCTATGCCGGTTCCATGTATACATCAAAAACTCTATGGGCCCCACCATGATATATGTGTTTTATTCCGTCGTCCATTCATTTTGCCTCATCATTTTAGGGCGTTATTCCATAAATGAGGTAGATCCAAAGTTTTAGTGGACCACACCACATGAAGTAGTGGAGACAATGACACCCACTGTTGAAGCCTTACTAGGGCCCACCATGATGTGTATTTGCCATCCAAGTTGCTTATATGGCCACACAAACATGGATGAAGGAAAAACACAAATATCAAAACTTCTGTGATCCCCGGGAAGTTTTCAATGGTAGGCCTTCAATCCCCACTACTTCTTATGTGTGGTCATGAGCTTTGAAATTTCTTTTATATATATATATATATATATATATATATATATATATATATATATATATATATATATATATATATATATATATATATATATAAGGATGGAGGATCATGTCGAGGGTTTTGTGGGGCTACCATGATCTATATGTTTTATCCACTCTGTCTATCTATCTTGACAAATCATTTTAGGGCATGAGCCCAAAAAGGAGGCGATCATAAGCTAAAGTAGACCACACCACATGAAGTAGTGAAGATTTAAAGCCTACTGTTGAAAACTTCTTGGGGGCCACAGAAGTTTTGGATCAAGCTAATATTTATGTTTTCCCTCCATACAGTGACCTTATGAATAGGTTGGATGGAAAATAAATATCACGGTGGGGCCTAAAAAGTTTTCAACAGTAAGATTCAATCCTCATTGCTTCATGTGATGTGGTCCGCTTGAGCCTTTAATCTACCTCCTTTTTGGGCTTATGCTAAAAAATAATCTGTTAAAATAGATGGATGGTGTGGATAAAACATATAGATCACGATGGCCCCACAGAGTATTGTCTGATGTCTTCATTCTATCTGTAACCAGGTTTGTTGATGGGATCGAGAGACCACTCGATCCCATCAAGAAAATTCCAAATTTTTACCTTTGCTCACTAGACAGTTTCTAGATCCAAATTGGTATGATCGAAGGTGGCTTTTGTGACACCCCGTCACTGTGTGGTCACACGTGGGCAGACACTAATGTGGGCGGGGTCTGGCAAGCCTAGGCGAGCTACCAGTGGTTGGCAGGCTATTGTGCTGGTAGGCTACTGTACCCACAGTGAAAGTGAAACTTTGTCCCACATCGGAAGAGTTGTCCGAAGTTGTGGTAGTTATGAGTTAGGTTCCTCCCTTAACAGACATGACGCGTTTTAAAGCCGTGAGCTTCGGCAAAGAGGACAATATCATGTGTTGTGGGGGTGGGCCTTACAAGTGGTATCAGAGCCGAGGATGGCTCTGCCCTTAGTGGGGTATATTGTGACGCCCCGTCATTGTGTGGTCACACATGGGCGGGCACACGTGGGCGGACGCTGATGTGGGCGGGGCCTGGCGGGCCTGGGCGAGCTACCAGTGGTTGACATGTTACTATGCTGGTAGACTATTGTACCCACAATGAAGGTGAAACTTTATCCCACATCGGAAGAGTTGTCCGAAATTGTGGTGGCTATAAGTTGGGTTCCTCCCTTAACAGACATGACGCGTTTTAAAGCCGTGAGCTTCGGCAAAGCGGACAATATCATGTGTTGTAGGGGTGGGCCTTACAGCTTCGATCTTATTTACAGACGTCAGTGGCACTCAATATGATCGAAGCCCCATCGACCGACTTACACAATTTTATAAAATTGCAGGTTTTATTTTCTATTTCGGTTTTTAACCTATTAAAGGGTTTATAATAGGGGATTAAGGTATGAAAAATGTGTCTAGGGCTTTTGGAGAGCAAAGGGAATTCAAAGTTAAGATTTTGTGATATTTGGGACGCATTGTCGATTAGTAAGGTCTTTCATCTCTTGTAAACATTAATTTCATAGTGGATTGATTCGTTGTTGCTTTGTGCTGTAGTTTTTTTCGTGAAAGTTTTTCCACATAAAACTTTATGTTCTGTTTGTGCTTGGTTTGATTGATCTCTTATTATTTGATTATAACTCGAGGTTGCTTCCACGAGTCCCCCAACAAGTGGTATCAGAGATAACATTGGGGTTTTTGAGTTTATTGAATCTGAAAATTATGTCTTCTAAGGGATCTAACATTAAGCATGAAACAGAGAAATTTACTGGGAGAAATAATTTTGAATTATAGAAGGTTAAGATAAGAGACATTTTAGTTTAACAAGGATTGCAATAAGCTCTCCTTGGTAAGGCGAAGCGTCATGCATCTTTGACAGATGAAGAGTGTGATGAACTACAGAAGAGAGCTATAACATTAAAATAATTGTGTCTAGCAAACAATGTCCTATATAGTGTTTAGCGAACAATGTCCTATATCAAAAGACCACCACAGGGGTATGGACAAAACTGGATAATTTGTACATGAAGAAATTCCTGGGCAGTCATCTGTATATTAAGAAATAGTTCTACAATCTTAAGATGGCAAAAGGATCTAATATCAATGAACACATAAGCACATTTAATGAATTGCTCTATAAACTGACGAATGCAGAGGTTAAGATTGGAGATGAATATCAAACCTTAATTATGCTAAATTCGCTTCCATTGTCTTACAAGAATCTCATAGACGCTCTGATCTACTGTAGGGATACCATTGATTTGGAAACTATCATCTTAGCCCTTTATGAGAAGCAACTGAGAGGGAAAGACAGAAGCGATGGTACCTCTATAGATACATTGGTTGCCAATGGAAGGATTTCTGAATGGGAGAAAAACAATTCTTGATCGCGATCCAAATCAAAATGGAATAGCAAGATGAAGTGTTGGAATTACGGGACGACAGAGCATATGAAGGACTGTACAAACCCTAAGGCTCAAAAAGGAAAAAATTTTGAGGATGCGCGAAAAAGAGGACAACACAGCACAATCATATGAGGAGGTGGATGATGGTGATGTCTTGATCGCATCCAAATCTGATTACTTCAGGAACGACTGGATTTTGGATTCGGGGGCCTCATACCACATGACTTCTCACAGAGATTATTAGTTTACCAGTTACAGCGAGTACGAAGGTGGACTAGTTTTTATGGGCAATGAAATTACCTGTAAGGTGATTTGTATCTGTTCAGTGCACATCGGGATGTTCGATGGAATGGAACGTATCTTGAAGGATGTAAGACATGTTCCTGACCTTAAGAAGAATCTTATCTCTCATGGGGCTCTTAAGACACTTGGTTGCAAATTCACTTGTCATGACATGGTCTTTAAAGTTTCAAAAAGGGGCACTCATAGTAATGAAAGCGCAACGAAATAGCAATCTCTACAAGTTGATTGAGAATACCGTATTAGGTGGAGCTGTAACGTCTGTAACGGAGTCCACATCAGTATGTTCGTGTTATGCTCATTTGGGTCAAATGAGAAAGCACAGTATGAAGGTACTTTCTAATCGTAACTTGATTTCAGTTTTTAAAAGCATTAATTTTCATAGATGTGAACATTAATTATATGGTGAACAATCTCTGCTAACTTTTAAGAATAGAAAGCATATATGTTAGGGAGTATTGGATTATGTGTATTCATATATTTGGGGTCCGTCACCCATTGTTTCTATTGTGGGTCATCATTTTTTGTCTCATTCATAAATGATTACTTTAAGAAAGTGTGAGTTTATTTCTAAAATAAATAAATCATATATATTTGCCACATTCATTGTGTGAAAAGCAAGGGTTGAGAAGCAAACATAGAAGAAACTTAAGGTTCTAAAGATATATAACGGTGGTGAATTCACTTCAAAAGAATTCAATCAGTTTTACAAGGATGGTAAGATTGCGCAGCATAATACAATTAGGCACATACTAGAGCAGAATAGTGTGATGGAACAATGAATTTGACCCTCTTGGAGAGAGCTCAAAGCATGTTGAGTAATTCCATATTAGACAATGAATTATGGATTGAAGCCGTTAACATGACTTGTTACCTTGTGAGTCGGTTTCCGTATAAGCTAGTAGATTGCAAGATTTCTGAAGAAGTGTGGAGTGGTCATGAGGTAGGCTACTCACAGTTGCAGGTATTTGGTTGTGACACTTACTCTCATGTACCGCCAATTGAGAGAAATAAGCTAGACCAAAGGGCTAAGAAGTGTATTTTTGTGGGCTATAGTGATTGTGTGAAAGGGTACATGCTGTACGATTGAGTCACACGGAAGATCATAATTAGCCAAGATGTCAAGTTTGATGAAGATTCCTTATTCCTCAAGAACAAATGTAAGGAATCGGAGAAATCAACGATCAATAATGTCGAGATTGAAAAAGAAGATACACATGCAGCCACCACTTAGAAGAAATTTTTTGATAAATCGTAGATTACCAGTCAAATACAGGGATGACTTGAATGTCGCATTCAGCCTCATCATGGATGAGGGAGATCCATCTACCTTCTAAGAAGCATTAGATGGTTCTATTGCTGAGAAGTGAATGTCGGTCATGCATGACGAGATGAATTCTTTATATAAGAATGAGACATAGGAGCTGGTGGAGCTTCCAATGGTACAAAAATCAATTGGTTGTGAATGAATTTACAGAAAAATGCAAGATAGATACAAGACAAGATTAGTCGTGAAAGGGTATGGGCAGAAGGATGGTGTCGACTTCAGCGAGCGCTAGTTGCCCAATACAACTTAGAATTAGAACAAATGGATATGAAGACTGCTTTCCTTCTTGGGGAGTTGGAGGAGCAAATTTACATTTTTAAAAAAATAATTTTACACATGCACACACACCCCCACACACTCACGCCATAGTGGGATTTCACCACCTATGGATTCTCGAATCCTTGATCGGGTGTTGAAACTCCTGAGAGTTTGCCACCAGAGTAAGAGTAATGTAACATCCCAGATTTTCACTGTTTTGGATTTCCAAAAATCCTTGATATATATTTTTTTAATTAACTTATACTATCACATACTGACCATTAGCACTCAATGTTAGCTTACACACGAGTTAATTAATCCAAGATTAGCCCAATTTACTAGAGCAGACAGGCCGTGATAAGGCCTGGTGTAGGCCGCTAAGCCAGATGATTGTTTACACTTAAAGACGGCCTGTGTGGGCCACCCAGCAACCGAGGAGGGTCAAAAAAATATAAAACTTTAGAAAATCATAGATCTCACTGGGCTTGTAATCCATCGCGGACTGCGGACCCAGTGGACACCCAGAAGTACCATCTGGTGCTTGCCCAATGCGCCCCACCAATGCCAGATTAAAATCTGGCACTGACAAAAGAAACTGAGACTCCGGCCCTCCAGCCGTCGGATTTCTTCCAAATTTATGGTGAAGGTTTAATGTATTTTTCAACGCCTGCCCACCAAATCTGGGCCCCGATCGTGGCACGATGACCATTGATCGTAAATCGGACCCGTGCGATCAAACCCCATATCCGATCGCTCCCAAATTTTGCATGGCCCTTCATCGGGCCATGAATCACCTACCCTATAAATTTCATGGCCAGAGGGCCACCAGAAATGCCCCATCAATTAGAATGGCCCCCAAAGGGCCACTTAAAGGTCGGAAACGCTTGCTCAGATCATATATCCATTCATCTGTTTGTCCCCAAATTTTACATGGGCCCTAATTGGGCCACAAGACACCTACCCACCGAATTTGGCGGCCTAGGGGGTAATACGGCCACCCCAACTTCAATAGGGAGCTCTAGAAGACTAGTTTGGGAAATTGTGGGAACTTAAGTGATTTGAGTCGTCCACTCTTATGCAAAGTTGAGGATTTCAGGCCGTCGGTTTGTGACCAAACTTCACACATCGAGTAAGGATATTTCCCTCCTCATATCCGTATAGCCGCGGCCCCGATCGACCATCGGTGACCGTTGAACAGACTTCTAATCATATCTGTCGATCGGCGCGTCGAAATGGCGGGCCGATTGTGTCCATACGTAAATCATCATTAGGACTAACTATCCTGCGGTGTATATCGACTAGTACACCCCATAGGCTAGAAAAATCCTCCCATAGGGTTAATATAGTAAAGACCCAACACTTGGGGCCAATTGTACCAAAACTGCCACTATATAAAGGGTTTCATTTGGGCACCCCTCTTCCCATACGAATTTTGCCCTAGAAGAGAGAAAAGGGAGAAGAGAAAGAGGAGAAAGGAGAAGAAAGAGAGAGAGAAGAAGGCATGGTAAACTCTCAATCAAGGTGGGGCCCAAGAGGATCAAACCCACAACCTTCTACACCTTCTCCAAGAAGAAACCGTGCACCACAACCACCAAAATCGTCCATTGATCGTCTAGGTAAGGCTTCTCATCCATTGTCTTGAAAACCCTTTTGATGAAGGGGGATTTTACATGGATTTCTCATGTATGAACTTGCTTTAGGGATTCCGACCAACCGGCCCCAAATCGACGTTCCTAGGTCGTTTTTGAGTCTCCAACGAATCATAAGGTGCGGACTATTGTTCTTAGGTGGCCTAGCACCAATTATAATACTAGCTTAATGATTTTGGATGCTTGATTGGTACATTTGAAAGCCTAGAGGAATCCTAGGAATTGTAGGTTCTTGAAATTGTATGTATGCACATGATGTTCTTCATAATGTTATTTGTTGATGCACATGATTTTCGTGAATGGATGTTAATATGCTTATGTCGTGTCATTCTTTCACATGTTATGAATCCATGTTGTGTATGCTTCCATTACTCTTATGTATATGATGGCTTGAGATGGAGGAAGTGCGTAACTTCCTCACACACACCCACACACCTCACATACACTATATTGCTTGATTGCTTACTAGGATCATCTAATTCGTATGACTGAGATGCATGGAGTATGATGATGACATGTTAGTGACAGTCTGTATAGTCGGCTTGTTAAGGATGACCCTCTTTACATTGGGTTGGTCAGGAAACATGAGGAGAGCAAAGGCGGCTCCAAGGGTAGGACCGCCTCGAGGCTAAACCCGTGAGTTTGGGCGAGTGCGTTCGGGTGGCTGTAGTTCGACTACATGGGTCTCTCGTGCCCGAGGTCGCTCGTCCCACGCTCGCCTGGCTCGTGCGATCTAGCCTGCAATCTGATCAACCATGTTTGTTAACCCTGTGTGCCCACATATGTATGGAACCTGAACCACCCTGCAACCGTTGTAGGCCATCGAAAATCCACTTGAAATGGGTCCACGGTCTCGTGAGCCGGGCATGGTGGAATGGGACACTGTGTCCGAGCTGTCGGCCTACGCTGGGGTACCGTGCCTCCCCGTAGTCACCGCGAGCGATCCCTTCCTATCGGCACTCCTCATGTGCTTGGAGTCGGGAATGAGGACCCCGACGGGATCACGGACCGCGGGGACTTGGCCTCACGCGTTGATGGGGCTTGGGCCTCGCAAATCAGCTTAGGGCATTGATACGTAGGGTGAATCAGAATCCACAACCTACTGGATGAATAAACTTAACTAATAACTCGGCTAACACGACGCATTGCATGCATTAGTTAGGGTGGCGACTCGGAAGTCGAGGTCGCTCTGAGGAAGTGTTGTCATATGCGATCGTTAGATGGAGTCGCTTGAGGGAGTGTTGTGGCGAGGGCATGCATCATATCATCCCACATGCACGCATTTTAAATAAGAGTTATTAGGTGTTGATGATTGTCTGTTTTTCATTAAGTTCATATTACAATTGATGCCTATTGTAACTTGGGACCAATAGTTCACACTGAGTTGATCACTCACTCCCACTCTGGGACGGTGTTTTAAAACACCAACCAGACCCATTCATAAATACAGGTGACTCAGGGCATGAGGAGCCTGGCGAGGCGAGCTTGGACGAGGAGTACGAGCTGTCCTACTTTTAGTTGATGGGCGGCTCTCTATCGTCTTGACAGGCGGGAATTGGATCGCTGAGTTGTGGACTCAGCTTTATTCTTGTGAACATATCATTTTATTTTAGATTTTGATGGGCAACGCCTTATGCGACCCTTTTCATATTCTTTGGACTTGTATATGTATTTGAACTTTTTTAATTTCAGTAAATCAGTTATGATTATGTTTCATGTTCCAGGATATTCCAAATTGTGCATTTAAGCTTGATTAACCATAAAACCATAAAATGTATGATAAGTGACACTCGGGAACTCGGGAGTCGAGTCTATGCACGACCCCCGATTTTCCGGGGCGTTACAAGTAATGATCATTATATTTCTTCTGAAGTAACAAGAATGGTTCGAAGTTAAGAATGATTTGAAGTTAAAGAGAGGAGCAGATTTACATCAGTAACTAGAATGGCTCGAAGTTAAGAATGGTTTGAAGTTAAAGGGACAAAGAAATCAGCGATTTACTAGGAGTGAATATG
Organism: Magnolia officinalis; assembly: GCA_021015155.1. NCBI lineage: Eukaryota > Viridiplantae > Streptophyta > Magnoliopsida > Magnoliales > Magnoliaceae > Magnolia > Magnolia officinalis. The sequence continues at coordinate 72,888,047 of JAJHSJ010000007.1, forward strand.
ATCATTATATTTATTACATGACACCGGATGATGGACAGTTCATTGTACAGGTACTGTATGTAGATGACATACTTATCGCTAGTCATAACATGTTTAAGATCGATACATTAAAGACTCGGTTGTTAGGAACATTTGAAATAAAAGATCTGGGGTTAGAAAGAAGATTGTCGGCATAGATATTCACAGATATAGACAAATGAGCAGGTTACGGTTATCACTGGTTGAATACCTTGAGAAGGTATTGATAAAGTTCAGTATGAACAAGGCGAAACTGATTAGCACACCTCATACTAGTCACTTTAAAATTTCTTCTGAATAATGTCTTAGCACAGATGAAGAAAAGAAAGTAATGTCTCATGTGACATATTTGAGTGTTGTTGGCAGTTTGACGTATGTCATGATCTCAATGAGACCTGATATTTTATATGCTGTGGGTGTTGTGAGCAGATACATGACTAACCCTGGCAAGAAACATCGGGAGGCAGTGAAATGGTTACTTCGGTATATTCGAGGTACAATAGACTACATCTTGACATTCAAAAAGTCGGAGGACAAGTTGATAGGCTATGCAGATGCCGATTACGCAGGAAATGTGGATAATATGAGATCACGTTTGTGCTAGCAAGCCATCTGATCAGTTGGATGTCGAAGCCTTAGTCTGTTAGTAGCTTCTTCCACGACCGAAGATGAGTATATGATAGTGAGGGAGGCGTTCAAAGAAGGTGTTTGGTTGAAATAAATAATAAATCAACTTGGACTTTAACAAGAAGTCATGCTAGTTAATTGTGACAACGAAAGCATAATTAATTTGGTGAAGAACTCTCTTTATCACTCTCGTACTAAACATATTGATGTTCGTCATCATTTTATCCAACATATGCTTGAGAAAGGTGGAGTGACTCTTAAAAAAATCCACACAAGCGTTAATCCGGCGGACATGCTTACGAATGTGGTTCCTATAGAAAACTTCGAGTTTTGTGTGACTTCTCTTGTCTTGGCGAAGACTTGATGAAGGTGGAGTGTGCATGAGAAGCGACGACGATGGTATAGCTATGATGGAGGTAATTAGAGATGGATCTTTGAGTTGTGGTTTGTGAAGATTGAAAACATGATGGAGATTGTTGTCTGATGTCTTGAATCTGTCTATAATTGGGTCTGTTGATGGGATCGACAAACTACTCGATCTCATTAAGAAAATTTCGATATTCGGCATTTGCTCACTAGATAATTTCTAGGTCCAAATCAATATGATTGAAGGTGGCTTCGATTCTATCGACCAACATCGATGGCACTCGATATGTTCGAATCTCCTATCTATAGACTGGCGCAGTTTTGCAAAAATGCAGGTTTTATTTTCTATTTCGGTTTTTAACCTATTAAAGGATTTTAATTAGAGATTAGGGTATAGAAAATGTGTCTAGGGCTTTTGGAGAGTAAAGGGAATTCAAATATAGGATTTTGTGATATTTGGGGTGTATTCTTAATTGGTGAGCTCTTCTATATCTTGTAAACGTTGATTTGATTTGTTATTGCTTTGTACGTGATTTTTTCGCGTGAAGATTTTTTCACGTAAAATCTTATGTTTCGTTTGTTATTGATTTAATTGATCTCTTATTGTTTGATTATGACTCGAGGTTACTTCCATGTATCCCCCAACATAAAGACCCTGACATGATCATCCATTTTTAACTAGATCCCGATGGGGCCCTAAAATGATTTAGCAAAATAAATGAAAAGTGTGGATAAAACACACAGATCATGGTGGGCCCATAGAGGTGTGAAACGTGTACACAATATCAACATTGGTGTTGTGCTCTACACAACTCAATCCAAATATGTAAATGTCCACCTGCTTTATTCTATGGGCAACATCAGTATCACCAACCGAACGGGGAAGTAAAATATTTCATGTTTTGATTGGCTTGAATAAACGTTCCAAAGAAGCTTTAGTCATATTAAAAGGGGTTACTGAGTTCCTTTCCTCATGTCGAGAAATCATTCATTCTCTAGTTCATTTAAAAAATACTTTGATTGATACTCATAAGAAATAGATGGATTAAGGAAGTAATCAGACAGACAGTGGCCCTGGCGTGTCTAATCCTATAAGTCAGTCTGGAATTGCAAATAATAGAACATTGCACCGTGTTGGTATTGTCCATATGCGGCAAAACTTTGTGACCCCTATCATGATGTGTATTTTATCCACACCGTCCATTCATTTTCCCAATCAATTTAGGGCATGACCCAAAAAATGAGGCAAAGTCAAAGTTTAAATAGACCACACCATAAGCTTAATGTATGTGTTGTATATCCTTACCGTCTATCAAATTTGCCAATTTTTTTATTTTTTTTTTTCACACACGCACTCACACCACCAAAGTATATTTCGCCACAATGGGTACTTGAACGGATGACCGGATGACCTCATGTTGAATAGGCACTGAAAGGTTGAGTAGCTAGACTCGTTGTTGAATTTACGTCACCAAGTTCTGTGGACCCCACACTATGATGTATGTGTTGTATCCACGACATCTATTCATTTGGAGATATTATTTTAAGGCATGACCCATAGAACGATGCAGATCAAAAGCTTTGATGGACCCCACTAAAGAAAACAGCTGGAAGATTGATGCCCACCGTTGAAACCTTCCTAAGGCCCACCATGATGTTTTTTCAAAATCCAACCCGTTCAAAAGTTAACAAAGACATTAAAGAAGGGAAAACACAAACATCAGCTTGATCAAAAACTTTTGTGGCCTTTAGAAGTTTTTAATGGTGGTATCACTCTCCCCACTGTTTTCTGTGATGGGGTCTATTTGAGCTTTGAATGTGACTCATTCTTTGGATCTTACCCTAAAATGATCTCTCGACGGCATGGATACAAAACATACATCATGGTGGGTCCACATAACTAGGTGACCTCGCTTCATTAGCAGTCTAATCCGCGGCCATGTTAAAACTCATGTGAATCTACTACCAAATCACAAGGACTTGTTTTTGGACCGTCCAAACACTTCAGGAGATGAATCTGAGGTCACCGTAGCCTTCTTTTTTTTTTTCTTTTTTTTTTTTCTTTTTACACACAACTTTGCACACCCACTTCACATATACAGCCATGCGCTTACACCGTAATGCAATTTCACCACCTATGAGTACTCAGAACCCTTGACCTAGTGTATTGAAACTTGTTACCTATGAGTACCCAGAACCCCTGAACCAGTGTTGAAACTTATTGTGACCTTATCAGCACAAGTTGAAAGGCAAAAACATTTCAAGGTTTTTAATGGTAAGATTTAAATTGCTATTATTTCTGACATGGAGTGTATTTACTGACGGAGGCGGATTGCGTCCTACCCCCGCCCGGACGGTAATCCGTCCGGGCAGGGCTCTGTGGGGCCCACCGTTATGTAAGTGTTTTATCCACACCCTTGAACGATTTTTTTAGCTAAATTTAGTATATCAACCAAAAAATGAGGTAGGTCCGAGGCTTGAGTGGACCACAAAGTGGAGATTAAATGTCCACCTTTAAAAGCTTCTAAGGAGCCAGAGAAGTCTCGTATGTAGCTCATATTTGTGTTTTCACTTCATCCACGTCTACATGACCTTATGAGTGGGTTTTATGGTAAAAAAAAACATCACGTAGGTCCTTAGAAAGGTTTCAACGGTGGGTGTCATGTCAGTGCAGGTTCCTTTGTTTAGGTCCACTCAAGCCTTGGACTTACCTCATTTTTTGGTTGCCATACTAAATTTATCTGAAAAAATAGTTCAAGGGCGGGGGTAGGACGCAATCCGCGTCCATTTACTGACATGGGTGTGTACTGACAGGCTAACCCAAAAATAATAATAATAATAATAATAATAATAAAATTAAAATTACTATTATTTCAAAATCTGCTTAATTTTTTGGACCATACCTTCCAGCAAAATAAGGGCATAGAAATATGACAAATGCATCAAGGTGGGGCTACGGTCAGGCGGCACTCACGTGGCTTGATTTGGGTCGCACCTAATCCGGCCTTCCCACCACGCGATCCGCGTCCCGGAAATCATTGGCAAAAGACAGTCAATCCGCACACCGACAGACACGTGTCAGCTTAGCTGTGCATTTTTGGTGAATTCCTGTCTGTGGGGGCCATCGTGATGTATGTGCCTTACATCCATGCCGTCCATCCGTTTTGAATGCTATTTTTATGTAGTGATCCAACAAATGAAGCAGATTCGAATCTTTTGGTGGACCACGCCACAGGAAACAGTGGTGATTGAATACCCACCACTAAAAACCTCATCGGGCCACTCTATTTTTTATTTGGCATCCAAAATGTTGATAAAGTCACAAAGACATGGATGAAGAGACCGAAAAAAATATCAGCTATGGCTTACAAGCTTTTAATGGTCAATCACCGTTGTTTTCCTATGATGGGTCCAACTGTAATTTGAATCTAATTCATTTTTGGGGTCATTCTATAAAATGAGCTGTCAAAATGAATGGACGGCGTGGATGTAAGGAATATACATCATGGTGGGCCGCATAATCAGGGATCCACCAACCTCGGTGGATCCACGGACGCCGCGCCGCTTTAGCGGTGCCAAACCAATGAATTCGGATTCGGTAGTGACCCCTCTGTTACAAAGGTCGGTCGTAATCGGTGGTATGTGGCCCCACCATGATGCATGTTTTTCATCCACACCGTTACTTATAGGGGTGATTGAAAACCTACCGTCAAAAATCTCATAGGGCCCACTATAATGTTTATCTGCCATCCAACCTATTGATTAGGTCGGTCATATGCTTGGATGAAGGGAAATACAAATATCAGCTTGATCCAAAACTTTTGTGTCCCACTATATATTTTAATGTTAGGCATTCAATCAACACTATTTCTTATGGAGTGGTCCAACTCATATTTACATATACCTTATTTTTGGACTCATACCTTAAAATGAAATGAAAAAATGAATGGACGGCGTGGATAAAAAAACATTTATTCAGGTGGGGCCCACAGGACACCTAACAGGTTCAAATGCTAGCAGGGCCGCGCTACAGTGGACCCGCCCCGCTTGCAGGCCGACATTTTGAGCGATTCGCGCTTATGACGGAACAGAAGATCCCGAAACACGGGTCATGTATGGACCGGCCTGTATTTCGGGCAAGGGCATGTTCCATGTGGTTCTCATATGAAGAGTGGTCAGGATGTCACATACGTGCACCAGGACCCGCACGTGCACTGCGAAACAGTCTCCTCCGAAAAGGAAATAACAACGTGCATGTGGGTCCCACACTGGTATCTCTGCCAGAGGCGGCAGTTTCGTTTGACTTAAGCTCCACGAATTATTATTTAAAAGCCAGGTCCAACTCCGGACCACGAGAATTTGTAGTCCTTCGGATCTTGGAGCAGGTAATCCCAGCCGGTCAATGTATGGACCACAATTCGTTGGAATCGCATATTATAGAACTATATATTAACCAGAGGAATTTTATCATCCTCGGCCTTATCCTTTTGAGCTTACTCGGGTCTCTATATGAGAGAAGTGGTCCCCACGGTTCAGTGGACCGTTGGTTTTCTTCATCCCACCCTTGATTTATCATCTCCAAAGGCACTGTAAGATTGGTCGATCTTGGCCACCAATATTCTGCCTTTTTTTCATTTGAACTAGGATGAATGTTTTAACTCTCATTTTAAAGGCTAGGATTACAATACGTGGAGATATTGACCGTTTGGATCACTTAACCACGGGTCCACTTGTTAGAACTGAAGGCCTTAGTATGGACGCGGTTTGCCTAGTGACCCTGCCATTAGCCAATCGACATAGTCGGTGATCCGTGGGCCCCACCAAGATGTTGTTCTGTGGGCCCACATGATGTATGTGTTTCATCCCAGCCGTTCATCCATTTTTACAGATAAAAATCTCAAGTGTACCACCTAACAGGAAACAGTGATGATTGAGAATATATATATATATATATATATATATATATATATATATATATATATATATAAGTTTGATGTCCGGACTTGGGAGGTTTTTAATAATGGTCATTCAATCGCTACTGTTTTTCTGTGGTGTGGTCCACCTGAGATTTAGATGCCCTCGTTTTTTGTACTAAGCTTTAAAAATGATATGAAAAAATGAATGAACGGTAAGGATAAGGCACATACATTATAGTGGGGTCGACAGAGAAATTATCACTAGCCACCTAGCCTACGGCAGCGTCGGTAGGCAAACCGCGTGCGCTCGCCGCTTGGTATGGCTTGCAAGAGAGTGGATTTGGTGAGACCCCGGCCTCACCCAAGACGGTGCGCCCATTACCATGGGCTTACTGTGGGGCCACCTTTATGTATTTATTATGTATCCACGCCGTCCATCTATTTTTTCAGATCATTTTAGGCCATTATAATAAAAATGAACAGATTCAATTATCAGGTGGACCATATCATAAGAAGCCATGGTGATTGACTATCCTATCATTAAAAACTTCTTAGAACGCATCTTAATGTTTTCTTAGTATTTATTTACCATCCAATATAATATGTTGACATAAGCCTGGATGAAATGAAAAATAAATAAATATCAGCTCGATTCAAAACTTTTGTGGTCCATTAATCGACAATCATTCTTATGGTATGGTCCATCTGATAATTAGGTCTACTTCATTTTTTGGATAATGATCTAAAATAATCTTTAAAAACAGATGGACGGTATGGATACATAATTTATACATCAAGGTGGGCCCCACGGTAAAGGGCCGCACCGTTTTGGATGAGGCCGGGGTCTCACGTAATACTCTCTCGGTCTGCAAAGCTACCGACTACTACCGTCAAGGATCCTACTAATTTGCTAAAGCGAGTCGCGCGAGGAGAGATTGAAAAGGCGATCCGCAGATAGGATGTGGTCCACACATCACGTGGGCCGCTTGTGTACATTGAAATTAGACGGTTGGCGACTTTTCTTACACTCAAGTCCCATCTGATAAGTACATTGGCCTGATTTACGGGCAGGTTTCGTCGAAGTTCAGCTCCAACGAATGACTTTTCTTACAATCAAATCGCATCAGAGTGGTCACTTAAGGGCCTATTTGAATACCACTAAATAAGTTAATTTCTTCTGCTTACAATAAGTAGATAAATAACTTATTTCAAATAAGTTTGGTTAATGATTACTTACAAGTAATTTTTGTTTTAATTAAAAGCACTTAATCAATTTAATTATTTTTTAAAGCTTTTCTGATGAAAGAGAGGGGAATGTGATACGTAAATTGTTTACCAAAACATAATTATATTTTTAATATGTAGAAATTAAGATAAGTTACTTGTGTAGTAAGTATTTTATGTTAAGTAACTTACAATCCAAATAGGACTTTATGGCAAGTCTTTTATGGCCTGTTTGGTTGGATGTATTTGGGAAAATTGCAGCGTATTTTACATTTTTTGAAGTGTTTATTTCCATGGCGTTTGCGATGGAAGGAATGCTGCATGACATTAACACCGGCAACTTTTAGGTACAGGAAACGGGGTTGAGTCTTTAGGTCCCACCATGATGTATATGTTTTATCTACGCCGTCCTTTGATTTGGCCGGATCTTTCTAGGGCATGCTTCCAAAAATGAGATAAATCCAAAGCTTAAGTGGACCACACTATGGGAAGAACATTTAAATTGTTAGCATTCAATCTCCAATATTTTATGTAATGTGGTCCACTTGATCTTTGAATCTGCCTCATTTTTTGGGCCCATGCCCTAAAATGATTTGTAGTAATGAATGGATTGAGTGGATATAACACATATATCATGGTGGGGCCCATCAAGCTTTGGCTTCGGATTATCATAAAATCAGCAACTCCTCTTCACTTTCAAATGCATGCAATGTTATTTTATGTATGCATTTAATACTAATTTGAGAGAAATTACATGTAATTACATTAAACCAAACATGATCTTATGATAAGTCATAGGTAATTTCAATGCATTTCATTTACTCTCACCCAAACATACCTTGAGTAAGTCGTTTAGGGCCCATTTAGAACATAAGTTGCTTAAGATAAATCACTTATGCCACAAGTAATTTATCTTAGTTTCTACTTATTAAGAAGATAAGTATGTTTAGTAAACAACATACTTATTAGCTTCTCTTCTCCTTTACCCCACCAATGCCTCTCTTCAGCAACTAATGAAAAGTTAAAAGCTAAAAATAAATAAAAATAACTAAAGTGGTAAAGTACAAGTAAAAAAGTTAGTTATAAAAATCATAAACCAAAGGTACTCATTTGAAATAAGTTACTTTACTATTGTAAGTAGAAAAAGTAGAAAAAGTAAGTTATTTGGTGGTATCTAAACAGGCCCTAAGACTATCCACCAGGCTGTCCACCACCTTCGAATGGATGACAGGTGTGAACCATACACATTCTTATAAACCACCGCATAACCCAAAGCTTTGCGAGCCACGATCATGTCCCTGTGGCATCCATCAATCTCACACTATCATTTTAAGATGTGAGCCCAAAAACTAAGTATATACAAAACTTGAGCGCACTACACCATAGGAAATGGTATGGATTGAAAATACTCCATTAAAACTTCATCGGGGGACACAAAAGTTTTGTAATGAGATGATATTTGTACCTACTACATTTCTATAGGAATTATCTTATGAATGACTTTGATGGTATATAAAAATCACAGTGGACCATGAGAAAGTTTTCGGAGTCGGTGTTTTCATTCCTGACCGTTATGTGGATCTACCTCATTTTAGGAATGCATCCTAAACTGATACTTAGATATGAAGAATTGTGGGATGTCATATAGACATTGTGGTGGCCCTATATAACTTTGGGTTAAGGGCTGTGTGTGTGTGACAGGAGTTACACACAACTCATGTCCCTTGATTATAGGGCTATGATGCTTTGGAAGCAGATTACATGGTGATAGAATCACTAGATATATTTAGTGATATAGGTGGGGTACACACGGGTCCTTACTCTTGCTCCGGTGGTAGATTCTCAGGAGTTTCAACATTGGGTCAAGGGTTCGATTACTCATAGGTGGTGAAATTCCACTACACATAAGTGTGTGGGGGTGTGTGCATGCGTTAAAAAAAAAAAAAAACAAAAGAAAAAAAGAAAAAAAAAAATAGATGGGGTACACATGATTGTGATGCCATAATTGTAGAACTGATGCCTATTCTCCTTTAGGCTCCACATGAATTTGACAATCCTAATGACATAATTGTAACGCATCACCCCTTACACGATCTTAGATGAATCACAACTTTGTGGAGTTCGCTGCTATGCCCAATTATATTATCCAACCCTTAGAAAGATCCAAACTAATGATCAGTAATGCTCACCTTATAGAATTCTTATATATTCAAGTTGTCCACAATAGTTTAGATATGAACTAGAAATCACAACTCATTTGGTTACTTGATTATCAACTGGGCATATATTTATTGGACGGTTAAAATTCAAGAATATTCAATGATCCTATTTCAACCAACAAGTGTCCATTGGTTATAGATCATGATGGTTCCAAGTCTTATATGCAGTATATATATACCCTTTCATTGGAATATCCCTAGTGACCAAGCATGGTGCAATTCGATTGAGCCATGTGTCGCTGTCAAAGATAGGCTCAAAGAAAGCAGGGTTAAAAAGTGCCCATCTCTAACCGGAAACTAATAGATTTGTGTGGGGGCCACCATGATGTATTTAATTACCCACACCCTCAATGCCTACAAATAAGGTAGATCCAAGGCTACGGTGGACCACACCAAATAATAATCTTAGCTGCACTATGCATAAAACATTAAAAGCAAGAGTCCTATTGTCTTCTTTTAAATGTAAAAGTCACATGTGGTGTGGTCCACTAAAACATTTAATATACTTTATTTTTAAGCTCATGCCTTAAAATGGCACAAGAAAAAAGATGAACAAGGTGTGTAAACAGATATATCATGATCGGATCCACGTGGATCTATCCATTTCCAGCTAGATATGATTAAGGTAGAATACAGTTTACTTCTATGACTTGACACAAAAAATTAAGTGTAATCTCTGACAGCATCACATGGCTCGAGCAAATCATACCATGCCAGGTGATCCAGCCGGTCACAAGGCAGTCCACGTCCGCGACCTAGCCACGGTGGGCTCCACAATGAAATTCGTTAAATATCACCTAATGCATGCCACGTGTATGATCTCTTAGTGCCATTGTATCAAGTCTCATAGTCTGCCTGAGTATAATATTTCCCCATTTAAGGTCCAGCAAAGCAGCAGATGCATAGGTTGCTGCTGTGATCCATTCTGCACGTGTGATGACCATGATTCGGTGATCCAGACCGTCCATCATATGCCTCTATCATGGAAGTAAGATACCCAAAAATGCTTCAGATTAAATGATCATAACCCTTCAATCTCTACCTTTTCTTTTTGTTGAATGTAGGCCATTTTTTTTTAATAATCAAACTCTACTGTGGCCCACGGATTAAAGGTTAGAATGTTCCCAACTGAAAAATATTCAGGGCATCTGCGCTTGCGTGGGACACATCATCATCTAGCTTGTTTTGATCACCAAACCATGGCCCACCTGCACGTATGCGTGAAATGCTTGCTTTTGAGGCAATTCCTAAGCAAAACTTTGATACTCTGTTAGAGTGTGATGGATGATACGCTGACACTAGAATTTATGTAGAACTTGCATGTGTGATAACGTAATTTAATGTAAACCATCCAAATTTGGAGTACTTTTTACAATCGATCTTGGATCAAATAATACGGTTAAAAATATAATAGTGGTGGACATTTATTGGACGTTTTAAAATGAATAATAATCAAAGCTCAGTGGGCTCTGCAATGTAATCTGTGTAATTTGAGTTAATATATTCCACCGGTACCATATCTAAGTCCTGCGTATCAAGCGTCAGACGCAACCAGAGTATAAAATAACTCCCCTAATTCACGCGAATTTCCACGTTTACATGGAGTCCCTGCAAACCGTATCTCTGTGGGGGCCACCCTGATGTCTATCTTATATCTACTCCGTCCATTCGTTGCGCCAGTTAATGCTAGAGCGGAGCAGGTGAGACCCCGGATCCACCACAGTGATGTACGTGCCTTAAATCCACACCGTCCAACCATTTTGAAAGCCCATTTTAGTGCATGATCCCAAAAATGAAGCTGGCTCGAATTTTAAGTGGACCACACAATAGGAAACAGTCTTGATTGAATCCCCACTATTAAAATTTTCAAGCATTCACCGGACTGTTTATTTGTCATCCAACCGTTGATTAGGTCACAACCACTTAGATGAAGAGACCAAACAAATATCATCTTGATCCAAAGCTTTTTTTGGCCCAGGAGAAGTTTTTAATGGTCAATAACCACTGTTTCCTATACTATGGTCCATCTGGGATTTGGAATGCTTCATTTTTTTTTTTAATCATGCCTTAAAATGAGTTTTCAATACGGATGGACGGTGCAGATGTAGCCAATACATCATAGTGGGCCCCAGGGGTCCCACCCACCTCGGTGGATCTGGTTTCTCACCTAATCATCACATGGAGATTGAACGGCTACCATTGAAACCTTCTTGGGACCCACGGAAGTTTTGGATCAAGCTTATATCAGCTAATCCCCTTCATCCTAGTGGGATTCAGCTCATGAATGGGTTTGATGGCATGTAAACATTACGGTGGCCCCAAGGAAGGTTTTGATTGGGCCCATCTTTCCGTTAAAACTGTTTCCTGTGGTGTGGTCCACTTGAGTTTTGATGCTGGCCTCATCTTTGAGCTCTTGCTCTAACATGAGCCGTCGAAATGGATGAACAGATTGGATGAACTCAGACACATCCGTGGGCCCCACATAGCTATTGGTTACAGGGACTCCGTGTGACCGGGGTTGTAGAAAATTCGCGTCTATCCCTCATGGCCTGTCCTGATTAGGTGGGACCCACCAATTGACCATTTCCAAAAACTACACACACGCTCATGATCCGTAGGACTACCATTTCGCGTGCTCATTCCCCCCTCCTCTCTCTCTCTCTCTCTCTCTCTGCATTATTCTCCTTTTTTTCTATTTCTTCTTATTATTATATTATAAAAAAAATGGGAATTTTCTTCTCTCCTGGCCTGGTAAAATTCAAAGGCCAGCAGCAGCAGGTCTTCTCTTCTCTTCCCTTCTACATCTCTTTCAATCTCCCACCCATGGAAGATGAAGAAGAAGAAGAGTCTAAGTCTGCACAGCTCAAATCCAAGGTCTGTTCTTTTCCATTTCTGGAGTCTCTGTTGCTATTTTTACCATGATTCCCATCTGGGTTTCTCTTGTTTCCATCGATTTCCCTGCACCCAATCCAATCCCACCACAACTGTCAATCCAACCTTGAGAATCTGACCAAACCCCATCTGGGTTTTTCTGGGATTTTCCTCTGCTCCATTTCGTCTTCTATAAACTTTCAGAGATCATCATAAGGGGAGTAGATTTCCAGGGTTTTCTGATTATCTGACTTTTGGGTTTTTTAGGCTATTTAAGATCTTTTTAGGTTTGTCTCATCATTTGGGTGGGTATGGAGGAAGTTGAAGAGGCTAATAGAGGAGCTGTGAAATGCTGCCACAGGGTTTTGAATCTGTTATCTCAGCCTCAAGATCAGTTACACTATAGAAATCTGATGGCAGAAACAGGAGAAGCTGTATTGAAATTCAGAAAAGTGGTCTCACTTCTCAATTCTAGTTTGGGTCATGGGAGAGTCAGGATGCTGAACAAAATCCAATCCTCTCCACCTCCAAAAATCCTCTTAGATAACCCCATAGCCATAGCAGATTCAAATGCCAAAAGGAAGTTTGTAGAGAACCCAACTCTAATGGATTCATCCACTAAAAATCCCATCCAAATATCGAAGACGATATCTCTAGAAAACCCAACAATGGAAATGGATTCTGCTGCTGATAGGAATCATCTCCAACCGCCCCCCCATTTGCAGTTCCTCCAAAAGCAGCAGCAGGAGCAACAACAGAGGTTTCAGCATCAGCAGCAGATGAAATTGCAAGCTGATATGATGTTTAGGAGCAACAGTGGTATAAATCTCAAGTTCACTAGCTCTAGTTGCATGCCAACGATGTCGTCCACCCGGTCTTTCATGTCGTCGCTGAGTATGGATGGTAGTGTTGCTAGCTTGGATGGGAAGGCCTTCCATTTGATTGGCAGCTCGCAGACGCTGTCCGATCAGAACCTGCACCAGCCTTCTAAGCGGAGGTGTTCTGGTCGAGGGGAAGATGGGAGTGGGAAGTGCGGGACAAGCGGGAGATGCCACTGCTCGAAACGGAGGTTGGGTTTTAGACGCTTGAATTTGTCATCAATTGATTTCGATTTTTTTTAATTTATGCTGTATTTTGCACTGAATTGAAACCGGTCCTGGCGTTTTTTGGTTATAGGAAGCCAAAGGTGAAGCGATCGATCAAGGTCCCTGCTATTAGTAACAAGCTTGCAGATATCCCTCCTGATGAGTATTCATGGAGGAAGTATGGCCAGAAGCCGATCAAAGGTTCTCCGCACCCTAGGTATGTGTATGCTGTTTTGACATTGTTGAATGTTTTGTTTAAATCTCTTTAATTGTAGTCTGAAGAGTTCAGCGAAATGCATATAAATGCTGTTTGATTAATGTTTGGGATCTATGTTAATGTTTCACTTATTTTGAATTGAATATATATGCATTTTGGAGCTGAATATAGAAATTGGGTTTATGAAGATGAGTGGTTGCCGATGGGCATGTTTTAGTTTTGGTTTTTGATCTATTGCTTTTGTCCTTGTGCTGGGCATGTTTTAGTTTTGGTTTTTGATCTATTGCTTTTGTCCTTGTGCTCGATTTCTGTTGGTAGTCAGAATGACGGTTGGATTGGTGGGCTATATTACTTTGGTTCTATTCAATAATCATATGATGCTTACCGAATCGATCCACCCAATGTGTTGGAACTAGTTAGCCGGTCATTGACTAAGTTAGTGTTTGGGTGTTCCAACAATTATGGTTTGCAGGGATTCTGAAACGAACTTAGACTACAATTCCTAGATACAGTGTGAATATGTCGTGGATACCGTGTGGGTACAGATCTCACACAAAAATAATCTATAGGACTCTGGAGAACACAGATGCAATACTAATTTTGAGGTATTTGGGTATCATAGCTTAGCGTGCTTGGTGTTTTGAGCTGTGTGGAAAATGCAAGCCTGCATTAAGCGGAGAAGTGTTTTCCTTCTTTTTCCACCTCAAATGAGATAAGAACGGGACCCATGCATTGAGTTTGCCTTGTGACCTCTGATCACCCCAGACGCATCTTAGGTTGATCATGCAGAGAGATCTCATTTCACATGATTTCACTGGTCATGTTGTGATTTTTGAGTCACAAATGAACCCATGATCCAAGTTGGTCCCGTTCCGGTATCACTCAAGCACCCAACGTCAAAGGCATCTGACGTTTTTCTCAAAAGAACCACTTGCCTAGTTGCAATGGTAGGTTCATGGATTAATAGAAGCTGCTGTTTGCTCATCAATATAAAACTAATGGAAATAAAAAAAGAAGAAGCATCGGTATCATTGCAAGTTGCCAAGAATGTCTCAACACCGATTTTGACAAACCGTGCGTCTGCCCATGTAAAATGATAGATATGGATGCTTCTAAAATTGTGCTTAGCATCTTCCATATTCAATCTCTATATATCTACATGATTTATTATTATTATTATTATTATTTATTATTATTATTATTATTATTATTATTTTGTTATCCAACAAGGCCCATTCAGTTTGATTTGAAAAGGATGTGGTTGAACATTTGCAGGGGATACTACAAATGTAGCAGCATGAGAGGCTGCCCAGCGAGGAAGCACGTTGAACGGTGCTTGGAAGATCCATCAATGCTCATTGTCACTTATGAAGGTGAACACAACCACTCCAGGTCAGTGTCCTCCCAGTCTGCCCTCACATAAAGCTATTTCAACCGGGATCAGTTTGACAGTCCACATGCCAAGTTTTCGATCAGTTGAATTGCTCCTGTAAATACTCTGTTTGGTTCGAGCTTGATATACAGAGAACAAAGTGAGTTTCCTGACATAGGGAGGTGACCTTTCTGGTCTTGTGGAGGGTAGATGTGAGATATGCACTGGAAAAAGAAAAGGTTCGAAAGTGTAAGAACTCTTTCATAGCAACATCTGTTCTGTTTCTTGACTGTTGGAGTTTTCTAATACAATATATTTAGTTCCCATGCTCATGAGTGAATGTTTTTTTATTTTGTTTTGAGGTTGAATTCAGATTCACTTTGTGCTTAGTGGTTTGTCTGGCAACTACCCCTCCATGACCCTACTTTGCTTGCATGCCCTTTGCGACATGCATGTGATTGTTGGGCTGGTGGTTAGTACCCGCCTACTGGGTGGGGCCATATTGGCATGTGAGTACTGTCAATGTGAGCTTCTGCCGTTGTCAGCTCCAAGAGCCTGTGTAAAAGAGGAAAGTTGATGTCTGGTGGGCAACTGATAGCATAGGTTTAAGATATGTCCAAGTCCTGAGCGACTTATCTGAGTCGACCTGGACTTGGTCAGACCCGGTATGGTTCGGCAGCACAAGTCGCCTACATGATTCACCTCTGACTTGGGTGAGTCACAAGTCGGTCTGAGACGCTGAGTCTTTCAACCACGTCTGATGGTAAAACATTTGCCAATCTACCATTTAAAAGCTGACCCCAAATTGCTGGGAGAAAGGCTAAGATGATGATGATGATGATGATGATGATGATGTTTAATTTGGATTTAGTAGCATATCAAACACTTTATACGATGATCACCGCATCAAAGAACCATTAACCAACACAGAGAACTAAAGCTACATTGGATGCTCTATTCACATAAAACACAATCATTCCTTTTCAAGTCTTATTTGAAAGTCGGGGTTTGTTCGAATACTTCCGGACCTATTGCAATAGGATACGTTGGGGCTTTAGCCTTTGAATCTGGATCATCTACCAATGATCCAAACTGTTTATATGACAATTCTCACTTTGTATGGTGGAAGGACGACAAATAAAAGTTTTCAATTGGATTATTTCAGCCCTTTGATAATTTAGCCTTTTGCTTTCAATGTGAACGGGCACCATAATCTTTCTATGATCGAAGGGTTGATATATTCAATCCGAGAGTTTTTTCAGGCATCCCCCATCCAACGAAAATAAACTGCTTGGGTCATAGAAAAGTACCCAAATCCAGTTGGAGTCCCGACATATCTGATTGCAATATATTAGGATGTATTCTTGCAAACCTCTTGAAAGTAAAAGGTAAGTTTGATTTGGTCATTTTCACTTAATCAAAGTAACTATTTGCAATTCGATTCAATAGAGCATCCAAACGCGACCTTACCCATATTAGTTGCTGAACTCTCCGCCGCAGCATTGAGTACAGTGAAGTCATCCGTCATGCATAAGTAAGTTCATGTCCACTTGGTGTTATTTTCCAATGCTGGAACAGATCTGGTTGCACATGATCCACTCTCTGAAACTCAGTCCAGTCGAGTCGAGTCGACTCGACTCAAACTTTTACTTAGTTTCTGGGTTTTTGAATTACTTTCCATCTCTATTAATTTATGATTTTTCGGTATTTTTTGTATTTTAAAAATAAGTATTAATTACTGAGTTTTTTTTTTTTAAAAAAAACTTTTGAATCAAGCTGAGTCGTCGGCCGAGCATTTGGGTCAACTAAACCCAAAGGGCTTTCTAGCAGAGCTGAGTTTGCAGGTTTCCATGCCAAGGTTTTTATTGTCTTTTCCTCGACTGTGGGTTGAGTCCTTAAGAACTGAGTCGTAAACCTAGTCATCGAGTAAGGCTCTGGGTTGAGTCCACACAAACTGAGTAGTAAATCGAGTCACTGAGTAAGACAGTTGTTTTCTTCCATTCTCTTTTGCAAGTTGGATGTAATAATACCAGAATGAAATCCTCCCACTTGGGTCTGAAAATGTTAAGTCCTGAAAACTAGATATGAAAGGTACACAAAGAGGACTAAAGTCTGCAAAGCTGTTGGGGCCCACCATGTTTCTATACGTCGAATCCATTCTGTCCATCAGTTTTTATCCTTGATGCTGCGCCCTAGGGCAAAAATTCCGCTACATCGTCAATGTAGGTGGGTCAGACTGCTGGGAAAAATGGGATGGAATGCCAACCATAGGTTTGTGTGTGAAGACACCATGGCGTGCATCTTTCATCCAACCCGTTAATCAGGTGTAACTCACCAGAATGAAGAGAAGATGCAGAAATCAGCTGGATCCAAAACTCAGGTGGGCCACACTGCTTGAACTTGCAAGGCTCCCATTTGTGTAGCACATTAGTAGTGTGTTCTTTTTATTAGGATGATTTTTGGTATGTACGGTGCAAATAAGAGTTTGAACCTGATGGGCGGTGTAGATTTCACATGTACAACATGGTGGGTCCCACAGAGCTTGGGTGTTGCGTAAAATAGACCAAGTAGACAATTCCCTTACAAGATAGATGGTCCTGCTATAAATATGCTTCCACAACTGGTGCTGAGATTATGCCTCGAAATTCCATGGTATCATTTGTATGGAATGAGGCGGTGTGAATTCCTGTAGTGGGCCCATATATGTGATCGACAAAGGCCATTGGATTGGAGGAATCCACCGTACATTACACATGATGCAGAAATAACCACAGTCGGATAATCACAGCCAGACAATTAAGCACATGCAATATGAATGTTAAAGAGTATATCTGGTCCTGCCGACTATTTTACAGGCCTATATTTGAATGGTTAAATCATTTTGATATCCAATCAGCTTGAATTGGGGCAAAGTGCAATCCACCATCTACCCTTCCTATTCAATGGTCCACTGTGATTGTAGGTTGGCCCACTTGAGCCCTATGCAAATGATAGGAATGCCCATGTGAGGTCCGAGTCGAGCTTGGCACAGCTAGTAGCTAACCCCAACTTGAACTCGGCTCAACTTAGTCTTCGAGCCTGACTGGCAAACTTGGCTTGGTTCGGTCGACAGCTCAGGCCAGTTGGAGAACCGAGTTCGAGCCTGTATGACTTTTTTCTCAAACACATAATGCATCTTCCATTTCTCATATAATGCAAAACAATAGCAATAGTTTACAGGTATTTCATCAAACCCAAAGCAGGCAACATCAAAATCAAGATATGATGGTAGTTTTATAATATGAAGTTTTTTTTTTTTGGTAGTGATTTATTTTGTATTCATTTCTTCTTCGCCATCAGCTGATCCTGCGGAGAATGTATGCACCTGAAACAACACTTTGTTGAGTCATTTTATCAAATACTTGGCGAGCAACATCAATATCAAAATAACTGAGTCAACAAGCCGATCTGATTCGGTCCGAGTCAATTTGAGTTAGGGTTGGATCCGAGTCAAGTTGAGCTCGGGCAAGCTTGAAGTTGGTTTGAAATTTTTTCAAGCTCCAAAATTCAGCTCAACTTGCTTCGAATCCAATTTCAAGCTGGGGCGAGTTGAGTTGAGCGAGCTGACTGAGCTAACTTGACTCGTGTACAACTCTAGACCGGTGCGGTGCTGTACTTCGAAAAAAAGCAATCTGGCCACTTGCACGTGTGAAATCCAAGCCATTCATTTGGTGGGATCATGCCTGTCTCCTTAACTAGTGGGCCGAATGTGTACAAAAGAAATCGACGGCTAAAAATCAATCAGTAGTCTGCATACAATTTACTATATGACCCATTAGATAGGCAGTACACCTGGGGGCTACTGATGAGCCGTTTCGATCTCAGAAATTGGCAAAGTCCATTTGCTGGATACCATATTGCAGATGAATCTGGACGCTCCAGTTGGTGGGCCCAAGCTTGAAAATTGGGTTGATTGTAAGGTTATAAATGTCGGATCTGTCCCATTTTCAGACGATAAAAAAAGTTCAAAGCAATGGAAAATTATAAATTCAAGTGGTATGGCCCACCTGAGTTTTGGAAAAATGTGTGTTTTTTTTTTTTGGTAAATCTTTCATCGTGATGAGCACATCAGATGAACGGATTGGATGGAATGTAAACTCCACGGTAGACCCTCCCCAAAATTAGTGGGCGTTCCATTCGATCTTTTGGCCTAACTGAGCTTTGGATTCTCATCATTTAAAAAAAAAAAATTTTTTTTTTTTTAATTTCAATGGTTAACATGAGGCCTGTAGCATTCTCTTGTCAGACCCATCTGGATGATTCGGTCCAGTCAAGGGCTTTGTAGGCTACTGTGATGTATAGGTTTAATCCAGGCCGTTCATTTTATTTTTATTTTTTCAAATCATTTTAGAGTAGAGCCTTAAAATAGGTAGAACCAAGGCTCAAGTGGACCACACAGTTGGGGTTTAACTCCCACCATTAACAACTTGGGGGCCATGAAAATTTTGGATAAGTTAAATTTTGCATTTTCCTTTCATATAGGTTGCTCACTAAATTGGTTTGAAAAAGCTTGGCTTGGATTGGTTAAATAGAAGTTCAAACCAATTTTAAAAAACAAACCAAACTCAAACCAGGATAGTACCCTCGGCTTGATTCATCTCATAAATTGTATATACACCGTGTTTCGTGCGGTGTGACCCACTTGAGTTTACGATATAATCCAATTATAGAATTATGTCCTAAAATGATATGTAAAAATGGTTGGACAGCATGGATAATACATATACATGACAACCTGAATAATATATAATACATGTACATGAATACACACGGTTTCCTGGTCCACTTGATCTTTGGATATGATTTAATTTTAAATCATATCCTAAAAGGGTATGTAAAAACGGATGCACAATGTGGATAATACATATACATGAAGATGGCCCACAAAGTTTACTCGGTATGCTAAAGTGGGATTCCAATTGGTTGGTGACCTTAACACCTACCACATAATTGATATTAAAACTCTACATGCCCCACAAATATATATATATATATATATAATATATATATATATATATATATATATAATATATATATATATATATATATATATATAAAAGATCGAAACCTCCAATCAACCGCAACACAAGATCCAAATTTGTTGGGGGACAAGTTCTAGGCTTGGCTCCGCTCCAATGTTTAGACCAAATCAAACCAGTTTAAAGTCCATATAATCTGAACCAAACTAAGCCCAAACGAGCCAAACAAACCCTATGAACTTGTCGCAGGATATAGCAAACCCATGGATCTTAAACCAATCTACCGACATCACCATCATTACCTTAAAATTAATCCCATCCCTCCTAATCCTGTTCAATCATGCCCCCCGAGGCATTCGGTTGGACAGATGGGAAGGGATTGGAAAGTAAAATCCCGGGATATAAGCCGCGTGCCAAACAGACTCGGTAAACTTATCCAGAAATGTAGCAATCACATGCATCTTAAACCAATCCACTGACACTACTATAATTACCTTAAAATACATCCCATCCCTCCTAATCCCACGGGATCTGTCCGGCCAAACAGGCCCTAAGAATAGGCTCGAAGCTTAGCTCATGTACAACTTTATAATAGGTTGGATGGTAAATAAACATCCTAATATGCTCTAGGAAAGTTTCAACTGTGGGCGTCATTACCTGGGTCCATTGAGTCTTTGGTCTGCCTCTTTTTTGGGTTCATACCCTAAAATGATATAGGAAAATGTATGGACACCATGGATTAAACCATACATCATAGTAGGCCCCACAGAGTCCCTGCATGGACCGATTCCAGTCCAAACAGGGGCAGAAGGCAATCTGCATCTGATGCCATCTAACCAATTGATAAAGCTAATATCAACCTGATTCATAACTTCCTGGTTCGAGAAAGTTTCAACGGCGAGCGTCTAATCCACGCTCTTTCTTGGACTGTAGCGGCTGATGGCCGAGGTGACATCAGGGCGGGCCCCACATATGAATATAATGGAGGAAGACATCATGATCGGCCCCACATAGCATCGGAAGGAGATTTGGGAATCCTGGTTTGAAGGAAAGCAATGTCCACGCTGCTCTCTCGAGTCAACACGTGGATTGGAGGTCATGTCCAGGTGGCATTGTGTTTCCCTCAAGTCAAGAGTTTTGAATTTGTATGAATGATTTTGGACGTGAGTGCTATAACCCTACTCCCTATTCAAGGATAGCTACAATGCTGGATGGGACTTCAAAGGCTAGGCAAGAGACGTGGCAGTGGATATGAGGAAAGATGTGCTAGTGACGCATGCAATAGCGTTTGCAATGGGAATGTTACCGGTGGGGCAACTGTGAAAATGTCCTCACTCGTACTGTCCACTTAGTCAACTTGTACATTGAAGTATGTTTTGTACATTTAACTATGTTATATTTCTGGTCATTCCTAAAATAATTAATTAACAATGTAAATGTATCATTGCATGGAAAGAAATTGATCCAAGCTACATCTAATGACTAGGCACGGCTGAGAAGTCTATGAGATGGAAAGCGGTCGAGCAGAAAAGAATAGTTGGAGGGACACGAAGAGACGAAATGATCTGAAAGATCAACATAATAATGATTCAACTACTATAAATATTGAAATAAAGAAGAGAAACATTAAAATAAAGAATATTGAATAGTGAAATACTATTATACTCGAGGGGAGTGTGTTCGCTAAGAGTAGAGTAAGTAACCGAACCACTATATATGCTTGTGTTTGTGATTAATCATTTGTGGAAAATTCTATTCATGATTATATTTGATTAATTAAATTATAAAGGCTTGAATTAGATCGTATATTATGCACTTACTTGCAATGTACACACAAGCTCACTATCCTTTATGAATTGGTTGTTTCATTGGCAAATCTATTGTAGTATATGTGATTAGACCCATTATTAGCTTGGAAGCCGTAGTATTACATTGTCTTATTAAGTTTAATTGGCATATTAGTTTAAATAAGGAATTGGATTTAATTGGTAAAAATTTTATTTGATCCTAATCACTCACATTTAGAATATAGCCATCCATTCTATAGCTCCGCTAAGCTTTCGTGCACAGCCCGTGGCCCACCACCATGTGCAATTTCAATTGATATCAGAGTGGGTAGCTCTTGAAGGGCTTAACTACTTTAAGTTGATTTAAGGAGCTTGAGAATGATGTCTAACAATAGAGGTAATTGTGACATGGAGTATCACGACCCTAAATCTAGTGTTGGTAATCCACGATTACTATACACCAGATTTCGGTTGACAGCCTCCGTAGAACTCCGATTCTTGGGACTTTCAAGTAGCACATACTAAGTCCCATAAGCGGGGCTCCACAAGGAGGATTTCTGAAAGCAAAACTCCAGTGTATAAACCAGATTTCTGGGATATCGGGTCTTACATGGAGGGTACATCTTTTGACTCGATGCATATAAGTAAATCTTTCAAAAAATAAAAAGAAACCTACTGTCACATTTGTGAGGGTTATGATCATTCTTCCTCCTCGTATCCAAACATATTGAAAATCCAAAGAAAGGATATAAAACAACAAAACGGGATGAGTGTGAGGATTTTAAATACAATTCTAAAAAATTCCATACTAATTGAGAGCCTAGATTAATGCGCACCTTAATGGCCTCCAACACCTCTACTCTCCCTACAACAAAGACATGGGAGAAGTATCTGACCATAATACATTGGATGAAGAAGAAACATCCTCTTCCTATAGGGAAGAAGATGATGAGGATGGAGATGATGAATTGCATGTAACACCTCGCACCCCCGGTACGCGAGTGTTATCATTAAAACCTGTGTTGCATGACTATAAACCTAAATGCTAAACAAAACCTAACTTGAACTAAGGCAAAGAGAAAACTTAACGCTCAAACACGACAACGCACACTAAGGACACTCAACAGGCCAAGTAGTTAAGCCTGAACGTACCTATCACCCCTGGACCCCCTTTCGACCGTTAATAACCAATCTTAGAGCAATCTGGCCCTCACGTTGATAGAAAAACCACAAATAAACGTTCCGATCATAACTTATGAGTCACACGAACATTGGATCGTCTTGATCGTCGGTATGAACCCTCAAATGGGACCACTAGAGAAGATGGACGACCCAAATTAAAAGATTCTATCACGATGGGGTCCACACAGGATGTGTGTGCACCTAAGGCATGTGTGCACGACATGCACCAGACTGTCGGGTCAGTCAAACAAGTGCTGACCCGACGAGTTGCGGCAAAAGTGAGGATTTTTCTCTTATCCTCCACAACAGCAGGCTGGACCGGGAGCTGTCCATCTGGATGTGCTGTGGCCCACCTTTGACCCTCATCCATGAAATCCAAACCGTTCATCAAGCAGGGGAGCCCTGGATGACCAAAACCACGTCGTTTGAACCACCCCATGCATATGTGCATGTGCACATGCAGGAGGCAGTCTCGGACGGAGAGCTATACCTCCTGAAATAGAGTCGTTGTAGAGTCCTCCACGTCAGCAATTCGCGTATATAGTTTTCTCTCAATCCAAGCTGTCCATGGGGATGGAAATCCGAGCTTTCCATCCATTACCAGAAATGGACAAGCAGTAGTTTGTAGAAGCAAATGACGCAGGAGACAATACCGACTTTGGAAGTCCCAGCTGGCACAATCCGAATGACCCTCAGGGCTCCCTGGAGGGATCTCATCCGTCCCCTTTAGGGCTACAACCGCTTTCTCGTCTGAGACGTATCATCTCATGAGAAAATCGGAAGAGAGAAAATACCGCCAGGTGTGAGCAAACAGTGATGGTGGGTGGTAAAAATGGGCTCCACTGTGGTCAAGGGTCCCATCTGAACCGTTCAAACGAATCAGATCACAGGAATATACTGTAGACAAAAATCTACCATTGCCAACCACATCATCTTCTCTGTTCAGCCTTAGGACCCACCATCAGGACATGAGCCCCACTATAAGTAAAAAGTTACTTTTTCGGTGGGCCATGGCAACAGGAACTCATCCCCAATGATGGATGGGTCTCATGCATGCGAAAATCAGAAAGAAAAACGTGCACTCGGCCACCAAAATCTCAGCCGTTGAAGGATCCATTCACACGTGTCTCGACCCTATAAAGGCAGGTCGTTGGCCTCGGGATTCGGACCACAAGCTCGCAAGGAGATAGAAAGAGAGGGAGTGAGTCAGTTCTGGTGTTGGGTATAAAACTAGGTGCCGCAATGCACCGAGTCAAGCCGTTCGAGTCGGGTCAGTGCAGCCCGTAGATACCATCCAGAATGTAACACCCCGTGCTTTTGAGTACTCGAGTGTTACTATTATAGGCTAGACTAGTGTGTTTGTATGAAGATACAAATAACATACATTGTTCACCATCGTTTGATAAGTCACAACCCATTACTTGATTTCAAGAGTCGGAATGCAACATCTCATATCCAACCATTAATAACTAAACATTAAAACCCATGTATTTTGGCCCACTTACAAACCCAAATAATCTAATCTTTATAATCAAAGACTTACAAGCGATTGAGTGAATGAATATATGGTGCTGATATGAGTGTGACCCACAAAAACAATTAGAGAAGAGTAGAAAGAATTGTAAATACCAATAATAATAATAATAATAATAATAATAATAATAATAATAATAAAGTTATTAAAATAATGGTATCAAACCATTAGTCTTTATCATTAGTAAAGGATCAGTCTACCTAAGACATAGGTTCAGTCAATATTCTCACCAAAGAAAGCGAATTGAAACATTAAAACAAGTGTACGACCCAGATCACTCTGATCATTACATAGACCCCACTATTAGAACCACACTAACACTAGGACAACCATCGATTCTACAATAATCTATAATTTCATCAAAATCTTCCCAGGATAGCCCACCTAACCTCTTGAACATACAAATTCCTAATCTAGAGTGATTAGTGGACCTCCCAGAAACGGATGAACGACTTTGATTGGCTTAGAGCATGACGTGGATCTCACATCTGATCTGTGCATGTGCACAGATAGTGTGCACATGCCGTGCACGAAGTCTTAGCATCGGGTCAAACGAGTGTTGATCTGATGAAAACCAAAAACCCTCTGAATTTCAAAAATCCTCTCGCCGTCATGCATTCAAACCTGACCGTCCGTTTGGACGATGCAGCGGATGTTTTTCCGAATACGAAAACTAGATCCAGACCGTCCATCCGATAGGGTGGGTCCCACCGGCCCCAACCATGCTTGCATCGGCGATTGAAAGCCACCCGCATAGGCTCAAGCATCGTTCGGTCGAGCATTACGAACGAAAGACGCTGACGAGGAAAGAATCGCCACATACGCCATCCCACTGGCGAATCCGACCGTTGGAAACAATCGGACAACATCCACATACGCAACCACAGCCCCGTCAGCCCTATGGTTTCCGAAAACACGCCCCTACCCGACGGATTGCGGAAAGAATCTTTCCTCTTTGGGAAAGAACGCATCTCAACCGTTTGTGGACACCTAGAAGCTTCTCTCAAGCTCATCCTGAGCGTTGAGATTATGGCTCTATGAGATTACCCTAGCAAACGAGAAAACAACGAGATTTTAGGGTGGCGGTGGGTTTTTCCCTTGTGGAGTTGCTGCCTTAATCAACAGCCCTCCTTGCACCGTTAGATGGACCCCACATTACTGTTAGAACTTATCAAGACCGTCCAAACGGCCCTGATCTATGAATTAGCCACTCGATTAAAAAACGCCATTTTGGTCCTTCATCTTCTTCAATCTAACTGTGAGACCCACTTTCTGCTAAGTCAGACCCATTCATTGATCCGGTCCATTCATCGTGTGGCCCACCACATTTAATGTCCATCAGGGACAATCAAATGGGCCCATGTATAAGATCTAAAGCAGTGAGGGATCCTGACGCCTAACCATCTTCAGCTAACTCTTGTTAATCCTCACGATTAGCGGCAGATCTTTCCAGAAACGGAAACGCCTATAAAAGGCCGGGAATTAGGACATCTCCCAAGGAAAACCTAAAGAAAGAAAGGGGAAAGCGATAGAGAGTGGGAGAGTGGGGAACGCCGCTTGAGTGGGTTGCTGATTCGGTAGCAACTCGACTCAGTTCGAGTCGTCCATTACAAAGCACAAATCGTGAGGGGGTGAGAGAGAGGAGAAGGAAATAGGTGGATCGGTTGCTGGTGAGTTGTAGATCTCTGTTGCAACTCGACTGAGCCACACCAGTCAGCAACTCTAGCAGGGCTGACTCGTCCATTGCTGAGGAGAAAATAGAGAGAGAAAGAAGATAGAAGAGAGAAAATAGAAGGTGAGTGAGAGGTGGAGAACCATTTCATCCACAGCAACTGGTTGATTCCGAAATTTGGATCAACTCAGTTGCGGTCTCAACAATTTCACATCGACCTCATCTTCTAGAAAGGTCGGCCAAGCTCTCCGGAAATCACGACCGTCTTCTCGGGATCGATCATCTTTGAACGACTCGGATCTACTACGAAGCAGCAAGATCTGACGGAAGCAACCATCCAACTCAGGTAACGAGTCCCTATCCCAACCGAGTTTTGGGGTTGAGTCATTTGCGAGTCATCTACTTATTAACTCAGCCAAATTCAAAAATATAGACTGAAGTTCTGAGTTAGCAGGATCGTTCCAAACCTACTCTTCTCTACTGATTGTAGCTGACGCTACTCAGGTATGGGACCCAACTCGACTACACTAAAACCTACCTCAACTCTATGGCGAGTTGACTCATCCAGTTTTCCTAACTGAGTCAAGTTACCTCCAAGGTCAAAAATCATCCGAGGAGAATTTGAAAAGCATTAGATCCAATGGGGCATTAATCTAATCTTGTAGTTAGTAGATCTCTTAAAAAAATAACTCAACTAGTTGTTAGTTGAAAACCCCGACCGAGTCGACTCGGTCGTAACTCACTAGTGTCTTATGATCAGTTTCTCCAGGTATAACCAGCAACTATATATCTTAGGAGACTCTCCTTCCTTCACCCTATCCAACCCAGATTCTACATTCACCTCATAAGAACATCTCAAATCAAGAGGAATGTTCAATCAAGGTGAGGAGCACCCCCCATAGCTTCTTCCTTTCACTAATTTCCATATGGATTAAATCTCTAATATATAGAATTTTAGAAAACCATTGATTCCTAGCTATCGTGACTTTCTTGGGTTAATCGTTTTAATGCCATATTTCCTAAAAATTATGCGTATGATGTATTGTCTTATAAACTCCATGTCACATTTATAATTATTTGCCTATGAATATATCTCTGTCAGACATACTAAGAAAAGAAAGCTTCCAAACCAGATTATCTGTGAATTGTATGGTGAAATATTACCTTCATGACTTTCTATATTCTCAAATCTCTAATTTAGTTGGCACTATCGTGTGGATAGTTCTTAAGATATGGTAAATGTGAATTTGTTCACATATAGTGTAAAAAGGGATGATTGGAATTCCATCTTTCATAATTATTACTGTTTTAATATGAGACCAAATTTCCTCTTATCATCTTTATATCATGAACATAACTCTAATGAGACTGACGTGAGTTTTACAAACTCTTACTTCATTACACATTGTGAGTAGTATGAAGAATGATTATGGGAAGAGTCCTTAAGGGTCATAGAAGGACTCTTAGATAATTCAAAT
The DNA here is from genome assembly GCA_021015155.1 of Magnolia officinalis. Taxonomy (NCBI): domain Eukaryota; kingdom Viridiplantae; phylum Streptophyta; class Magnoliopsida; order Magnoliales; family Magnoliaceae; genus Magnolia; species Magnolia officinalis. The sequence continues at coordinate 72,915,633 of JAJHSJ010000007.1, forward strand.
GATACCCCACTTGTAAATGTACATGATACTTAGTGAGCCCTCCTTGAATGTAAAGAAATTATGAAAATACATGTGGAATGTATAATTGGATATTTTCTATTTGAAAATTTAAAGTCATTCCTATTTAATGTATGTAGTGTCATGGTGCATGACATCCACACATGACACGTGAGCTTTTTTGAGTGCTTAATGTGAGCCACATTCTGCTCGATTTATTGTTAGATCAGTTAAATGACCAGAGTTGTGCATTTGAGTCACTTTGGGCACTCTTATTTTATATGAGGCTTTTCCAGAATTTTTATACCTCCTCGGGCATACCCCGGGTATTTTTCCAGGAGGTCGTCCTTGGGCACACTCACCTTCGTGGCCTTTTTCAGGTAGTCTACCTACCATGGGTGGTCTTTTATTTTGACAGCTGGATTGCATACCCAAATCTGTGATTTGAACATACATTCATACACCCATACATTCATTTATAATTTCATGATTAGCCTTATTGTAATTTGAATATGTTGTATATGTATTTGTATTGCCTTGTGAATTATATATGAATTGTTAATCTATTTTGGAATGATGTGTTATGGTTGAATCTATGAGGGAAATTTTCACTGAGTTTTCACTCACCCAATAGTGCGGTTACACCAAATAGATGCAGGATTGATAACAGGTGGAGACCCCTAGAACGAGATTCCAGGGACGGCTAAGGTGGAGATTAGCAATGATGGCCTTTACGCTGATGTAGTTGAGCCGTTGGAGCTCAACTAATATTTTAGGATTTACATATTTTCATGTTTCGAACTTTGCGTCGCATTTGAATTGTAATAAACTATATTTCCTGTTGTGGGATTTTATTTTACTCCCATATACTTGTATTAAACTTCTTTACTGTTACTATGGATGTTCTAGTTTACATGGCAATTATCTTGATTTACATTATGAGGTTTACCACTATTTAGATGTATGTTAGTCCACTTCATGACGTAATACTCGGGTTCTCTATGAGGAGCGACTATCCTCAGGTTTCGAGGACCAGGGTGTTACACAGAAGGAGAGAAAAGCAAAGAGAGACAGAGAGGTTGTGAGAGAAAAGAGAACCAGGAAGAAGAAGGGAAGATTAGGTGCAAGCTTGGTGCCGCACTGAGTCGACCCGACCCTTTCAGACTGAGTCAAACCAGTGCAGACCAGCAACATCTCTGAACGTGAGAAGAAGCCAGGTAACTCCGAGCACCCCACTTCTGTTAGTCCATCTCGATTCCAATTTTAGTAGGGCAGACTGGCTCTCTTGATCAAGACCACAGCTGCCTAGAAACTAGGCCAAAACTCGCCCATTGCTGGACCAAAATGGGGTAAGATCTGAAGACTAGTTTGGGTGACAGTTGGAGTTAAGAACCTAGCTCAAAATGGATTGAAACTAGCCCTAAAATTGGGGCCAAAACTGGTCCTGGAATCTTGCCGAGAACAGCCACAAACCTGGGCTGAAAATTCGGCTTGAATGCAGCTGAGATCTAGCTGTGTATTAGGATGCTATCTGGACTGAAAACTAGCCCAGAACTAGGCCAATCCAGGCTTCCAACAAAAGCTCTGGATCGAGCCAGACGTTTAGCTAAAATCTAGCCTGGGTGCAGCTTAGGCCCGAGAATATAGCGGACCGAAAGCAGCCTTTAGATGGGCTGGGATATGGGCCGAAATCGGCTTCAACTTGGCTAAGAAACCAGCCCTCAGCTGGTGCGTGAAGTGGGCCAGAACCAGCCCACGTTCTAGGCCGAAATCAGCCTTTAAACTGGGTTGAATCAGAGGGGTGGGCCGAGACCGGTTTTAATTAGGCCGTGACTTGGGCCATGGGCAGTCATTGATGTAGGCCATGTCCTGGGCTGAAACCAACCCAGAATTGGGCCGAAACCAGCCCCAACATTGGGCCGGAATCAGCCGCACGGACTAGGCTGAAACCAACCCAGAACTGGGCCGAAACCAGCCCCAACATTGGGCCAGAATTAGCCGCACGGACTAGGTTGAAACCAGCCTAGAAGTGGGCCACATTCTAGCTCAGTGGGCCGCCCTGCGTTTGCACTGGGCCCCACATAGGCTGAGGCAGGTGGGCTGCACCCTACACGGTGCAAGTGGGCCACACTCAAAGCTGTTGTGGGCCCAAGACTTTAAAGCCACACAGTGGGCCCAACCCTTTTGCAGTCGTACTACTAGGCCAGGCAAGCCCAGCCTAGCCCAGCAACACATAGGGCCATAAGAGCGGGCCAAAGGTGAGGACGACAATGGGCTACCCAGCCCCATTTTTGGGCTCGAATTGGACCTAACATCAGGCCAAAGTCAGGCCCAGTTCGGGCCTTGGTTAGAGATGATGCCAGGCCCAAATCTGGACCACTTGTTGGGATAAAAGTCTGGTGGGCCTGGTCATTATAATTCAAGCCCAATTGACCTTGTTCATGAGTCCTTTCAAACCTCCACGCAACTTCAATATCTTAGTTAGCTAAAGTCTTGGAAACACTATCTAATACCAGCTCTTGGGTTGGAAATAATTCTAGGAGATCGGTCACACGACGTTGGACCATTAGTTAACCGCAGAAATCTGAATCAAGGAAGGAGTTACGAACTACCAGGTGATGACTTTTCCCCTTGGGCTTTCCATTTCTAAGTTAGCCAAACATAGAAATCACTAACTTATTATCGTTAGTTCAAAATCTTAAATAACGACCATAAATTTCTAAGTTTCTATTAATTGCCCTATCTCAATACATGATTAATTATGTTCATGTTAAATGCTAGGCTCGAATATTAGTTAGCAATTTATGAGTGCTGCACATATACTATGATCATCGACTTTCCATGCTTTAGTATCATACCACTTGTTAGATTGTACTTGATATCATTAAAAAAATACTAAATTCTACCACCACTATGAATTTTTATGCACCATCACATATCAAATGATTTTGAGTCACCTTAATATTAAATTCACAGCATTCACGTGGGAAATTCCACTATTGCATGTGAACCGCACTCGGGATGTAAATAAACGGATTGTGTGGAAAGTAGGGCCCTTGATCTAGTTTTGATCGAAGGATTTTACTTAAACATCCCTAGGTGGAAAAATCTCATAGGCCGGGGATGATGGTCATAGGACATTATGCCTGAGCTGTCAGCCTATACTGGGTGACGAGCCCCCCGTAGTGACCATTGAGTTACTTAAAATGGCTGATTGTAACTGGAATAATAATGGGTTAGCTAAGCATGCATTCATAGCATTTGGTGATGACAGGTGGCTAATTCTGGATGATGTAGCACGTACCTTTTATTTGGGTATTGTTTCGCTAGCTCCCAGACCACCGATCATTGACCCTTGGTCACTATGTTGTACGAGATATGCTACGCTGGTGACCAGTCTTTTGCATGGGTGATTAGCACAAGTCCGACTGGATGAGCATCCCCAGGTCGATGTGCATTCATGCATTCATACATTGTAAATAAGATCGCATCCTGTTTGTTTTGCATGTTTCATTGCTTTTCTTTAAGCAATGTTTGCTAAGGCAGCAGTGTGTAATCTTAAGGGAAATTCACACTGAGCAGGTCACTCATTCATTAAATATCCAACTGTACAGAGTATGTAAGTGTAAATAGAGAGGATGATGACACTGGCCTTGAAGACGCGACAGCAGACCCTGAGGAATGATATTATGACAACGAGCCGCAACAGGAGGCGTCTGAATATTTCGGACTCAACCAGTAGATGTAGTATTTCCTTTAAAGTTGTTGGTACTTGAAAAACTTATAAATTTTGTAATTATGGCCCCCAGCTGTGTGGGCCAAATATTCGGGTTTATATGATATAATCCATGCTTGCTTATGCTATCGCACTCTGACTTTAAACTTTTCCGCTAGATCTCTGATTGATTAATTCTCGGGTTTCCAGAACAAGTCTCGTACTCGGGTTCTGGAAACCGGGGCATTACATTGCAAGATGCCTATGACCAACTTTATAATTAGAAAAGCATGAAGTTGATAAAAATGTTGGGTTTGGTATATTCAATTGGCTAATCGATTACAACAAGTTGAATATGAAAATTCCTCATTAACACGAGAAAAGTAAAATCTTAAGTTTAACCTTGATAAGTCTTTAGGGAAGTGTTTAGGTCTTGAATTAGAACTTGATATAGTTAAATTTGAAAATCAATACCTAAATTTTCAAGTTAGCCAACTTGAATCTTATCTTGCGGATGCCAAGGTTGTCGAGCATATAAGTAAATTGTTTAATGCAGGTAAAACTTGTGGTGACAATAGAGGTCTTAAAAACAATAGAATAATGCATGTTACAACCTCTATCCCGGTGGTGATGTAAAACGACCCTACAGCTTCAAGGAGAAAATCCAAATCCTTTCTCATATGTTGCTCTTATGGAGACATAAGCCACTTGAGATTTGAATGTCGGATAGATAAAAACTGATAATGCACTTCAGTCCCAAACCATATAAGTAAATTCACTCTAACTGAGAAAATGACACTCTCTAAGAAGATTCCTCTTAGACAATCACCAAAAAAGGAGAAGAAGCTCATATCTCCTAAAAAAATGCACAACCATATGAAGGAGTTGGTGAGACAAGTTAATCTATTGATCAAACGAACTAGGAAAATTCTCAGTCAAGGCAACAACCATAAAGGTAGGAAGCAAAGAAGAAAACCCCCTACTAAGCATAAATCCCCTAGTAGATATGCATATAGGAGAGTAGAATCTAGAAAGAGAAACCTCTCTAGAAATTAATCCATGTCGTAGAAAATTCACACCCATGTGGGTGGTGAAGAGGGATATGTGATCGATAGAGATCTATGTGAGCTCATAGTTAAATCTGAGGATTCTAGTGCCATCTTGTGTTTTATTGAAAAATTAGATGATTATAACGTCATTTATTTTGATAGTTTAATTTTTAAAGTTACTTAAGTTTGACATTATATATTTTAACTTAGACTATCATTTGTCATTCCTATTTTCGATCAGTATATCTTTTAAATGACCATAATTAGCATGCTCCATGTATTTAAGTTTATATGCACACTCTTCCCTTGTTAGTATGCACTTATAAGGCTCTTTGCTCTTGCTCCGATGGTAGACTCTTAGGAGTTTCAACACTTGGTCAAGGGTTCGAGTACTGATGTAGAGCGGGTCACGAACAGTTAAATGGCCAAGATGGATCAGAAAAGGCCCGGTCGACGATAGAAGTGATCCAGACCATCGGACCTTAAATCGAGCGTATCTCGCAATCCGGAATGAGTTATTTGAGGTAAAATATATGATTTTGGGGTAAAACGAGCTAATTTAGCCAACCAACCTGGCTATGCCGGGTTGCGACGCCCGGAATTGTGAAAAACCCCTGGATCGACGGTCGTTTCCTTGTTTTAATTTCAATTTTACTATAAATAGTAAGTTTTAGTTTGATTATACTCTTCATCCATTGGGCTTTAGGAGTTGCGCCCAACGTGAAAAGAGCTTAGAATAATTAGGAGAACGGTTTGGTGAAGCCAAATAGGACACTTATTATTTTTGGCCGAAAACCTTGCACACTAGTAGAGATCACGACCATCTATAAATAGTAAGTTTACTATTTATAGTAAGTCGCGAATTCTAGGAGTTGTAGTTGTAGTTTGATTCTAATTTCTTTCTCATTGCTTGGTACCCCTATTTAAAGGGTTGTGAACTCGTTTTTATGGATCAATTAATCAGTTTTGAATTTATTAGAATTTATTTCTATTTTCTGCTTTCTTTCCTCGTAGATTCGAGAAGTCTCTATGAGGAGTCCAGAGAAGCTCCGTGGATTCGGAGTAGTTATCCTCATCACGTTCATCCCTGCGTTAATTGATATCAAAGCAAGAATTCCCCTCGGGCCGATGGCAAACAACGAAGGTATGAATCAAAATCTTATGGACGGTGATCCAGGGATTCGTTATCTTTCAGAAATGATGAAAGCTTTCCACCGGGAGAGTCAGTTAACCATACAAGGGTTGCAGGTGACTCTCGACCATCTTACAGATGCGCTACTTCCATCCCGAGCCCTAGGTGGTGCTCCACCACCCGTGGTTGCTGTACGACACAACCCCGATTTTCGTAGAGCACTACTAATGGCAAACCGTAGGGCTACACCAGATGATTCAAGTTCTAGCGACGAGGATCTTAATGAGGGTTTTGCTCGACGACCAATCCCTGAAGGTGATCATCTAGATCGTGCTGAAAGAGACTATCGAGGTAAGGCTGAACTTCCTAGTTTTAACGGTTTATTAAGTATAGAAGATTTTCTCGATTGGCTAGCCGAAGTAGAGAGATATTTTGATTATATGGACGTGTCAGATCATAAAAGGGTAAAATTGGTAGCATTTAAATTAAAATCTGGTGTTTTTGCATGGTGGGAACAATTACAACTCTCACGACCCTGTCAGACTAAGGCGACCATCTCATCATGGCCACGGATGAGATGCCTTCTTCGATCACGATTTCTCCCCAATGATTATGAGCAGATATTATTCCAGCAATATCAAAATTGTCGACAAGAAAATCGAACCGTCACAAATTACACTGAAGAATTCCAGCGGTTGGTTACACGAAACGATCTGTCAGAATCTGAGTCACAGAAGGTGACACGATTTATAGGTGGGTTACGACCGACAATATAGGACTGAGTTTAGATGTACCCGGTCGTGACCGTGGATGAAGCAGTTCAATTGGCGGGTAGGGTAGAAATACAACTTGTAAGAGCTCCTACTCGTCCATATCATTCAACTTGGCCCCCCATGACGGGTCCCACGCATGATCCAGTGCTGGCACGTCCTTAACCTCTTACAACTACAAACCGTGATACGGGGAGCAACTCATCCAGACCTCAACGTGCAGCACCCACAACAGCGGGCCCGAGTAAGATTTCAAATCCTTATGCTCGGCCAAGGTCGAACAATTGTTACCGCTGTGGCCAGCTAGGCCACTTATCAAACACTTGCCCTCAATGTCCCGCAGCACACTTAACTATAAACGAAGGGGGCACTGAAGATGAGGCCGCAGAAGAAGACCATTGCTTTGATGAACATGAACAAACCACTGAAGAAATAGCTGGTGGCGATGAAGTGACGGGCGAGGATCGTGGCGAATTTCTAGTTGTGAGGCGATTACTGTATGCCCCACGAAAAGAATTACTCTACATCGACACAATATATTTCGTACTCGGTGCACTGTCAACGGAAAGGTCTGTGATGTGATCATAGACAGCGGTAGTAGCGAGAACATCGTCTCAAGAGTAATGGTGAACAAGTTGCCGCTACCAACGACAAAGCATCCTTCCCCGTACTTAATTGGCTGGATAAAAAAGGTGAATGAGACCAAGGTAACTGAACAATGCATTATCTCGTTTTCAATTGGCAAAAATTATAAAGATCAAATACTTTGTGACGTGGTCGACATGGAAGCTTGTCATATACTACTCGGTCGACCCTGGCAGTCGGACCGTGATACGACCCATCGGGGACGAGATAATGTCTACATATTGGTCAAGGATGGTTCAAAAATAATCTTTGCCCCTATGGCACCAGAGAACCACCCTGAAGCTTCTAAAGTGGAGGGGAGTTCCCTCTTAACCATTCAGGATTTCATGGAGGAATCTAAGGAAACCGGTGAGGTATACGCCGTAGTGGTGAAGAGCGAGGAAGAGGAACCCTCAAACATCCCTTCAAGCTTAAGACTGTTGCTAAACGAATTCAAAGAAGTCTGGCCTGAGGATTTACCTGATGGATTGCCCCCATGAGGGACATCCAACATCACATAGACCTCGTCCCTGGGGCTAGCCTGCCCAACCGCCCTCATTATCGGATGAGTCCGAAGGAGTGTAAGATACTTCAGGGGCAAGTGGAGGAATTGATCCGTAAGAGTCTCTTGAGAGAGAGAGAGCATGAGCCCATGTGCCATACCAGCATTATTAACGCAAAAAAAAGAGACGGAAGCTGGCACGTGTGCGTCGACAGCCGGGCAATTAACAAAGTTACCATCAAATATCGGTTCCCAATACCACGGTTGGACGACATGCTCTATATGCTAGAATGGGCCAAGGTGTTCTCTAAACTTGATCTAAGGAGCAAGTACCATCGGATTCGTATCCGACCCGGTGATGAGTGGAAAACGGCATTCAAGACCAAGGAAGGGTTATATGAGTAGCTGGTCATGCCCTTCGGCCTATCGAACGCACCAAGTACTTTTATGCGTTTAATGAATTAAGTTCTAAAACCGTTCACTGGCCGATTTATGGTAGTATATTTTGATGATATATTGATATATAGCTAGGATGAGGCGGAACACAGGAAACATCTCAGGCAAGTGCTGCAGGTCCTACAAATTAACAAGGTGTACTTCAACTTGAAGAAGTGTAGTTTTTTAACTGACAGCCTATTGTTTCTAGAATTTGTTGTAATGTACGTCCACAGGCATTCGTGTGGACGATGAAAAGGTGCGAGCTATTAAGAAATGGCTGATCCCGACAAACATTCATGAGGTGAGGAGTTTTCACGGGTTGACGAATTTATATCATCGATTTGTGTGAGATTTTAGCATCATAGTCATGCCTATAACAGATTGCATAAAAAAATGACTGTTCCAGTGGACCGATAAAGCTGACAAGAGCTTTCATGAGATCAAGCATCGTTTATCTACAACACCGGTCTTAATGCTTCCTAATTTAGACAAATTGTTTGAGGTTGAGTGTGACGTTTTATACGTCAGAATTGGAGGAGTATTATCACAGGAAGGCAGGCCGGTAGCCTTCTACAGCGAGAAGCTCAGCGAAGCCCGAAAGAAGTGATCGACTTATGAGCTTGAGTTGTATGCAGTTGTTCAGGCGATGCGACATTAGCGACATTATCTGATTCAAAGAGAGTTTGTTCTGTACACTGACCATCAAGCATTAAAGTTTATTAATAGTCAGACTAACGTGAATCGTGTGCATGTTAGATGGGTTACATTTTTACAGGAATTCACGTTTGTTCTGAAGCACAAGTCAGGGAAGCAGAACAAGGTGGCTGATGCACTTAGCCATTGTACATCATTACTTGTTACAATGAGCAATGAGGTGGTCGGCTCCAACTGTCTCAAGGAGCTGTATACCGAGGATGAGGACTTCAAAGATTCTTAGATGAAGTGCCAAGAAGGTCACCCCAGCGACCTTCATATACAGGACGATTTTCTCTTCAAAGGAAATCGATTGTGCATCCCTCAAAGTTCTCTGAGGGAGCGAGACAAGACGCGAGCTCTTGTGGAAGAGCGGTATTACTGGCCGCAATTAGTACGTGATGTGAGAAAAGCCACAACGTTGTCATGTTTGTCAGACCTCCAAGGGGCAATCTCAGAATACGGGCCTCTACACCTCGTTACCTGTGCCTGACGGTCCTTGGAAGGATTATCAATAGACTTCGTGCTTGGTCTGCCATGAACACAACACGGCATGGAATATTTGGTGTTCGTGGTAGTAGATCGTTTCTCCAAGATGGCGCACTTTATTCCATGCAAGAAGACTCTCGATGCAACACACGTGGCAAATTTATTCTTCCGAAAAATTGTGCGGCTACACAGGGTTCCCAAGACTATTACTTCTGACTATGACACGAAGTTCATAAGCCACTTTTGGCGGACTTTGTGAACTCGATTCGATACATGACTTCAGTTCAGCAGAGCCTACCACCCACAAACTGACAGTCAAACTGAGGTTGTGAATCGCACGTTGGGAAACCTCCTTCGATGTATTTCAGGAGAAAAATCGAAGCAGTGGGATATGACTTTGTCTCAAGCGGAGTTTGCATTCAACAACATGGTGAACCGCTGGACAGGGAAATCCCCGTTCCAGGTTATTTATGGACGAGTACCTCGCCACACACTAGACTTGGTCCCTCTGCCCAAGCTCCCAGGCATGAGCATTGCAGCAGAACATATGGCAGACAAGATCATGAGCATTCATGCGGAGGTACAAACCAAGTTGCATGCCTCGAACGAGAAGTATAAGGAGCAAGCGGACAAGCATCGACGACGAAAAGTGTTCGAGGTGGGCGACCAAGTAATGGTCTATCTGCGCAAAGAAAGATTTTCAACCGGAACGTACAACAAGTTGAAGAATAAAAAGATTGGACCGGTACCAATCATTCGAAAGATCAATGACAAACCTATGTTGTTGATCTTCCAGATGACATGGCGTCTCACGGACTTTCAATGTCGCGGACCTGACCGAGTATCATGAACCAGAACATGATGAGAACTCGAGGACGAGTTCTTTTGAAGTGGAGAAGACTGATGTAGAGTAGGTCGCGAACAGTTACATGGCCAAGATGGATCAGAAAAGGCTCGGTCGACGACAGAAGTGATCCAGACCATCGGACCTTAAATCGGGCGTATCTTGCAATCCAGAATGAGTTATCTGATGTAAAATATATGATTTTGGGGTAGAACGAGCTACTTTAGCCAACCAACCCGGCTATGCCAGGTTGGACGCCTGGAATTGTGAAAAACCCCTGGATCGACGGTCGTTTCCTTGTTTTAATTTCAATTTTACTATAAATAGTAAGTTTTAGTTTGATTATAACTCTTCATCCGTTGGGCTTTAGGAGTTGCGCCCAACGTGAAAAGAGCTTAGAATAATTAGGAGAATGGTTTGGTGAAGCCAAATAGGACACTTACTATTTTTGGCCAAAAACCTTGCCCACTAGTAGACATCACGACCATCTATAAATAGCAAGTTTACTATTTATAGTAAGTCGCGAATTCTAGGAGTTGTAGTTTGATTCTAATTTCTTTCCCATTGCTTGGTACCCCTATTTAAAGGGTTGTGAACTCATTTTTATGGATCAATTAATCAGTTTTGAATTTATTAGAATTTATTTTTATTTTCTGCTTTCTTTCCTCGTGGATTCGAGAAGTCTCTGTGAGGAGTCCAGAGAAGCTCTGTGGATTCGGAGTAGTTATCCTCATCACGTTCATCCCTGCGTCAAGTACCCATAGGTGGTGAAATCCCACTACGGCATGAGTGTGTGGCGGTGTGTGCGCGTGTGTTATAAAAAAAAAGTGTACTTATAATAACATGTATGTCTTATAGAGTTGAAATAAGTTTAATTCCGTTTTGCAAAATTAGTTTTTTGTTGCAGGAATTGATGAGATAGGGGGAGCAATTATGGAGAAGGATTACTAGTGTTACATGTCTTAGTATATTGAGTTGTAAATCAATTTATCTGAACATAATAGTTTGTGTTGTTTTGGTACGTCATTAGTATGTACCATGACATTATTTATGTTAGGTTTTTGTAACGTAATTGACAAAGTAGAGATTGTTAGTGCATTTATTTGTGAATCCTGTTTCTCAATCACATAACCCCATGTGTCATGTAGTCGTTTGAACCCTTGGAGCTGAAGATCGAAGACACAAGATGATGTGGAGTATGAAGGAGCAAAGAAATAGGTATACACGAGATGCCTTAGTGTATCCTAACCATAAACCCATTTAGGACCAAAACAATGTCTCTAAATGATCCATTCTTAATAGAAAAAACTTACTTGATCATCGAAAGTCTTAAGAATTCATTTGAACATGATTAGATAGGCTTTAAAGAAATTTTAGGCATATTTGGTCCTACCGAATCCACCTTCGGTCCGATCGAAAATTAACAAAATAGGACAACAAGCATGCCCTGAAATCCAAGGTATTTTGGCTATAACCGAATGCCATATTCGGTCTGATCGAAGACCATGTTCGGTCTGATCGAAGACAATATTCTGTCCAACCAAAAGTACCAAATTCTATCCAACGGTTCTAGCAGGCTTTGTTGTTTAATTCGGTGCAACCAAAGCTAAATTTGATTTGACCGAAGACTAGCCATTATAAATCCATTGGAGCATTTTTTTCTATAAATTTAGTAATGGAATCTTTGTAAAGATTATAGTTTTGAGTGAGAAAAAGACCTTAGAGTGTCTCAATACTTCAAAATCTTTTTAGACTCTACCCATTGAAATCTATACCCTCTTCCAAGTGGTTAATCACTGTATAAGTATTCAAATGTTCCATTTGTGGAAGAACTTGGCATCTCACATTTTCTAGAGGTTAGACTAAACCCAATAGGTGTATCATTTCTTTAAACAACCTTTAAAATGACATCTATGTGAATCCCTAATCGGAGACCCATTATTTCAATAGTTGTAGGAGATTCACCTAACTCCTATCACCTTGGTCATCTCAAAGAAGCATCGCATGCAAGGCGTTTGATTGTGGATTTGAACCATTCGCTTCAAACATCGGGGGAATAACGAGAAGCTGATTTAAGGCACATGAGAGTATTGAAGAAGAATCTCGAGAAGGCACGTTAATGGAGCTCAATCCGACAAGTAAGATTATCATTTGTAGAGTCCATGTGCACTCCTTCCTTGTGTATGATTAAGTGTAAGAGTTTGATTGCCAAACTCAATTAGGTTCTTGTGTAGGACCTAAATCAAGTCCTTGTGTAGGCTACCAACACAGGTGTGTGCATGTAGGTTCTCTTGTAGGACCAAAGTTTGTGACTAGCCTATAGAAAACCACGTAAGTCTCCGAGAGAGACTATCTTTGTGTTAGATTGTAAAGGTTAGAGGTGAACCTAATTTAAAACCTCAGATAGTGAAATATCGTTACACTCGAGGAGAGTGCATCCGCAGGGAATGAAGTAGGCAAGTAACCGAACCACTATATATGCTTATGTTTGTGCTTAATTGTTTGTGCATCATTATATTCATGCTTATGTTTGATTAATTGAATTATAAAGGCTTGAATTAGATTGTATGTTATGCACTTAACTTGTAATGCATACATAAGCTCACTATCCTTTATAGACTAGTTGCTTCATTGGTATATCTATCGTAGTCTATGTACTTGGACCCATTATCGGCTTGGAATCATTAGTGTTACATTGCCTTACTTAATTTAATTGGCATATTAATTTAAGTAAGCAATTGAATTTAATTTGTAAAATTTTTATTTGGTCCTAATCACCCCCCTAGGACATAACCATCTATTCTATAGCTCTGCCAAGCTTCCACACATAGCCCGTAGCCCACCAACACATGCAATTTCAATTGGTATCAAAGTGGATAGCTCTTGAAGGGATTAACTACCTTAAGTTGATCCAAAAAGCTTAAGAATGATGTCTAACAATAAAGAGAATTGTAACATGGAGGGTACATCTTTTGACTCGATGCATATAGGAAGATCTTTCAAAATGTCAAAAGAAATCCAGTGGCACATTTACGAAGGTTATGGTCATGTTGCCTCCCCATTTCCAAACATATTGAAATATAAAGAAAGGATAAGGCAACAAAACAGGACGAGTTTGAAGATTTTAAATGCAATTCTGAAAAATCTCATGGTGATGGAGAGCATAGATCAATGTGCTTATAATGATTTATAAAAATGAATGAACAACATTGGATTAATCACATACTTCATGGTAGGGCCCACAAAGCATTAAGGGATATCAACATCTCTACTATGTAATCCACATGAAGAGAAAACTCTTGAATTTTTTCTAATAACATCTTGATATTTACATCGGATACTGATTGCATACTATACTGTCAGTAGCCAGTAGCTATTGGACGATGCTCTGTGGCCCACCATAATGTATGTGTTTTATTCATGTTGTCCATAGATTTTTCCAGATTATTTTAGGGCATGAGCCCAAAAATTATGTAAACCCAAATCTCATGTGGACCACATTTGAGGAACTAGTGGTGATTGAACACCCACCATTAAAAACTTCTCAGTGGCCATAAACGTTTTGGATGAAACTGATATTTGTGTTTTCCCTTCATCCAAGTCTGTGTGACCTAATCAAGAGGTTGGTTGGCAAATAAATATTACAATGGGCTCTAGGAAGTTTTTAATGGTAGGCATTCAATCACCTCTATTTTCTTGTGATGTGGTCCACTTGAGATTTGGATGTCTCATTTTTGGGCTTGTGCCCTAAAATGATCTAGAAAAATAGATGGACAACGTGGATAAAACACATAGATCATGGTGGGACACCTAGAGCACTGTCTAGTAGCCACCTGCTACTAGCAATGTTAATAGGCAAATTAACCTCATTAATTGATGGACATTTCATCATTGTAAGAAAAATCAAACTTTAAATTGATGGGAGTTAAAAACATTAATTGAAGGTGTCCATTTGACAATAACTTAATTGATGAGGTAATTTAATGAAAACATAATTAAAAAATGTATTGAGATGAAAATACCATATTAATGAGGTACTAATTTATAAAAATCTTTTTAAGAAGCTAAAAGAGAAATTTGAGAAACTCTCTCTTAAAAGCATCCAAGAAGAGATGAATTGACTATACTTTTATATTCATCAATAAAGATAATTAGCTTCCAGCCTCATGTATAATTAGAGTATAACTAAAAGAAGATAGCTTCTAAAACAAAAGAGAAAACTATTAAACGGTCATAAAGAAAGTAGTCACGTTAGGATTGATCTAGAATTAGTAGGCAAAACTACTTTTACCTTGCAAGTGGCCATGGGCCCACACATTTCAGGTGATACTTAATGATCTCCTCCCTCTCATGTTGCATATGCATCTTATGCGGATATGTTGGTGGTCATGTCGATTTATAATTAGACCCTTGGCCATCTTCTTTATTACTCCTCAAACGTGTTTGTTGAAGAAGGATAAGTTTAATTGAGATATCACGAAAAGCATCTCGGAATAGAGACTTAGTGAAAAAACCAGCTACCTACTAATAGTAAGAAGATAAGTGATAAGTAAGCTCAAGGTAATTTTCTCTCTTACAAAGTGGTAGTCCAATTCAACATGCTTATTATGAGCATGAAAGACTGGATTAACCAACATATAAAGGACATTGAGGTTATCATAAAATAAAATAGGAGTACGCCAAGGAAAAATTCTAATATCCCAAAAAATAAATGTTAGCAATATAAGCTTTGCGGTAATAGATGCCATTGCTTGATACTCAGCTCTTATATTCGAATGAGTCATAAATATATGCTTTTTCGCACATAAAAAAAATTAAGTTAGACTGAGAAAAATATGGTAATCTATTGTAAAACACCATGTGGCAGAGCAACCAACCTAATAAGCATAAAAAAAAATGTATAAAGATCAAGAGTAGACTATAAGAGAATGAAAAATCCAACATCCAATCTTATACAAATACCACAAAATTCGCTTAGGTACTTAAAAATGAGCAACTATTTGCATAATTAACTGAGTAGGACAAATCAGGTTGAGACATGGTCAGCTAATGTAGAGCACCAACATTACTAGATAAAACTTCAAATAATGAAAATTGTCAAATATATTAGTAAAATTTTATTTTTAAGTCATCAGAGTGGAAATAGATTTATATCCCTACATCTAAGTATGAGTTAGTAGATCCTTCACATACTTTGGTTGGGAGAAGAAAATGCCACTATTAAAATAGGTGATCTTAATACCAAGAAAATAATGTAGTAGATCACCTAGATCTTTCATAGCAAATTTTGAACCTAATTGATGAATAAACCAATTCAAGTAATAAGGTGAAACACCTAGTAATGATAATGTCACCGATATATAATAGTAATAATGATGAGCCATAGTAGAACGGCAAAAACAAAATTTAAAAAAAAAAAAAAAGAAAGAAGAAGAAGAAGAATTAGCCATACTATAAAAAAAAAAAAATCTCATAAAGAGTAAATAATTGCTAAATTTGTCAAAGTAAGACTAAAGTGTCTGCTTGAGACTATATAGGGTCTTGCGAAGTTGGTAGACATGAATGAAAATTTTATCATCAATGAAATCAAGAGGTTGATCTATAAACATAGGTTATTTAAGAAAACCATGCAAGAATACATTCTTGAAATCCAATTGTCTAATTAGCCAACCACAAACAATAGAAATAAAAAAAAAAATGGTTTGAATCCTAACTAGCTAGCTTAATCACGAGAATGAATGTCTTACTAAAATCTACCTCTACGACTTGTTTATACTCTTTTGTAATAAGGTGAGCCTTAAACCATTTTAAACTCTCATTTAAGTTTAATTTTTAACATCCAACGACACCCAATCACATTCATAGAAGGATCAAGTGGCATTAACTCTTAGGTTTTATTGGTATGTAATGTAAAAATCTCCTATTGCATTATTTGAAATCACCGTGTGTGATAGGGTTGCCTTGATTAATTTAGGCTGAGATGGTATAATTGTATTGGAATCAACATATAAAGAAAGGATAATTCGAGGCTTTAGAGTATCCAATTTAGATCATGTGTTGTACTGATGGCCTACTAGTCGAAAGTTTAAATTCTTGAGTACTACATCAGATAGAACACCATCTGTAAAGATTGGATGAGGCAAGTCTTATTGTGATTGATCCAAGGGAGTTGATGTGGTTGAAGGAGAAGGTGGTAGGACATCTGAATTAGATATAATCAACTAAGCTGAATCAGATTATACTGAGGGTTGAGAGGAAGATTGTTGCTCAAGTATTTTGACTGAAAGGTCCAGAAGTGGTTTAGACGATTTGAAGTAGATGATTTCAATGTTGACAGGCATTGCGGGATCTGACGATAAGTCAATGGAGCAAGTATCTGTCCAATCTAAAAAGGGAGAGAGCTCTACGTGAACCTACATATTTCTAAGGAGTATATCAGTAGAGAAAAAGAAAAATTGTCTTGTAGAAAAATATATAAAATTGGTCCATAGACGAGTCCCCATTCGAGGTTGTTTATGGTTGTATTCCTAAGCATACATTGACTTGGTTCCATTGCTTAAGTTACCAGGTATGAGTGTTGCTGCAGAAAATATGACAGACCAAATCGTGACAATGCATGCAGATGTCCAGAAAAAGTTATAGGAATCTAACGCTAAGTACGAGGAAGAGGTTGATAAATAATGATGCCAAAAGGTGTTTGAAGTGGGTAATAACGTGTGGTTCATATGCACAAGGAGATGTTTCCGACTATGATGTACAACCAATTGAGGAATAAGAAGATAGGCCCTATTCCGATACTCAGGAAAATCAATAATAACACCTATATCATTGATCTAACCAAGGCGTAGAGATCTCACAGACGTTCAATATGACAGATTTGTATGAGTATCATGAGCCGAGTCTGTTGAATAACTCGAGGATGAGTTCTTTTCAAGTAGAGGAGATTAATGTAGAGTAGGTTACAGAGGTGTTCTTAGTGTAGTTGGACCAAAAGAAGCCTAAATGGAAGCAAATGTAGTCCATTAGATTTGGGCCCAGTCCTGCATAGGGCTTGACTAAATTGGGCCCAGGCGTGTCCGAATAGAAGAAATTCATTGTGGGTAGTGAGAAATTGTAGCTTGAAGTTTGGACCGTAAATCGATAGTAACTTTTGATTTGAGTATTGTCATGGAATGACGACCTATAGATCTTTATGAAGCAGGCCATCCGGGATCAACCGACCCTCATAGCTCGTTGTATTCATCAGTTTCACAAGAAAATGCACCCTTTTGGTTCGAAATTACGATTTTATGAAAAACTTACTATTTTTAGTAAATTTTGTTTCTATCATATCTCCTTATTTTTAAAGTTTTAGGATTTCTATCTTCTTCTTTTTTTTTTTAATGACTCCTTATCATGCTAGGAATCTTTCGATAAGGTTAATTTAGGATTTTCTATTTTTGGCAAAATTTACTATTTCGGGTAAATTCTATTATAGTTGAATTGAGACTTCTATTAGGATTTGAGTCTTTTATATAAATAGTGCAATCAAGAAAAATTTATTTTTTAAAATCTTGTGATTTTAAGAACTACCTTGTGGATTTATTTTTTTATCTACTTAAGGAAGACAGTGAATTTCTTTTCATTTTCTTGCCCTTCCTTACATCATAAACCCGGCCCAGGCCGATGGCAGGTAAAAAAGTCCAGCTTGTATTGTTTATATTAGGGTTTGGCATGAGCATGAGCCCGAGCCTAAGCACAAAACAATGCCAGAAATCAACTTTTCAATATATCACAGCAACTTGCCAATGGCATGTGCTTTTTTGAAAGAAGGTTGCGATACCAATAGACCTCCCAAACAACGCTGCCACTAATCCCATATAGAAGTTCTCTCATCATAGCACATAGAAGCTTATAGCTGAGAATCATACCTACTTAGATAAAATGCTTTGATTTCAAATTTGGAACTAAACAATCACTCATTTAGACAACTTTTTTAATTATCAATGTGCAGCCCACATTATCATTAACAATCCCAATTATTTCGGTATGTACACATGTACAAGAATCAACCAAATAATCCTCAAATTTTGGATCCATGACAAGAATAAACCATAGATCATTTCTAAATTTCTATATATACATAATAACAAAGAGAGAGAGAGGAGAGAGAGAGAGAGAGAGAGAGAGAGGAGAGAGAGAGAGAGAGATAATAACAATGTGATTTGACAATCAAGACAGTCCAAACCCCTTATCCACTTGTGGATGAAGCATTGCAATGGGAAGAAGATAATAACAATGTGATTTTGGATAACGAGTAATAGTTTAAATTTTCACAATCCATCCGACATCCATCAAATGGATGCTTAAAGCCTATTTGCTTCGCCCATCAGATAGTAATGTAAAAGAAATATGACATCATTATGATTTTACCATCGCCAAACAAAATACGGTAATAGTTTTGAAAGTTTATGGCATGATCTTAAAAATAAAGCAGATCTAAATCTTAAGTGTGGACTATACCACAAGAAATTGTAGTGATTGAATCCCAACCGTAAAAACTTCATGGGGGCCATCGGAATGTTTATATGTCATCCAATTTGTTGATAAGGCCAAAAAGATCTGGATTAAGAGAACACACAAATATCAGATTGATCCAAAACTTTTGTGGCTCATGAGTAGGTTTTAATGGTGGATTACCACTATTTCCTGTATTATGGTCTACTTGAGATTTGGATTTGCTTCATTTTTTGGATCATGTCCTAAAATAGGCTTTCAATAGGGATGGATGGTGTGGATGTAGTCACAAGCATTATAGTGGGCCCCATAGTTAGGGGTCCCACTCACCTGGATGGATCCAAGGTCTCACTTAATCCACTCCCCCAAAAGAAACTGTATTTAGAAGAGCATAGTTCGGTGAGAGAGGCAAGAGGGAGTGAAGGGAGAGAGGGAGAGGAAGGTTAGGTTAGGCTGCATTTGCCATGGTTTTAACTTTGATAAAATGCTTGAGTAGAGTTGGTAAGGTGTCTACTTGAGGGCAATTTTATTATTTTGAAAATAAAATATTCTATATTTATTGATGTCATGGTTTTAACATTGATAAATGCTTGAGTAGAGTTGGTAAGGTGACAATTTTATTATTTTGAAAATAAAATATTCTATATTTATTGCTACCTGACCGTAAGTATATATGTGATCGACGATATGATTGATCCACATAAATGCATTAGTGAATGCAGTCATCACTACTACGTTAAATGTTGTCGTCACCTATGTCATTTCTACTGTATTAAATGCCGCCAGTGATGATGTGGCCATTCACATTGCAACAGGACTTATGGCAAGGTTGAAAGCTTTAAGCCAGTATTTGAAAGCATTTTAAAAGTAAGCTCTGAATCGCCAGTAGGCTAAAAGGCAAGCTGCTAAATGGAGAAAGAACTCTTCTTTATTATTTATTATTTATTCATTTTTTCTTTTTTAATAAAACATGTATTATGGAAGAAAAATGTGTTTAATTTGGCTTGTAGCCCCCCTTGATAAGGTCAACCAAAACTGGATGAAGGGAAAAATACAAATATTAGCTGGGGTCCAAAACTTTTGCAGCCTACAAAAATCTTTTAATATTTATTTACGACATTTCCAGTATTGTGGTCCACCAGAGATTTGGATCTGCTTAATTTTTTGGATAATTTCCTTAAATGAGCGGACAAAACGGATGGACGGCGTGGATATGAAATAAATTCATCAAGGTGGGCCCCACACGGTAATGGTAACACCCACTAAGCTGTTACCCGGGTAGCAGCTAATCCGCTCCCCACTCGAGCCATGCATCATGTGGGCCTCACTGTATCATGGGCCAGCCCATGAAATCTGGCCTATCCCCTTATAATCTGGTGGCCCATACATGAGTAAATCAATGTAGGTCTAGAAAAAGAAAGGAAATTGCCAAAGGTCCACATTCAACGTACAGCATTGCCTGCTTGATGAGCGAACGGTTGTAAATTTTTGGCCAGATCATGTAGAAGGTGGGCCCCTTTGATGAACAGCCTCTATGGTCTGCATCCTTGGGGTGCTGAGGAACCATGAAGAACCAACTCATGCTTCCCAACGTTGGATTCGCATGTGAGATCCAATCCACTCATCGAGTGGGCCACACCTCGATCATACCCTGGGCTCAAATATCCGATCGGTCCATCAAATCCGGAAATCATGGCGAGAAAATGGACGGTTAAAAAAAATGCCAATGGTCTGTACCCAACTTACCCATGTGACCCACCTGATGAGTGGCCAGAATCTCGCACGCGTGTGCCATTCAGGTAAGTGTACTACGGACGCGGATTTCCTGCGAAAGGGGAAGTTCCTGCGCAAGGATTCTGGGTGGGGCCTACTGCGATTTTTGTGAGAAATCAAATCCGTCCATCCGTTTTTTGACCTCATTTTAAGACATTCTACCAAAAATGAGAAGGATCCAAAACTCAAGTGGGCTATAGAAGATGAAACAGTGGGAAAAGGAATGCCCACCGTTGAAACATTCCTAAGCTCCACCTTGCTGTTTATATGCCATCTAAACCTATTATAAGGTCATTTTCACTCAGATAAAGTGAAAACACCGGAAACGTGGACCGTTACAAAACTTTTATGGCCATATAAATGTTTCAACGGTGGTCACTAAATATTCGCTTTTTCCTCTTGTGTGGCCCACTTGAGTTGTGGATCCTCCTAATTTTTGGTCTCACTTCATAAAATAAGCTTCAAAAACGGATAGAGGGGTTGGATTTCTCACAAACATCTAAGTGGCCCCACGCATAAACCTTGCGCTGGAACTTCCAGCGAAAGCCTTTCGCAGGAAATCCGCGTCCGCGGATTAGCTACTGAACCCGACAGTAGCGAGTTGGCTATGAACTGACGTCACCACGTTCTTTGGGCCCCACATGATGTATTTGTTGTATCCACACCATCCATCCATTTGGAGAGATTATTTTAGGGCATGAGCAAAAGAATGAGGCAGATCCAAAGTTCAAGTGGACCCCACCACAGAAAACAGTGGGGACAGTGACGCTCACCGTTGAAACCTTCCTAGGGCCCACCATGATCTTTATTTGAGATCCAACCTGTTTATAAGTTAAAAAAGACAAGGAATAAGGGAAAATATAGATATTAGCTTGATCGAAAACTTCTGTGGCCAAAAGAAGTTTTTAATGGTAGGAGTTCAATCCCCACTGTTTTCACTCATGTGCTCCACTTGAGCTTTGGCTCTTTCTCATTCTTTGGCTCATGCCCTAAAATGATCTCTCTAAATGGATGGACCGTGTGGATACAACACATACATCATCGTGGGGCCCACATACCGCGGTGACGTCACTTAGTAGTGTTGGGTAGCTAATCCGCGTCCGTGTACTACCACAGATGCCTTGCTCTTTTTTCATCTATCAGCGTATATTTGACATTTGAGTGGTGAGGAGAAAATTACTAATGCGAGTACGAAAAATAAGGGCATTTCCTGAGCCCACACACGCCTAAACACGTGTCAAGTTTGTGGTTCTGAGCTGGACACCAGGTGGGCCCACCATGCCCATTAAATCAGGCCGGTCCACTCGGTGACAGGCCACACGTGTACACCAAATGCGGACCATTGACAAATCTTTCTAAAGCTCTTACAATCACTTTTTTTTTTTTTGCAATCACTTAATATTGATATGAGCCCTAGGAATAAGTTTCAGAAGCAAACTCTAACTAAAATTATCTAAAATCGTGACTTATTATAAAAATTTACTATTTATAAATGGCCATGATTTCTACTTAGACTTCATGGTTTTCAGCCAAAATTAGTATCATATTTGGCTTAACCATGTTATTCTCCTAAATTTTCTATGCAATTTTCATTTGTACACATTTCTTAGAGCTCAATGGATCAAAAGTTATGATAGAACTAAAACTTACTATAAATAGTAAAAATGGAAATAAAATAGAATTTCGACCGTCAATCTATGGAATCTTGCAAATTCGGCGTGGGTAACTTGAATTAGTGGGGTTGGGTGGCTAAAGTAGCTTCTCCTATCAAAATCATATATGGCACGTCGAATAACTCATTCTAGTTTGCGAGATAAGACTGTTTTAAGGTTATGACAGTCGCGATTGGTTCCGCCTCCGATCGGACCTTCTCTGGTCCATCTTGGACACTTTCTCTGGTCCATCTTGAACATGAAAGTGTCCGAGACCCACTCTACATCAATGAGTCTACCAGCTAGCATTTACAGGGCCATGGTCATATCTTTAGTGTGGCCCACCTGAAGCAACTCTTGGATGGCCAAGAAACCAATCAAAATCAAGAGACAGCTAGCGAACATGCTGATGAAGCAACCAAACAGAAATCAAGAAACATAAAGAGTGCATTGAGCTTGAAAGGATGAGCTTTGTATATAAAAATCAAAGGGAGAAGATGAGAATTTTTCGGGTGGAAGGATGCATGAATGAATCGAAAGCACCCAAATGCAGAATTACTTATAGTGAAATGGTTTGCAGACATGAAATCGTTTAAACCAATGTAGTTTCTATTGATTTATTCATCTCTACTGAGATAGAGGTTTTACCCGATCGTATTTCCATAAAAATACTGACATAAACCATCTCCACTGCACTTCTGCTGCTACTGGAATTTCAGCAAATAACCATTTGTCGGCGCAAACCAGTAATTCCACCCTAAAATCGCATGTCGAGAATCAGCATTTTAAAAATCCAATCCCCAAATACGATCAGTTGGCCTTTTGGGGTTCATCCAAACAGACCCTACAGCTGCATTTAGATGTGGAAATGAATTGGGTTGTGAGAATTCAGTGTAATCAAGATGGAATTAGAAAGAACTAGCTATGTTTCCTAGTATTCGAGCTGAGGAAGCAGCCCTCAACTTCCAATTGTTTTTCATTCAGGTCCGACTAGAATGTGAAATACTTGCAATTTGGAGCCCAGACCATCAATATGAAAGCTAAGGAAATCACAACTTGATTACTTCAATTCAATTGGATAACGCATCCAAACACAGATTTCAAATGTTCCGGTACTCAGACCGACTTTCAACTATTGAGAAAGGTTTCGAAACTGAATGAACTCAGATCAGACTCACCAAGAACCAAAGCTAAGATAAAATTCAGTTGAGTATTTGAAGTAGTTTTCGACTTCAAATAGCTTGTCTGAGTACCCAATTTCAATTTTTTGTTTTTGATAAAATACCGAAATGAATTCTCTGAATGCTCAATCGAAATTTTGAGTATATTGTCGAGCTTTCAGAGAACTCAGCCAAGCTTCAAACACTGATATTCGATCCTTTAAATGGTAGTGATTTCACTTCCTACATAATCCACATACTGAAAGTTACTGACAAAGAACATGTGAACAGAGCTAATCCTACTGGAAATCACTACTAAGACTATCAATACACTCTTAGCAATTGCTCTAATCCTGCAAACATCTAATCATCATTCTAGGAATGGTACAAAAATAGAAAAGAAAAGGAAATGCTGGGACAAAATGGACGGTTATCGATTTTTGATTGCGCTTGGTAGTGCCATGAAAGTGGGTTGGGACCAAATGCACAGTTCAGATCAATGAATAGATTACCCACATTCCCAATTCAAGTAATTTGCATGGTAATTGCAAAGCAGCCTTTTGTATAGGATTCTTCCCCCTTTCTATCACATACATTTTGCCAAGAAAATCTACTGAAAAAAGACATTTACATCTTTCTAGCACTGAATTTTTCCACAGAGAAACTACTAATAATCAAATTCCAAGATTCAAACTCATTCATGCATTAGAGAAACTGAAACCATCTAAGATTTCAAACCAAACTGTATAAAATCCCAGATTGCAAGAATCTGCAAAATGGGGAAAGATCACACCAACATTACATCAAAAAGTTCATCACAGATCCAAACAAGATTGCCAAGATCTGAAACTGAAACTGAAACCCCAAATCCAATGCGAGCAAAAACCCATCAAAAACTACTCCTCCAAACTCAAAATCTCTGCAAATTTCGACAAGAAGAGGATCATTTAAGGCCCAAGAAGAAAAACCCACCTCAGAAAATCCATCATTGATCCAATCCATTGATTTCGAAGAATCAGGACTGACGGGTCTTTCGCTTCCAAGGCTGAAGAACTGAGTCTTGATACTTGGAAGGCAGGGACATGAGCCTTCTTCGCCTGTCGGGCTCTGAATTCAATTCAATTCCGGATTCTTTTTCCTCTTTTGCTACATTCATCTCTTTCTCTCCATTCTCAGATTCTTTTATGACTGTTTCCTTGAATCGGAGGGCTCTCTTTCCTCTCCTGACGACTTTCTTTTGAGTAAATGGGATTCCAAAGAGAAATGGCCCTGGGATATGCCCGACTGCCTTCACAAGAAGATCGAGGCCTTCACAACGGGTGTTTGTATTAGTAAGAGAAGAAGAATTCAATGAAGAAGAAGAAGAAATAGAATGAGTGGAAGAGAATGAATCAGAAGAAGAGAAATAAGAAGAACTGAAAGAAGAAGAGCCTCGAATTCTCATTGGAATAGGGAGATGATTGAAAGATAAGACTCTTACTTTTTATTTTTTGGAAGAAGTTGAAATTGAAATGGGAAGGAGAGACTGGAGAGGAAAATGAAGGAGAGACTGGAGAGGAAAATCATGAAGGAGAATTGAGGAGGAACTATATCATACGTGTGGCGTACACCAGTGCACAGTATAAACGGGTGTTCAATTCTGACAATTTGGGCCAATGGTTCGATAATCCAGACCGTTTGACTGTTGTTTTCAGCCTTTGATGGACTATTAATCCAAGTTCTTTGTAATAGGATAATCTTAACCGTTCGATCTGTGGCCTAAATAGAGATGGTTGGGAGAGAGAAATACACAGCAGTCCACCGTCAATAGAAATTAAAAATAATAATAATAATTTTTTTTTAAAAAAATAAAAAATCCTCATGTTGGGTTATTTGATCTTTCAATCTTGGAGACTTTTGTGAGGATCCGAGGCCGGATCCACTACAAAGCTAAAGAACTGTACACGAACTGAGTTAGCTCAGTTAACTTGCTTGACTCGGCTCGAAACAACTCGGTTTGAAACTGAGTTTGAGCGGAGTTAAGCTGATTTTGTTAGTTAGAAAAAATTTTGAGCCGAGTTCGAATTGGCCCGAGCTCAACTCTACCCGAATCGGTACATAACTTGAACTCATCTTGAGTCGATTTGACTCAGCTCGGCTGGGCTCCGAAAGCTTTATAGTAAAGCTTAACCTACGTCGTGATGTATGGGGCATATCAAGATGGTACGTGACATCCAAACAGTCCATCATATTGACCACCTCATGTTCTCCATGGATGCTAAAAATCAGGACGATCCAAAACTAAGGTGGGCCACACGATGTAAAATCATGCCTAAACCCTTAAATCACATGGTGTGGGCCACCTAAGTTTTGGAATGGCTGGAATTTTCGATAGGAAGTTCATCTCATCGGGATACATATTTGGAAAGGATTGGATGGCATATACAAATCACGGTGGGGCCCACACAATCAACAATGTTTTTAATGGGGCCTCCTCTTCCTATGATAGCCAACTTCCACGTTGTGAATGGCTTCCTGTACTGTATTTCAAAAGACTTTTCCTCTTCTCTCACAAGGTACGGGAAGCAGACCTTTGACTCTTTCTAGAGCTTTTCCCGTACCATTTCTTAATGGTGCAGAGACCCTTCCCAAGGTCTTAATGATGCCACTGTTGGCATTTTCATCATCCAACTTAAATGCCCCAAAGTACTGCCTCATTTGCAGTAAGAGGCTCTCCAATCGCTTGGAAATCCTATCTTATTGAAGAACTTGGGCTCCATTGGGAGCTTTTAAACGGGAGTAAATGGGAAATGAATTTGGAGGTAAATGAATTGAGAATAAATGGTTCATAAAGTTGTGTTTGGATTCAAGAAAATGAAATGCATTTGAAATCAAAATATTACAATTGGATGGGAGTAAATGGAAGGAATTGGAATACATTTAAATTTATTTATTTTTAATATACTAAAAAGAATACATGTGATATTGCAACTTAGCTTGAATGTACCAACCTTGTGTACATATGCCATATTTAATAGAAGGAATTGAAATATATACATTAGTCAAAAATTAGGAAATTTTGAGTCTCAGGTAGGCCACAAACTTGCCAATATTTTTTAATTGATCATTTAGATGGTTATCCTTTGGATGGTTTGGATCATTCTTTTGGTGTGATTTTAGTAATGTTACCAATATTTACTTTGTTTTGGAGTATCATTAGTGTGACGCGTGTGCGGCTGACATGTGCATAGTAGCACCTTTGTTTACATATGCGACTCACCAAGGGAGCTCAAGATCACCCCCATTTACTTCCAAATCCTCTCTTATAGAGAGGATTTCATTTACATGCACATTTACTCCCATTTCACTTCATTTACATGCATTTACTTCCATCAAAACACACTTCAAATACCATTTACTTCCAATTCCACTCATTTACCTTAATTTACTCTCATCTAAAGGCATATTTGATAGCAATAAAAGTTCATTCCTAGATAGCTTGTTTAAGTTGGGCTTGTCATGGTCTTCTCTCATTAGGCCAATGTCATTATAGTGAGTCTTGTGTGTTGTTTATTAAAACCTATCTAATGTGGCAAGAACAAGCTTATTTGTTGTTTGTCATATCATATCTAAGTTTATTTTATTTATGCTTTAAAATACTCAGAGCTTTGTGGGGCCCATTAAGCTAGATTGAAATCGACTTCGTATATCAAGCTTCTCTCCTCATATCCACCATACAAAAAAAAAAAACCTTAGTTCATACAGGAGGGAAATTTTATGTTAAATTACAAGCAAACATATTTGGCATGTCCACCTAATTTTTCAATCATTATAATATTTGGCATGTCCCTTCATCCTAGTGGGACAAACTTGATTAATGGGTTAGATTTAATATATAGACAAGCTTTTGGACTGCATCCTCGGTGTTTAGTGTGTGTCCCCATCCCCATTGTTGCCTCTCGTGTAACCCACCCAAGCTGTAATTCAAGTTGATATTTAATTCTAGGGCCTAAAATCACAATTCAAATGTTATCGACAAATTGAATGTTATCGCACATGGGTAGATAGAGAGAGGGGAAAAGAGGGAGGGAGAGAATGTTGTTTGGGATTCCTAGAAACTTACTCTTAGAGACAATGATAGCATATCTAATTCTAAAAATGATATATGAGTTGTCTCCAATTTTCTCGGGATCCTTGCTAAAATATCTCTCAATAAACGCCCGACTTCTTACCTAATCGTTGTAAGCCCGGTCAAGGTAGTCCAGACTCCAACTTCTTCTACTACCAAATAACCCCCAAGGTCAAGGCCTAAAGTTCATTAACCTTTTTTTAAAAAGTTCGTTAACCTCATTTGAAGTATATCTATTATTTTCATGACCTTCTCAATTATGGCAATCCGTGCACATAGTTGCTCAATCTCTTTTCTCATTACCTCTCAATCTCAATAATTTGGACTTTATAAGTACCTTAAGTATTCTCTACATGTCATCATTGATTTGCTTGGTTGTTGTTGACACCTGAAATTTTGTACTTAGCCAGAATGGACCCCCGCATAACTAAGGACATCTTTGTGCCATATCATCTCAGCTCAAGCAGCTTTGCACTGAACGATGACATCATCACATCACAATGGGGAAGAAAAAAACCAACGGAAGGCTCGATGTCATGAAACTATTAAGGCGAAAGCAAAGGCCGTCACCTCCGGGCATTGGAAAAAATCTTTTCCATCGACCTATAAATACCCAAGGAGAGATAATTAGAGACAGAAAAATTCACCTATGCATACAAGGAGACAAGTACAAGCAATACGTAGGACATGAACTTTGGAACTTCAGGCGTAGTCGATCCTAAAGTGAGCCTCACTTGCCTAAACATTCTGCCCCTTCATTCGAAGACTCAGCGCCAGTGTTCAAAATATTGGTATCGTGCTATGTATCACACCCTTGGGATACAGATACGTATTGGTTATCGCATGGGATATATCGTTTGTATCGCATAATTTATCGCACTTTTTGGGAAACACAGGGAAACATTGGGAAAATGGTTGAATTTTTTAATGAAACTTTAGGGATTGTTGAAAAGGACCTTAATATACACTTTTAAATCATAACATCTGAAAAAGAAAAAAATGAAAAAAGAAAAAAGATGCACATAATAAATTTCCTTTGTATAGGGTCCTAAGCATGCAATGTTTAGCTGAACTAATGCAACTATATTTAAATTGAATGCATGGCATTTATAAATGTATTAAAGACATGTATGAAAACACAACTAATTCATTAAAAAGCAAAAGAAGAAGTAAAAATTGAGAAATATACATATCAATGATGAGGACTGGTTGTGGCCTAGACCCACATAGAGTTGTGCAGTGGCTCGTAATTATCGTCTCCATCTCGACGGGGTTGGGAATAGTACTGCTGATCCACAAATCGACAATATTGTGCCTAGGTCATAGTAGAGTGGTACCGTTTAGATACTCCCTAACATAACGCTGGTACTCATCCTCTCTGAATTGAATCAATACGCTCATCCGTGGTTACTGCGTAATCATCACAGTCTGTGGCTGGTATGGATCTTGGAAGGGCACATATGAAGCTCATTGGTATCCATATTGCTAGCCATATACATATTGCTACTCATATCCCTGTCCATATGCAGAAGCGAACTCCTGACCATAGTTGAAAAATGATGTGTCGTAATCGCTGGAGTCACTTACTGTATATCCACTAAGTCCATATCCATGCTCATACTACGACACATAACTCGAGCTACTCTCATGTGGCCTGTAACTCGAGCTCCCCTTCCTCTTCCGTGATCCAAATCTAGAGTCACATTGCTTGTCACGAATGCCTATGTCCCTCATGCATTTTTCTAGTAGCTCTTCCTCAAAATCTGAAATTTTTTTAGTCTGTTTTTTATTCAGTAGCCTTTGACGCTCATATGTCTTATTGTAGATAAGACGGGGTCATGGTTCTCCTAAACAAGAACCATGGCTTTTGCAGGAAATCCGCGGAAGCGGATTGGCTGGTGTACGTGTGTTGACGTCACCAACTTTCGTGGGCCCCATCATGAGGTATCTGTTATATCTAAACCGACCGTCCATTTGGCGAGCTCGTCGTAAGGCTTGAGCCGAAAATAAGGAAGATCCAATTATCAAGTGGACCACACTGCAAAACGTAGTGGAGGATTGAACGTCTACTGTTGAAACCATTTTGGGGTCACAGAAGTTTTGGATCAATATGATATTTGTTTTTCCTCTTCATTTAGGTATTTGTGACCTTTATGAACAAATTGGATAGAAAATACATGTAATGATTTGTAACACCTCGAACTTTTCAATACCCAAGTATTGAAAGTTCTCGAGTGTTACCATGAAATTTAACTTTTATGTACATATGTACGATACCAATCTAGCTATCTTAACCTTACATATATTCTCCAACACGAATCTGACCGTTGGGAATAATCTTCATTCATAGATCAAGTCATCTGACCGTTGGGAATAATCTTCATTCATAGATCAAGTCATCTGACCATTGATTTTAAGACAGGATCATCATATACCCAAGTATTCTCACATGTCCATCAGTCAACTATTCACCGCTAGGTAAAAATATATGACCGTCCACTCTGAGTTTGAACCACTTGATCATAGTAAACTAGCTACTTGATCTCAACATCCGCTCATACATATATCGAATAAAGATTCTAGTCCATTCATCTTATTCACCACCTATGAATATGCTTAACCCACCATCAGAACTACAATCCGAAGAACTTACACATGTGAACAAGTTACTTTAATCTAACATGTTCTACTTCTCAATCACTCCAAAAACTCACTTTGTGTTCATCCGTGTATAAAACTGACCGTTCATCCACCTACATACATGATCAAAGTACTAATTATCAAGTTCTACTATTTTTTTAACATGTCATCTGACCATCCGTTATGTGGTTTGATATATGTACATTCCTTAATTAATTTGGTGAATAACTCTTTATTCATAATGATTTAGATATAAGTTCTTTTGTAAGAATTGCTTAGAAACGTGCCTATAACCATGTAGAACTATTAGATTTCTCAAAACTCTTATATCAATAATAATTATGAAAATGTCATTATCCTAGACGATTGAATTCTAGATCACATGGTTCCCATGATCCGTTTCATGTAAAATTTTATATCATGCCCGACATATGTTAATATAACATGTATTAGGCTAATCCGTTCACCCAGAAGTTGACACACATGCATCTAGCATACATAGACAACAATTAATCATGGCAAGCACAAATTCGAATTTCATACGTATACGGTATTTTCTACAAATACGAGAAATACAGTATATTCAACTTAGTTAACGTATAACTGAAAAACGAAACGGACTTCACTTTATGCATGTGAAATAGCGTCCACATCAAGAATAAATCATTAACCGACATTGAAAGCCTTGAAAACCATAACCTATACATCTATAGTCCGCACCTTACGCCGGTAAACGCGTAACGGAGTCGTTTTAAACACGTAGTCTTTGTCACCTGCAGAATGACAACCTATAGCATGAACTAGATTAGTTATTTCATCATTTCACTATTTGAAACCCTAGAACGGATTAGAGTTTAGTTTTCTTACCTCAGAACGGGATCGGTATCGCCGGTAGAGCGATACAGTATTGATGGTAAGGCACGTGGAGTAGCAGGATCGAATCTCAGGAAGAAGCGCCTACTCTATCTCACTTTCTCTCTCTTTCCTTCTCTTTCTTCTCTTATCTCTCTTAGGGTTTAGAGAATTCGTATGGAGTGAGAGAATGAGGGTTTTAAGCCATTTTATAGGCCTAAAACTGATGGGAATGACCCTAGGGCCAAGGTATACTTAGGTTATGTCCAAAGAGCGTCTGTTTCAGCTCAACGGAGCACTTCCGGAGCCCCCCTTGAGCCTAAGGTCGGACTTAAGCTCCCTTATGTTGGATCTAGGTCAACCTAAGTTTTTGGTCTGATCGAATTTTCAGATCGCCCATGGCGGACCAGTTTCAGTTCAACAGTCACCAAAACTCGATTAGGGTTACAAGTACACTGCCATGTATGGAAAATTTCTCCTGATTTGAGGGTGTATTTGGGTTAGATTCTGACGGTCTGAATCCTTATATTCGGCCCACAAGCGACAAGTCTCAGATTACTTTTATTTCTAAAGATACCCACATTTCTCACACACTTCACTCCGGGCTCAAGCGAATAGCTTCAGAATACTATCTGGACTTGATTTCCGAGGTGGTTGTCAAGTCCAGCAAGGCAATCTTAATTATATAATTTCGTAGTAAGCAGACTTTTGATGTGCGGTCCAGGTCCGATACGGAGTTTCGATGTGCTCCCAAGGGCAACTGGGTAATGAGATTGATCCTAGATTTTAGGTTAACCTAGCGTCAATGATTCTACAAGTTTTGGGTCTTGCAGATCGTATTTAAAGTGATTAGTGTTGATTTCGCATGTAATCTAGTTTAACACTAGTTAATCCTCGTCTAATTCCAAAAGGATTTGATCCTGAGTGATTTCTGCTTGAGGTGGTACTCGGGTCTTGGTACGGATTTTTCCGAAGCGTTACACATCGTGATGTATTTTTTGTATCCACACCATCCATCCATTTGGAGAGATCATTTTAGGGCATGAGCCAAATAATGAGTCAGATCAATAGCTCAAGTGGACCCCACCACAGAAAACGGTGGAGAGAGTGACGCCCACCATTAAAAACTTTTAAGGGCCACAAAAGTTTTTGATCAAGCTATATTTGTGTTTTCCCTTATTTAATGGTGGTTTCAACTTATGAACAGGTTGGATCTCAAATAAACATCACGGCGTACTTTAAGAAGGTTTCAACGGTGGGCGTCACTCTCTCCGCCTTTTTCTTTGGTGGGGTCCACTATAGATTTGGATCAGCCTCATTGTTTGTCTCATGCCCTAAAATAACATCTCCAAATGAATGGATGGTGTGGATACGACACATACATTATTGTGGGACCCATAGAACTTGGTGACGTCACTTTCATAGCGACTCTCGCAACTTAACTTGGCAGTAGTTAATCCACTTCCCTCCATTTCGAACGAAGCATAGAAGAAACCCATTTTTAAAAGGCCGATGGTTCCGAAAAATCCTAAAATTTAGGAACCTTCTCCTCAATCGTAGTTAATTTGGCCCGATTTCTTGTCGGAATCTCCAAGAAATCCCCAAATCTTCGTGTTGTATCGATTTGAAGAAAATAAAGAGAGAAATTGGTAAAGAAAGAGGGAAATCGAAATTACCTCTGTCAATTGATGGAATGGCCCATCTCTGATCACGCAATCTTCATTATAGGTACTCCTCTCCAAATTTTCTTCTTTTTTTCTAATTTTTCAGTAAATATGTAACCCCTCATCGGCATTTTATTATTGACGTAGGTTGTTGGCTACAGTGGACTCATGAGTCCATGACAGATTCTGCAATAATCCCGTGACTGAGTTTGTCATAAAATTCAAAAATGATGGTTATGGTATTGATGATATCCACGATATCGAAGATTATCGTGCGATATCTATGATATATTGCGCGATATCTACATTTCTGCTATTTTTTTAAAGCTCATGAGGGATCTCGTGTAGGGTTCGTGTCGCTAGCAAGCGAAAACGATAATATCGGCCGATAGTATCGATATTGTGAACACTGCCTAGAGTCATGCGATGAGGATCCTAATAAAGAGAAAGGCCTTGTGTCATGCATTAGGGCCTCCTAAACACAGGCTTCAATGCTATGCGCCAAGCGCTATTGAATTGATCTCTGCGCCTAGGTGTAAACTTATCAATAATATCCACGCCTAGGCATGGAGTTCTCCTTTAGACCACAAAAAGGACTTTGGGTGTAAACAACCCACAATGGACCTCTCACAGCCACATCCCCAAAACGGGGGTAGAACCCTATACAGTCAATGTCCAATGTAGAGGGTCTCATCACCCGATGAAGGAAGCTAGAAAAACCAATTTTCTACCCATCTGTGACATTTGAGCTCTCGCAGCATTGTTGAGACAACCATTGGTGTACACCATGGTCATCATGAGTCTCTTGGTTCTAAATGTTTATTAATGTCTTAAATTTATAAATCAACAAGTCTGTCGATGACAGGTTCAATGTCATCAAGTAGACTTCGATACCATCGAAGGTTACTCGATGCCATCGTAAAAATCCAGAATTTTCTAAGTTGGTTATTGGACACTTTGGATGTCCTGCTCGATGTCATTAAAAGAGGTTCAATGCCATCGAAGGCCTGCTCGATGCCATTGGAAAAATCTAGAAAATCCATGATTTATCGTCGGAATGTTTTGGTGTTATGTTCGATGACAAGTTCAATGTCATCGAGTAGATTTTGATACCATCGAAGGTTACTCGATACCATCGTAAAAATCCAGAATTTTCTAAGTTGGTTACTGGACACTTTAGATGTCGCCATTAAAAGAGGTTCAATGCCATCGAAAAACTATTTGATGACATCGAAGGCTTACTCGATACCATCGAAAAAATCTAGAAAATCCATGATTTATCGTTGGAATGTTTTGGTGTTATATTTGATGACATCGAAGGTTGTTCGATGCCATTAAAGTTTCATCGAAGGTGCCATCAAACTATTGTGCAGGTTACACAGAGGAAAAGTGTAAGAGCAATGATGCAGAGAAAAGTGTAAGAGCAATGATGCAGAGAAAAAGCCAGAATTTCCTAAGTTGGTTACTGGACACTTTAGATGTCGCCATTAAAAGTGGTTCAATGCCATCGAAAGCTATTTGATGACATCAAAGGCCTACTCGATGCCATCGGAAAAATCTAGAAAATTCATGATTTATCGTCGGAATGTTTTGGTGTTATGTTCGATGACATTGAAGGTTGTTCGATGCCATTAAAGTCCCATCAAACTATTGTGCAGGTTACGCAGAGGTGTGTATCTATGGGATTTGTTTCCTATTCCGATTGTGATTCTCATAGAGGCTATAAATATGGGTGTAATCGGGATTATGGGGTAATCTAAGATTTTTCTAGGTCATTCGTAGTATTTTTAAGGGCTTGTAAGGGGAGATTTGAGGCTTGTTCAAATGGAGTATTCTCTCTATCGCTTGTAATTTCTTCTTTCATAGTGATATTCGTCGCTTTGTGTCGTGGTTTTTTTCCGTAAGGGTTTTTCCACGTTAAATTTGGAGTCTTTGTGATTGAACTTGATTGTGCGATTGGAATACTTTGCTTGATTCGTCTCTGTGTGGTTCCGCAGTCCCCCATCACCAGATATTATGAAGATAAAGAACTAAGAACCAAAACACCTCACGAGCCATGGAAAAGGACACCTACTCTTGTTTTTACCTTCTAATCAAGGTTTTTTTTTTTTTTTCCAAGGATGTAATTAAGAGCTTGTTCCATATCACAATCTGGAATGCAAAAGCTCTTAGACATATTAGAAAGCCACTCGGCATGAATTTCTTTATATGAACAACATGCATGTATTTGTATGCTGGATTAAAAACCCATACAACCCAATTAGTTTTTATTATGTTCTTACTAAAGCTCTCCTTTGTTTCAACCTCAAACTCCCTAGTTATTACTACATCGCAACCTTGCCCTTGGGGTTGTCAACACCTAGGTTCAATCATGAACCACCAAAGGAAAACATTATAAATATACATTGCCAATGGACCAAATAAAATCATAAAATCAAACCATCCTCATCATCAACTAACTACATTCACTCATAATAAGCAATATAACACATACCTTGAAATGAGCCCCAGGTGTATGTTTGCAACACTCGAATCAAATAGCCCACATATTAAGAGATGTTTGGCCTCATTTTTCTTGGAAATTACCTCAGTTTCGATTCTACATGTGGCCCACATACTAGCCCATGATTTTGATCCCCTTAGGCCTTGAAATGGCTCCATATTTTGGGCTCAAGTGGGCTTCATCATAAGATCTACCATGCCGTCCTAAGGAAAATGCAATGTGGGCCTACAGTACATGTATCAAGGTGGGCCACATGGGCTACCAAAATTAACAGACGTGATTTACATACAACACATACATCCTGGAGAGCCTAAAGAAGGTTTCGACTATGTGTGTATGTACAACACATGCAACAAGGTGGGTTATTTGGGCTTCAAATCTGACGGGTAGTGTGTATAAAACACATACATCATAGTGGGTCCCACAACAAGTGGGCCCACATGCTACCACCAGTGGGAACAATGTGGATATATAATACAAACATCAAGGTAGAGTCCACCATACTAATGGACAACAGGGATATAAAATGCATACACCAAGGTGGGCCCCACCACATAGTCATAACAGCGTGACTCACCTGAGGTTTGAATCTGTTTCATTTTTTAGGTTCTCGTGGGCTCACACGCTAACCAAACAGCATGGCCAACCTATGTTTTGAATTAAGGTGATATTTGTGTTTTCCTTCTACCATGTTCATATGACCATATATCTAATTTTAATCTATTTTGGGGACTGCCACACCATCGCATGGGGCCCTTTTTTTGGCTGTGTGTTAGTATTTCCTAGTACTCCTATGTAAGGCCTACACATCCCATCCAATGGGGCCCATATACCACAATCACATGGCCCACCATCTTCCTCAAAAACAACTACTTAACAAATAAAATGCAGAAACAGTTCTAACAGATTTTTGCTCAGCCCATTTTGGATTTCGATTCTTGATCACATGGAGCCCACTTTGGGGAAGGGGGAATAAACCCCTGGTAGCCTCATGTGGGGGTTTCAAAATGCATGAGATGAGACTTGCTAAAGATACATCTAAATTTTGTGGTACATCACCCAAAATGGATTCTTGAAATTTTTGTGCTACATTTTCTACTTGGGAGTCGAAAGTGCAAAACGAGTGGGGCTCAATTTTTTTGAGGTAAATGATCATTCTTACTCTCCTATATGGGTACTACAAGTTTCAAGTGGTGGGATCCACTAAGTTATTTTTTTGAGGTAAATGATTATTCTTACTCTCCTATATGGGTAATACAAGTTTCAAGTGGTAGGATCCACTAAGTTTGCGCGTGGTACATGGCCAAAACGGGTCTAGAACTATTGTTAGCTCCATTTTGGGGTTTATTCGCAGATCGTTTGGGGCCATTTTGGCCAAGAAAAAGAGTTCTTCTCATAGCTCTATGTGGGGTATACAAGAACAAAGTGGTGGGACGTGCAACAAGCATGTGTGGGGCTCGCCATAGGTACCCAAAGTCGGCCAAAAATAATAAATAGTAATACAGAAATGCAGTTTTAGTGTTATCCCCATTTTTGGGTTGTTTGCTGACTGCGTCGGACCCCCTTTGGGTGATATAAATGATTGTTCCTACACTCTCTCATGTGGACTACAAATCCTAAGTGGAGACTTTTATAAAGAATATTCATGGGGCTCACCACAAAGGCCCAAAGTTTGGGGTTTGGCTTGAAAACAACACTTTCCTGCAACCACAACTAAGCCATTTTGGGCAGCCATCATGGGTCCATGTAAGCCCCATTTCTTGGTAGAAGTGGCCCCACCTTGGACCATATTCTAAGGTACATTTAACCCCAAGAATAGGGCAGCAAGGTGGCCCAAAAATATCTTAAAACAGAGTCTTAAATCTGTCCAAAGGATTGGACTGCAAAGAACCTTGTTGGAGACCAATGTAAGAAGAAGATTAAATGTCATGGTGGGCCTCCCTTTAATCAGAAAGGTGGGCCCCATTTATAAAAATTTGAGCTCCAAGGATGGGCTCCAGACTCAATAAAAAAAGAAAGAAAAAGAAAGGAAAAATAAAGATGGGAGAGTATAACTACCTCAAAATGCCAAGGACTCCTTACTCCATTTCTACTCTCCTCTTTAGCACTTGAAAAAAATCTGAAAAAGTTCTAAGCTCTTGCTCGGAGTTCTCCTTTTATAAGGAGTGTGGGTGGAAATTCTAGTCGTTACTTTGGTGGATTTTCATTGGATGGTGTTGGATGAGAGGATTAGCGACATGGCTAAGGGGCTAGCATCCATTATCCTATTGTGAGATGGCTTGGTATTAATTGGTTGTAAGAGAGATAGAGAGAGGAGTTATGAGTGGAATGTTTAGGTGACATTTTGGTGGATTTTGATTAGGGAATGGATATTGATGTAGCGAAATCCTACACATGCATTGGCTTAATTGGATGTGATATAAGAGAAGGAGGGTAGAAAATGATTTGTTTATAGGAGGAGTGGGATAAGTAATGATTAATTTGAGAGGGATTTTGTAGTAGAGAGAGAATGAATGGTATTTATAGAGAATGAGTGATGTGAAAAGTACATGGATGTGTAAAGGCACATGGTGATGTGCAAAGGTACATGTGACATGTAAAGGTGCAGGGTGACGTGGAAAAGTGAAGTCAAAGTCTCTCCACTAGTCTTTGGTCAACATTTGACAATGGTATAATATAATGTGGTGTATGGTGCTATGGTGCTCCTCCTTAGCTATCAGCACATATTCATTAGACGTGTGTGAAAGCTTTGTTGGGATGAACCCATTTATAAGATTGTATTTGAACGTGTGATGGTATGAACCCATTATAAGATTGCATTTGAACTTGTGATGGTAAGGCCTATTTGTTGGATCAAGATCAGTTAGTAACTCCAGAGGTTGTTAATGGGTTGTTTATGAATGGACTAATAAAGGTTAGCTTACTCATGCATCCATCGCACGCTAGTGTTATCGGGTGGCTAATCCAAATGTTGTGATACCACGTGCAATTAGGCATTTTTGTTGGCTCCTAAACCACTGTTTGAACAACCCATTTACTGTGAGATGGATCAACTGTTTGGAATAACCCTGTCTCTTTCATGGCAGGTTTTACCCCTTTGTCCAGCTAGATGTGCATCCCCAGTGTGATGAGTGTTGATGTGTTTTTCATACATTTATGTATTTAAATAAGATACATTTTCATACATTTATGTATTTAAATAAGATACATCATAAACTATGATTGTTTGTATGCTTTCCTTAAAACTATACTTAATTGATATGTCATGTGTGTAATCTTGAGGGAATTTCTGAGTAAGTTGGTCACTCATGCTTCAACTTTCCAACCGTGCAAGCAATATAGGAATAGATGGAGGAGGTATACCTTATGACAGTGACCTAGTAGTGGGCGGTGAACAGTTCGCCAAGGAGGAGTAGGCTTCTAGCATGGATGAGCTGTATCAACTAAACCAATAGGGCGCTAGCTATTATTTTTGGACAGTTTATAATCCTATACATTTGGTTCATTTTGTATTGTACAACCCTTGTTGAAGGTGTTCTTTTGGATTGTATATATTTTGGATGTTAGCTCTTATTTTTTGGCATGGTTAATTAACTCATCTTTGATACTCGCCCTTTGATTGATCGCTACTCTAATTCATGCGATGCTAATCTGACTGTGTGAACTCGTGGGAAGCCTACCCACGTGCGATATTTCATAGTGTGACACTTGGGTCTCCATGGCGAGAGCGACGGAATCCAAGGCATTACAGGTTTGAACTAAAGTGAATGGCAAAAAATAATGGTTTACTTGAGCGACGGAATCCAGGGCATTATAGGTTTGGGCTGAAGCGGATGGCCGAAAATAATGGTTGTAACAATAGTGACAATGGTGGTAGGAAGGGGATGAGGCATCAGATCAAGTGTGGATGGGGATGTAAATGCTGGTTTAGATAACTGAATTTCAGTAATTAGGGAACATGTGATGTAAATACCGGTTTTGGGATGGGGGAATGGCGATAATGATAATGAATGATTCAGATGCTCCGGATCGACTGCTCTAATACCATAAATAAAACTTATATTGAATTTAAAATAAAAAAAATTGTATGAGTAGGGCATATATACATCAATGGTACATTGTATGTAGATAACTCAAGATAAAATCTTTTGATTTAAAAAATTAATTAATTAGATAATTAGCCTGCTGAAATGGATTTCTGAGTTGTATAAGATATTGAATCTAGTATGAAAGATTGTCTATGTATATAATTTTCTTTATGAATATTGTATATATACATCAATGACACATTATATGTAAACAGATAAAGATAAAATCTTTTGATTTTAGGAATCAATTAACTAGATAATTAGTTAGCTGGAATGGATTTGTGAGTTGTATAAGATCTTGAATTTAGAGTGAAATATTGTCAAATAAAGGAAAAAGTTTTTTGGTAATCTATTAAAAATAAACATACCAGTATGTGAGTATTAAGTGTCCAAAAAGCAACATGAAATCCATTCTCCAAGGCAATTAGGTCAAATGGATTGCTTAATCTAATCCACTTGAATATATATGACCCGATGAATCACGCTACCTATTAAGAGATCACCTACTTCATGACATTAATCGAAGATAGTACTATATTTTAGTATGGTATAGTTATTCTCACATAAATATGAGGCTCTTGAACGTTTTAAGAAATATGTAATATTAGTTGAGAATCAACTTGATTGAAAGATCAAAATTCTTAAAACTGTCAGAGGGAAGAGTATACATCTATTCTCCTACTCTCTTCAGGAGCTTCTATGAGGATCATAGAATAGAGAAAATTGTCATGCCTTATTCTCCTCAACAAAATAGAGTTCTTAAAATAGAAACATGACCACAGTAGATATGGGGAGATCATACGAACTTGTCGAAGTCATTATGTGGAGATGCACTTCTCACTACCTTTATATCTTAAATAGGGTTCCCACCAAGTTAGTCTACATAACTACCAATGAATTATGGAAAGACAGTAAACATGACTTATCTCATGTGAGACCATGGGGATTCATGGGACATGCATTAATCCCTTTACGTTGTAGAGATAAATTAGAATTAATGACTATTCAATGTATTTTTATTCACTACCATGAACACTCAACTAAATAATATATTATGATAAAATGTTGTAATTTTTGAGATTGAATCTTTAAATGTTGACTTCTTTGAATATCAATATTCTAGAAAAAAAAAAAAAAAGGCAGAGGATGTCAATCGAGCTAGAAAAGCTTTCTGGAGATCCTATAGTAAGTGGGATAACTCCACCCATCTTTAACGATAGAGAAAATAATCATGCGATTGTTTAATGATAGTGGGAGCTCATTGTCTGATGATTATCTACTTAGAACTGTACAAGGTAGAATCCCTTAGAGATATTTCAAAATTAACAGAGAATGCTATACTTGTACATGATGGGGTTTTTTCCCCGTCTTCGACCGGTCCTGAGCCCCGCTCGACCGGTCGTGGGAGGCGCTCGACCGGTCGTAGGTTCGAGCCCTGGCACGACTCAAAGTCCAGCGAGTAATTTTGCTGTTTTTTACTGTAGCTAGGACTGGTCGAGGGTGAGTTAGGACTGGTCGAGGGTGGCTACGACCGGTCGTAGGAAATCCAGGAAGGTCGTAGGTTACGCAGTTTGTTCCGCGATTTTGCGCGAAACTGCGGATTTGAGTCCTTTCGCAACTGGGATGCGGAAAGGAGTTTCCCAAAACTATAAAAGGGGTTGCCTAGGGTTTTTCTAGGCATCACAAAATAGCAAGAGGGTTTCCTAAAGCTTTACAAGGTATTTGCTAAGGGTTTAGGGCTATCAAAGGTGAGAGAGAGGGAGAAAGAGAGAGAGGAAGCTTATAGAAGGGAGGTTCTGCTCGTGGAGGTTCTCTACTTTGCAATCTACATCTCAGCGCTTCTATGTCCTCGTAATCGGTTAGATCTCTCCGTTTTCTCTATTTCTCTTATTGTTTATCCACTCCTGCGTGAGTGAAGAAGGTTGTAAACGTTCTACTTCATAGTGGATTGTTGATCTGGACGAGGTCCCGTGGTTTTTACCTCTTTGAGGGTTTTCCACGTAAAAATCTCTTGTGTGGTGTGTGATTGATGCTTTGATTTATTTCATTGCTTTTATTATCCATAATTCTGGTTTGTTTCGGGAGGCTAGATCCTAAGGTTTGTGCAAGGCATCCCAACAAAGTGGTATCAGAGCTAAGTTCATTGAACAGGTAGGATCGGTTTTGAATTATGGAAGGTGGCTCAAGGATGATCAGCCTCAATGGTTCTAACTGGACCATATGGAAGGCTAAGATGGAGGACTTGCTTTATTGCAAGGACCTATATTCTCCAATCTCAGGCATATCAGCAAAATCCAAGGATATGACTGATGATGATTGGAAGAAGACGGACCGAAAGGCGGTGGGGTTTATTAGACAATGGTTGGATGATTCTGTGTTCCACCATGTGTCTACGGAAACCTCAGCCGAAAGCCTATGGCTAAAATTACAAGGGTTGTATGAGAGGAAGACAGCCGGTAATAAGATATTTCTGATAAGGCGACTTGTGAATCTCAAGTTCAAGGATGGTGGTTCTGTGGCCGAGCACATGAATGAGGTCAGCAATATAGTGAACCAACTCACCTCTATGAAGATGGTCCTGGATGATGAATTGCAGGCTTTACTATTGCTTAGTTCATTGCCTGACAGTTGGGAGACATTGGTGGTGTCTCTAAGTAACTCCGCGCCAGACGGAAAGATATCCATGGAACAGGTAACTAGCTGTCTCTTTAATGAAGAGACAAGGAGGAAGTCTCAGGGGTCTACTCAGCAAGAGGCTCTTGTGACGCAGGAACGGGGGAGAGGAAAGAACAGGAAGGGCGGGAAGGCCCGAGATAAATCAAGAGGCAAGTCGAGCAACAGAAAAGATGTTGAATGCTGGAATTGTGGCAAGAAGGGCCACTATAAGCATGAATGTCGTAAGAACGACAAGAAAGGAAAAGGGAAGGAAGATGAATCAGATTCCACTGCGGTCGCTTCAGATGGCGACATGGTAGTTATTCTTTCTACAAGTCACGATGTATGTCTCACGGCTACGAGTCAGGGCACCGACTGGGTGATAGACTCGGGAGCTTCTTTTCATGCGACTCCACACAGGGACTCCTTCACAAGCTACAAGTCAGGTGACTATGGAACTGTGAAGATGGGAAATTCTGGCGTATCAAAGATCGTGGGAGTTGGTGATATTTGTGTGAAAACTGATGTGGGCTGCACATTGGTTCTCAAGGATGTGAGGCATATCCCAGACCTTCACCTCAACTTGATGTCGACGGGAAGGTTGGATGATGATGGCTATGAAAGCCGGTTTGCTGGTGGGCGATGGAAGCTCATCAAGGGTTCATTGATCGTGGCTAGAGGAAAGAAGTGTTGCACCCTGTACAAGGCAAGTGTCAGTATGTGCAAGGGTGGATTGAACGCAGCGGAAGATTCGGCTATTGACATGTGGCACAGGCGTCTAGGCCACATGAGTGAAAAAGGGCTTCAGCTACTAGCGAGGAAGCAGCTCCTTCCAGACGTGACAGGTATGCCTCTTAAAACCTGTCTTGATTGTTTATCAGGGAAACAGCATAGAGTTTCATTTGTTAAAACTGCTTCTCATGTTATAAAGTGCATGCATTAGATTTGGTTTATTCTGATGTTTGTGGTCCTATGAGGACAAAAACCTTGGGTGGGGCATTGTATTTTGTTACTTTTATAGATGATGCATCTAGGAGGGTTTGGGTTTATGCTTTGAAATCCAAGGACGAGGTCTTTGGTGTGTTTAAATTATTTCATGCTATGGTCGAGAGAGAGACAGGTAGACCATTGAAGTGCATCCGCACTGACAATGGTGGTGAATACATTGGCGACTTTCATGAGTACTGCAAGTCCCAGGGTATACGGCATGAACAGACGGTTCCCAAGACCCCCCAGCATAATGGTGTAGCTGAGCGAATGAATCGCACCATTGTTGAGAGAATCAGATGCATGTTATCCCATGCGAAGTTGCCCAAGACGTTCTGGGGAGAAGCAATGCGCACGGCGGTGTATTTGATAAACAGGTCTCCATCAGCCCCGTTGAATGGAGAAGTGCCTGAGAAGGTGTGGACTGGACAGGATCCATCGTACAGTCATCTCAGGGTGTTTGGATGCAGGGCATCCGTTCACGTACCAAAGGACGAGAGGTCCAAGCTCGATATGAAGATCAGGCAGTGTGTGTTCTTGGGGTACGGTGATGAAAAATTCGGTTACAAGTTATGGGATCCGACCGAGAAGAAGCTCGTCAGGAGCAGAGATGTGGTTTTCTTTGAAGATCAGTGTATCGAAGACATTGGTAAGCCAGAGAAGAACCAGCCTAGTTCAGGTGAGCTAGAGGACATGGATCCGATTACTCCTCCCGTGGTGCCTGATGACGGGGGAGTACAGCAAGGTGCAGAGGACGAGGGAGTTCCTTCAGAAGATGGACCAGGGGAGCAGCCCCCACTTGATCCACCTGTTGAGCCACAGGTGAGGAGGTCATCTAGGGACAGACAGCCGTCCAAGAGGTACTCGCCGCATGAGTACATTATGCTAACCGATGGGGGAGAGCCAGAAGATTATTCTGAGGCCCTAGCCGACGAGCATAAGGAGGAGTGGTTGAAAGCTATGCAAGAGGAGATGGA
This sequence comes from Magnolia officinalis, assembly GCA_021015155.1. Taxonomy (NCBI): domain Eukaryota; kingdom Viridiplantae; phylum Streptophyta; class Magnoliopsida; order Magnoliales; family Magnoliaceae; genus Magnolia; species Magnolia officinalis. Next base: position 72,959,441 of record JAJHSJ010000007.1, read on the forward strand.
ATCCTTGCATAAGAACCACACCTATGACATGGTGAAATTGCCTAAGGGCAAGAAAGCTTTGAGCAACAAGTGGGTGTTCAGAAAGAAAGTTGAGCAGAAGAATTCACAGACGAGGTTTAAGGCCAGACTTGTGGTGAAAGGGTTTGGTCAGAGGAAGTGCATAGACTTCGAGGAGATATTCTCACCAGTGGTGAAGATGACATCCATACGGGTGTTGCTTGGGTTGGCGGCTAGCATGGATCTGGAGATAGAGCAGTTAGATGTTAAAACTGCCTTTCTCCATGGTGACCTGGAAGAAGAGATCTACATGCACCAACCAGAGGGGTTCGAAGTCAAGGGCAAGGAGCATATGGTGTGTAGGCTGAGGAAGAGCTTGTATGGGCTGAAACAAGCTCCACGGCAATGGTACAAGAAGTTCGATTCGTTCATGTTACAGCATGGGTATGACAGAACGGAGTCGGACCACTGTGTGTTCACGCGTAAGTTCTCAGACGGTGATTTCTTAGTTCTGCTGTTATATGTTGATGACATGCTCATCATGGGAAAAGACATCAAAAAGATTGACAGGCTGAAACAGGAGTTGGGCAAGTCTTTTGCGATGAAAGACTTGGGCCCGGCTAGACAGATCCTAGGAATGGAGATAACCCGTGACAGAGGCAGCAGGAAGCTTTGGCTGTCACAAGAGCGGTATATTGAGAAAGTCCTAGAGCGGTTCAATATGAATGCAGCGAAGCCGGTTAGTACTCCACTGGATGGTCACTTCAGATTGAGCGACATGCAGTGTCCCAAGACGAAGGAAGAGGTGGAAGAGATGCAGAAAATACCCTACGCGTCAGCAGTAGGAAGTTTGATGTATGCTATGGTGTGTACACGCCCAGACATAGCATATGCGGTTGGTGTTGTCAGCCGGTATCTTGCCAATCCTGGCAAAGAGCATTGGGCAGCAGTAAAGTGGATACTGAGGTATCTAAGAGGCTCATCCAGGTTGAGCCTATGCTATGGTGACGGTAAACCTGTGTTAGAGGCTACACAGATGCAGATATGGCAGGTGACATAAATTCCAGGAAGTCTACATCGGGGTTCATGTTCACGTTTGCAGGGGGAGCGGTTTCTTGGCAGAGCAAGCTACAGAAGGTCGTAGCATTGTCGACGACAGAGGCCGAATACATCGCAGTCACAGAAGCATGTAAAGAGATGCTTTGGATGAAAAGGTTCCTACAGGAACTTAGCCTAAAGCAGGAGGAGCACGTGGTCTATTGCGATAGTCAAAGTGCTATACACTTGAGCAAGAATCCAAGTCAGCATTCCAAGTCGAAGCACATAGAGATTCGGTATCACTGGATCAGGGATACTTTTGAATAGAAGGTGTTACAGCTTGAGAAAGTCCACACGGACGATAATGGGTCAGACATGATGACCAAGGCTTTGCTCAAGGGCAAGTTTGAGGTTTGTAGAAACCTGGCTGGCTTGAAGAAGGTGGATCCCTCCTGGGTCAAAAAGGGGGAGATTTGATGGGGTTTTTTCCCCGTCTTCGACCGGTCCTGAGCCCCGCTCGACCGGTCGTGGGAGGCGCTCGACCGGTCGTAGGTTCGAGCCCTGGCACGACTCAAAGTCCAGCGAGTAATTTTGCTGTTTTTTACTGTAGCTAGGACTGGTCGAGGGTGAGTTAGGACTGGTCGAGGGTGGCTACGACCGGTCGTAGGAAATCCAGGAAGGTCGTAGGTTACGCATTTGTTCCGCGATTTTGCGCGAAACTGCGGATTTGAGTCCTTTCGCAACTGGGATGCGGAAAGGAGTTTCCCAAAACTATAAAAGGGGTTGCCTAGGGTTTTTCTAGGCATCACAAAATAGCAAGAGGGTTTCCTAAAGCTTTACAAGGTATTTGCTAAGGGTTTAGGGCTATCAAAGGTGAGAGAGAGGGAGAAAGAGAGAGATGAAGCTTATAGAAGGGAGGTTCTGCTCGTGGAGGTTCTCTACTTTGCAATCTACATCTCAGCGCTTCTATATCCTCGTAATCGGTTAGATCTCTCCGTTTTCTCTATTTCTCTTATTGTTTATCCACTCCTGCGTGAGTGAAGAAGGTTGTAAACGTTCTACTTCATAGTGGATTGTTGATCTGGACGAGGTCCCGTGGTTTTTACCTCTTTGAGGGTTTTCCACGTAAAAATCTCTTGTGTGGTGTGTGATTGATGCTTTGATTTATTTCATTGCTTTTATTATCCATAATTCTGGTTTGTTTCGGGAGGCTAGATCCTAAGGTTTGTGCAAGGCATCCCAACAGTACACTCTTTCTAAGGAGCAATGGGTGAAGAAATTTTGTATAAATGAAATAGTGATTAGTCACAAGATATTCAAATGCAGACTGAGTAGGTTTCTTAATAGATAGACAATCTACTAATAAATATTGTACATTTGTGGGAGGAATTTTAATCACATGGAAAAGTAAAAAGCAAAGTATAGTAGGTTGATCAAGTGTCAAAGGAGAGTAAGAGCAATTGCTTATACCTCCTGTAAGTTGATATTGATCAAGAAATTATTACAAGAAATGAGATTTATAGTGTACTACCTACACAGTTATTTTTTGAAAATCAAGCTACTTCACACATAGCAAAAAATCTGGTCTATCATAAATAAATAAACTAAATACATCTTTTCCATTACAATAGTAGGGAAACATGGGGTTGGCTTCCAAGGGCACAAAAGCTCATAGTGGTGTCCATTTTTTCTATTGTCCATTCATCTTAAAAGACACTCTAATGATCCAAAATGTCCAAACAATGGCTAAAGGATTGGATGGTCCATATTAATTATAATAAATACTATCCAATTAGTGACGTAGATGGTCCATCATTAGAGGCCCACAATTGATCTTGCATTGCTTTTGAAGACACTTTAATCTAATGATCTAATCATCCAATTGATGGCTGAATAATTGGACAATCCATATTTATTATAAAAGAGGTCTATTCGCTGATATGGACCGCCGGTCATGCGAGACTCACCTTTAATTGTCAATTCCTCTAAAAAAAATCACACTAATTGGATGATTTTAACAATCTAATCATCGACTAAGAAAGTAGATGGTCCATATTAATTATAAGAGAATAGCTCCAACCATTGACGTGGATCTTCCATCTTTTATTTCCCCTCCCTCTAAAAATCTCTTTAAAAATCTCTTTAATATTAAAATCACAGCCATCCAACCAATTGTTAAGATAATGGACTGTCCATGTTAATTTATAATAGAGAGTTTTCAATCATTTATTTTCAGCCTCCCCTCTTTGAGGATATCTTCCAATGCTGTCAAATGATCCTAACCATCTGATCAGTTGAAAACAAAAGATCTATCTTAATTATTTTTAAGAATTTCTTTTAGAAGATAAAGAAACTTTGAACGGTCCATATTGACCTCGGTACGGTCATCCACAAGATGAGCTAGCTAGAGACAGATGGTCCTGTGAGGGCGGGCCCACCATGATGTATATATTTTATCCACACGGTCCACCATTTTGACATATCATTTTAGGAAATGAGTCCAAAAATAATGCAGATTGAAGGCTGAAGTGCACCACACCATAAGAAGCATTGGAGATTAAATTCCTACTGTTGAAAACTCATAGAGAGGCACAAAAGCTCTGGATCAAGCTGATATTTATGTTTTCCCTTCATACAAGTATATAATGATCTTAACAATGTGAAAAATAACATCATCATGGTGGGCCTTAATAGGTTTTCAACGGTAGGAATTCAATCCCCATAGCTTCCTGTGGTGTGGTCCACTTAAGCCTTCAATCTGCCTCCTTTTTTGTAACGACCTGAAAATTTCCGTACATCGGGCCGAGTACCACCTCGACCAGAAATCACATAGGATTAAATCCTTTAGAAATTTAACAAAGTTAACTAAGTACTAAACTCGGTTAGTCATGAAATCCGTTGGGATCGCTTTAAATACGATCTGCAAGACCCAAAACTTGCAGAATTAGTGACTCTAGGTTACCCTAAAGTCTAGAGCCAAACTCATTACCCGTCTGCTCTCGGGACTGAAACGAAACTTCGTATGAGGTCTAGATCGCACATCGGGAGTCCGATTAACACAAAGCTAAGGAACCAGGACCGCCCCACTGGGCTTGACAATCATCTCAAAAATCAGGCGATTCCGATGTCCCACGGCCATTTATTTCGATCCGGAGCGAGAGAGTGTGAAAAACACTATTCCCACCCAAATAAAAATATCTGGAATAATGATCTAGCATCTTTCGGTTGCGCGTCAGTATTAAGCAACCTGACCGTCAGAATCAGACCAAATTACACCCTCGGATTAAGAAAATTTTCAGGAACATTTACATGTACTCAGAATTTCTGATCGTGGCCCACTGACCGTTGAACTGAAAGTGGTCCGCCACGTGCGATCTGGGAATCCGATCGAGTCGAAAACGTAATCCCACGTAGATCCGTAGATGATGAGCTTAAGTCTGACGTTTGGCTCAAAGAGGGCCACCAGAACACCCCTTTTGAGCTTGGAAAGTGGCGAACTGCCTATATATGCAGCCACCCTTGAACCTGAGTCTATTTTGGACATGTTCTTGACTATAAAAGGGGCTTAGAACAGCCCCTCTCACAGCCATACGAATTTGGGTGCAAACCCTTAGAGAGAAAGAGAGAAAAGAGAGAGAAAGTCTTGGAGATCGAAGCCGATCTTCCTCCTGCTGCTTCCACTCCTCCCACGGCCTACACCGCCCTATTCCAGGGGTTTTCCCGGCGGTGTCCATCCCATTTGAAGGTAAGAAACCCTAACCCTAGGTCTGATTTGAGCTTGATTAGTGGTAGGTTATGAAAAGGCTAATCGGATACGCTCTTTAGGCTAGGAAACTCCCGTATACGGAAGCTCCAACACCCTTGCTGATTCGTTGGAATTCCAAGGGCTGAGGTGAGGACTTTAAGTGTATAAGTTACGGTTTTCAACGCTTTCAATGTCAGATAATGATAGATTCATGATCTGCATGCAAATGCACATGTACAAAGTGCTTTCCGTTTCCTATTTCGATTAGCGATAAAGAATATGGAATTTTACATACTCTTGATATACGTAGAAATACCGTATACGTATTTTTGTTGGAAAAATGTTTGACATGTTTATTTAATGTTTGATTATATCATGTGTGGATAAAATGCTAGTTTGGCGAAAGGGATCGCAAAAATACATGTTCATGTGTAAATGTCATGTATGTTGAAATTGCGTATTCTAGAAATTCCGCATACGTGCGGATTTTGGAAATGTAATTGTAATGATTATTTGCTATATGATTACGATATACACGGAAAAAATACTCTCGGGGCGAAGGGACAGCCCTAACACGAACTTGGCTAACATACGTCATGTATGTTGGAATAGTGTATTCTAAGTGTTTGTGTAAGTGCTTGTATGTGTACATGTGTATGTACTAGTGCCTTAGATAGGCGCTGATATGGGATTTCTGACTCCCTTAGAGACATGTAGGATCCCCTCCATGCGGTGGTTCACCGCAACCACTCAATTGTAATGCGCACACAATTGTATCCCTATGGGGATAGTGCTTTATCACATGCCTTACAACATGCTTTGCAACATGTTTGATTTCATGTTTTACTTCATGCTTTATAACATGCCTACTAACATGCTTGTATTGCTTGTTTATCATGCTTTACTTCACATGCTAACGATGAAAATTGTTTGGGTTTGGGACTATGTATATAGTCCAAACATTCGGTACCAGACTTGTGATTGTGGCTGAGATTCATGTCGCCACAAAGGACGTGTCCGGCGAACCCGAGTCGTACTTCGGTTGGCGATAGTGGTTGGCCACGCGGAGTGCTTTTGCGCTCCATATCGCTCAACTTGTGGTGCGCTCGAGCTAGTCAGGCTCGCCAACTAAACCGAAGTGTAATTGTGTGTTCACCCTGTTGGTCGCTACTGCTTGAACCTAGGGTACCAAACTTACCAGTGGCGATTCCCGTTTAACCATGGTACCTAGATCCGCTAAGTCGCATGAGCCGGGCATGGTGGTATGGGACACCGTGGTCGAGCTGTCGGCCTACGCTGGGGCCATGTGCCTCCCCGTAGTGACCATTGCGCAACTAACTCGTGAGCCGAATACGGTGGTATGGGACACTGTATTCGAGCTGTCGATACTTCGGCGAGAGCTGAGTACGGTGAGATCTGTGCTCGTGCTGACGGGCAACGAGTCCTCCGTGGTATCATCTAGTACACTCCAAGGGTCTGTGATTGGCCACGAGTCTTTCACAGCAACTATAGTGTGAGTTGAGCCGAGTACGGTGAGATCTGTACTTGAGCTGACAGCTAGTGATTGAGCCGAGTACGGTGAGACCTGTACTCGAGCTGACGGCCAGCAATTGAGCCGCATACGGTGAGATCTGTATCCGCGCTGACGGGTGACGAGCCCTTTGCGATGCCTTCACTAAGTTTCTCAAGCTATAATATCGTATGAGAATAACTAGGATCGACGACCCTAGAATGTATCATGTTGGGAATGATACAAGGGAGGTACCTTAGTTTCCCAATACTGTTGATTGAAATGGATTAATAAAAACTTGGTAATCATGAGCATCATCGAACCGCATGTGCTTTGTAGATGTGGCGCACTGAGGGAGTAAGCATTCGCGAACGTAAGATGATGTCGCTTGAGGGTGGTTTGGCAAGGGCATACAGCATCATGTCATATCATTTTGCATTTAACAAGAGTAGTTAGAAATGCTTGATTTGTACTGCTTTATCATTACTGCTTGATTAATTTGATAACATGTTAACTTATGCTTTATTGTTCCACTGAGTTAGCTACTCACTCCCACGTTACGGGACGGTGTTGTACACACCAACCAGACTCTGTCGTAGGTATAGAGGGCGCCTTGGTTCAGGAGCCAGAGCCCGACTTTGATGAGGACCAGGAGGAGTTTCCCCTACATGCAGTACTCTGACGGCTACGCTTAGGCCGGCTGCCATCGCGGGATTCTCAGGGCCTCTTTTGAGGATTGTATTTTGGGTTTTGACTTTAAAACAATACATGTATATTGGTGCTCAGCTATACTCATACTCCGGAGTTCAGAAAATTTTGTTACTTTACATACTTGAATATAAAATTTCAGTCTTCCGCTTGCTTTTATATACAGTTGAACTGGAGTATGAACTACTGTTTTGGTTTAGTCTCATTCATGTTATTGCGCTAACTCAGACAACATTTAACCGGTATTGGGTATGTTGCATAAATGATGCGTTGGAACTCGGGAGTTGAGTTCATACTCGACCCCCGAATTTCAGGGCGTTACAAGTTGGTATCAGAGCATGATTTTGATTAAAACCGGACCTGAGTTATGTCCCCACTACGTAAGCTGACGCACTATACTTAGGAGGTGCGCAAAATTTTAGAAACAGTCCTAGGGTCCCCGATTTCACCGTTCGGTGAAATTCGTTAGAAACGTACGCGTTGATCGAGTCTGTACTCGATCCTGACCGCACACGTGGACTCCAAATCACACCTTGACTGTCTATTGACGTGTCAGGGTCACACTCCACCAAAAATAATTCTTTAAAAATTAAAAAAAAAATCAGATTGGTTCAAAATTCTTCGGAACTACCCGTTCGGGAGCCAAACTGAGGTCGTGGGGCCCCCCACGTTAATAAACTAAGACCACTGATCGAACCAGGGTGCATTTGGCACCCTGGGAATGTGGCAAAGTAGTCCCCACAGAGGTGGCGCGGCTCCGGCAAGTCCGGCCGCGGCGGCGCCGCGGCTCGGGCTGCGGGCCGCGGTCCGGTCAACTTTCCGGCCTGGTTCCGAGCGTGGGGTGGGTCGGTTTGACCCCCTCTACCTCATGGCACGTGCCATTTTTGCATATGTTGGGTTTTAAGGGGCTGGAGCCCCCTCTTTCCATTTCACCCCTCTTTTCAAACACCTCCACCCCCAAATCCGATTTTCTCTCAAAAACCCATCCCTCCAACCTCCAAATCTTCCATTTTTTTCCACAACTCACACACCCAACCTTCCACAACAGCCCTAGCTTCTCCCTTTCCCCATTTTCTCAAGTTGGAGCTCTCATACCCCTCCTTGGAGCTCAAAATCGGGTAAGCTACTAACCCATTCCACTTCCTTCTGTTTCTCTTCATTTCCTACCTCTTAGGCTCCTTCCACACCCATTGGGTTGTTATTTGTGGTGGAGCAAAGAGATCAGCCCCTTAAAACCCATTTTGGCAAATTTTCATGGCCCTCCTTGGTGTGGTGGCCACCATTTTCTCTCTTTCCTCCATCCTATCTTTCATGGGAAAGAGGAAAACCGCGGCCGATGATGCCGGCCCAAGTAGGCCAGCCCGTTCCCGAAGAAAATCCGATGTTGGGGGGCACAAGCACCGTGCGGGAGTTTAGGTCAAAGCGGGGGGACCTGGATCCTGACCATCCCGTCAGAAATGCTTACCCGATAGGCATGGAATATGGGCGCTTCGCGGGCCGCAAAGTTGTGTTTGAAGCTCATGTGGATGAAAGGATGTTCGGGCTACACCCACTGATGGACCGCCTGGTGGACATCGATTGGAATTCTATGTTTGATGGCGAGTCGCCTGCATGTGAGAACACGGTTCGCGCCTTCTATGCTCACATCGTGGACGCATCTGTTGAGCCTCTTCAGTTTGTTGTTTCTGTGAGGGGCATTAGACGCACGATTACAGTGGATGAAGTGGCTCGGATCACAAAGCTGCCGTGTAGTCAAGTACACCCCAGTGATAGCTTCTCCAGAAGTGCGCAGGAAAGGGATCGTCGCACGCGATATCTCTGTGGTCGCCGGGTTACTTGGAGGAGAGGAAACTGCATTGCGGTGACAAAAATGGCCGAGGACTTCCGTTTACTCCATCACATTTTCACCTACAATGTGTACCCACGGTTGGGTAACCGCACGGAATGTACTCGGTTGATGGTAGACTTCTTGTACAAGATGGGACATGGGGACGACATATGCCTGCCCACGTTCATCCTATCTCAGATAGTGCATGTTGTTCGTTCTACCAGGAACGATCTTTCGCTCCCATTTGGCTGTCTGATCTGCAGGATGGCTCATGATGTAGGCTACAGATTGAATATGGAGGATCTTGCACCTGTCCGAATCATAAGTGAAGCGACACTCAGGAATATGAAGATCGGCCCTCAACAGCAGCAAGCCCGACTCGACGAATCTGGAGATGAGTCGGATAGTGCCGGCGAGGAAGTGATGAGGAGGGCGGTGATGATCAATACAGGAAGAAGAACCTGAGGCTCAGGACACCGAGGAGAGTTCACCCCCTATGGCTCAGGAGCATGGTATAGATCGGGATGCTTTTGATGCGCGATTTGCCCGTCTTGAGGAAGGGCAAGCCGCCCTGCAGCAAGCGATTGGTCAAGTTCGAGCCAAGCTTGAAGAGACTGAAGCCTATATGAAGAGAAGTTTCAAGAAGATGTCCCGTACGTTGAAGGCCATCCTGTGCTGTGCGCAAGATAAGAATGCTCCTCCTCCACCGCCTACTTCGGATGCTTAGTCATCCACGTGTTGCGTGTTGTTGTTTGTGTTGGTTACCGCGTTCGACGGTTTATGTTTTCATGTTGTTGATGTAGTAGGTTGTAGCATGTTTTGGGTATTTCCATGTAGTGAATGTATTGGCTATTATGTGGCTTTTTGTCGTGATTCATGTAACTCTGTAGTCCATGTATTATGACAATTTTGGGTAAATGAAAAGCATGTAGCCTCTTTGTATTAATGATGTGTGGAATGCTTAAGTGCTTTATGATGTGTATTGTGTTATATCTCACAAATGATCTACCCTATGTTGTATAGGGCATGCCGCGACAGTATACGCGGAGCACGGCACATCTTCGTTTGACCGGCTCTATGGACCAGACTCCTTCTGGTAGTGGCGGTCCTACGGACCGTGGATTGGGACCTGATCAGCCTTCTGCTGGTCCTAGTGGTGGACAACCACCTTACACGCCCCCGGTCCGAGAGCAGTATCGGCCGTCATCTGCTACACAGCATGATTCCCAGGCTGCTCCACCGCCTGATAGATTGTGAGCAGCTGATGATGATGATGCATCAGCAGCAGATGCCAGAGCAGCAGCAGCAGCAGACACAGCAGCAGAGCAGCAGCAGATACAGCAGCAGAAGCATCAGGATCTGATGGCCACTATTGCTGAGGCCTTGTCCCACGGTGGTGGTGCGACTCCACCTACTACGTCTGCGCACCCTGAGGAGGATTCTGAGCCTCCTGCTCGATTTGAGGATGCGCCTCTGCCTACACCCGTTGCACCTCCTACTGGAGATGTCGGTACGCGAGGTCTACTCGAGCGATTTCAGCGCTTGAGGCCTCCTTCATTTGCGGGTTCTCACAGACCCGAGGAGGCGGAGTTCTGGCTGGACCGCATCTCCAAGATGCTACGGATGTTACATTGCTCCGAGGCAGAGCAGGTTGAGTTGGCTACCTTTATGTTTGAGAGGGAGGCCAGCTTGTGGTGGGACAGTGTGCTGCGCACGGTCGCAGTGGACTTCGTGTGGACCTGGGAGGCTTTCGAGTCTCGGTTCCACGAGAAGTATTACCCGCAGACATATCGACATGAGCGGGAGGACGAGTTTCTGCGCCTCAGGCAGGGAGGCATGTCGGTGACGGAGTATGAGCACCGATTTACTGAGTTGGGCCGCTTTGTCCCGACCATCCTCGTCAATGAGCAGATGAGGATGCGACGATTTACTGGGGGTTTGCGACCTGACATACGGTCGAAGCTATGCTGCCACACCATTCCTACTTATGCGGCGTTGGTCCACATGTCTATGACGGTCGAGCAGGATGTGGACCGTTTGGCCCGATCACGCGGTACTATGGTTGCGAGACCGCGACAGGATACACAGAGCAGGCCTATTTTAGGCAAGAGGCCTCGGGCCGATTCTCCCCCCAGGGCCGTAGCGCTAGTGGTTCCCATGAGACGCCCGTTGGTGACCTGCACGTTTTGCAGGAAACCAGGACACCCTGCCGAGAGCTGCTTCTCGCACATGAGGGCTAGCGGATTTACGCCACCGCAGAGATTGGGTCGCCCTTATCCCCAGGCCATTTCAGCTCCGCCGCTACAGACCGCTCCTGCACATCCTTCATTCCGACCTCCTGTGCCGTTTTTCAGGCCGCCACAGCGACCCCTGGCTCCTCAGTCGAACCACCAGTAATAGGCTCGTGTACATACCCTTGTTGCTGAGGCACCAGAGACGTCGATATCGGCACCGACGGCTTTCGAGGGTACGGCTCATATCCATGGTACTCCCGTTTCTTTACTGGTGGACACTGGGTCCACTATCTCTATCATTTCTTGTGGGGCGGTGAAACGCCTATCTTTGCATACTGTTCCCACTAAGGGAACGAGACTCACTACGGCTACTGGGACCTTCTCGGATGTCACACGTTTATGCGAGGGTTGCGCGATAGTTTTGGGTAGCAGCACAGAGCTCGTCGACCTCATTGTTGCTCCACTATGGCACTACGACGTTATACTTGGCATGGATTGGCTCGCCAAGATGAGGGCGGAGATAGATTGCGATGCTCGGATCGTGACCGCCTATGGACCTGACGGCACAGCTTTCACGTTCTCAGTGCAGGTCAGTTAGCCCTGTCGAGTTGATTGTTATGCTGCATTACTTGTGCCGATTGATGTTCCGACACTGGAGGGTACGCCAGTGGTTAGGGAGTTTGTTGGAGTCTTTAAGACTATCCCTGGTTTACCTCCTCGGCGCGAGATTGATTTTACGATTGACCTTACGCCTGGTGCGATGCCCATCTCGTTGCCGCGATATCGTATGCCTCCATGCGAGATGGAGGAGCTGCGGAAACAGATTGACGAACTTGTAGAGAAAGGCTTTATTCGACCTAGTGTGTCTCCTTGGGGAGCACCTGTGTTGTTCGTGAAGAAGAAGGACGGGTCGCTACGGTTGTGTATTGATTACCGTAGGCTGAACCAGGTCACAGTGAAGAACAAGTATCCTCTGCCCAGGATAGATGATCTGTTTGATCAGTTGAGGGGGGCGAAGTATTTCTCGAAGATTGACCTTCAGTCAGGATACCACCAGTTGCGCGTGAGAGAGGAGGACGTGCAGAGAAGACAGCCTTCAGGACGTGCTTCGGGCACTATGAGTTCTTGGTGATGTCGTTCGGTCTGACGAACGCACCAGCCGTGTTCATGGATCTGATGAACCGGGTATTTCGGCCCTTCCTTTACCGATTCGTCATCGTCTTTATCGATGATATCTTGATATACTCCACGAGTCGAGAGGAGCACGAGGAGCACCTGCGAGCAGTGTTGGGTACGTTGGAGAAGAACCAGTTGTTTGCGCAATACAAGAAGTGCGACTTCTGGCAGGAGGAAGTCAAGTTCCTGGGACATGTGTGTCCAAGGATGGGATAGCAGTGGACCTTGCTAAGGTAGCCGCGGTTCAGGATTGGCAGCAGCCTGAGTCGGTTACTGATGAGGTGAAGAGTTTCCTTGGTCTGGCTGGGTATTACAGGCGTTTCATTCGAGACTTCTCGAAGATCGCTAGGCCATTGTCGCAGTTGACTCGGAAGGACCTAAAGTTCGCCTGGAATGAGAAGGCGGAGGCAGCTTTTAAGGAGTTGAAGGACAAGTTGACGTCCGCCCCTGTGCTAGTATTGCCAGAGCAAGGGGTGAAGTATACAGTATACACTGACGCGTCTCGCGTTGGTTTGGGTTGTGTGCTGATGCAGAAGGATAGGGTGATTTCGTATGCCTCGAGACAATTAAGGAAGCACGAGGAGAATTACCCTACACATGACCTGGAGTTGGCAGCAGTCATCTTTGCATTGAAGCTCTGGAGACATTACCTCTACGGTGAGGAGTTCGAGCTTTTCTGCGACCACAAGAGCCTTAAGTATATATTCACACAGCGAGACTTGAATATGAGACAGCGCCGATGGATGGAGACCTTGAAGGACTTCAAGTTCGAGGTTTCCTACCATCCTGGCAAGGCGAACCTTGTGGCAGACGCGTTGAGCCGCAAGAAGGCGATTGCATTTGCGGCACCGCTGATGATAGCCGAGTGGGACATGATGGAGTTTGTGCGCGACTTCGAGCAGAGACTCACTGTCGAGGAGCCTTTTGAGTGTGTTGCGCACGTTCGGGTGCGGCCACTTATTGACGACAGGATTGTTGAGGCCCAAAGGGCGATATACGGCTGTCTGAGCTTTGAGAGAGAGGCTAGCGACGCCGTGGATCCGAGTGGAGAGTTGGTTCTGATGGGGGTTTACGATTCCGTGGCCGCCTATGTGTTCCTGATGTGGCTGACTTGAGACGCGAGCTTCTCGAGTCTGCCCATAACTCGAAGCTTGCGATGCATCCTGGTAGCACGAAGATGTACCAGGATATGAGACGGACTTACTGGTGGGATAACATGAAGGCCCACATTGCTGAGTATGTATCTCGGTGTCTGACGTGCCAGCAGGTCAAGGCAGAACATCGCCGACCTCCTGGACTGCTTCAGCCCATGCCTATAGCGGAGTGAAAGTGGGACTTCATCTCCATGGACTTCATATCAGGGCTGCCGAAGACGAGGAAGGGACACGATTCTATTTGGGTGATTATGAACCGGTTGACCAAATCAGCCCATTTCCTCCCTATCAGAGTTACGAACTCTGCAGACGAGCTGGCTAGACTGTACATGAGAGAGATCGTCCGTCTGCATGGAGTTCCCTTAGAGATCGTGTCGGACAGAGACACGCGATTCACATCCATCTTCTGGACTCGTATCCAGGAGGCGATGGGTGTGAAGTTGAAGTTCAGTACAGCGTTTCATCCTCAGACTGATGGGTAGACAGAGCGGGTAAATCAGATTCTGGAGGATATGTTGCGAGTATGTGTGTTAGACTTCAAGGACAGCTGGGATGACTGTCTTCCGTACGCAGGGTTCGCCTACAACAACAGCTTCCAGGCGACTATTGGCATGGCGCCATATGAGGCTTTATATGGTCGACCTTGTAGGGCACCGCACTGTTGGGCAGAGGTTGGCGAGCGTAGCCTGATTGGCCCGGAGTTGGTCCAGACGACTACAGAGAAGATTGATATCATCAGGCGTCGATTACTCACAGCGCAGAGCAGATAGAAGAGTTACGCCGATACGAGGCGGCGGCCGCTGGAGTTCGAGGTCGGGGATCATGTGTTCCTTCGAGTTTCCCCTATGAAGGGAGTCCTTCGGTTCGGAAGAAGGGGAAGCTCACACCGAGGTTTATCGGTCCATTTCAGATACTGGATCGAGTGGGTGATGTGGCGTATCGTCTCGCCTTGCCTACACCGCTTGCTTCTGTACACAACGTATTTCATGTCTCTATGCTGAAGAAGTACGTTCCTGATCCTACGCATATCATCAGATGGGAGCAGGTACAGTTGAGTGAGGATGCTACGTACGAGCTGCGCCCGACGCGTATCCTTGATAGGAAGAGCAGGTACTACGTAGCAAGGTCATCCCACTTGTGAAGGTGCTTTGGACACATCATTCCGAGGAGGAAGCTACCTGGGAGACTGAGGCCGAGGTCAGAAAGAACTACCCTCAGATTCTCGAGGACTACGAAAAGGTATAAATTTCGAGGACGAAATTTTTTGTTTAAGGGGGGTAGATTGTAACGACCTGAAAATTTTCGTACATTGGGCCGAGTACCACCTCGACCAGAAATCACATAGGATTAAATCCTTTAGAAATTTAACAAAGTTAACTAAGTACTAAACTCGGTTAGTCATGAAATCCGTTGGGATCGCTTTAAATACGATCTGCAAGACCCAAAACTTGCAGAATTAGTGACTCTAGGTTACCCTAAAGTCTAGAGCCAAACTCATTACCCGTCTGCTCTCGGGACTGAAACGAAACTTCGTATGAGGTCTAGATCGCACATCGGGAGTCCGATTAACACGAAGCTAAGGAACCAGGACCGCCCCACTGGGCTTGACAATCATCTCAAAAATCAGGCGATTCCAATGTCCCACGGCCATTTATTTCGATCCGGAGCGAGGGAGTGTGAAAAACACTATTCTCACCCAAATAAAAATATCTGGAAAAGTGATCTGGCATCTTTCGGTTGCGCGTCAGTATTAAGCAACCTGACCGTCAGAATCAGACCAAATTACACCCTCGGATTAAGAAAAATTTCAGGAACATTTACATGTACTCAGAATTTCTGATCGTGGCCCACTGACCGTTGAACTGAAAGTGGTCCGCCACGTGCGATCTGGGAATCCGATCGAGTCGAAAACGTAATCCCACGTAGATCCGTAGATGGTGAGCTTAAGTCTGACGTTTGGCTCAAGAGGGCCACCAGAACACCCCTTTTGAGCTTGGAAAGTGGCGAACTGCCTATATATGCAGCCACCCTTGAACCTGAGTCTATTTTGGACATGTTCTTGGCTATAAAAGGGACTTAGAACAGCCCCTCTCACAGCCATACGAATTTGGGTGCAAACCCTTAGAGAGAAAGAGAGAAAAGAGAGAGAAAGTCTTGGAGATCGAAGCCGATCTTCCTCCTGCTGCTTCCACTCCTCCCACGGCCTACACCGCCCTATTCCAGGGGTTTTCCGGCGGTGTCCATCCCATTTGAAGGTAAGAAACCCTAACCCTAGGTCTGATTTGAGCTTGATTAGTGGTAGGTTATGAAAAGGCTAATCGGATACGCTCTTTAGGCTAGGAAACTCCCGTATACGGAAGCTCCAACACCCTTGCTGATTCGTTGGAATTCCAAGGGCTGAGGTGAGGACTTTAAGTGTATAAGTTACGGTTTTCAACGCTTTCAATGTCAGATAATGATAGATTCATGATCTGCATGCAAATGCACATGTACAAAGTGCTTTCCGTTTCCTGTTTCGATTAGCGATAAAGAATATGGAATTTTACATACTCTTGATATACGTAGAAATACCGTATACGTATTTTTGTTGAAAAATGTTTGACATGTTTATTTAATGTTTGATTATATCATGTGTGGATAAAATGCTAGTTTGGCGAAAGGGATCGCAAAAATACATGTTCATGTGTAAATGTCATGTATGTTGAAATTGCGTATTCTAGAAATTCCGCATACGTGCGGATTTTGGAAATGTAATTGTAATGATTATTTGCTGTATGATTACGATATACACGGAAAAATACTCTCGGGGCGAAGGGACAGCCCTAACACGAACTTGGCTAACATACGTCATGTATGTTGGAATAGTGTATTCTAAGTGTTTGTGTAAGTGCTTGTATGTGTACATGTGTATGTACTAGTGCCTTAGATAGGCGCTGATATGGGATTTCCGACTCCCTTAGAGACATGTAGGATCCCCTCCATGCGGTGGTTCACCGCAACCACTCAATTGTAATGCGCACACAATTGTATCCCTATGGGGATAGTGCTTTATCACATGCCTTACAACATGCTTTGTTGCAACATGCTTGATTCATGTTTTACTTCATGCTTTATAACATGCCTACTAACATGCTTGTATTGCTTGTTTATCATGCTTTACTTCACATGCTAACGATGAAAACTGTTTGGGTTTGGGACTATGTATATAGTCCAAACATTCGGTACTAGACTTGTGATTGTGGCTGAGATTCATGTCGCCACAAAGGACGTGTCCAGCGAACCCGAGTCGTACTTCGGTTGGCGATAGTGGTTGGCCACACGGAGTGCTTTTGCGCTCCATATCGCTCAACTTGTGGTGCGCTCGAGCTAGTCAGGCTCGCCAACTAAACCGAAGTGTAATTGTGTGTTCACCCTGTTTGGTCGTTACTGCTTGAACCTAGGGTACCAAACTTACCAGTGGCGATTCCCGTTTAACCATGGTACCTAGATCCGCTAAGTCGCATGAGCCGGGCATGGTGGTATGGGACACCGTGGTCTAGCTGTCGGCCTACGCTGGGGCCATGTGCCTCCCCGTAGTGACCATTGCGCAACTAACTCGTGAGCCGAATACGGTGGTATGGGACACTGTATTCGAGCTATCGATACTTCGGCGAGAGCCGAGTATGGTGAGATCTGTGCTCGTGCTGACGGGCGACGAGTCCTCCGTGGTATCATCTAGTACACTCCAAGGGTCTGTGATTGGCCACGAGTCTTTCACAGCAACTAGAGTGTGAGTTGAGCCGAGTACGGTGAGATCTGTACTTGAGCTGACGGCTAGTGATTGAGCCGAGTACGGTGAGACCTGTACTCGAGCTGACGGCCAGCAATTGAGCCGCATACGGTGAGATCTGTATCCGCGCTGACGGGTGACGAGCCCTTTGCGATGCCTTCACTAAGCTTCTCAAGCATAATATCGTATGAGAATAACTAGGATTGACGACCCTAGAATGGATCATGTTGGGAATGATACAAGGGAGGTACCTTAGTTTCCCAATACTGCTGATTGAAATGGACTATAAAAAACTTGGTAATCATGAGCATCATCGCACCGCATGTGCTTTGTAGATGTGGCGCACTGAGGGAGTAAGCATTCGCGAACGTAAGATGATGTCGCTTGAGGGTGGTTTGGCAAGGGCATACAGCATCATGTCATATCATTTTGCATTTAACAAGAGTAGTTAGAAATGCTTGATTTGTACTGCTTTATCATTACTGCTTGATTGATTTGATAACATGTTAACTTATGCTTTATTGTTCCACTGAGTTAGCTACTCACTCCCACGTTACGGGACGTGTTGTACACACCAACCAGACTCTGTCGCAGGTATAGAGGGCGCCTTGGTTCAGGAGCCAGAGCCCGACTTTGATGAGGACCAGGAGGAGTTCTCCTTCATGCAGTACTCTGACGGCTACGCTTAGGCCGGCTGCATCGCGGGATTCTCAGGGCCTCTTTTGAGGATTGTATTTTGGGTTTTGACTTTAAAACAATACATGTATATTGGTGCTCAGCTAGTACTCATACTCCGGAGTTCAGAAAATTTTGTTACTTTACATACTTGAATATAAAATTTCAGTCTTCCGCTTGCTTTTATATACAGTTGAACTGGAGTATGAACTACTGTTTTGGTTTAGTCTCATTCATGTTTATTGCGCTAACTCAGACAACATTTAACCGGTATTGTGTATGTTGCATAAATGATGCGTTGGAACTCGGGAGTTGAGTTCATACTCGACCCCCGAATTTCAGGGCGTTACATTTTTTTAGTTCAAACCTTAAAATAATCTGTAAAAATGGATGAACGATGTGGATAAAATATATACATCACAGTGGGCCCACAAATCTCCTGACAAGACAGTCCCTCTCTAGCTGCAGTCTCCAACGGTTGAAGAGAGGTTGGGTGGAACAGTTGGCTAGAAATCTTATTCAATGGTTCGGTGAAATAATTTCAAATTCGCTACGGACGGTGAGAAGCTATCATCAGCAAGATTTGAACGTGCGGGCCATCATCGGTGCTGACTTCAAGATGAACAGTCACGATCATCACATTTCAAAGTGAACATCAATGCCCTTACCTTTTTTAGCAATAAAGGCAGTTAGGGGTTAAATCCTGTTGGCCGTTATGCCTGGGTACTGTCCCCACCAGTACCTAGATAGAGATGGACGGTCCTTTCAGGGTCTCTGTGGGGCCCACCGTGGTCTGTATGTATTATCCACGCCGTCCATCTATTTTGGAAGATCATTTTAATACACGAGTTCAAAAACGAAGTAGATTGAAAGTTTAAGTAGACCACAGAAAAGTAAGTAATGAGGATTGAAAGATTACCGTTGAAAACTTCTTGGGCGGCAACGAAGTTTTGGATTCCCTTCGTATAAGTCTATATGACCTTATGAGCAGGTTGATGGCAAATAAACGGTGGGCCTAGAAGTTTTCAACGGTAAAGAATTCAATCTTCACTGAATACTATGGTGTGGTCCATTTTAGCCTTCAATCTATCTTATTTTTAGGCTCATTTCGTAAAATGATATGTCAAAATGAATGGACGGCGTGCATAAAAAATAAAAATCATGGTGGGACCTACAGAGACCCTGAGACTATGATAGAACCGCCTGTCACTAGCTAGGTCCGGGTGAGGTAGTACCCAATCCGCGCCCGTTATGACTGTGTACCGGCAGTTATAACTTTGGGCTGACTCTGCCATGTAGATTTAAAAATCAAGTGGGACAAATCACAATAAACGGTGGGGATTGATATACCTTCTGAATGGGTTGGATGGCATATAAAAATCACCGTGGGCCTAGGAAAGTTTCTATGGTGGATTCGGATTGCATACCGTAACCCGCAGAGCTTTTCGAAGAGGGAAGTGGATTGGCTGGTGTACCACACACCACCGACATGGCTGGTGTGTTGACGTCACCAAGTTTTGTGGGTCCCATCACGATGTATGTGTTATATCCAAACCGTAGATAGATTTGGTGTGCTAAACTGGAAAATAAGACGGAACTAAAGTTCAAGTGGACTACGCTGCACAAAATCAGTAACGGCCTGTTTGGCCAGGCAGATCCCACGGTATTAGGAGGGATGGGATCGGCAATATCCTGGGATAGGCATGACGAGCCAAACAGATCCGGTGAACAATCCCATGAATCTTAAGACAATCCACTGACATCACCATCATTACCTTAAAATTGATCTTATCCCTTGGTTGGATGGATTAGAAGGTAAAATGCCGGGATATGCAGGGTGTGCCAAATAGACCCAGTGAACTTGTCCCAGGATATAAGCAATCCCATGGATCTTAAGACAATCCACTGACACCACCATCATTACCTTAAAATGTTAGGATTTTTGGCCTGTGGAATCACACAGATCTAGATCTTGGATAGCAATCCAATGGCATCAAGCATACAAGAGAATACACAGATTTAACGTGGAAAACCCTTTCGGGAAAAAATCACGGCACAAAGCGACAGATCTCCACTGTGAAAATAGAAATTACAAAGAGAGAGGACTTACCCGATTCGAACAACTTCGAATCTCACCCTTGCTACACCCTTTGATTTCCCTAGAATTCCTTTTGGAAGCCTTAGAATACTTTCTCATTACCTATAAATACTCTAGGAACACCTATTTATAGTTTAGGCAACTTACTTCTGCATCCTTGTTGCAAAGGACTCAAAATCTGCGGAAATTGCGGAACGAATCTGTGTAACCTACGACTAGTCGTAGCTCTCCTACGACTGGTCGTAGATCTCGGAGAAAAACAGCACAATGTCGCTATACTTTGAGTCGTGCCAGGACTCGAACCTACAACTGGTCGAGCGCCTCCCACAACCAATCGAACGACCTCAAAAACTTCAGATTAAATACTTCTCTTAACATAAACTTGATCTCATCCCCCCTAATACCATGGGATCTGCTCGGTCAAACAGGCCCTAAGGGATTCAACGTCTACCATTGAAACCTTTTGGGTCAGTAAGTTTTGGATCAATATGATACGTCTACCATTGAAACCTTTTGGGTCAATAAGTTTTGGATCAATATGATATTTATTTTTACTCTTCATTTGGGTATTTGTAACTTTCCAAGGAAATTGGACAGAAAATAAATATTATAGTGGACCGTCCGAATGTTTTAACGATCAGAATTGGTCTCATTGATATTTATGGTGTGGTCCACATAAACTTTCGATATGACTCATTTTTGGTTCATGATATGATCTCTCCATATGTATGAACGGTGTGGATATAATAAATACATCCTACATAACTTTGATCTCCTTTGATGCGATACATTGAGAATGGGCAGGAGGTTTGAGTGGCTACCTTGATGTATGGGTCTTATCCACACCGTTCAACTATTTTTTGCTACAAGCTCAAAAAAAAAAAAAAAAAAATTTAAAATTTTAAAAAATTTTTTTAAAAAAATGAGAAGCCTCCAACGTTCAAATGAACTACACAATGGGAATTAAACTATTACCATTGAAAACTTCTCGATGGCCAGGAGTTTTGGTTGGAGCTGATTTTTTTTATTCTTTATTTAGGTCTACGTACCTTTATAAATAAGTTGGATGGCAAATAAACATTACAGTGGGCTTAGAAAAGTTTCAACGGTGAGAATCATTATCACTGTTGCTTCCTGTGATGTGGCCCACTTGAGCCTTGGATCTGCCTTATTTTTTGGAATATACCCTAGAATGATATGAAAAATGAATGGACGATGTGGATAAGACCCATACATCACGGTGGCCACTCAAAGCTCCAAGTTACACGAGCGGTTCAAAGAATATCAAAGCTAAAAAAGAACCACAGTGATATATTTATTATATCTATACTGTTAATATATTTTTAGAGATAATTTACAGCATCATTCAAAAAATGAATCATACCCCCAAAGATCATACTACAAAAGCAGCAAAGATAATAATTTTCACCGTTAAACCATTCCATAATGTTTATTTACCATCTAATCCATTCATAAGATCACAAAGGCTTGAATGAAAAGGAAAAACAAAATTCAATGGTAGACGTTCAATCTCCCGCTGCTTTTTGCAGTATAGTCCACTTATAGTTATATCGGTCTTACATTTCGTCTCAAGCATTAATCTCGCCAAAGTTTGAAATATAACACATACCTCGTGATAAGACGCAGGGAACTTGCGGACGTCAATACACCGGCTATATAGATATTCGTGGTGGGCCCCAGCGACTGATGCGGTAGGAAATGAACGAAAGCACCTTTTTCAGGGATATTTCGATCAACATGACCGCTGAAATCCGTGCGTGGACCTCGAAGCCTGCGCGTGTGTACGGTTGCAAAAAGTGGACGACGTACACGATGCTAATCTCATGTTCAGGACATCGCCACGTGTCGACAGATAGGAGACAGGCGTTCAAAAGCAACACGACGAGCGAAAGCCACGGTTTCTTCCCTGAGAAACAGCATCGAAAGCGGCGCATCAACGTACTGACGTGGCATCGCATGGACACCGCATGGCCGTTACATGCGGGACTCATCATCATCCCGCCGTCCGACATGCATGCGCAGCCCCCCATGTATGTATGCATGTATGCCTCTCTTTCGCCATCCATGCATGCTCTCTTTCCATTTATATGCATCCATGGATGGAGACGGCGCACTAAAGTGCGCACACGTCATGGTGATGGGCCCCACCGAAAGTGACTCTGCCGCACGCCCCTTTTCTCGCGCTCTCGACGGAGGGTACGGGTCGTCGCACGTACGGGGTCAAACCGGACAGTGAACAGTTCTCTCGTGCTGAGCGGTTGCCGCTATCGTACGCCGGGAGCGTCCTTCGCGACACGTCAGCATCAGAGGCATGACCGTCCACCAAAAAGCACGGTCTCAGTTGTTGCTGTCGGGAATTTACCGGCGACTAAAATAAATTATATTTATTATCATGGGAAAAAGGGAGCACCGCTGCTCGTGCCTCTTGTGCCCAGCCACGTGATGATCCTGACCGTTCATCACTATCTCGAGGGCCTCATTGATCTACAACCACTGGAGGTGTACACGAGTCCAGTCTAGCTCGGACTCGGCTCGGCTTGCTTGAATCTTAGCTCGTGCTCGGCTCCGCTCAACTTTCGAGATCGGAACAACAGCTCATGCTTGGGTCGGCCAAGTTCAAGCCAAGTAGAACAGAGCGTCTATCTGCGAGCTAAGTTTAAGGAAAACAGGCTTTTCTCCTGTATTCAAACCCTCACCGATGTCCTCTATAAGATGCGACTCTTCTTCTTTGATCTTCAACACCTGATAGTCGATAAAGATTGCCGATCAACTGTTTTCTCGTCAGATTTTTCAATATTCGTAAATCTCTGAAGATCACCGATTTCCATGGAGGATCTGCTCACCGAAATATCTACAGATTTCTGGAAATTAGGGCAAGAGGTCGGATCTCTGGATTCTTTTGCAAGTTTAACGGTCATGAATTCATCAGATTTTCGGAGAATTGGCCGGAAAACAGGCAAGGAGGAAGCATAAGCGTCACACCACATCGGCCTCGTGTGACATGTGTAAATGAAAGGGGACACGTGGCCGGACGGACAACTCGCAAATGGACTTGTTGGTTTAGGTGTACGGGTAGGTCGAGCGATTGAATACGATTTTTTTAAAAAAAAACTTTGTATATAAGTCAAGTCAAGCTTAATACCAAGTTGAGCCGAGTCGAGCTATGTTCAGCTCAGACTCGACTCGAAATGTTTCAAGCACCCAAAATATGGCTCGACTCAGTTTAAATGGCGTTTCGATCCGAGTCTGAGTCGAGCTTTTTTTAGCCGAGTTACCAAGCTTAGGCTGCTCGTGTACAACTCTATGCAAAGGTGGGACCTTTTAGATGGAATGTATGGATCGTGGCTTACCGAGTTCGGTCCAGAATATGCCAACGTGGCACACGTGTGAAAGATCCAAACCTTTCACCAGGTATTAATGCGGTCATCATGATTTGTGTGGGGCCCACCGTTTTGTTTAGTGGAATTCAGGTTGTTTACGCCCTTCATCCATGCCATAAGGGTTTTGCATCTCGGATAGACCCCAACGAAAATAAACTGTGGGCATTTCATCTAAACTTGTTCCCAATGCTATGGCCCACCTGTATTTTGATGCAGCTGATTTTTGGATGAAGTTTCTGAGGTGACACGTCTGATAGACTGGATGGATGATACCTACATATCACGCGGGACACTGTAAGGTTAGGGTGGTACTGGGACCACTGGAGCGCACTTCTTTGAACGATGGCCCACCGTTTGTTGATAAAAATACAACCAAATTCGATTCAACGGCTAGGATCTTTCAATCTAATGATTTTTTTGGTACCCCGTCTATAGTGGGGGCCTATGAATTCAAATCCACATCTGACGGACGGTTGGATGGCACATACATATCACGTGGGGCCCACTTCTGCCGGTACCACCTGAGCCTTTTTTATACAATAGCCCACCATTTGTTGGTAAAAATACAACCAAATTCGAGTAAATAGAATAAAGGTTGGACGGTTAGGATGTTTCAATCTCATGATTTTTGGGTACCTCATCCAAAGTGGGGCCCATCAGTTCAGATCTTTTGGACCGTCCAACTTTAGGACCCGCAACAATAAGCCCATCATGCTGCACTAGCAACTTGTAATTCCTGTATTAAATTTTAAGGTTGACGTGGATTTCCTTCCTAAGCCTCCTGCGCTGGAAACCTATGTGGGGCTCACCCTGCTGTTTGTGAGATATCTACCCGTCCATCTGTTTTGTGAGTTTATTTTAATACATGAGACGAAAAATGAGAAGGATCCAAGACTCAAGTGGGCTGAACTAAAGGAAAAGGTGGGCAGGGAAATTCCTACCGTTGAAACTTCCCTGAGGTCGACAGTAATGTTAGCATGCATCCATACCGTTTGTAACGTTATTCCTACTGAGATGAACTGAAAACACAAATATTAGCCTGATTAAAAACTTCTGTGACCCCGTGAATATTTCAACTGTGAACATTCAATCCTCACGTTTTCGGCCCACTTAGTATTCGATCAGGCTCAATTTTGGCCGCGTGTCCTAAAATGATCTCAAAAAATGGATGAACGGGTTGGATATCTCACAAACATCACGTTGGATCACTTAGGTTTCCACCGGAGGAACTTCATGCGAAGGCCTTTCGCTGGAGATCCGCGTCCAAGGCTTTACTTGCACGGAAACGGATTGGCTACTCCCCCGACAGCAGCCCCGTGGCTGATGGTCGGTGCTCTGTGGGCCCAAAATGCTATATTTGATTCATCCTTTCCGTTCATCATTTTTAAAGATCATTTTAGGGCTTGAAACTAAAAATGAGAGGGATATAAATCTCAGGGTTACCATACCGCATGAAAACAATAGAGATTGGATATCCACCATTAAAGTCCTCCTAAGGCCTACTGTACTGTTTATTTGACATCCAATCTGTTGATTAGGTCATCCAGATGAAGGAAAAAACAAAAATCAGCTTGATCCAAAAATTTTATGGTCCCCAGAATGTTTTTAATGGTCTACAGTCATTCAACACTGTTTCCTGCAATGTGGTCCACTTGAGATTGGGATATACTCATTTTTGGTCTTGTACCGTAAAATGATCTTTAAAAATAGATGGACGGCATGGATGAAACGCATACATCATGGTGGGCCCACATAGCACCGACCATCAGCCATTGGCTGGTGTCAGGGGAGTAGCCAATCCGTTTCCTGCTTGCACGGACGCCGATTGCGTCTACCCCGCCTGTAGGGTAATCCGTCCGGTTAGGGCTCTGTGAGGCCCACCTTGATGTAAGTGTTTTATCCACTCCGTTCATCTCTTTTATCAGATCAGTTTAAGACATTACATTAAAAACGAAGCAGGTCCACAGCTCCAGTGGACCACACCAAAGGAATCTACAGTGATAATGACACCCACCCTCGAAACCTTTCTAAAGGCCACCGTGATGTTTTTTTACCATCCAACCTATTCATAAGGTGGTGTAGACGTGAATGAAGTGAAAAAACAAATATAAGCTTGATCTGAAACTTCTCAAGCTCCCAAGAAGTTTTAATGGTGTACGTTTCAATTCCCACTTTGTGGTCCAATTAAGCCCTTTACCTTCTCATATTTTGAATTATATCTTAAAATGATCTAAGAAAAATGATGAACGGCATGGATAAAACACTTAAATCACGGTGGCCCCCATAGAGCCCTGCATGGACGGATTACCGTTCCTGCGGGATAGGACGCAATCCGCGTCCGGCTTGCACTCCAT
Organism: Magnolia officinalis; assembly: GCA_021015155.1. NCBI lineage: Eukaryota > Viridiplantae > Streptophyta > Magnoliopsida > Magnoliales > Magnoliaceae > Magnolia > Magnolia officinalis. The sequence goes on from JAJHSJ010000007.1 coordinate 72,985,128, forward strand.
ACATTAGCCACGTAGACAATGATCCAGACCATCCATCTAATGAGCCCCACCATGTATGTGTAACTACCAACAATTTCCAGTGGTTAGACGATCCTAACCGTCCAACTCGTGGACACACTCGGCATGTCGTGCTCATCAGATTTCGAAGAAATGGCAGCGGATTAGCTTTACTCGGTAACAGCTTGGTGGGTGTTACGCTTACCGTGTAGGACCTAACTTTATGAATATTTTTCATATCCACTCCATCCATCCGTTTTTTCAACTCATTTAACGACATTATCCGAAAACTTAAAGAAGATCCGAATCTCGTGTGGACCACACCACTGGAGAAAGTAGTGAATGGCCATTAAAAGATTTTATAGGCTACAAAAGTTTTGGATCAAGCTAATATTTATATTTTCCCTTCATATGGCCTTATCAACGGATTGGATGACAAATAAACATTACGGATGTGCTTACAATGAGGCTTGAGAATATTTTTTTAATGGTTTCTTGTGGTGTGGTCCACCTGAGATTTGGATGTGGTTAATGGTGGGCCCCACTGCAAGGGTAACACCTACTAAGCTTTACTGGGGAAACACCTGATCCGCACCCTGAAGAAATACAGCATTCGTCCGCATTCAATGAAAACTAGCCCAACAACGCGTGGTAGATTTGGACCGTCCATCTACTCTCCTGAACCAGAGAAGCTTCCCATCTGTGCAACCTCCGCATTTCCGCGGCAGACAAGTCTCTTTTACAATCCAGCGCACTAGCGCGGCTTGCGCCCCCGTTAGAGAAATTTACAACTGTACGACCCATATATGGCCCATTTACATTTTAAAGCCCACTTCTTTTTACCTCTCAAGAATAAGCCCTCAGATGTACGGACGGCTTGCCAAAGGTCGAAAATGCCCCCTGCTTTTTCCTTCCAGCGGATCGGTGGTGCTCGAAGATGAGCGCGGACGCTCCTCGAACTCCGAGTTGTACGAACGGTTCAAAAGGGAAACGGATTGGCTACTCCCCCTTACACCAGCTCTGCGGCTGGTGTTCGGTGCTCTGTGGGCCCCACCATGATGTATGTGTTTCATCCATTCCGTTCATTCATTTTTAATAATCATTTTATTACTTGATCCCCAAAATGAGAGGGATATAAATCTTAGGTGGACCACACCACATGAAAACAATAATGATTGGATATCAACCATTAAAATCCTCCTATGCCCACTATACTGCTTATTTGACATCCAATCTGTTGATTATGTCATACAGGCCCAGATGAAGAGAAAAAACAAATATCAGCTTGATCCACAGCTTTTATGGCCTCCAAAATGTTTTTAATGGTCAACCCTCACTCAACACTGTTTCCTGTAATGTGGTCCACTTGAGATTTGGATATACCTCATTTTTGTACTTATACCGTAAAATGAACTGCATGGATGAAACACATACATAATGGTGCGGCCCACATTGCACCGACCACCAGCCAAGAGTATCCAATCCGTTCCCTTCAAAAGATATCAACGTTACATGGCCCAGCAGTTATGTATTTATTATATCCACAACGTTCGTTCATATTTCGATATCATTTCGGACCATTATCAACAAAAAAAAAAAAAAAAAAAATCAATCATATCCAGAGATCAACTGGACCACACCACAAAGAGCAGCGGGAAAATTGATTTTCACCATTAAAAATTTTGTTGTGGTCCACTTAATAGCTACATCGGTCTTATTTTTTCATCTCAAGCCTTAATATGAGTTCACCAAATAGAAAGACGGTTTGGATATAACACATACCTCATAATAGGACCCACAAAATGCGGTGGGATTACAATAGCAAAAAATGAAATAAAATAATAATAATAATAATAATAATAAATAAATATACCAGGAACTTAACACTACGGTGTTTTCTATAGCTACGGATTATAACCGTAGACATAGCTGTAGCCCTGCCATTTCGATATGTCCTTTTCTATGTATCGAAGGTGTTTCAATATATATTTCGATATGTATCAAAGGTCTTTTGATTAATCGAAAAAGCTCCAGAACTGTCCAGCGAGTTTGCCTCAAAAATCTTATAATTTTCGAGGTGATTTGACCAATAGCTACGGATTATAACCGTAGCCATAATTGTAGTCTGTGCTAATCTATGATTTTTTTATTTTTTTATTTTTTTATTTTTTACATGGAGAACTTTATTTTACCTACAATTTTCTCTAATACATATTTATATAAATATGTATATATAAGCATACAAAAAAAAAATCTCGCTTTCTTTCATGTCCTTCTTTCTTCATTTAACAAGAATATCTTATAAACCAAAATTCGTTACTTGATGTATCCTATATGATTTTGGGGCAAGAGAAGCTATTTTAGCCAACCAACTTGGTTATTTTTCAAGATTCCTTCAGGTCTATGGTCGAAAATCCATTTCATTCACTTCGCGGTCAATTTCATTCATTTCATTTACTTCGCGATCAATTCCATGCATTTCACGGTCAATCCCGGCGAGTCCGTTTTGATTTACGGTCATTTCCATGCATTTCACAATCAATTCCCTTCACTTCACGGTCATTTCCATGCATTTCACGGTCAATTCGCTTCACTTCATGGTCATTTTCATGCACTTCACGGTCAATCCCAGCGATTCCGTTTTGATTCACGGTCATTTCCATGCATTTCACGATCAATTCCCTTCACTTCACAGTCATTTCCATGCATTTCATGGTCATTTTCATACATTTCACGGTCAATCCCAGCAATTCCGTTTCGATTCACGGTCATTTCCGTGCATTTCACGATCAATTTCCTTCACTTCACGGTCATTTCCATGCATTTCACGGTCAATTCACTTCACATTCATTTCCGTGCATTTCACGGTCAATCTCGGCGATTCCATTTTGATTCACGGTTAATTCACTTCACATTCATTTCCATGCATTTCACGGTCAATCTTGGCGATTCCATTTTGATTCACGGTCATTTTCATGCATTTCACGGTCAATTCCCTTCACTTCACGGTCATTTCCATGCATTTCACGGTCAATTCGCTTCACTTCACGGTCATTTTCATGCATTTTACGGTCAATCCCGGTGATTTCATTTTGATTCACGGTCATTTCCATGTATTTCACGGTCAATTCCCTTCACTTCACGGTCATTTCCATGCATTTCACGGTCAATTCGCTTCACTCCATAGTCATTTTCATGCACTTCACGGTCAATCCCGGCGATTCCATTTTGATTCACGGTCATTTACATGCATTTCACGGTCAATCCCGACGATTCCGTTTTGATTCATGGTCATTTCCATGCATTTCACGGTTAATTTCCTTCACTTCACGGTCATTTCCTTGCATTTCACAGTCAATTCGCTTCACTTCACAGTCATTTCCATACATTTCATGGTCAATCCCGGCGATTCCGTTTTGATTCACGGTCATTTCCATGCATTTCACGGTCAATTCCCTTCACTTCACGGTCATTTCCATGCATTTCACGGTCAATTCACTTCACTTCACAGTCATTTTCATGCATTTCACGGTCAATCCCGGTGATTCCGTTTTGATTCACGGTCATTTCAATGCATTTCACGGTCAATTCCTTTCACTTCACGGTCATTTCCATGCATTTCACGGTCAATTTACTTCACTTCATGGTCATTTTCATGCATTTCACGGTCAATCTCGGCGATTCCGTTTTGATTCACGGTCAATTCCCTTCACTTCATGGTCATTTCCATGCATTTCACGGTCAATTCGCTTCACTTCATGGTCGTTTCTATACATTTCACGGTCAATTCCCTTCACTTCACGGTCAGTTTCATGCATTTCACGGTCAATCCCGGCAATTCCGTTTCATTTCACAGTCATTTCCATGCAGGGCATGTTTGATTTCTAGGTGAAATGGTAAATACCGTGTAAAAAAATAATAATTATTTCCCTGTGCATTTATATCATACCTGATTTGACTGCTTACTTTTGACACAAAAACCAAGAATATTGCAAAATACTTGTGGGTCCCACTATGATGCATTTTGCTTATCCACACTATTCATCCATTATTCCAGTTGAATTTATAGCATGAGTAAAAAAATGTGGCATATCTAAAACTCAAGTGGACCACGTCATACGAAACAGGAAATTGAATACTGGTCGTTAAAAACTTTGTGGGGCCACTGTTTCTTTTGGTGTGGGCCACTTGAGTATTGGATCTACTTCATTTTTTGTCTCATGCTTCCAAATAGTGTAGTAAAATAGATGGACGAAACGGATATATCATATGCATTATCATGCGGTTCAAAATTTAACGTTACCACTTTTGAACCAATTTCAAAGACACAAATTCCTATGAATTTTCAAACACGTGAAATAGGGGGAATTACCATTTACCATGTTTTTACCATCTCATTGAAAAAACAAACAGGCCCGCATTTCACGGTCAATTCGCTTCACTTCACGGTCATTTCCATGCATTTCGCGGTCATTTTCATGCATTTCACGGTCAATCCCGGCGATTCTGTTTCATTTCATGGTCAATTCCATGCATTTCACGGAATTGACCGTGAATTGCATGGAAATGACCGTGAAGTGAAGCGAATTGACCGTGAAATGCATAGAAGTAACTGTAAATCAAAATGGAATCGCTGGGATTGATCGTGAAATGCATGGAAATGACCGTGAAGTGTAGGGAAATGACCGTGAAATGCATGAAAATGACCATGAAGTGAAGGGAATTGACCGTGAAATGCATGGAAATGACCGTGAATCAAAATGGAATCGCCGAGATTGACCGTGAAATGCATAGAAATGACCGTGAAGTGAAGCGAATTGACCGTGAAATGCATGGAAATGACCGTGAAGTTAAGGGAATTGACCGTGAAATGCATGGAAATGACCGTGAAGTGAAGCGAATTGACCGTGAAATGCATGGAAATGACCGTGAAGTGAAGGGAATTGACCATGAAATGCATGGAAATGACCGTGAATCAAAACGGAATCACCGGGATTGACCGTGAAATGCATGGAAATGACCGTTATGTGTAGGGAAATGACCGTGAAATGCATGGAAATGACCGTGAAGTGAAGGGAATTGACTGTGAAATGCATGGAAATGACCGTGAATCAAAACGGAATTGCCAGGATTGACCGTGAAGTGCATGGAAATGACCGTGAAGTGAAGCGAATTGACAGTGAAATGCATGGAAATGACCGTGAAGTGAAGAGAATTGACCGTGAAATGCATAGAAATGACCGTGAATTAAAACGGAATCACCGGGATTGACCGTGAAATGCATGGAAATGACCGTGATGTGTAAAGAAATGACCGTGAAATGCATGAAAATGACCGTGAGTGAAGGGAAATGACCGTGAAATGCATGAAAATGACCGTGAGTGAAGGGAAATGACCGTGAATCAAAACGGAATCGCCGGGATTGACCGTGAAATGCATGGAAATGACCGTGAAGTGAAGCGAATTGACCGGGAAATGCATGGAAATGATCGTGAAGTGAAGGAAATTGACCATGAAATGCATGGAAATGACCATGAATCAAAATGGAATCGCCGGGATTGACCATGAAATGCATGGAAATGACCGTGAAGTGAAGCGAATTGACCATGAAATGCATGGAAATGATCGCGAATCAAAACGGAATCGCCGGGATTGACCGTGAAATGCATGGAATTGATCACGAAGTAAATGAAATGAATGAAATTGACCGTGAACTGATTGAAATTGACCGCGAAGTGAATGAAATGGATTTTCGACCATAGACCTGATGGAATCTTGAAAAATAACCAGGTTGGTTGGCTAAAGTAGCTTCTTCTACCCCCAAAATCATATAGGGTACGTCAAGTAACTAATTTTGGTTTAGAAGATATTCTTGTTAAATGAAGAAAGAAAGAAATGAAAAAAAGAGAGAAAAAAAAATTTATATGCTTATATATGCATATTTATATAAATATGTATTAGAGAAAATTGTAGGTAAAATAAAGTTCTCCATGTAAAAAAATAATTAAAAAAAAAAATTTAATTCATAGCTATTGTTCAAATCACCTTCAATAGATATCGAATACACTTCGATATGTATCGAAAATTGCAGGATCTTTGAGGCAAACTCGCTGGACAGTTCTGGACCTTGTTCGATTAATCGAAAGACCTTCGATACATATCGAAAGACATATCGAAAGACCTTTAATACATATAAAAGGACATAACGAAATGGCAGGGGCTACGGCTATGCTACAGTTATAATCCGTAGCTACAGAAAACACCATAGCCATAAGTTGCTGGTTTATTTATGTACCGCCCTGAAAATCGGGGGTCGAGCAAAGCTCAGCTCCCGAGTTCCAACGCATCACTTATGCAACACAGATGATGATGATTATGATGAGAGCATTGAAACATGAATGGGATTATACCAAAACAGCATATCATAATCCAGAGACAGTTAAATTTGCAAGCGGAAGACTATGATAGATATATAAAATATATAAACTGTAGTGAGTCTCTAGAGTGTGATAATGTTACCAGGTTAAATAATTACAAATACAACTCCAAAATGTACCAAAATGTGTAAGATCATCTAGTCGACATCCCTGTAACCCCGTCAATTGAGACACGGCTCACATGAAGCCGCCAGAAAACAGCCAATACGAGCAAGCATCATAGTCAATGCAAAGGTCCGGCTCCGCCTCACAAGCATCGCCATCACCTGCAGCTAAGACAGTCTGGTTGGTGTTGCAAGCACCGTCCCGTAATGTGAGAGTGAGTGATCAACTTAGTGGAACAATAAAGTATAGGTTAACATGTTATCAATTCAGTCAAGCAGTAATGATAAAGTAGTACAATCAAACACTCCTAACTACTCTTATTAATGCAAGTATGAATGCAGTCATGATGCATGCCTTCATCGACATACTCCCTCATGCGACACCATCTTACGTTCGCGGCATGCTTTCATTCCTCAGTGCTCCACATCTTCCAGGCACATACAGTGCGATGATGAGCATGATTACTGAGTTGTTATTAGTCCATTTCAAACAGCAGGATTGGGAAACTAAGGTACCTCCCTTGTATCATTCCCAAACATGATCCATTCTAGGGTCGTCAAACCAAGATAATCTCATACGATAGTGGGTTCTAGGGCGCTGCAAAGGCTATCAGGGCTGTTACAAGCAATCGTTACACCACTCCCCCATCACCTTTTTAACGGTTCATCACTAAATTGATACAGGCCTAGTTCATACTCTATACACCGCAGCAAAACTCGTCACCTCACCGCAAATTCAGAGTATGCTCGAGGTCACTACAAAGGGCTCGTCACCAATCAATGTAGGCCGACAGCTCGAATACAGTGTCTCATACCACCGTATTCGGCTCACGAGTCTGGTTGCTCAATGAACACTACGGGGAGGCACGTAGCCCCGGCGTAGGCCGACAGCTCGACCATGGTGTCCCATACCACCATGCCCGGCTCATGAGTCTTAGCGGGTCGAGGTACCATGGTTAACGGAATTTCACTGGTAAGTTTGGTACCCTAGGTTCAAGCAGTAGCGTCCAAACATGGTGAACATACATTAGACACATCGGGTTGCTTGACGAGTCAGACTAGCACGAGCACACAATCAACTGAATGACATGAAGTGCATAAGCACTTCGTGTGGCCCAACCACTGTCGCCAACCGAAGTACTACTCAGGTTCATCAGACACATCCTACGTGGTGAAATGAATCTCAACCACGAATTCAATTCCGTTACTGATTGTCTGGACTATAATCATAGCCCCAATCACAATCAATCCTTATTCAGAAGCATGTGGAGTAAAGCATAATAATCAAAGTAATTCAAGCATGTTAACAAACATGTCATAAAGCATGTTATAAAGCACAATATAAATAAGAAATACAAACACATATGTTTCATAGTAAGCGATTAAATTAAACAACCAATCATAGAGGAAATCATATACATTCCTAAGGTAGTTGAGAATCCCATCTCAACACCCACCTAAAGCACCATCATCCAAGCACTTACTCTCACAAGCATTTTCACAAACACTTAGAATACACTATTTCAACATACATAGCGTATACTAGCAAAAACATGTATTAGGGCGAACCCTTTCGCCAAGTAAGTATTATACACATATATAATATGTTCATACAGCAAATAATTATGGAAAACACATTTCCAAAATTTATACGTATACGGTACTTTCTACGAATACCTAGAATACACAAAATTCCATATTCTTCGTATTAAATCGAAACGGAAAACAGACAGCACTTTGTACATGTGTAATTACATACAGATCATGAATCTATCATTATCTGACATTGAAAGTATTGAAAACCATAACCTATACACCTAAAGTCCACACCTTTTGTCGGTAAGCTTGAACCGAAACCAATTTGAACCCAACGCCTTTGTCTACGGCGATTTGGAAACCTACAACGGGGAATAGGTTAGCTATTCCACAAGACACACTACCTAGAACTCTAAAACAGGTTAGGGTTAGGTTTTCTTACCTAAAAATGACGCCGGAATCGCCGGGAAAGCGATTAGAATGGAGTGGTTAAGCTTGCAAAGCGGCAGGATCAGGTGGCAGGGAGATGCTCCCACAACTCTCACATTTTCTCTCTCTCACACCTAGGGTTTTTCTCAAATTCGTATGGCTGAATGAGAGAGGGTTTAAATGTCCTTATATAGCCTAAAACCTCACCGAAATAGACTTCAGGTCAAGGTATACTTAGGTTATAACCAAAGTGGATCAATTTCAGCTCAACGGAGGACTTCTGGCGGCCCCTTTTCTGTGTGCAGTCGGACTTAAGCTCACTAACACTGGATCTAGGTATGGTTAAGTTTTCGTTTCAGTAGAGTTCTCAGATCACGCGTGGCGGACCAGTTTCAGTTCAACGGTCAGCGGAACTCGATCGGAGATTCCGAGTACATGGATATGTTTGGGGAAATATCCCTGATCCGAGGGTGTAATTTGGCCTGATTCTGACGGTCAGGTTGCTCAATACTGAACCGCAAGCGTGTAATGCCCTGAAATTCGAGGGTCGAGTAGCAACTCAACTCTCGAGTTGCAGAACATCACTTATGCAACATAGATGATGATGATTGAATGTTGTCTGTGTCAGTGTAATAAACATGAGTGAGATTATACCAAAGTAGTAATTCATACTCCAGATCAATTTTATAAAGGCAAGCGGAAGACTGAAACTGTATATATAAGGTATGTAAAGAAACAAAACCATTTCAATCTCCAGAGTATGAACACCAACTGAGTAACCATATACATGTATTGTTTCTGAATTAAAAAGTCAAAATACAACTAAAGAGATAAATCCTGAAATCCCCGCGATCTAGTCAGCCTAAGCAAAGCCTTCTGAGTACTGCATGAATGAGAACTCGTCCTGGTCCTCATCGTAGTCTGGCTCAGCCTCCTGAATCGACATACCATCTACATCTGAGACAGAGTCTGGTTGGTGTGTATAACACCGTCCCGTAACGTGGAAGTGAGTAGCTAACTCAGTGGAACAATAAAGCATAGGTTAACATGTTATCAATTCAATCAAGCAGCAATGATAAAGCAGTACAATCAAACAATCCTAACTACTCTTATTAAATGCAAGTATGAAATGACATGATGAATGCCCTTACCAAACCACCCTCATGCGACACCATCGTACGTTCGCGAATGCGTTCATCCCTCAGTGCTCCACATCTACTAGGCACATGCAGTGCGATGATGAGCATGATTACTGAGTAATTATTAGTCCATTTCAAACAACAGTATTGGAAAACTAAGGTACCTCCCTTGTATCATTCCCAAACATGATCCATTCTAGGGTCGTCAGTCCTAGTTAATCTCAGACGATGGTGTGTTTTCTAGGTCACTGCAAAGGCTATCAGGGCTGTTATGCACAAAGGCTACACCGCTCCCCCATCACCTTTTAACGGTTCATCACTATACAGATACAGGCCTAGTCCATACTCTATATACTGCGGCAACACTTGTCGCCTCACCGCAATTTCAGAGTATGCTCGAGGTCACTACAAAGGGTTGTCAGGGCTGTTACGCACAAAGGTTACACCACTCCCCCATCACCTTATCAATGTAGGCTGACAGCACGAATATGGTGTCCCATACCACCATAATCGGCTCACGAGTCTGGTTGCTCACTGATCACTACGGGGAGGCACGTGGCCTCAGCGTAGGTCGACAGCTTGATCACGGTGTCCCATACCACCATGCCCGGCTCATGAGTCTTAGCGGAACGAGGTACCGTAGTTAACGGGATTCCCACTGGTAAGTTTGGTACCCTAGGTTCAAGCAATAGCGACCAAACATGGTGAACATACATAAGACATAACGGGTTACTTGACGTGCTCGGCTAGCTCGAGCGCACAACAAGTTGAACGATATGAAGCGCAGAAGCACTTCGTGTGGCCAACCACTATCATCAACCAAGTACGACTCGGGTTCGTCGAACACATCTCACGTGGCGAAATGAATCTCAACCACGATCTCAAGTCTGGTACCGAATGTCTAGACTATAGACATAGTCCCAAACTCAATCAATCCTTATTTAGAACATGTAGAGTAAAGCATAATAGACAAAGTAAATCAAGCATGTTAATAAACATATCATAAAGCATGTTATAAAGCATGTCATAAAGCATATTGTAAAACACTATGTAAACAAGAATACAAACACATGTGTTTCATAAGTAAGCGCTTAAAGTAAATAACCACATGGAGGAAATCATACAGGTCTCTAAGGTAGTTGAGAATCCCATCTCAACACCTATCTAAGGCACCATTATCCAAGCACTTACTCTCACAAGCATTTTCACAAACACTTAGAATACACTATTTCAACATACATAGTGTATGTTAGTAAAACATGTGTTAGGGCGAATCCTTTCGCCAAGCAAGTATTTTACGCATATATAACATGTTCATACAACAAATAGTCATGGCAAACACATCTCCAAATTATATACATATACGGTACTTTCTACAATACACTATTTCTACATACATAGTGTATATTAGCAAACATGTATTATGGCGAATCCTTTCGCCAAATAAGTATTTTATCCATATACCATATATTCATACAACAAATAATCATGGCAAACACATTTCCAAAATTTATACGTATACGGTATTTCTACGAATACTTAGAGTATGTAAAATTCCATATTCTACATATTTAATCGAAATGGAAAACAAACAGCACTTTGTACATGTACAATGGCATGCAGATCATGAATCTATCATTATCTAACATTGAAATCGTTAAAAACCGTAACCTATATACCTAAAGTCCTCACCTTACGCCGATAAACGCGTAACGGAGTCAGTTCGTTCACCCTCGCTTTGTCTAAGGCACAACGGCAACCTAAGACATGAAATAGGTTAGCTATTTCATCACTTGTATCAATCATAACCCTAGAACGGATTAGGGTTAGGGTTTCTTACCTAGAAACGAAGCCGGAATCGCCGGAAAGCGATGAGAATCAGGTGGTACAGCTTGTGTAGCGGCAGGGAACGGTAGTAGGGAGATTCTCCCACTTCTCTCACTCTTTCTCTCTCTTTTCTCACTTCTCTCTCTAGGGTTTCTCTCAAATTCGTATGGCTGTGAGAGAGAGGGTTCTAAGATCCTTATATAGCCTAAAAACTCTCCAAAGTAGACCTAAGGTCAAGGTATACTTAGGTTATAACCAAAGTGGCACTGTTTCAGTTCAACGGAGGACTTCTGGCGGGCCTCCTTGAGCTAAAGGTCGGACTTAAGCTCATCAACCTCGGATCCATGTAAAGTTAAGTTTTCATTTCAGTCGGATTCCCAGATCACGCGTGGTGGACCAGTTTCAGTTCAACGGTCAGCGGGTCTCGATCCGAAATTTCAAGTACATGTAAATGTTTATGAATTTTTCCTGATCCGAGGGTGTATTTGGGTCAGATTCTGATGGTCTAGTAGCTTACAAATTGACCGCAAGTAACACGTGCCAGATCACTATTCAAGATATTTATTTTGTAAAGAAAACAAGTGTTTTCACACTCTCTCTCTCCGAACTCAAACGAACAGCCGTGGGACACTGTCTGGATTTGACTTCCGAGATGATTGTCAAGCCCAGCGAGGCGGTCCTAAGTCCTTAACTTCGTAGTATTCGGACTCCCGATGTGCTATCTAGACCTAATACGGAGTTTCAATGTGTTTCCGAGAGCAGTCGGGTAATGAGTTTGATCCTAGACTTTAGGGTAACCTAGCGTCAATGGTTCTACAAGTTTTGGGTCTTGCAAATCGTATTTAAAGCGATTCCAACGGATTTCATGGCTAATCTAGTTTAGCACTTAGTTAACTTTGTCGAATTTCTAAAGGAATTAATCCTAAGCGATTTCTGGTCGAGGTAGTACTCGAGCCATTGCACGAAAATTTTTGAGTCGTTACAAAGCGTCACATGCCAGATTTCATAAATCCTTATTTATTTTGAAATTATTTTCATGTTTCTCACACTCCTCACTCCGGACTCAAGCGAATTGCACTAAGACACTATCTAGATTTTATTTCCGAGATGGTTGTCAAGCCCAGCAAGGCGGTCCTAATTCCTTAACTTCGTGTTAATCGGACTTTCGACGTGCGGTCCAGATCTGATACAGAGTTTCGAGATGCTCCCGAGAGCAGCCGGGTAATGAGATTAATCCTAGATTTTAGGGTAATGTAGCGTCAATGATTCTACAAGTTTTGGGTCTTGCAGATCATATTTAAAGTGATTGGTGTTAATTTTACAGGTACTCTAGTTTAACATTGGCTAATTCTCGCCTAATTTCTAAAGGATTTAGTCCTGAGTAATTTCTGTCTGAGGTGGTACCTGGGCCTTTATAGTTTGTATATGAAGTGATCCAAGTTATAATACTTAGCTAGCTTAAGATAGTGTCTAGGGTGAAAGTACTTAGAAAAATTGAAAGCACAAGGTGGTGAAGGGTGGGATTTGTGAAGGAAATGGGTTCAAAAGCGGTTTTAGACTTTGGGATTGAGTTCTGACAAGTTAATAAGGTGTTAGGAGCAACTCATTGCCTAAGGACGTCTAATTCCAGGTTGGCAAAAATTCGGGATGTTACAATTTATTTATTTATTATTTTATTTTATTTTATTTTTTGCTATTGTAATCCCCACCGCTTTTTGTGGGTCCTATTATGAGGTATGTGTTATATCCAAACCGTCCATCTATTTGGCAAACTCGTATTAAAGCTTGAGACGAAAAATAAGACAGATCTAGCTATCAAGTGGACCACACTGTAAAAGGCTGTGGAGGATTGAACGTCTACCATTGAAACCCTTTTAGGGGACACATAAGTTTTGGATCATTATGAATTTTGTTTTTCCTCTTCATCCAAGTCTTTGTGACCTTATGAATAGATTGGATGGAAAATAAATGTTATGGAGGGCCCTACAAAATTTTTAACGGTGAAAATCAATTTACCGCTGCTCTTTGTGGTGTGGTCCAGTTAATCTTTGGATATGATTTTTTTTAAAAAAAATAATGCTTCGAAATGATCTCGAAATATGGATGAACGTTGTGGATATAATAAATACATAACTGTGGGGCCCATGTAACTTTGATATCTTTTGAACTGTTCGTACAACTCGGAGTTCGAGGAGCGTCAGCGGCCGATCCTCTTGCGGAAGGAAAAGCAGGGGCATTTTTGACCTTTGGCAAGCCGTCCGTACGTATGGGGCTTATTCTTGAAAGGTAAAAAGAGGTGGGCTTACAAATGTAAATGGGCCATAAATGGGTCGTACAGTTGAAAATTTCTCTAAATAAAAGGTGCATTGGCTCCGTAGTCCGCGCGAATGAGGTGAATTCATGGTCCTCTCTAGTTGGGCCATGCTTTCTTATGATGGGAACCGTTCAAGGGGGAGGTCTCACGATGAATAGAATATAAGCAATTGGTGTAGATTGAGTATTACCTTCAATAATACTCAATAATATTCGTGTTGATAGTCTAATCAGTAATATTGAGTGTTGAAATTGGGTGCCTTTAATTTATGACGGAGAGTAATCTTTTATAGGATTAATAGTCTAATCAATAATATTGAGAAATTTCTGATTTATGCAGTTTGTTTGCTGATGTTCGATTCTATCGACAGGAAATTGATGCCACTTAATCCTATCAAAGGTTCCATCGATAGAATTAGGCATTTTTTTGCAAGTGTGGGCTTTATTTTTAAATTTGTGAGGAGGCTATATAAATTACTTGTAATCAAGAATTAGGATAGCATAAGGAAAGTCAAAATGTATCTAGGGTTCTGAGAAGAGGCTAGGGTTTTCTAACATGTATATTTGTCTTGAGAGACGGGGCCTTGATTGTAAATTGATTCCATCTTTTGTACTTCCATTTTTTATGGTAGATATTGTTGCTTTGTGCCGTGTTTTTTTTTTTCCACGAAAGGGTTTTTCCATGTAAATCGATATGTTCTTTATGATTGCTTGTCCTTTTAGTTTCTCTATCTGCTTGTTTGATTCGCTCTAAGGTTGCTTTCACGCATATCGTGAAGGTGGTTGCATGCAACAAATGGTATCAAAGAGTAGGATATTATGTTGGGATTTTAGATTGAATGTGAGACATGACTTTTAAAGGATTAAATGTAAAATATGAGACAGAAATTTACAGGAAGTGATAACTTTGAATTATGGATGTTGAAGATAAAATCCCTCATAATTCAACAAGGACTGCACTAGGCACTTATTAGCAAAGCAAGACATCATAAAACTATGAAAGATGGGGATTGAGAAGACTTATATCAAAGGCATTAGTGCAATTCAATCGTACTTAGCTAATAATGTCCTATAAAATTAGAGAGCATCTATATAATGAAATCACTCTCCAATTACCTATATTTGAAGAAACTTTTGTATACTCTAAAGATGACAGAAGCGCCAGATCTCAATGAACACATTAGTATCTTCAACCAATTAATTTGTAAATTGATGAATGTAAAGGTGAAGATCGACGAAAAAGATCAAGACATGATCTTGTTGACGTCCTTTTCGGATTCCTACAAGAATTTAGTGGATACTTTATGCCATTGTAGAAATACTTTGGACTTAGACATTGTTATCTTATCATTTTAGTCAAAGTAATTGAGAAAGAAAAATGGTGGGGAAGGTACATTTACGGGCGCACTGGTTGCTAGGGGAAGAGCGTCTGAACGAGAGAAAGACAAATCACGATCAAGGTCTAAGTCAAATGGCAAAGGGAAGTTAAAGTGTTAGAATTGTAGAAGAATTGGTCACCTGAAGAATGACTGCACAAACCCTAAAATTAAGAAAGATGAGAAATCAAATACTTCTCCTAAAAAAGCCAATTCGGCATAATCCAACAAGGAGGCCAGTGAATGTGATATATTATCCATTTCCAAGGTTGGACACTTGCATAAAGAATGAATTTTGGATATGGGGCATTGTATCACATGTGTTATCACCGGAGTTAATTCACCACGTATAACGAGTATGATGGTGGCCCAATACTTATGGGCAAATGATCATGTCTGTAAGATGGTTGGGATTAGTTTGAGTCACATTCAAATGTTCGATGGGGTAAATCGTACATTGACAAATGTAAGACACGTTCCTGATCTGAAGAATAAACTGATATCTCTGAGAGCACTTGATGCACTTGGATACAAATTCTCTGGCCACGATGGTGTTCTGAAAGTTTCTAAAAAGGCACTCATTGTAATGAAGACACACAAAAGCAGAAACTTCTACAAGTTGATCTATAGTACTATATTGGTTGGAGCCGCAGCGACTGTAGCTGACTCCATGAGCGAGCATTTGTTAATGCAAGTTGGGCCACATGAGTGAACGCGGTATGAATGTACTACTTGATCGTGGTATAATTCATGCCTTTAAGAATTTTGATATGAATGTATATGAGCACTTTGCATATACGGTAAATATTCAAAATTGTCTTTTAAAACCAGGAAATATAATAGTAAAGGATTGCTTGACTATCTGCATTCTAATTATTTTTGGAGATCGGTAATCATTTTTTTGTCATGTTCATTGATGATTATTCAAGAAAGGTGTGGGTTTATTTTTTTTTAAAGTAAATTCAATATTTTTGCCACTTCAAGTAGTGAAAGGTTATGGTGGGCGGAAACTGAAAGTACTCAGGACCGACAATGGTAGAGAGTTCACTTCTACAGAATTTAATCAATTTTGTAAAGATGAAGTGATCATATGGCATAACATAGTTAGGCACAAACTAGAGCAGAATAGTGTGGCAAAACGTATGAATCAAACTCTCTTGTAGAGAACTCGAAGTATGTTGAGTAATACTGGGTTAGGCAAGAAAGTATGGACTGAAACCGTTACACGGCTTGCTACTTAATGAATTAGTCTTCGTCTAAACCAATTGATTATAAAATTTCAAAAGAAGTGTCGAGTGGTTTTGAAGTTGACTACTTATGGTTGCATGTATTTGGTTATGATGCTTACTCTCATTATCATCAGTTGGGAGAGCTAAGCTAGACTAATAGGTTAAAAAGTGTACCTTTGTTGGTTATGGTGATGGTGTGAAATAATGGAGACTATATGACCGGGTCACATGAAAGATCACAATTAACCGCGACGTCAAGTTTGATGAGGGTTCCCTGTTTCGTAAAGATGAACACAAGGATATGAAAAAGTCAACGGTAATTGATGTTGAAATTAAAAAGGGTGAGGTATAAGTAGAAGTCGAGTCGTAAAAAGAGGTACTGGAGCAGGTGAAGCAACCACCTATCAGAAGATCCACCAAGAAATCGCATACAGGGATGAGGGGGGTTTGTCTACCTTTCAAGAAGCATTAGAAGATATTGATGTTGAGAAATGGAAGATGGTCATGCACGATGAGATGAATTCCTTGTACAAGAACGAGACGTGGGTGATTGTGAAGCTTCTCGTTGGTCGGAAAATGATTTGTTGCAAGTAGATCTTCATGAAGAAACATGACAGATATAAGGCCAGATTAGTAGAGAAGGATTATGCAAAGAAGGATGGTGTTGACTTCTGTGAGATTTTCGCACCTGTGGTTAAGCATGTATTTATCATATTTGTGTTGGTATTATCCATTACAATCTTGAATTGGAACAATTGGATGTGAATACTTCTTTCCTACATTGGGAATTGGAAAAGCATATTTACATGAAGTAACTAGAAGGGTTTGAGGTGAAGGGAGCAGAGAATAAGATTTGCAAGCTAAATAGGTCATTATACAACCTAAAAGAGTCAACTAGACAGTGGGAAAAAAAGTTTGATTCTTTCATAGTGAGTCGGTGATTTGCCAAAAGCGAATCAAATCACTCTGTCTACTTCAGAACACTGAGTGATGAAAAATTCATTATATTGATATTGTATGTTGATGATATACTTATCGCTATTCATAACATGTCTAAAATCAATATACCGAAAGCTCAGTTATCCAGGACATTCGAGATGAAAGATCTGAGAGCTACAAAGAAGATTCTTATTATCAATATACACAGGAACAAGAAAATGAGCGGACTTTGGTTATCTTAAGAAGAATACCTTGAAAAAGTCTTGGTCGAGTATGGACTTAATAAGGCAAAGCAGCATATGTCTAGTGTGCCCTACTCAAGTGCAGTTGGCCGTCTGATGTACCCCATGGTCTATATTAAACCAGACATTTCACATGTATTGGTTGTTATGAGAAAATACATGTCAAACTCCGGCAAGCAATACTAGGAGGTAGTGAAATGGCTACTTTGTTACATACGAGGTACGACTGACTACATCTTGGCGTTCAGTGAGTCTAGGGAGAAACTTATTAGCTAAGTGGATGTCAATTATGTTGAATACATGGATAACAGAATGTCGACTTCTAATTACTCGTTTATATTAACAGGTGGAGCGATCAGTTGGATGTTTAAACTTCAATCTATAGTTGCTCTTTTCACAATCGAAGCTGAGTATATGGCAGTGACAGAAGCATTTAAAAAAGCATTTATTTGATTGGGAGGAATGATGAATGAGTTGGAGCTTCAGCAGGAAGTTGTGCCAATGCATTGTGACAGTGAAAGCACTATCAACTTAGCGAAGAACCCAGTTTATCACTCGCGAACCAAGCACGTTGATGTGTGTCATCACTTTATTCGGCAAATGCTAGAGGAATGTAGTGTTACTCTTCAGAAGATTCACACCAATGAAAATTCGCCCTACATGCTTACAAAAGCGGTTCGTGAAAAAATTTCAGGCTTTGCTCAACTTCTCTGAGCTTGCAAAGACAGAATAAAGATGGAGTGTGCATGAAAAGCAACGATGGTATTACTATGGTGGAGACGAGTAGAGATGAAGGACGCAGTTTAGAGCAATGGAGAATAGAGATTAAAGCCACAATGGAGATTGTTGAAACTAGGTGCCTTTAATCTATGTTGGATAAGGATCTTCGATAAGATTGATAGTCTGGTTGATATTATCGAGAAATTTTCAATTTACGCAGTTTGCTTACTGGACAATTTTATGGCGTTCTTCAATCCTATCGACTGACCATCAATGCCATTCGACCCTATCGAAGGTTCCATCGACAAAATTGTGCAATTGCGGGTTTTGTTTCTAATTTTGTGAGGGGGCTATATACAAGTGGCTTGTAATCACAAATTACGATAGCATAAGGAGAGCCAAAACATGTCCAGGGTTTTGCAAAGAGGAGTTTAGGGTTTTCTACTCTAGAGATTCATCTTGGTAGACGAGGCCTTGATTGTAAGTTGATTCCATCTCTTATACTTTCATTCTCTCATAGTAGATATTGTCGTTATGTGCCTAATGTGAAGGTGGTTGTGCGCAACACTAGCGAGAGCTGACGATCATGTCAGGGGTACTGTAAGGCTTACCTGTTTTATCCATGCCATCCATTTATTTTGACATATTATTTTAGGGCATGAACCTAAAAAGGAGGCGGATAAAAGACTCAAGTGGACCACACCACATGAAGCAGTAGAAATTGATATCTTACCCGACTAGCTAGAAAGAAAGAATCTCTTCGACCTTCTCAAGAGTAATGCTCTCCCGAAAGAGATAGATTTGACTATGACCTTCTCGTTTACCACTACGAGTAGTTTCTATTAGCTAAGTGAGCACCTCCTAAAAAGAGAAGAGACGTATGCCCCCAATGGTCTAACCGCGGGGTGGACCCCAATTAAAAGATACTATAAAAACTAACGGCAAGCGAGATAAAGAAAGCAGCTCAAATTTAATACTTTTCGATTCACAGTTGCTACGAAGATAGAGAAGTTAGTTCCAAAATGAATCAATGAGAACTTCTTTAAACCATTTGCTCTCAGTGTAAGTGATGTTTATTTGTCTACTAACCTATTCATAATGTCACATATACTCGGGCGAAGCGAAAATGTAAATATCAACTTGATCCATATCTTTTATGGCTCCATATAAATATCAACTCGATCAGTAGCTTTTATGGCTCTAGAGAAGTTTTCGACTACTTCATGTGGTGTTGTTCACTTGGGTATTACATCTATTCCTTTTGGGCTCATGCATAAAAATGATTTGTCAAAATAAATGAATTGCGTGGATAAAATATATAAATCACACCAATCTAGCTGAGTCCTGGTTGGGTTGTACTCAACCTGCGGCCATAGCATGTTACAAGATCCCTACCTACTGACCACACCACTTGTAGCAGCTGGTAGACTACGATGTCACTTCGGTAGTCCGAGGACTACCAAAAGCAAAGAAGTGATTTTCATAAGCGAGGCCGCCGTTAGTACATGGAGAGATTAGGTAACACGTCAGCTCTCGAGCCACCCGCTGTGAAGCGATGATTAGCTACCACGTGTCCGGTCAAACTGTCGCGAGCCTGACGCCGTCAACACACGGGCGCTTGTCCGTGGCGTGAACGCGGCGGCAAACCGTCCGGATCTGACGGCTGGTGGGCGCCGCATGTCAGGCAGCAGCGCTCCCTTTGCTGTATCAGCCCACCACGTTAGCCCTAACTTGTGGGCCCCACTCACCCGCCCCCGTACGTCTCCTATCCTCTCTTCTATGTGCGGACTTAACAGACGCGCGGGTGTACCTTTCTGTAAATTCCTGTTCATAAGGAACACGTGTAATAGATCGAAACCGTTAATCAGCCAGGTTCTTCTAAAACGTTTCCCCAAAACTAGTGAAGCCGTTTACTTGTCAGCTTGGTACAGACGAATAAGACAATCAATGGTAAGATGATATACGATAACGGTCCAGTGTAATTATTTCTATTGTGGACCAGAAGATCCAAGTAGTCGAATTCATTTGAGACGTGGGCCACGATTAATGAACCGTTCTGATCTGGTAGATGTCTACTCGTTTGCCACGTGTTAGCGAAAACTTCAAGAAAAATGCACTCGCGCAAGTCACTCATTTTCAATTAATCCATCGAGCGGCCGGATTCGTCTTTTCTCTGCGCGCATATTCCTATCTCTGTCTCTCCCTCCCTCAATGCAAAATGACGTGTCGCGAAAAGATCGCTCTATATTTTTAATGACAGAAACGCCCCTACCGCAAGGTCCTCTTTCTTCGGTGAGTTCCAGGAAATATCAACATTTTAGGAGGGTATTTCGTCATTTGGAAATGCTGAGGAAATGAGGTCCCTCTCAGGGTAAAAGAGAGGAAGCTCTTGTAACGTAGGAAGAAGTTAAATGCTCGGCCGTACTGCCGGCGTTTATATACTCGCCAACATTACAAGCCTCTTCGAACGATCTAGACCGTTCCCGTGGTGGGCCACACAGCGGATAACAACCAGCAGAAGCCACGTGGAAGAAGACAGTTGGGACGGAGGGTCCACATACAAGAATAGCTATAATCCGTTTAGGCCATCCACCCTAAGATGAACGGTCTAGATCAAGGAAAGATGGGACCACTGTACGGATGCGCTGCTAGGATGGAGCTGTTTGGGCAGTTTTAGTAATAATAATTAATTAAGAAAGCAGATTCTCTTTTATTCAAGAAAACTCGACCGCTCACCGATTCAACTCACCGAGTCAAAAGTGCCTCCGCCTATTTAAATGGACGAAAGTGCCCTTGGCTACGCATCGTTGAGAAACGCAACACTACTCATATACGAGGACAGTTTAAGTAATTTTCCCTTACAACTACAAGCATATTTCATATTCAAAAACCGAGTAAAGAACGAGTTAACTGAGTCGACTCAGACCGAGATCGAGTAAAATTGAATTCTTCTAATCACTTTGTCTTCTTAAGAACTATACATGAGACAGAAGCGAAAGGGCAAAACGGGAAATAGAAAAAAGGAGAGCGAGCAGCAGCAGCAAAAACCAGGCCGTTATTTTCGCCGTCTGCAAAAAAAAAAAAAAAAAAGCCTCGTACGACCGAGAAATCTCAGCCGTCGGATTAAACAAGAGGAGGCGGGAGGTTTAGATCGAACGCCAGAGGCTTCTTCTCCTTCCTCATCTTCTTCTCCTGCTCGTTTCTCACCACCACCTCCACCGCCTCGAACTTGTACCCGGTAAAATCCGACGGCGATCCGCCGATCGTCGACAGCAGATCGCGGCCATCCGATCCGTACGCGGCAGACCGCCACTGCTGCAGATGCTTCTGGAAGCTGCCGGATGCCACCGTGGAGATCGAGATCTCGCCGTCGCAGCCGAAGTTCGTCTTCGCCTTCGGGCCGCGGAGATTTCTAGCAGCGTCGTCGTAGGCACGCGCGGCCTCCTCCGCCGTGTCGAACGTGCCGAGCCATTTCCGCGTCTTCTTCCACGGATCGCGAATCTCGGCCGCGAATCGGCCCCACGGGCGCTTCCGGACACCTCTAAAATGCGCCTCCTTAACCGGCGCCGCCGAGGGCACGGGCTCTTTCTCGCCTGTAGGGAAGCCTTCTTTCCGGAGCTGGAGCGTCTCCACCGCCATTAGCCGGTGAGTGAAAGGTGGGTGACCTGGAGAGAGTGTGTACGGAATC
Organism: Magnolia officinalis; assembly: GCA_021015155.1. Lineage (NCBI taxonomy): Eukaryota > Viridiplantae > Streptophyta > Magnoliopsida > Magnoliales > Magnoliaceae > Magnolia > Magnolia officinalis. The sequence continues at coordinate 73,007,104 of JAJHSJ010000007.1, forward strand.
GGTAGGAGCGCGTGAGAGAGAAGAGAGATGAGAAAGAAGAAAGAGTTGGGAGGTATTTATAGCGGAATAGCCGGTCTTCGTTTTGCCCGACAGGGGGTTTTTATTATTTTATTTTATTTTTACTGCTAAGTAATTGTATAGTACACGTCGTCCATGCTTTCAAAAATATACACGTGTTTTCTCTTCTAACAAATAAGACCCATTTATAGTTAATCAAGACCGTTGATTGGATGAATCCTACCTTGAATTGATCATAAAAAAATTATATACGGATTTTGAATGTTAAAACCCATCAAAAGAACTTTCTGCGGACTTCCGTTGTATTTTTATCAACAACCGTCTGTATAGACTGTTCTGAGTCGTCCATTAACAACAGTGGGACACAGAGAACGATGGTTTGGATTACTAAGGTGGGCCTCATGATAAATGATATTCATGAGAAGATGTTCTGCCACGTATGATATAACTCCCTCTTTACGGTGTAAATGCTATGGTTGCATGCATGGGGTTGCATTTAATGTATGATGTGGATTTTTATGATGGTGGGTTTCGCATGCGGGAGCATGAGCGGATGTGGATTGTCGAGCACGCAGCGGACGGGTTTTTCTCGCTCCTTTTCTCGTTTCGTTTTTTATCAGTAATATCTCGTGAGAATTTCATTTTCTCGCACTGGGGCGCAACAAGGAAAATGATCGGCGGTTTTGACCTTTTCTTCCAGAGAGAAACTCCGGTACTCTGGTGGGACGGAGTGGTTCATACGCATGCACTTGGAAATAGCTGCGCGATAGACGCAATGACATAGGATCGGGCCGGGTCCCGTAGATCTGATCGAGTTTGGGTACTTATCGGGTCTAACCTCCGAGTAGGTTCGTAATAAATAACAGCATTTGCATAGTTGGCCCATCAGATGGATGGATTGGATTGCACATGAATGGTGCATGAATAGACTCTCTTTCATACATATGGTACTTCAATTATTAAAATAGTATATATGTGTTTTAGTATTATTAAAACCAAGGAAGTGGATTGCCTGTGGCAGCCACCAAAGGGATATTACCTAGGCAATAGGTCGCCCAAGCACTATGGGGACACTGTGATGAGTGTGTTTTATCCACACTGTCAGGCTATTTGAAGTCACACAAGTTTTGGATCACGCTGGTATTTCTATTTTTCCTTCGTACAGGTCTATGTGGCTTTATGAAAGGGTTGGATGACAGAAAAACATGGAGGAAAGCTTTCAAGGGTGGGAATTTAATTCTCAATGCTTCCTATGATATTGTGTGGTCCACTAGAGCCTTAAAACTGCCTCCTCCCTGGGTTCGTGCCCTAAAATGATATGTTAAAATGAATGGATAAGACACCCAAATGAACCTATTTCTTAATAGGTTAAAATATTAGAACATGGTCCCACCAAAATTGACATAAACCCTCCATGGACCCAATTCACATGTGTCATGGGCTAAAATTAACTTAACCTGATGGGGCCTGTTTGGCCGGGCGAATCCCATGGGAGTAGGAGGGATGGGATGGATTTTAAGGTAATGATAGTGGTGTCAGTGGATTGGTTTAAGATCCATGGGATTGCTATATCCAGGCACAAGTTCACTGGGTCTGATTGGCACGCCCGGCATATCATGGGATTATACCTTCCAATCCATCCAACCAAGGGATGGGATCAATTTTAAGGTAATGATGGTGATGTATGTGGATTGTTTTAAGACCCATGGGATTGCTTATATCCCTGGACAAGTTCCACCGGGTCTGTTTGGCTCATCATGCATATCCCAAGATATCGTGATCTCATCCCTCCTAATACCGTGGGATCGTCCGGCCAAACAGGCCCTTAAGTAGCTGAACCATGGACAACAAGTCGATGGCTGATATGAACGCATAAGATTCAACAGGGGCCGATAAACCAGGGTTCAGGATTATTCAGTTTATATGATTTTGGGAAAGTGAAATATCTACAGTGGCTGAGATATTCAAATCCAAGACATTTTTGGGTTTGTTGAGTCCATACAGGCGCACACCAGCCCCAATGGTCTAGAAGGTAGCTTGTGGACAGGGTTTGGCTACTCCCCCTGCCACCAGCCCGGTGGCTGATGGTCGTTGCTCTGTGGGCCCCACCATGATGTATGTGTTTCATCCATTCCGTGCATCCATTTTTACAGAACATTTTAGGGCTTAATGCCAAAAATGAGATAGATATAAATCTCAGTTGGACCACACCACAGGAAAACAATAATGATTGGATATCCACCGTTAAAATCCTCCTAAGGCCCACTGTACTGTTCATTTGACATCCAATCTATTGATTAGGTCATACAGACCCAGATGAAGGGAAAAACAAATACAAGCTTGATCCAAAACTTTTATGGCCCCAAAAAGTTTTTAATGGTCCACGTTCATTCAACAAAGTTTCCTGTAATGTGGTCCACCTAAGTTTGGTATATATCTCATTTTTGGTCTCATACCATAAAATGATCTGGAAAAATAGATGGATGGCCTGGGTGAAACATATACATCAGAGCCCGTCAGCCATTAGCAGGTGGAGTAGCCAATCCGTTTCCGTAGCTTGTGAAGTGAGGAACCTCGTGGGGCATACCTGTAACCATTGTTTTATTCACATCATATATCCCTTTTTCCAAATCATTTTAAGGCATGAGTTCAAAATTAAAGTATATGCAAAGCCAGACTGGACCACACCACATGAAACCGTGGAAATTAAATGTCCGCGGATTCGGTGGTTCCGGAGCAAGTGAGGTTGGTGAAACCCGGACTGTGGGCCCCACCGTGGGACGCGGATCAGGTAGTGTTTCCAACACCATCTCTAGGTGGTGGTGTGTCGATGTGTTGGGCATTATGGGCCCAACCTGATGCACGTGTCTTATATCCAAGCTGTCTATCTGTTTTGACCCCTCATTTTAGCACATGAAACAAAAAATAAAGTAGATTGGAAGTTCAAGTAGACCACAGCAGCAGTGATTAAACACCTACCGTCCAAAATAAACATTAAAGTGGGACGTAGAAAGGTTTCAACGTTGGGTTTCACTATTCCCACACAGTTGTGGTCAGCTATGGATTTCCTTCATTTTTAGGTTCATGCCCTAACATAACCTTAAAAATTAGATGGAAGGTGTGGAAATAAAACACACATCACATGGCCCATGGGTCCAAATCTCAAGTGGACCACACCTAGATTGGATGGCAAATAAACATTGCTTAGGAAGTTTTTAATGGTGGTCGTTCAATCACCACTATTTATGTGGTGTCGTCAACTCGAGATTTGGATCTAGTTCACTATTGAGTTTATACCGTTAAATGATATTAAAAAAATAGATGGACGGTGTGGATATAAAAACCATACATCACTGTGGGACCCACAGTCACGAATCCACAAACCACGGTGGTTCTCCGGATCCACCGAATCCGCGTCGGGCACTCTTTTCTCGGCTCAATTTGAACGCGGGAAAATATCGCGAGACAAGTAATCTCGCGCTTGTCCGCTATTTGATTTGAACGGCGGGTATCCGCCAGAAGATGAGTAAAGAAATTCGCACCGCATGTGGACGGCGTGTCTAATCCTGTCCGTTGAATTCAACTAGCTCGTTTGTACGTAGTCAGGGGTCGTTCATCTGTCCCATCGTCAGATATCAGACCAAAGGCCATTCCCCTACTCTCTACGAGCTCGACTAACGAGGGACGCGGTTTGGCTAGTCAGCCTACCACTAGCCAGGTGTCAGTAGTGGGTGATCTATGAACCCACCTTGATGTGTATGTTTTATCCACGCCGTTCATTCATTTTTTCAGATCATTCTGGAGTTTGATTCTCAAAATCAGGTAGTTCTAAATCTCAGGTGGCCCACACCACATAAAAAAAAAGTAGTGAGTGAATGTCCACAACTAAAAACCTCCTAGGGCCCACTGTAATGTTTATTTGACATCCAAACCGTTGATTTAGTCATACAGACTTCGATGGACCTCGATGAAGGGTAAAAAATAAATATCAGTTTGATCCAAAACTTTTGTGAACTTCAAAAAGTTTTTTATGGTGGACGTTCAATAAACACTGTTTCCTGTAATGTGGTCCACTTGAGATTTGGATCTACCTCATTTTGGGGCTCATACCATAAAATGACCTGAAAAAATGGATGGACAGCATGGATGAAACGCATACGCCATGGTGGGCCCACCTAGCACCGACCAGGGTCACTAGCCACTGTTTCCTAACGAGCCGGGTGACCACCGTGGTTCGTTATTGCAGACCACTAGTCTCGATAATAGGGAATGATCACATACGTGCCCACATATAGTAATTTCTGTGTATCTGTACTCCGTGGGGCCTACCTTGATGTACTTTTTATAATCCACGCTGTCCATCTGTTTTTTTAACTAATTTTATTACTTCGACCCAAAAATGAAGTAGATCCAAATCTCAGGTGGACCACGCTATAGGAAACAGTGGTGATATGTCATCACAATCAAATGGAATGTGTGGTCCACCTTGTTGTTTATATAGTTCATCCACACCATTCGACGGGTGCGTCCTACCAGGATGAAGGGACACAGATAAACTCAAGCCATTTCGAAACTTAGGTAGGCCAGAGAAGGGGCATGGTCGCACATTGCTCCTGTGGTAGTTCCCACTCTAGCTTTTTGAATGGCGAGCACGAGTACGCGCGACGAATTGACGGTTTGGATTCCACATAAACTCAAGATGGGAAGATCTCGGACGCATGTAAAAGATGCACACGTGTGGCGCTTGGTGGCTGGACCAGCACGTGTGGCGGGTAGCTATTCGCTACGGTTAATTAAATTTTAATTATATTAATCTTGACCATGCGTTCACATTATCTTGTTATTATTATATATATAGAAATGCTGCGCTGGGCTCAGAGCACTGTAACTTTAGCGTGCCTCTAGTTGAAGTGAGACATTTAGACAGTTCCATCAATCAATCTGAACCGTCCATCAAGTCTAGAACATATTTTCTAGGCTACCCAGTGAAAATCATACTAAACCGATGATTTAATTCATTTTCGATTTGGTCTTATATCATGTGGACGCAGATTGGGTACTACCCCACCTATCTCAAAAGCTCAGCTCAAGCAGGGGCTCTGTGGGTACACCTTGATGTATGGATTTTATCCACGTTGTCCATCCATCTTTCCGTATCATTTTCCGGGTATAAGCCCAAAACAAGGCAGATCCCAGTTAAGGGTTCGCGTACCCATAGGTGGTGAGTCCGGTGGTAGACTAGTAGGGAGTTTCAACTCTCGATTAAGGGTTCGAGCACCTATAGGTAGTGAAATTCCACCAGCGTGACTGTACCCATAGGGTTCGAGAACCCATAGGTGGTGAATCAAGCTGGGTGGTAGACTCTCAGGATTTTCAACTCCCGATCAAGGGTTCGTGTACCCATAGGTGGTGAATCAAGCTGGGTGGTAGACTCTCAGGAGTTTCAACTCCCGATAAGGGTTTATGTACCCATAGGTGGTGAAATTCCACTAGCGTGAGTGTGTGGGCGTGTAAAAAAAAAAAAAAAAAGCCCAAAACAAGGCAGATGCCAGGGTGAAGTGGACCACACCGTGGTGTTTGAATACACACCGTTAAAAGCTTATTGGGAGCCTTAGAGCTTTTGAATCAAGCTGATCTCTATGTTTTCCCTAATCTGGTTTCCACTGTTTGCTTCATCATCACCGTTCCTTCCAGTGGTGTGATCCACTTGAACCTTGGATATGCTATTTTGATATGAGAAAATGAATGAACGGTGTGGATAAAACCCATACATCATGGTGGGGCCCTCAAAGCCCCTGCCTATCCCGAGCGTCAAGCAGGCAGGGTAGTACCCATCCGCATCACTTTTTTAGCCATCCTTCATCTAAGCCATACATGCAACGGTTAGGATTGCCTAACAAAAGAAATCCACAATGGGCCCTGATAAACAAATGATTCAGCCATTCTGTAAAAATGATCTCAGCCGTCAATATTAAATGTTTTTCAGCATATGGTTAAGATTGTTAGATCCATGTATTGTTTTTAGGGTAGCCCATGAAATAAACGCTGAATCTAATGAACGGTCTAGATCAATGGATTAGACTATCTAAGTTCACAATGCAACAAGAGCACTCTCAGGAAAATGGACCATCCCTCCGTACCATAATAAAAATGACATTAGTCTATTTTAAAACGCTTTAAAGTGAATAAAATAAAAAATAAAGCCGGCCAACCGGCCTTGTTATTATTCAGATGGAGATTATTATTTTAATCCTTGCTTAAAATCAGTTTTAAAACCTTAATCTGGATTCGACTGCGCCGGCGGATCTTCCGCACGCTTGTTGATGATGTATGCATGTGTACATGCGTCATGGCATGGCATGATGATATACATGCATCATGGTCATCTTATGTCTCGTCAATTTCTCGTGACTGCGTAAACTTTGATACTCTGGCAGAGCGTGATGGATGATACGCAGGCCCTGAAAGTTTCTGTGAATGAGAAGGATTCTGCATTAGTCCGTTTGGTTTGAGTTGGTATATGCCACGTACCTACCTATCAAGCGTCATACGCTGCCAGAGTATTAAATAGCTACTATCGTTACAACATCCTGGAGCTGAGGATACCGGCAGTACCTCCAGGTTTGAGTTTTTCCAGGTGGGGCCGGTGGATCAGTGATTATGGACCGTTGATATTATGGATTTAGGTGTGGATGGTGGATTTGAAAAATGATCCATTGGTTTGGAGCTTGAAGATAGACGGTTGAGAATAGAAGATAACAATGGTCCAGATTTAATCTGAAAAAGTCCAAAGGTTGGACCCGTTTGATCTTTCTATCCCACAATTTTTGTGGGATCTTCTAATTGGATTCAGTTTCGGTAGTGGTCCCTACAGTACCGAGATCTCCGTACTGGTAGGTACTGAAAGAGCTCTTTGGGACCCACCATGATGTATGTGTTTTATCCACTCCAGTCATCCATTTTAGATCATTATTTAAGTTCGTGAGCCCAAAAATGATGCAGATCCAAATATCAGGTGGACCACACTAAGGAAAAAATGGTTATTGAACACCCACCGTTAAAAAGTTCATAGGCCTACGATAATGTTTATTAGCCATCCAACCTATTGACTAGGTCGAACAGACATGGATGAAGGGGAAACACAATTATCAGCTTGATCCAAAAATTTTATGGCCCTCAAAATGTTTTTAATGGTTGTCATTCAATCACCACTTTTTTCTGTAGTGTGGACCACCCAAGATTTGAATCTGCCTTACTTTTGGGATGGTATTATAAAATTAGCGGGCAAAATGGATGGACGGTATGGATAAAACAAATACATCATTGTGGGGCCCACAGCAGGGACCAGTACCGACCTCAGTAATGGAGGGGTCAGAGTCGCATCTAATAACGGTAGCCTCCACCGTATCAATGGTCTGAATAACCGATACGTGGGGCCCACTTGTACGGAATTCAGACGTTAGGTTCATGGAACTGTGCATGTACTTGGCTGGATTATCCTGTAATTTCTGGTGGGGATAGAGTCATGTGGAAGATTATCTTTTTATTACTCTGGCGGTGTATGGCGCTTGATACTCCGGCACTCAGAAATTGTACTCATCACATACGTTAACTGAACTTAAACCGATCAAACTGAGTAACCAACTGTAGATAATTCATAGATCTAAAATTAGATTGCTTGAGCAGTCCTAAACCTTGATTCGTAGACACGATTTTGTTGAAATAGAACCATCAAAAGTTGTTCATTTCTAACTGTCCAAAAAATGCCACCAGTTCCATAGTCAGATAATCTAATAACCCTAGTTTCTAGATAATGATAAATCTAGACTGAGACCATCTAACTTTGAATTACTCACTTTACAATTTCACAGTAATTTGTAAACGCCTGAGTATCATCCATCACGTTGCAAGAGCATTAATTTCTGTGTGCCAATTGATATTTACCCCCACTATTTCTGATACATACACCCCATAACTTTTTCATGTTAGAATGGTAATAGAATACCCATGTTGAGGTGGTTTCTTCTACTAAAACGGATGTGAATGTCTACAACCCATGAGCAATAGAAAAACCTGGATACTCTGGCGTAGTAGGATGGATGATACACAAGAACTTATAAATTACTCCGATATTGTGTGGAATACAATAATCCAAATTAGAGAAACGATACCCAGGAACTTCCCCTGTACTTCCAAATGCGTACACAAAGTTTTTGTTTTTTATATTATTAACTTTCTTCTATCCAGCTTCCATCTGGTGATGACCAAAACATCATCTTTTATATGTTATTGGAATTTATGCTTGATGTCGTTGGCATCGGTTTATTTTTCCTGACATGTGATGTGTGCGGGCATGTCAATATTGATCATGCAACTCGATTCAAACAAAATAACTTATTCCAGCGTTAATATAGGCAAATATTTCGAATGCAAATTGTATATGACTGAGACCTGAGTTGATCAATCACCCATTCAGTCACTTGCAAGATAGTAATAAGAAGATAAGGTAATTATTGAAGAGTGGGGTTCTTTCTTCGAAGATGGGTTGTACTTCGTCTTATGCCGTACAAAAAGAATTTTATAAGTGAAAACAGTCAAACGAAAAAAAATACTTACAATCGATAAAAGAGAGCAACTGTAAAATGCCTTTCTGAAAGATGAATTGATTGTATTGATACCACGAATAGTCCAACGTAAAAGCATAGACTTGGATTACAACTAAAGATTACCGCTGATGGATTACAACTAAAAAGTTAAGCTATGATAAGGAAAGATAATTTGATTGTTTTGATTGGTTTGGTATAAGATGACTTGTTTTATTAGATTCCTTGTTATTTATAATTAAATCTCTTCTGCGCCTATCTCTCAGCCGTTTCCCTCTTCATTCAATGGTTACGATAGTTGATTCGTCGCTATGTTGGTCTTCCAAATCCTTCCTTATCCTCTCACTATGAGATGTACGAGTTGATCTACATCATAAGATAGTTGTTTCTAATGATGATTTATGTAAAGTTTCGATTGCCTCATGTAATGCCCTGAATTTCGAGGGTCGAGTAATGCCCGACTCCCGAATTTTCGGGTGCCACTTATGCTTTGCAGATTTAACTAATTTGGGTTTCATTTGAATAGTGTATGAGCATTTAAAAAATTAAATGGATCATGCGGCATAAACTGAAATCAACTAACTAGATTAGAGCATGACTAACAAAATGATGTGCATACGTGTAGTGTACGAGACTATGGCCTGGCAAAATACATATAATCCAAAAGATGCGCAAAATGGCCCTACCCTACAGTCCCATCGTTAGCCCTAGGGCAACTACAATGGCCCTCCCAAGAGCTGAAAATACAAGAGCTCCTCCTTTGAGTCTATGGACGCCTCATCCAACGCGTCAAACTCTGTGATACCTACATTTAAGATAGGGTCTGGTTGGTGTTTTAAAACACCGTCCCAGAGTGGGAGTGAGTGATCAACTCAGTGGTTCCATTAACAACAAGTTACACAAGCTATCAAATCCACATGCACAATTAATGAAAAGTAATTTTAAGCATACAGTCCCTAGATATTTTGTTAATGCACATGCATGGTATTATGATATGATGCATGCCCTCACCATCCAACATTTCCTCAAACGACTCCGTCTAAACATTCTCATATGACTAACAATCCCCCAATGCAACTTCAAATGTCGAGTCGCCAACCTAACTAATGTAATGCGATAGTGATCATGTTAGTCGAGTGTTTAGTTATGTCTGTTCGTCTTGTAAGATTGGGGAAACTGAGGCACTCCCACTAAATCAAGACCTTAATCCGATCGCGAGGCCCAAGGCAGCCGTAGCGGCCTCATGCCTACGATCCTTGATCCGTCTGGGTTCGTCACTTCCAGCTGAACTCATACAAAAGACGGGTTTATAAATTGGGTTACCCTCGGTCACTACGGATAGGCTCGTCACCCCAGCGCAGGCCGACGGCTCGAACATAGTGTCCCATACCACCATGCCCAACTCATGAGACTTGTGGATTATATCATAGCGATTGTAAGTGGGCGTTCCAGGGGCGTGGGGTGTCTCAGGTTCAAACAGGCGTAATCATATATGGTGAACACCCATAGTTGGCCAACTAGTTGACTAAATCGGCTGACTTGGACGAACTACAATGTAACAGACATTGCGTGCAAGCATCCCGTGTAGTCCAACTACTGTCGGTTGTCCGTCTTAGGCCTGAATCGGTCGGAATGGCCCAGGGTAGCCGATTGAGTACGGCTATCCTTATGAATTTTTTTGGTTTGCTGGCCAACCCAATTGCCAATAAACTAAAATTCTACAGCATGCCATAAACAATTCTATACAGGAATAGGCAACCAACTCAACAATATTTAAGGATATTCTATCTAATATGGGCAAAGAAATAGGCTTGCAAGTGCATTATTCAATCATTGTACAATTTACCACAATCAGCTAATTAGGCGCATGTAACAAGGGGGAAAATACGGAACATGTGGGCATGGAATTTCAGTGAATCTGGTCTATTCTATCATGCAATCAATAATCGGCAGTCGTAAACGAAAATTTCACTTCATGAAGGACAATAAGCCTAAGGATTTAGTCACTAGTTAGCATGCAATTCACAATTTTCACTACACAATCATTATTTGTGACATACATTCGATAATTGGCACCCTAAAGATAATAGTCCGCACCTGGGGGTAACCCGCCGATTTTTCTAGCGCCACTCCTAGGATTCCGGCCAAGTATTTGACGGATTGACACCCTGTGTTGCATATGTTAACTTGTAAGATTGCATGCAATAGTCCATAAGGCTCAAATTTCAAAGGGGGCTAGGGGATTACCTCTCTATCGTCGTCAGGCCGCTCTTTACGGTGGGGCGCGGTTGTGGGCTCCGACGTAGGCAACACTAAGAGGGAAATTCTCTAAAACAACTCCCTAATGAGCTCCTTCTTCCACTTCTCCCCACTCCCTCTCCCTTGCAGATGGAATTCGTATGGGAGATAGAGAGTGAATTTCTGGGTGTTATATAGCCCAGATTTTATGTCTAAATGGCCCTGTGGGGCCCTTTTTCTAGCATGCATGCCCCTAGTGGGTTGAATTTTGGCTCATAAGGCTATTTTAGGAGCCTGTTGGCTCATCTGCGCCATGGGGCAAGTGCCCCATCATAGGATGAGCTATCGGTCCAAATTTGGTGGAGATCGGATGCCTCGATCGACCGTAGGGATCGTACTTGCAATCGACAACTATAGATGTTTGATCAGGAACACAGTTATACGGATATGAGCAAGGAAATATCCTTAACTCATACCTCGAGTTTGGTTGTGATCTAACAGTCGAAAAAACACAACTTATCGAAAGAGTGAAAGGTTTATTTCACTTAAGTTTCACGCTTCAGCCTAGTGTATTTGCGCATTTTAAGCACTCGACATCTGGCCCAAGTTACGTAGTTTTAAGTACTATCTTGATTCGCCACCCACGATGAACGTCAAGCCTAGTGAGACAGACATTATTGTATAGTTTCGGAACTAGTGGTCCACTAACGAGCGGTTTAGAGGTTGTTTGGATAATCAGGGCATTTATGAAATGAATAAGGTATCAAGATTTCTTGTGCACAATTATTAAGGTTTAGATTAACAATGTTCATAGTGTAGCATATTCATAATTAGCAAAAATGGCGATTCGATCATAATCACTCTAAACCATTAGTTCATAAGCTAAATAAGTAACTGAGTTGATTCGATTTATTAATTAAAATTTGACTCATAATTGTCTCAGCTTTAGGTAAGTCTTTATTTGGTTATGGTTGTCTTGATTGGTTATTGATAGGTTGCCTAGATTTGGGCCCTACGTGAACAAATCACGGGGCTAAACTAGATGTTTAAGAGATCGATCGGATTCGTTGTCTTTCTACGGTTGATTAATCTTATTTGTGCGGTTCTTTATCAGTACCACCCGTGTATAGGCTAACATTGAGTGTTAATGGTCAGTAAGTGACAACATAAGTTAATTATATTAAAAATTTTCAAGGGTTTTAGAAAAATCCAAAATAGCGAAAATCTGGGACGTTACACCCCACCATTCGGATGCATCGATCAATGGATATGATTTGAAGTCATTTCAATGGTAACTGATCATTGATCGGTGTCGCGACTATACGGATATGTGTAAGATATTAACTTAGGTAAGTGTCCTTAATTTGATCGTGATTTAATGGTCTGAAAACTACAACTTCAGCAAAGTTCTGATGGGGATAATTAACTTAAATTGTCACGCCCTAAAATTTGGTATCCGAGTTAGCCAAGCCCAAATCCAAATTCTCGAACTGTGAGTTGACTTTTAAATAAAATATGCACTACAACCCACATTATTTCCATGATTTTTAAGGCAAACAGATAACTAAAAGGGTAAAAGTAATTGTCATTAAATAACATCCACAAATCGATCCTTAAATATTTAATTACATTAATATTTAAAAATAAATAATAACAAAATACATTAAATTTTAATTAACTTCTAAATAAACAAGAGGAAAAGTCTTTAATCTTGCCCAACTGGTCACCCCAGCGTAGGCTGACAGCACCGACATAGTGTCTCATTCCACCATGCCCGGCTCACGAGGGTGTGAATTAGTTTACTAACCGTTATCAATGGGCGTCAGTGGGCGTGGGGTATTCCATGTTCCAACAAGCGTGAGCAAACATGGTTAACAAACGCGGTCAATCAGTCGGTGGACTAAGTCGCCCAAATTTAGGCAAGCACGAAACACACAACATCGGGTGCAAGCAACGCATGTAGTCTTACTACTGTCGCTCATTCGCCTACGCCCGAATCAGTTAATCTAGTCACGGGACGGCCCAACCAACGGGACCACCCTTACTAATCTCATATTCCTAACCAACCTAGGGGATGGGTTATGTTTAATAGTATTACGCAGCTAAGAGTTCATCTTCAAGTTTAGATAGAATAAAACATACAATACATCAAATCATAAGATTTCAAGATATTAAAAGAATGCCGCTATTCCTAACAACATAAATCAGACATGTGTGCATGGGGTGCCAAACTACCAAAAATCAAACGATCACACATCATACATAGTGTAGGAAAATTCAATCATGCATACAACAAGGACGAATATATAAAAGTTAGATGCAAGAATGTACATGCAACACAATTCTCATGCCCAAACAATTTGAAAAGCAATCAAACATCAATTTACTATTTCATGGATAATGGGTATACTTATCATATAAATTCTTATCTAGGTTTTACTCTAACTTATGCATGCACATCAATCTAGCATTCAAAATCATTAAATTTATCCTAAAATTGGTACTTGGCCACCTAGGGATAATGGTCTGCACCTTGTGATGAACCGCTCGATTCACGGCACCCGTAGGGTTAGGGTGTTAGGAAATCATCGTTAAAATGTCTAAATAAGTACACAAGCTTGTAAGAATTGGAATGAATTAAACACAAGATCTAAACTTACAAACATAACTAAATACTTACCTTCAATCGTCGCCGAATTAGCACCAATGAAAGACAACATTGCTACAGAGGAGGTGAGATGGTGAAGGTGCACAAACCCTCATACTTCTAAGCTCTCCCTCTCTTTCTCCTCTCTTCTCCTCTTTCTCTTTTTCTTTCTTCTAAGGCATGTTTGATTTCCAAGTGAAATGGTAAATACTGGGTAAAAAAATAATTATTATTTCCCTGTACATTTATATCGTACTTGATTTGACCGCTTACTTTTTGACACAAAAATCAAAAATATCACAAAATCCCTGTGGGTCCCACACTATGATGCATTTTGCTTATCCACACCATTCATCCATTATTCCAGTTGAATTTATAACATGAGTAAACAAATGAGGCATATCTAAAACTCAAGTGGACCACATCATACGAAAAGGAAAATTGAATACTGACCGTTAAAAACTTTGTAGGGCCACTGTTTCTTTTGGCATGGGCCACTTGAGTATTAGATCTACTTCATTTTTTATCCCATGCTTCAAAATATTGTAGTAAAACAGATGGACGAAATGGATATATCATATGCATTATCATGCGGTTCAAAAATTAAAATTACCTCTTTTGAACCAATTTCAAAGACACGAATTCCTATGAATTTTCAAACACGTGAAATAAGGGGGAATTACCGTTTACCATGTATTTGCCATCTCTTTGAAAAAACAAACAGGCTCCTAAGGTAAATTTGTCTGGGAGGAGGGGGTGCCTAAATGAGGCCCTTTTATAATGTCAGATTTGATGTAAATGGCCTTAAGAGTTAGGTTTTTACTATACTAGCCCTATGGGAGGGTCTTTCTAACCTCCAGGGCCCATTATGGGGGGTACATGTCGGTATACACCGTAGGATAGTTAGCCCTAATAATGATTTATGTATGGACATGATCGGCCCACCATTTGGATGCATCGATCGACAGATATGATTAGAGGTTTGTTCAATGGTCACTAATGGTTGATCGGGGCCGCGGCTATATGGATATGAGTAGGAAAATATTTTTACTCCACATGTGAAGTTTGGTCGTAAACCAACGGTCCAAAATCCTTAACTTTGCATAAGAGTAGACGACTCAATTCACTTAAGTTTCAGCTTCTTCCTTTAAGGTATTTGCACTTCTCATACACTCTTCCTTTGGCTCAAGTTGAGCGGTTTTGAATACTACCCAGGTCCGACTCCCGCGATGGATGTCGAGCCTAGTAAGACGGACATTATTCTATAGTTTTGGAACTAGTGGCCCACTAACGAGTGGTCTAGAGCTTGTTCGGAAAATCGGGGCATTTGTAATGAATTAGGTATTGAAATTTCTCGTGGGCAATGATTAGGGTTTAGATTAACTATGTTCATAGTGTGGCCTATTTATAACTAGTGAAAGTGGAGATTTGGTCACGATTACTTTAAGCCGTTGGTTCTAGGCTAAAAGAGTAACGGGGTTGATTTGGTCTATTAGTCAAGATCTGGGCCTTATCTGACTCGACTTCGGTTAGATCTTTAATTTAGTTATGATTGTCTTGATTAGTTAGCGATGGGTCAGTTAGATTTGAGCCCTATGTGAGTAAATTATGGGGCTAAACTTGATGATCAAGTGATTGGGTGGATTCGTTGGCTTCCTACGATTAATTAATCGGATTTGTGTGGTTCTTTACTGGTACCACCCGTGTACAAAATAACATTGAGTGTCAATGGTCTGTCACGCCCCAAACTCGAAAACCGGGCTCACAAAATTTTCAATCGCCGAATCCGGCGCCGACAACCTCCGTAGAACCCCATTCTGAGCTCCCAACTCCCATTCGCCAGGTTCCGATCCTGGGATGTTACAAGGAGGATTTTTTTTTCAGTTTGATTCATAATAAGCATAACCCACAAACAACAACCAAAAACTCCATCACATTTCCATTATGATCAAAAACTTTATAAGTACAATAAGCATAAAGGGAAATACAATGATAATGGACAAAAAGCTCCAAAATGATCTGTTATACGCTCCTGCCTCAGCGCTGCTGCGGTCCAACGTCACCTACACGCAACGGTCGTGCATAAGCTTATAGAAAGCTTAGAAGGTGGTGAAAGTGTGTGCGCAAGGTGGTATGCAGTTATGCAATATCAGAGTAATGCAGAACATGCTAATGAATCCATGAATACCATTAGCCGTACTAAGGCTATACAATGCAAGGCATGAATGATGTTTGCCATACCAAATCCATGTGATGCAAGATGCAACTCAAGCATATAAATCATCATCTATGTCCACATATCAATACAGATCAAATCTGGAATATTACCGGGGTCTAGTACACTCTAAACCAGATTGTCGTCCCATCGCGCACAATAAAGTAAGTGGAAGAGACCTCACTATCCGCCTGCCAATATTGGGCTCGGCTCGTCGATAGCTGACCCATTCTTCGAGCTGGTCAAACTCAGCCTAGCTTTGCCCCCTCCTCTCATGCGGGTAAGGCCGCACCCCCTTCCAACTGACCACGACACAATGGAAAGCACAACCGTCTGGTAATCGGCACTCGGCACTCCTGCACCCACTCGGTCTAGACGTTGGAGCAACCTCTTGGTACCATAAGGGTTTAGGGAATTTCACCCAGGGATATCTATAGCACCCCATGTAGAACAAGATTTTCGGTATCCAATCCTGCCAATCACGATACGCCTGTAGAGGCTACAACCCTGATGTCACTAGGGCGTACGGTAACCATGTCACACAATGTGAAATGCATGAATCACACTAACCAGTCATGCAGCAATCCTGCGCGTATCGTGCATTCATGTAGGGCAACAACGCCTATCCGAGAGCCCCTAAACAATCTGCCCGAAGGCATATGCTATGATCAGTCACTTCTCATATCAAGCATACATATGATGCGTATGATCATGAATCATGGAACTATACTAAACATGTTATATGGGATAGGTGTTGTTCATAACGAAGATGGGCCTAGACGGCCTACAAGTATGGGCTTAACAATGGGCCCTAGGGAGAATCATAATGCGGATATTTAACCAACATTATTCTACAATGTGGACGTCAAACCAACATTGCTCCCAAGGCACAGCTGTCATAAACATCATTACATAACCATGTAGGGATCACACATTGCAATGGACCTTAGGTACATCCCATTGGGCCTTAAATACATCAAATGGGTCATATCACATGGGCCTTATATTCATCAAGTGGGCCACATCAATGGGCCGCACCAATGGGCCTTATGTATATTGCAATGGGGCATAACTCGTGAGCCTTATAATGCATCAGAATGAGCCTCATAACATGGGCCTTACAACCACATCAAAGTGGGTCCCAACGGACTACCACAGATAACTCAAGATGAGCCTCATCCACATACCAAGGTGGGGTCCACTTGAACTATGGATCTCGCTCATTCTTTAACTCATGCCATCAAATGAGCTTTTAAAGTGGATGGACAGATTGGATGCAACCCATGCATCATGGTGGGACCCATGAAAGCCCACCATCAGGTATATTACATAATATAATATAATATAATATAATATATATATATAATATACAATTATACACACACACACACACACACACACACATGCACAACCCCACACGTACACACACGCACCCACAAGCATGCACCAACAGTCCAGGGGACGGTGGGGATAAACAAATATATCACCGTGGGCTCCACCGTCCAGGCGGACGGTGGAAATAAAACACATAGATCATTGTGGGTCCCACGTGGGGCCCACTGTAATGTTTATAAGCCATCTGACCCGTCGATAAGGTCCCACGGACTTGGTCGAATAGGAAAAACAAATTTCATCTTGATCCAAAACTTCTATGGACCCAAAAAGGGTTTCAATGGTAGACCTTTAATCATCGTTGTTTCATATGCTATGGGCCACCTGAGTACTGGATTGGCCTGATTTTTGGAGGGGGCCCACCCAATGAACGGGTTGGATGACACATAAACATCATGGTGGGGCCCACGGCTGGAGCCGTGGGTTGCTGCTGCTCGCCCACACGCCCGTGCGCAGCAGGCGCTGCCTGTGCCTCTGGCAGCAGCAGCGTCTGCTGCCTCTTTTATATATATATATTTTTTGTTTTTGGGGTTTTCTTGGGAATTTTCCCATGTAGGGCCCACTTCAGGTGGATCCGACCCAACCATTGGTCGTTATGGCTAAAGATAAGCCAAACGAGCCCAATATGCGATGCGTTTTGGCATGAAGAAATATCAGGTGGCTTTTTAACGGTGAAAACCACCGTTTTCTATGCTATGGCTCACCAAATACTCGGATCAGCTTCATTTTTTGGCTCAACGCCTAAAATGAAGTGGGGAAAGGAATGGATGGCGTGGATTAAGTCCATACATCAAGGTGGGGCCTGCATGAGTGGCCCACCCAATAAGCTTTGAAAGAAGCTCATATTTGTGTTTTCCATTCAATCGTCCAGACGCTAGAAAGGTGGCCTGTTGGACGGTTTTGGGCATAACAGATGCAAAGGTGGGCCTGTTCAGGTGGGCCACCAAATGATGGATGGTGTGGGTGTAACACATATAAGGTGGGCCCCACTTATAAATGGCTTAGATAAAAGTCATGCCTCATGGTGGGGTCCACCCTGATGGGCCACATGGCCATATTATCACAAGAAAAAAAGATGAAAAGGGGAGGGAGAGAGAGAGAGAGAGCGGGACACGCGCGATGGAGGGACCCCGACATTATGGGCCCTCCCTTGTAATTAATCATACATCAAGTGGGTCTCAATACATGTGGGCCCATCAAATCAAAGATCAACGGTGGAGATTCCTTCTCCACTAAAATAAACGGTCTAGATGACCCTTATCAACTAGAAAGTGAACATCATGATGGGGTCCATGGAGATTGGCCCACATGTATTGAGACCCATCAAATCAAAGATCAACGATGGAGATTCCTTCTCCACTAAAATAAACGGTCTAGATGACCCTTATCAACTAGAAAGTGAACATCATGATGGGGTCCATGGAGATTGGCCCCATCATGGAATGATCATGATGATCAAAGTGGGCCATCGGCCACATCTTAGGGTCCCAAGTGATATCCAAACCATTGATCGGTTGGCCTCACTTGGCCCATCATAAACACATGAAAATCAGCCTATAATGCACCCATTGTTTGATCTTCTTGCTCCCTTGGCTTCCTTAGCTCCTTAACTTAGATTCCAACGAAGGAGATGAGGTTTGGATGGTTGAGATGGGAGATGAGAGGGTGGGAAGTGGGCCTCACACATGCATTTTTCTCTCCATGGGAGGGCTTGGACGTGTGGAGTTCTTGCTTGCTTGGGAATGGTTTGAAAAAAATGAGAAAGAGAGTTGTAAAGAGAGAGAAAGAGAGAGTGATGCGTGATGGAGTGATGGATGTGGTGAGTGATGGGTGTGTAAGAGATTTTTGACTTTTGTGGTAAATGGTGTAAGAAAAGTATGGGCTTTGTAAGAACTTTTTAACTTTTGGGGCTTGTTTGGGAAAGGGTGAAAGGTGATGTGTACTTGACATGTTGAGATTGATGGATTGATGTGACAAGTCGTAGAGATTCTCTTAGATTTTGCAACGCGCGGCGTTTTCCTCGCACCGAACGCTGGCCCGTATCTCCTGACCAGGGTATCGTCTCGGCGCGCGAGTCACGGCATCGGAACCGCAGCGATGGCACGGTCGCTATGGTAAGAGTCTTGGGTTGAGTCGACTCGGGTTGATGGCGTGTGAATCAGGGTCGCGCATAAATACCGGCTAAGGGTTGAAGGTTACCGGAATTCGATCGGGAAGACCGGGGAAGTCTACGGAACTATAAGGTCTAGGATACGGGTCTTACATAGTCAGTAAGTGATAATATAAGTTAATTACATAAAAAAATTTAAGAATTTTTTTTGGAAATCCAAAACAGTGAAAATACAGGACGTTACAGTTCCTAAACTAAGATCTTTCTTCAGATCTGGCATGTAGGCATAGATGGAAAGGAATTACAACTATTGGCTACAACTGAGAGTTGGTCCAACATATGCGCAGAGACAGACTAAAACTAAATCTACCATAAGGGTCTGCTGCTGATGAACAGTGGAGAACTAAATTTAGATACACAGTGTTGCGTTGGATTAAGAGTTTTGTAGTTTGATTTTAGATTTGGGGGTCTTGGGCCTATATATGCTTCTATTTATAGTTTTCTAAGAGAGATGAGAGAACAATCGCTTGTCCACATGGCACCTTATCATGTAACCAGCGGGGGAAGAGCAGTTACATTTTATCGATCATGATCTTGTTATTGTTGGTCGCCTAAAACGTGCTCTGGGGCTGACGTGGCTAGAATAGTTACTTGCCATTAACCGGAGATAACTTAAAAACCAAAAACACAAATAACTTAAATACCAAAAACACCCCTGAAAGGAAAATCTGATCTTCAAATCTCAACCACATGCTTCTCAAATATCTTCTATGCCACATGGCCCAATCCACACTGTTTATTTGGTCTGGACGGATTTTGGTACAAATAGTGTGTTTTTATATTTTGTGAATTTATGTGTGTCTAGAAGTAGATCTAATTTTATTTATTTTACTTCCGATTGTGCACTAACTTTTCATATGAATTGTGCTATATTGGCACACATTGATAGAAAGGAGAATTTATCCCTAAGGAAATAACCATAAATCTTTCTATTGTTTGCCCTTTTTACCTCCACTTCATACTAATCTACGCACCAACAAAAAGAGCATTTGACACCTAAACAACATTTGATGCTAAACTGCAGTTTGAATTTTGTGTTTAGATGCACTTCTATAAAGCTTATATGACTACCCACTGGAAGAAATAGGCACTAAAAGGCCTACTCAGCCAAAACTAGTTGGAATTGTTTTCATCATGCCACCTAATTTTCTTGACCTGGAAGTTGCTAGAAAACCCCTTTGATCAGGAGTTGCATTCAAACGGGCCCTAAGGAGATGGCATTTTCCTCCCACTTTCTATACCTTGGACTTGGAAACAATTAGACGAAATTTATGTCTTTGAGTAAGAGAATGATACCTTAAAACTCCTAAAATGCTTACTGGCCCTTCAACACTTCCCACCAGTGAAAGTAAATTTAATTGAATATTTAAAAATAGACATGTTAAAATAATATTTTTTTTAAAAAAATTACAATTATTTTTTCATGCGCTCATAATGTATATTCTACTAACATCTTCGGGCAATTTTTCCCATAAAGATGGACAGCCCCACAGCAATTTATATCATAAAAACAAAGGAACACAACCTAAGTATTAAATATCAGTACGTAAAACACCATTTAAATGCACATAAACATCCAGGAAGACCATGCACCCTACACCCTACACTGAGATATTATGGGATCGATTGCCTGCATGGTGTGGGTGTGGGTGTGTGAGTGTCTCTACACACACACCGTTAGTGAAAAAAAAATCCCATCAAGAGATTTTCATAGAAGGTGAGGCCTACCTCAACCCAGCGGCACTGCATTCCCACATGGGACACTTGATAGAAGGTCCATTGGTCCAAATTCAACGTACGTGTGTGACTTACTTGCTAAGTATTCTACCCTATATTTGTTGTATATATATGACATGTTTATATATATTGCAAGCTAACCAGTGCATGGCCCGGATCTTTTAAATACATGGCATCTAGGAGTGGCAATGCAAAGGGGCCCCCATGGAAATTGAGTAGTTAAGGGTCCCCATCCAGTAAAATTAAGGGTGGAGATAGGCCGAGGTTGCGACCCAAATGAACTCAACTTGGACTTACTAGCTTGGCTCATAGACCAGACTTGTGCCTCACATGCATGGCCCGCCCAATATTCAGGTCAGGCTTAGGCTCTAGTCATTTTAGCCAGACTCGACCCGGTCCAACCCCGAGACGGATTGGCTACTCCTCCTGACACCAGCCCCGGGGCTGGTGGTCGGTGCTATGTGGGCCCCACCATGATGTATTTGTTTCATCCATTACGTTCATCCATTTTTACGTATAATTTTAGGGATTTACAAAAAAAAAAAACAAATTAGGGATATAAATCTCAAATGGACCACACCATAGGAAAACAATAATGATTGGATATCCACCTTTAAAATCCTCCTAAAGCCCACGGAACTGTTTATTTGACATCCAATCTGTTGATTGGGTCGTAAAGACCCAGATGAATGGAAAAATAAATATCAGCTTGATCCAAAGCTTTTATGACCCCCAAAAGGTTTTTAATGGTCAACTTTCATTCAACACTGTTTCCTGTAATGTGGTCCACTTTAGATTTCTATATATCTCATTTTTTCTCTCATAACATAAAATGATCTATAAAAATAGATGGACAGCATGGATGAAACATATACATCATGGTGGGGCCCACAGAGCACCGACCAGCAGCCATTGCCTGGTGGAAGGGGAGTAGCCAATCCGTTTCCGTCCAACCCGACTTTATATGTGCATATATTAATTTTTTATAGATATGGTATTCTAATCCTCAATTAGACAACCTGTCTATCTTGAATGTAGATAAATGGTTTCATTCATCTATAGTGCCTATTTCTTTACACGTGTTGCCCACTTGAATAATAGATATATTATCTATTAGGAAAATTCAAGTAGCAAATAGGGATTTTATCATTTTTCAATAAGAGCTGGCATTGAGCCTATATATATTCTAATTAAATTACTACAGGCTTGTACCAAGGGTTAGTATTGATCCTATATCTTTTTCTTATCTATCATGAATGAGCTAATTAATAAAACATTGTCAGTAGGTGACATAGTTTTGATTGACAAAATAAGAGGGTGTAATTATAAAACTAAATTTATAATAAGGTATTTTAAAATCTAAAGAATTTAAAACTAGTTGAGTTACAACAAAACATGTGGTGGGATTAAACTAATAATAGATGGATACAGTTGATTTCTCACTAAGGCTCTGCTTCCGGCAGGAAGACTTTGGATAGTGTTGATGGTCGTCACGCATCACGGTGGGGCCACACAGCTCGACCTCATGGACGTTATCATGAGCTCGAGCGCATAGTACCTTTTCCCTATATATATAATATATATATATATATAGATAATATATATATATATATATATATATATTATATATATATATAGGGAAAAGGTACTATGCGCTCAAGCTGATGTGAACGTCCCATGAGGTCAAGTTATGTGGGCCCCACCGTGATGCGTTTCGAACATCTACCCCATCAGTCAGATGCATCATTCCATCGTGGGCCTAGGTCTCAAAAATCAAGTCAATCCGTGACTTGTGTGGGCCACATCACATACAAAAGTTGAGAGGGGTCGTACACCAGTAAAACATTCATAATCATTTTTTGGGCCCACCGAGATGTGGTTTGCAAATCCAACCCATCCATTATATGTGTCCCACTTGGATGAGGGTTCAAACCAAGTTTCAAACGCATGCAAATTTCAGGTGAGCCCCACCAAGTGTTTTTATATGTTTTAGGCATGTCTTCACATGATTTTAGATGGTATGGCCCACCTGAGTTCCGTATACGGCTGATTTTTGGAATATCCCATAATTTAAAGGAGACCCATCAATGCACGGTGTTGATGGTCGACATGCATCACGGTGGGGCCCACACAGCTCGACCTCATGGGAGCTTATCGTGAGGTCGAGCCCAGAATACCTTTATATATATATATATATATAATATATATATATATATATATAATATATATATATATATATATATATATATATATATTATAGGTTGAGTCGGGGCCGGGTCAGGCCAGGTCGAGTCAGGTTTCGGGTCAAGTTGGCCGAACTGAAACATATCCAAACTCGGCCCGAACTCAGCTTCCAAGTAAAGAAAATGGCCCATCTCGACCCGAACTCAATTTTGCGTCGGGCCGAGTGGAGCGAGTTAATCGGGCTAGCCCGGTTCATGTACAACCCTACATATAAACATCACGTTCAGCTTCAGGAATATTTAACGGTGGAAGTTTCATTTCCCACTGTTTTGTTTGGTAGACCCCACTTGAGCTTTGGATCCTACTGAATTTTAGAATCATGTTATACTGTGTTCTTTCAAACCAGATGGACGGGGTGGATTTATCACTTACATCTCTTTGGGCCCCACGCAACCCGGGTCAGCCGTGGTCAACGGCCATCTGCTCCCCCGAGAAACTCCTTTATTACGATAAGTTCACGATATATACAGAAAACCGAGAAATATAGATATATCACGAAATTTTCCCATCGTTATACTTTTCGAGTTTCTCGAACCCGCCGCTCGAATCGGACGTGGATTTCTTGAGAAAGCCTTTCGCACGGAGTTCCTGCCAAGGATGCTTGGTGGAGCCCACTGAAATGTATGAGAGAAATCCATTCCGTCCATCCATTTTGCGAGCTCATTTTGAGGACGTATGACAAAAATTAAAGTGGATACAAAACTCAAGTGGGTCACACGAGATGAAAATTTGAAGAAAGAAATTCCTACCGTTGAAACTTTCAAAAGCTTCACATTGATGTGAATATGCCATCGAAACCGTTTAACTATAAGATCATTTCCAACACGATTAAGTGAAAACACCGAGAGTATATCCTGATACAAAACTTTTATAGTCATAAGAATGCTTCAACGGTGCTCATGAATTCCCACTATTTCCTCTCGTGTAGCCCACTTGGGTGTTGGATACACCTCATTGTTAATCGCACGTACCAAAATAAGGTCGAAAACGGATGTACGGGGTGTATTTCTTACAAACATCTTGGTGGGCCCAACCCAACAACCTTGCGCAGTGACTTCGCTGGAAAGGCTTTCGCCGGAAATCCGCGGCCACTGGAATCTGAAGATATCCACGTGCCATTAGCTAATGCGCACATGCACACGTACTTCAAGAATAGTAATTAGATTATGAAATGACCAAAATACCCTTTGATCTTCCGTATTGCGGAAGCGGAATGGCTGACGTACCACACGCCAGCTATATTGCTGATGTATTCACGTTAGAAAGGGACGTGGATTTACTGTGAAAGCCTTTCGCAGGAAGTTCACGAGCAAGAATGCTGTGTGGGGTACCACCATGTTGTTGAGAAACGTACTTCATTTATTCTTCTGGTGAACTCATTTTAGGACAATCGGTCAAAAACGAAGTGGATCCAAGACTCAAGTGGGCCACATGAGAGAAAACAGTAGGAATTTAGTTAAAATTGTGGAAACATTCTTATAACCATAAAAGCTTTGTTTCAGGCTAAATTGTTTTTATTTTTACTTCATCCTTATGTTAATAACCTTATAAACGGTTTGGATGGCATATAAACATCAAGTTGGAGCCAAGGAAGGTTTCAACTATAGGTATTTCTTTTCCCAATTTTCCCTTTCGTGTGGCCCACTTTAGTTTTGGATACATTTCGTTTTTGGTCAATTTTCCTGAAATGAGCTCACCAAAAGGATGAACAGAGTACATTTCTCAAAAACATGGTGGTGGGCCCCACACAGTATTCTTGCGCAGAAACTTTCTACGAAAGGCTCTCGCAGGAAATCCCCCGTCCGTGGCCAAATCATGAGGTATATGTTATATTTAAACCGTTCATCCATTTGGAGAGATCTTCTTAGGGCCAATTTGGCTAGGTAGATCCCACGGTATTAAGAGGGATGGGATCGGCAAGATAGGCATGACGAGCCAAACAGATCCGGTGAACCTATCCTAGGATATGAGCAATCCCATGGATCTTAAGACAATCCACTGACATTGCCATCATTACCTTAAAATTAATCATATCCATTGGTTAGATGGATTGGAAGGTAAAATCCCGGGATATGCATGGCATGCAAAACAGACCTAGAGAACTTGTCCTGGAATATAAGCAGTCCCATGGATCTTAATACAATCTATTGACACCATCATCATTACCTTAAAATTGATCCCATCCCTCCCAATACCATGGGATCTGCCCGGCCAAACGGGTGCTTAAGGCTTGATCGGAAAAATAAGACAAATCTAAAGATCAATTGGACCACACTACAAAAAGCAGTGGGAGATTAAACGTCTACCATTGAAACCCTTTTGGGGTCATAGAAGTTTCGGATCAATATGAAACTTTTTCCCTCTTCATCGTGGTAGGCCTTAGGAAGGTTTCAATGGTGTAGCTTTCCGTCCCCAGTGTTTCTTGTAGTGTGGCCCACATGAGTTTTGGATCAGCATGAATTCTATATTTCTATCATACTGTGGTATTGAAAAACTGATAGACGGAGTGGATTTGTCACGGGCATCTCTGTGGACTCCACACAGCTTCTGGCTACAGGACCTTCCTTGGCCTAGGGTGCAGGCAATGCGCGTCCAACCTGTTGACCGGATGAATTGGCATTCACATCCACCCGATTGATGAGTACGTCCTTTCTTTCTACTTTTTCTGTAATACAAGTGTAAAAATTTGTATTAGAGAGCTAATAAAAGTTGACAATGGAGCAAATCTATCAAAAGGACGGGTGCTAATAACAGTTTCCTCATCTTTTTGACCTCATTAGTTTCTGTCATTAATACCCACATAAGTAAGGTTTAAAATGATAGTTCCCAAGTCAAGCAACAAGGGTATTTGCGTCATTTCATTGGACGCGGATTAGCTACTGACAGGTTCTAGCAGCGAGACTCGCTACCGAAGTGACGTCACCAAGTTATGTGGGCCCCACTATAATATATGTGTTGTATCCACACCGTCCATCCATTTTGAGATATCATTTTAGGGCATGATCTAAAGAATTAGGCAGATCCAAAGCTTTATTTGACCCACCACAAAAAAAGTGGGGAGAGTGATGCCCACCGTTGAAACCTTCCTAAGGCCCACCATGATGTTTATTTGAAATCCAACCTATTCACAAGTTAACAAAGACATGAAAGAAGGGAAAACACAAATATCATCTTGATCGAAAACTTTCATGGCCTTTAGAAGTTTTTAACGATGGGCGTCACTCTCCCCACTGTTTTCTATAGTAAGGTCCACCGGAGATTTGGATTTGACTCATTCCTTGGCTCTTAGCCTAAATTGATATCTCCAATTAGATGGACGGCGCGGATACAAAAAATATATCATGGTGGGACCCACAGAACTTGGTGACGTCACTTCAGTAGCGAGTCTCGTTACTCAACCTGTCAGTAGCTAATCCACGTCCCATTTCATACGCATCGATCTTCAACTCGCGGCCTTACGTGCCACAACGTTACACGTGTGTGAGATCTGAGCTTCCCATTAGGTAAGCTACGCTGTTTACGATTGTTCAAGCAATCTATTTTTGGGACCGACTCAGTGACAGTCGTCTACCATTTAATCCGTTTGGGTTAATAATGTCTGTCACGTGTACAATATCTGAGTGCCGCGTATCAAACGCCGTACGTTGCCAGAGTATCAAATAACGCCACGTTTATAATCTGACAGGTTATTGAAGCGCGCCACATCCACGCCGAGTTCTACCTATTCAATGGCCAAAAATTACGGAACCATGCGCCTTGCACCGGCTTTGTATTTTTTTTTAATTTTTTCTTTTTTACAACACGTGGAGGAGAATGACTCGTCCACTTGTTAACTCCTCGTGTCAGTTTCCTACCAGGGTTAGGGTTATCAATGGCCAGGCCAGGTCGGCTTCTGCCCGAATTTTCAACTGATTGAGCTGGGCCTGATGAGCCAACCAAATCAAAATTTTCATTTTGCCGGGCCAGAGCCTAACCCATTTGACAGCTCTAACCAGGGTTAACGTGCATGCAATCGACTCTCCTCATTCATTTTTATTTTATTTTGTTAGCTTGTTAGTACACTCCACTGTCAATTCACAATTCACTGTTAGCCACCGCCACTGGGGAATCGGTACCAAGACTTCAGTGTTGAAACAATGTATCTTTCACTCAATCTACCACTTGAGTCATTAATGTTCACGAACACCTCTCTTGCCTTGATCCCAAGATCACGAGTGGTTTGTGTTGTCGTTCAATCCAGACATATGATCACATCTGTAATGGACTATTTGAATTAGTTAAACATGCGTAATTAGCTTTTTAAAAAAACAAACATTTGTAAGGCACGTGATTGACACACATAACTTCTAGCATATACAAGAAGTTTTAATATATGCACAGCATAAGTTAGTTATCCTTCGGTCATTAGTACATGTGTCGACACTTATAGGCTTCTTATTGGACAACTAGGCATAAACAAATTTTCTTCATAAATATCTGCATGACTTGATGTGACAGGATGTAATTGGTCATATACTATTGTTTGAAATGAGCCAACTAAGGTAGAACTTTATTAGACTACATGCCACTATTAAAGATAAGCCCAAGGAAGAATTCCTTCCTCATAAGTCATGTTGATTCAACACTCATCTGAGCTACCCAACTGAATTCTTCCTAAGACCTTTACATCTCACCTAGGTTTTATGACACTAATCTAAAGTAATCCTTTCATATGATGCACACACTAAGGCCGTGATGGTCTAGTGGATTAAGAGGGATTAGGAGGGATTGGATGAGTTCTAAGGTTGCAGGGCTGTGTCAGTGGATGTTGGTTGATCCCATGGGACAGGATAGCTCATGGGATCTGTCCCATGGATGTTTGGATAGTCAGTGGGATTGGACAATTCTCATCTGATCTCACAGCAAATGTGTTTGGAAGGTGGTGGGATGGCTGTAGACGTCCGGCCGAATAGGTATATACATGCGCTGACGCGGATTGAATGCTACCACTGCATGGACGACTGTCCCACCGCACGAACGGTTCACTGCTTTGTGGGGCCTACCATGATGTATCATCCACACCATTCATTGATTTCCCCACTAAATAGTATGATATGATTCTAAAAATGAGGCTGGTGCAAGTCTCAAGTGGACCAAAGAGTGAGGATTATACCTCCACCATTAAAAACGTGTATTCCCAACATTAGTGACCAGAACAAGTTGATATTTGTGTTTTCACTACATCCACATCTACGTGACCTTCTGAATACGTTTTTTGGCAAGAATTTTCATGTAAATAATTGATTAGCTGGCCAGAATGGATGATCAATCTTGATCTTTTGCCCAAACATCATCTACTAAAATCCATCACTTTTTCTTTTTCTTTTTAATTTTTGTGAAATCCACTCCTTCTATCAGACATACTCCTCAATCGGGCCCTGGGGCCAAAAATCATCCAGATGCAGAACCCATATGAGCCATACCACAGGGAATAATGAGGATGGAACACCAACCATTGATGTATGTGTAGGGCTACCATGATGTCTCTTTTATCAAATCTGGATCACTAGGTCTGACTCTTCAGGATGAAGGGGAAGATGAATAAAAAATCCTACTCTATTCCAAAACTCAGGCTTGTTCGAGCATGCTATTCTATAGGACGGGTGGGGCCCATTTCCATGCAATTTGCGTCCACATGGGGATTCGCAACCGTCTGTTCATAGGTGGGGCCCACTGCCCTATTACATACTTTATATTTATACTGTTTATGACGAATTAAATTGATTTTAAGCGACATATCTTTGGAAACATTTTCTCATGAAAATGTTGAGATCCGTACCGTCCATCTGTCTCCCTATAACCTGGAAAAATCAGGCTTGCTCCACGGTGTCGGTCTAGACCAATCACTGTCGCTCGCCATCTATTTCATGGTGACATATTACTGCCATTAAATTCACTTTAATGGTAAATGCATTAATTAAGATAACTATATCAAATACGAAGGTAAACCAGGAATTGCATACCATGTAACATAGTATCATGGTATGCTTAATTAGTACTGAAATTGTTTAGTAGGGAAATCATGTGACAAAGTTTGATGACGATATACAGAATAAAAAACAAAACTACAATACCCGTTAGCAATGCAGCTAACGTTTCACCCCTTGAGACGTTGGCATCATCCGTTGAAGTCGCTCGAGAAACCATTGTTCGGGTCGTCCGTTGGGTCGATGACCATGACGTCCTCCGGGAGGTGAGCTCATCGCAAGAATGGGATGCAGGTGTCTCGATTTTTGCGGGTCCTATACTTGGCTGAGCAATGGTGCCACAATGATAACTCTCTCAATAAGCTGTAGCTTCTCTCCAATTTTTGAAGGCCCAGAACCTACTATCGTTGTACCCTTCTACTTCCAATCGGGCCTCTTCCCAGGATAGATAAATCCCTGCACGACGACCAACTAGTATAACGTAATATTTTTCCTTTTTCATTTGCATAAACAAATTACACTCAAGCTATTAAGAGAGCGCATGTGAAAAGAAGATAGTAGGGGAATAAGATAATATTAGATACAAATGTCTATATCTAATATTCAAGAAAGGGAACTGAGATGAATATATAGTTTACACCTGCGTTGGTGGGGCTATTGCATTGTATTGAAAGGAATATTAACACGTACCTTCTCCAATGTCGAAGACCTGTATTAGAGCTTACATATTTGGAATTTATGAATTTCATATATGGCGGCCAAAGTCACGCATAGCCTCTGCAACAGACCTCAGAGATATGCCAAGTACATCACAGGGATGAGGTGGGCGCTGTCGTTTCTTGGTACTACTCCCACTCCCACTGTGGCCATGATCAGTATCAGATGTGTGAGTGGGAGTGCCGCGATAGATTCGATTTTGTATGCTCGGTGTGTCCGAAGAAAATTGATCGCGCATGGTCCCCGTAGAATCTCCTAACGTATCCTCTGAGAGGTCAACATGATCGTCAAGATCATCATCTAACTCCGTCCAAGTCTCGTTCAGATCTCGATTAACCCTAGATGAGGATACAGCCATTATCCTTGATTCTTGTACATAATGTCCGGTCGCTTGATCAGAGCCGACGATAACCCCTAGGTCATCCATTCACTCGATCCTCTTGCCCCGTAGTCTCTCAGCGCACGGGTGTGACTACAGAAACAGAACAGCCCACATTATTTTCATGTATTCATATTTATATAATCAGAGGTTTAGGGTTGAAAGCTAATACATGGGATAGACAGATATACCAGAACTAGATCTACTAATACCTTAAGATACTCTTCTAATACTTCATCTAGTGCAATGACCACCATACGCTCACTGTCCCAGCCAAATCCACTGGCAGCAAGCATGTCTCTGACGTCATTGTACTCCCTTTTGTGCTATCACAATCTGTTTTGTACGTTCTGCTAGTTGACAGGCACCCCTGTTTATCTTGTCACTTGCTCGGCAGCAACTTGATAAGCTTCTCTTTTGAAGCCGTTGTCAGCTTTCCTTCCCAGTGTGATCTATTCCAACAATGTGTTAAATAGAACTTGATCCATTAGATAGCTCCACTTGATCTTAGCTGCCCAGGAGAGGGGTTCTGCAAGGGATTTGACTGTCTTTTCTCGTGGTGAACATCGAGTAGGTAAAGCAGGGGACCTAATGGGCGACTGTATCGGTGTGGTGTATCAGATACACAATTGTCCGACATTACACCTACACACAAAACACACCATTATGTGCCCTGTTATTCAAACAATCAAACCACCTAAGTTCAATGCGTAAAGAACGTCGGATGTTTTAGGCAAATTCTACGGTTGATTAACACGATAGCAATAATCCTTGCACGATGCATATAGATACAAAACGTATACCCAAATATACTTCATATGTAAAGACAGAACTTGTGAAAAGTAAATTAGAATGTAACAGCTATCTACTGCACTATCTAGTCCTACTATTACATTGCGCATCTGCCCACATTCGTTCTGCGATGGCATTGCACACCCTAACCCATGCTTCTTTCTCCAATTGATTCGATCGAAATAACCACTATCCCTCGTCATTTATGAAGACCTCGGTGGATGTAGGGTTACCCTCTACCTCACCTACTGATATACCAGTAGCATGTAGATAGATCTTCATGGCACTCAATATCAGATCGAATGAAATTATGTAAGATAAAGCAAGTAATGACAACTTTCACTTGTGTTTCAAATGGATACTGCATCGCCGTCTTCAGTATCGAAAATCTACCCTTCACTAAGCCAAAGCAATATTCAATTGCATTCCGCAACTGGGTATGGCGATAATTAAACAGCTCCCTCATGTTTGACGGTGCTCTCCCAGTCAATACTCTTTCAAATGGTATCAAACACCGCGGTATGGAGCCATAAATCCTGGCGAATGAGCATATCCAGCGTCGACAAAATAATATTTTCCTACACATTAGAACTAATGTTAAATTAAGAGTATCATTTGAAACATTTATTATTAAATTGAATTCCAGGGCAACGAATATGGTGATCTACCATTTGGGACTGTCAAAGGATCATCGGTTCGAGTCAACGCATTGTGTAGCACCCTCGTGTTTGGTGCAGAACCTTTCCAGCCGGTTAGCGATACAATATCTTCATATCAAATGAACAGGCCGCAAGAACGTTTTGGGACAAAACCCCTTTCCTGTTGCGGAAGCTAGCATGATCTGGTGCTAGAACGTGCGTTGGAATGTGTGTCCGGTCAATTGCACCAACACACTCCTAAATGTGTTACATAATTTTAACCGGCGGATAGTTGTGAATTGATGGACGAAAATGAACAACAGACACAAAGATACCTTCGGAAATACTTATACCTGAAAATATGAAGCCCAATTTAGATTTGTTTGGATCTCGGTAGGTATCTCTTGTCCGGCCTGTTTAACGTAAATAGGGTACAGCGATACCAATGCATCAAGAACGTGATGAAAATGTCAGCTAACGGTTTCACCCGATCAAATGAAATGATGCCCTATTACACAATTACGAACGTTATGGCCCACCGTGTGAAGAAAATAATGACTTTTTCTTCAAGATTGATATTCCGACTATCACAAAAAAGTGTCTTCTCGCGAAGTTTAGAACATAGCATGAAAAATGCTTTTCGACTCATCCTGAGTTGGGTAACTGTAACACCCCGAAAAATCGGGGGTCGTGCAAAGACTCGACTCCCGAGTTCCCGAGTGTCACTTATCATGCATTTATATTTTTTTTTATGATTAATCAAATTTAACTGCGCAATTTGGAATTACCTGAAGCATGAGCACAATCACACCAGTCTACTAAAATGAAGGAAATCTCACAAATATACAGGTCCAAAAATAATAATGGGTCGCCCAAGGCGTTGCCCAACAGGATAATGAAAAAAAGGCTATATCTAAAAGACAAAAGCGGAGCCCGCGGCTCAGCAAATCCAAATTCAGCCCGATCAAGCCGATGGAGAGCCGCCCATCAGCTGAAAGTAGGAGAACTCATCCTCCTCGTCAAAGCTCACCTCGCCAGGTTCCTCATACACTGGGTCACCTGCA
Organism: Magnolia officinalis; assembly: GCA_021015155.1. Lineage (NCBI taxonomy): Eukaryota > Viridiplantae > Streptophyta > Magnoliopsida > Magnoliales > Magnoliaceae > Magnolia > Magnolia officinalis. The sequence goes on from JAJHSJ010000007.1 coordinate 73,039,924, forward strand.
TCTATGAATGGATCTGGTTGGTGTTTTAAAAACACCGTCCCAGAGTGGGAGTGAGTGATCAACTCAGTGTGAACTATTGGTCTCAAGTTACAACAGGCATCAATTGTAATATGAACTTAATGAAAAGCAGACAATCATCAACACCTAATAACTCTTATTTAAAATGCATGCATGCGGGATGATATGATGCATGCCCTCACCACAACACTCCCTCAAGCGACTCCATCTAACGATCGTATATGATAACACTCCCTCAGAGCGACCTCGACTTCCGAGTCGCCACCCTAACTAATGCGTGCAATGTGATCGTGTTAGCCGAGTTATTAGTTAAGTCCATTCATCCAGCAGGTTGGGGATTCTGATTCACCCTACGTATCAATGCCCTAAGCTGGTTGCGAGGCCAAGACCCCACCAACGCGTGAGGCCGAGACCTCGCGGTCCGTGATCCCGTCGGGTTCCTCATCCCCGACACCAAGCACATGAGGAGTGCCGAAAGGAAGGGATCGCTCGCGGTCACTACGGGGAGGCGCGGTACCCCAGCGTAGGCCGACAGCTCGGATATAGTGTCCCATTCCACCATGCCCGGCTCATGAGGCTGTGGACCAGTTTCAAGTGGATTTTTGATGGGCTACAACGGTTATAGGGTGGTTCAGGTTCCATACATATGTAAGCAAACAGGGTTAACATACAGGGTTAGTTAGATAGTAGGCTAGACCGCACGAGTCAAGCGAGCGTGAGACGAGTGACCTCGGGCACAAGAGACCCATGTAGTCGAACTACAGCCACCCGAACACACCCGCCCAAATCCATGGGTTTGTCTCAAGACGGTCCTACCGACGGGGCCGCCTTCGTTCTCCTTGTATTTCTGACCAACCAAAGAGTTTGGATGGTGATTCATAACATGCCAACTAACAAGTTTATCATTTAGCATATGCAATATCACACATTCATATTTTTCAACATAGAACTCATAATTCCTACCAAGCAAAGCTACAATGTGTAAAATTCAAGTGCATGTGTGCAGTGTGGGTGGATGAGGAAGTTAAGTACTTCCTACATCTCATAGAGCCAAATTGCATAAAGATTAGTAAGACATACATGCTAGGGCAACATCATGTGAAGAAAACCAAACATGACATAAACATGAGATCATCAATTCATATCAAATCATGTGAGAGATAAGAACAACATCATATGAGGAAATCAACATGACATACAATTCCATACAATTTCAACAACCCAACAATTCCTAGAAATTCCCTAGACACTCCAAAGGCATCATCCAAACATACAAAATCATTAATCTCGTGCTACAATTAGTGTTAGGCCACCTAAGAACAATAGTCCGCACATTGGATTCGATGGAGGCTTGGAAACAACCTAGGAGATGTGGATTTCGGGGTAGATCGGTCGGAATCCCTAAAGGCGACCACTTGCTTGTTAGAATCCCAAGTAAATCCCCCTCATTACAAGGGTTTCAAAGAAAATAGGGAATGGAGCTTACCTAGTTGCTCAACGGATGAAATAGCGGTTGTGGGGTGAGGTTTCTTCTTGAAAAAGAGGTGAGAAGATGCAAGATTGGCTTCCTTGGGCCCCACCTCGATCTAGGGTCCACACTCCTTTACTCTCTCTTCCTCCTCCTTTCTCCTCTTTCTCTTCTACCTTTTCTCTCTTCTTTCTTTCCCCTTTTTTTTCTTAGGGCAAAATCGTATGGGGAGAGGGGTGCCCAAATGAAACCCTTTATATAGTGCCAGTTTTGGTACAATTGGCCCCAAGTGTTGGGTCTTTACTATACTAACCCTATGGGAGGGTTTTTCTAGCCTATGGGGTGTACTAGTCGATATACACCGTAGGATAGTTAGTCCTAATGATGATCTACGTATGGACACAATCGGCCCGCCATTCCGACGCACCGATCGACCAATATGATTATAAGTCTGTTCAACGGTCACCGATGGTCGATCGGGGCCGCGGCTATACGGATGTGAGCGGAGAAATATCCTTAATCCACGGGTAAAGTTTGGTAATAAACCGACGGTCTGAAATCCTCAACTTGGAATAAGAGTGGACGACTCAAATTACTTAAGTTCCCACAATTTCCCAAACTAACCTTCTAGGGCTCCCTATTGAATTTGGGATGGTCTTAACGCCCCCTAAGCCACCAAATTCGGTGGGTAGGTGTCTTATGGCCCAATTAGGGCCCATGTAAAAATTTAGGGCGAACGGATGAACGGATATATGATCTGAGCAAGCGTTTCTAACCTTTAAGTGGCCCTTTGGGGTCCATTTTGATTGATGGGGCATTTCTGGTGGCCCTTTGGGTATGAAATTTATAGGGTAAGTGATTCATGGCCCGATGAAGGGTCATGCAAAATTTGGGAGCGATCGGATATGGGGTTTGATTGCACGGGTCCGATTTACGATCAACGGTCATCATACCACGATCGGGGCCCAGATTTGGTGGGCAGGCGTTGAAAAATACATTAAACCTTCACCGTAAATTTGGAAGAAATCCGACGGCTGGAAGGCCCAGAGTCTCAGTTTCTTTTATCAGTGCCAGATTTTAATCTGGCATTGGTGGGGCGCATTGGGCAAGCGCCAGATGGTACTTCTGGGTGTCCACTGGGTCCGCAGTCCGCGATGGACTACAAGCCCAGTGAGATCTATGATTTTCTAAAGTTTTAGATTTTTCTGACCCTCCTCGGTTGCTGGGTGGCCCACACGGGCCGTCTTTAAGTGTAAATAATCATCTGGCTTAGCGGCCTGCACCAGGCCTTATCACGGCCTGTCTGGTCTATTAAATTGGGCTAATCTTGGATTAATTAACTCGTGTACAAGCTAACATTGAGTGCTAATGGTCAGTACGTGATAGTATAAGTTAATTAAAAAAATATATCAAGAATTTTTGAAAATCCAAAACAGTGAAAATCCGGGATGTTACAGTAACATAGTCTCAGTCAATGACTTGAATAATCGAGTTGATGAACATTGCCTGCTCATCATCCCCATAACGTGCCTGTTGTTTAAACATGCAAGCTTGATAGTATTCTCCAACCGCCGCCACACAAGCTGCCACCGCTTGAATGACAACGGCCCTCCGATTGTCCTCATCCTCTTCGCTATCCATTTGTCCGAGTCACCTACACCTACATGTCCGAAGGATGGTTTAATAAATATCCACACTATTCCTACTTTGCCAGTTTGTGCATTATTATTTGATACCATTACTTGCAATTAAAATAATTTTTTTTAATTGCAATTTCGTAACATCATAGGAGTCTCCCTTCTTTGCACCGTCTTGTCAATGGAGTCAGAGGTGACTGGCGCTTTTAATCTGATCTACACAAGGCCAACACATTCACTGTTCCGTGATATCCAGGGCTGGATTCAAAAAGAATTGGAACAAGACCATCCATATGAAATCGGGAAAGGGGTTGTTTCTGATGCAGGATCTGTAATGCCCTGAAAATCGGGGGTCGAGATTAAACTCAACTCCCGAGTTCCAGAACATCACTTATGCAACAAAATGAATGATGATTGAATGTTGACTGTATTCGTACATTGAACATGAGTGAGATTAAGCCAAAACAGCATATCATACTCCAGAGACAGTTAAATTTGCCAGCGGAAGACTGTGATAGATAGATAAAATATATAAACTATGATGAGTCTCCAAAGTGTGATAACATTACCAGGTTAAATAATTACAAGTACAGTTCTAAAATATACCAAATGTGAGGAAGTGTAATGTCTCCTATCCCAAGTACCATAGTCCCGTCAATACAATATCAGGTCTTCATTGACCTGCCAGAGAGATACAGATAGGAGAACTCCTCCTATCATCATAGAAGTAGTCCGGCTCTGCTTCACAAGCATCGTCATCACCTGAAACTCAACAAATCTGGTTGATGTGTACAACACCGTCCCATTACGTGGGAGTGAGTAGCTAATTCAGTGGAACAATAAAGCATAGGTTAACATGTTATCAACACAGTCAAGTAGTAATGATCAAGCAGTAAAGTCAAACACTCCTAGCTACTCTTATTAATGCAAGTATGGATGCAGGTATGATGGATGCCCTCACCGACATACTCCCTCATGCGACACCATCTCACGCTCGCGGCATGCTTTCATCCCACAGTGCTCTACATCTTCCAGGCACATGCAATGCATAATGAGCATGATTACCGAGTTTTTAATTAGTCCATTTCAAACAGCAAGATTGGGAAACTAAGGTACCTCCCTTGTATCATTCCCAAACATGATCCATTCTAGGGTCGTCAGTCCTAGTTAATATCAGACGATGGTGTGTTTTCTAGGTCACTGCAGAGGTTGCCAGGGCTGTTACGCACAAAGGTTACACCACTCCCCCATCACCCCTTAAACGATTCATCACAATACAGAAACAGGCTTAATTCATACTCTATATACCGCGGCACACCCTAAGGCGCACTGCGATTTCAGAGTATGCTCGAGGTCACTACAAAGGGCTGTCAGGGCTGTTACGCACAAAGGTTGCACCGCTCTCCCATCACCTTATCAATGTAGGCCGATAGCACAAATATAGTGTCCCATACCACCATAATCGGCTCACGAGTTTGGTTGCTCACTGGTCACTACGGGGAGGCACGTGGCCCCAGCGTAGGCCGACAGCTCGACCACGGTGTCCCATACCACCATGCCTGGCTCATGAGTCTTAGCGGATCGAGGTACCATGGTTAAAAGGGATTCCACTGGTAAGTTTGGTACCTTAGGTTCAAGTAGAGGCATCCAAACATAGTGAACATACATAAGACAGATCGGGTTACTTGACGAGCTAGCTCGAGCGCACATCAAATTGAACGATATGAAGCGCATGAGCACTTCGTGTGGCCAACCACTATCGCCAACCGAAGTACAACTCGAGTTCGTCGAACACATCTCACGTGGCAAATGAATCACAACCACGAATTCAACTCTGATACCGATTGTCTGGACTATAATCATAGCCCCAAACACAATCAATTGCAAATAGATAAAGCAGTAGTGAATCAAGATTCAACTCATACAATCAAGGTCTGATATTATCCGTTTAGGGCTGCCAGGGCTGTTGCACGCATTCGTTGCTCCACTCCCCCATCACCCATGACGGATCATACAACGTAAATATGAATTTAAACATATGCATTACATAGATAAAATCATAAAGTAGTTGAGCATGTTATGAAGCACAACACAAGCATGAGTTTGTACATGTTCAATTCCTAATCACACAACTATCCAAGGAGATCATACACATAGTTAAAAGAGGTTGAGAATCATATCTCAACACCCTTATACATTACAATTTGCTAACTACTACTCATTCAGTCAAGAAACACTTTAAAAAAACATACATCAACATACATGACATATGTCGATCACATAGGCATTAGGCCAAATCCTTTCACTAGGGAGTTGCCCCGATCATAACATGCGTACACCCACGACGAATAGTCATGGCAAGCAGGAATCGAAGTTCCATATTCATTCAGTCATTTCCATAAACACTTGGGCCACACATTTTAGCATATATAGTGTATATTGGTCGTGGCGTGATTTAGGGCAAATCCTTTCGTCAAAGGGGTATCGCCAATACAACAATCATGAATTCATGACAATTAGTCATGGCGAGCACGAATGAGAATTCTATACTCATTCAGTCATTTTCACAAACACTTAGAATACACTATTACAACATACATGGTGTATGTTAGCAAAACATGTATTAGGGCTATCCTTTAGCCAAGCGAGTATTTTATCCATGTATAATATATTACTATAGCAAATAATAATGATAAATACATCTCCAAAATTCATACGTATACAGTATTTTCTAGAATATGCAATTTCAACATACATAGTGTATATAAGTAAAACATGTATTTAGGCGAATCCTTTCGCCGAATAAGTATTTTATCCATATATCGTATATCCATACAACAAATAAACTTGTCAAACACATTTCCAAAAAATATACGTATACCGTACTTTATACAAATACCTAGAGTATGTAGAATTCCATATTTTTCATCTTTAATCGAAACGGAAAACAGACAGCACTTTGTACATGTGCAATTGCATGCAGATCATGAATCTATCATTATCTGACATTGAAAGCGTTGAAAACCATAACCTATACACCTAAAGTCCGCACCTTTTGTCGTAGAATCGTAACGGAGTCGATAGGTTTTCTAAGCTTCCGTATTCGGCAGTTTAGCAACCTATAGAACGAAATAGGTTAGCTATTTCATAACCTACAACCACCCAAGTCCCAAATCAGATTAGGGTTAGGGTTTCTTACCTAGAAACGGAGCCAAAATCACCGGAAAAGTGATTAGAAAGAAGCGGTGAAGCTCGTATAGCAGCAAGGAAGAGTGGCAGGGAGATTCTCCCACATCTCCCACACTTTCTCTCTCTTTTCTCTCTTTTTTCTCTCTCAATCTCAAATTCGTATGGCTGCCATGAGAGAGGGTTTAAGGTCCTTATATAGCCTAAAAACTAATCGAAATAGACTTATGTCTAAGGTATACTTACATTATAATCAAATCGGCATTGTTTCAGCTCAAAAGAGGGTTTCTGGCGGCCCACCTTGAGCCAAAGGTCGGACTTAAGCTCACTAACGCTGGATCTACGTTCTATTAAGTTTTCGTTTTAGTGGGATTTCCAAATCACGCGTGGCGGACCAGTTTCAGTTCGACGGTCAGCAGATCTCGATCGGAGATTCTGAGTACATGTAAATGTGTATGAAATTTCTCCTGATCCGAGGGTGTAATTTGGTCTGATTCTGACGGTCTGGTTGCTTAAAACTGATCCGCAAGCGAGAGGTGCCAGATTACTATTCAAGATATTTTATTTTGAAATTATTTCACATTTCTCACACTCTTCACTCCGAGTTCAAGCGAATAGCACTGAGACACTATCTGGATTTGATTTTCGAGATGGTTGTCAAGCCCAGCAAGGCGGTCCTAGTTCCTTAACTTCGTGTTAATCAGACTTCCGATGTGCGGTCCAGATCCGATACGGAGTTTCAAGACGCTTCCGAGAGCAGCCGGGTAATGAGATTGATCCTAGATTTTAGGGTAACCTAGCGTCAATGATTCTACAAGTTTTAGGTCTTGCAGATCGTATTTAAAGTGATTGGTGTTAATTTCACAGGTACTCTAGTTTCACACTAGCTAGTTCTCACCTAATTTCTAAAGGATTTAGTCCTGTATGATTTCTATATGAGGTGGTACCTGGGCCTTTGTAGTTTGTATATAAAGTGATCCAAGTTATACTACTTAGCTAGTTTAGGATAGTATCTAGGATGAAAGTGCTTAGAAAAATTGAAAGAACAAGGTAGTGAAGGGTGGGATTTGTGAAGGAAAGGGGTTCAGAAACGATTTTAGACTGTGGGGTTCAGTTCTGACAAATTAATAAGGTGTTAGGAGCAACCCATTGCCTAAGGACGTCTAATCCCAGGTTGGCAAAAATCCGGGATGTTATAGGATCAGTTGGACAGCATTTCTTCATTCTTAACAGAATCACATCTAATTTGTACTGAAATTATGAACAAGAATGAAACATATATTGTAATAGATACACTCCCTTCTAGTCCATCCAATGAAGTTTGGAATACACGATTTTTGACTTTCTCCAACATATATGGTAATACGTATGATTTCTCGAAGTTAATAGTCATTCAAATAGTCTTTTTGGTTCATAGTCACTGTCATTCACGAAAACCAACGTAATATTCATTTCATTTGTATTTCTTTAGTTGTTTGTAGAATTTTGGTAGGGACCCGAGAAAAAAAAAGCAAAGAGAGTGAGAAGAAAATCAGTGCCTTGTGAGTCTTTTTTTTATATGCATTATTTATATATCTGCCTTGCAGACACTACTATAGGACGGGTTGGGAAGCATGAGATGCTTCCAATGTCTTTAAAAAGGCTAAGAGCAATGTGGGGAGGAGGTGGTACTAGCTGTGATTTGATGCACTTGTGTTGCATGCTGACGATAAAAAGCATATAAAAAAGAGGGGAATGGGGTTTTGGGTATTTGTTTTTTTTTTTGTCAAAGTTGGGAATGTCTTTTGGGAATGTAAAAAAAACTCATCAGCCAAAAACAGATCTGTCTCATTTCAATCAAAGTAAAAACAACTCGCAAAAAACACATTACTATTATTTTTAAAGCATCCCAAAAAAATTTAAAAGAAAAAACACACACACAATGCAGCAAGCTGGTTTTTCTTCGACTGTTCGTAATCATGTTAATGATATATTTCTCCTCCCAAATCAAGTACCCAAAACCATTCAAGATCCAATAAATAAAAAAACGCAAAACCCATCAACCACAAACAGATCTAACCCATTTTAAGACCAGAAAAAATACTCCCAAAGCAACCCATTATCTAAAAAAAAATTTAAAAAAAATGCAAACAGACACACACACACACACACACAATGTAGACAATGATTTCACTATAGCTGGTACTTCCATGTTGGCCAGAATTTGTATTACAATGATCTTAAAATAGAGGGGAAAAAAAACTCCAACTCCCCAACTCCATCAAGATCTATGACAACAACAACAACAACAAACGACGACCAATCATGTGCATTTCTCTTTCACTCATAAGAAAACACAATCAGATCTAATACACATTATTTGAAATGAAGAAACACTCAAACAGACATTAAAGCAGTTTATTGCAATACCTTACAAGACCAATCTGAAAAAGAGATCCAAGCAACCACAATGCAAGTTGAATGTACTCAGATTTGGGATTGCATCAAAGAAAGAAGAGGATGCACGCTATCCATTCCTGAGATGCAGGATGTTGTTATATGCATACCATGTCCAAAACAGAGATTGTAGTACATACTTCCTCAGTCGAATATCAAAGTATAGGAGATACCCACAATCCATGCACCATCAATCTCCTTTTGTGATATCCCAAATCTCCTAATTGGTGTAGGCAAAACAAATCCATGTGCAAAATAATCACAGGCATAACCTTTTCTACTGTTATTTAAAAAGAAGGGATGCAACTATTTACGTTTTCATGTCAAATGGTGGGGTGGCGCTAATGGCAAAGGGATATGGTGGGATGGCGATAATGGCGAACGGATTGGATCGACCGTCTGATCCCCTCCAAAAGCCTGTATTTACAAACATCTTCATCAACAATACCGGATATCTACTGACAAATCCCCTACAACCTTCAAAATCACCCCATCCCTCCTAATCCCTCTTAAACTGCCCGGCCAAACATGTCCTAAACTGACAATAGTGGCGAAATTAGGGATTTTTTCTCCCACGGTTTCAGGTACCTACCTGTTTGATGACCGGGGATCACTGGCCTTATGAAGGGTGGGATGAAGATTCACCTCAGGGATCTACAACAGTGACCGCAAACTCCATGAGTGGCTGGATACACCGTTGGTCGAACTCGTCCGACCGTGGCTGTGAGACGAGGCTGTTGAAGACGACCGAAGATCACCCACCTCAACGCCGGTGAGGGAGTTGGACAACCAAACCCATGTGATCTTCTGCCCAAACATCACCCGCCATCTACTTTATTTATACATGCATCACCATCCAAGCCGCAGTGCCTCATCTCTTCCATCAGCCGACCGAAACGCCTGAGCCTGCCGTCTGAAAATCGTCTTCAATCCCATCACGAATCCCATGGGATTTGGTAGGATGGAGAGAAGAGGGGGAGGGATTCGCCAAATCCTGTTGAAATCCCAGGCAGCGATTACGAGGGCGACAAAATCGCCTGTACAAGGTCTGCCCAAACAGCTGGTGGGATGGGGGGTTATAGGATAACCCCCGTATGTGTCGCCGTAAGTCAGCATACAGCGCCCGTCCAAACACAGCCTAAATGGAATGACTGGGACAAGATATAAAGGACTCTCAGTAGCGGCTACTCCATTACCAAGGATGGTGCTGGTAACGTTGGAAAAGCTATATAGGCCCAGCCCACTATGGTGTATGTATTTTATACTTGTCATCCATCCATTTTGCTAACTTATTTTAGGACATGAACTAAAAATGAGGCAGATCCAAATCTCAAGTGGACCACACCACAAGAAATAGTGGTGATTGAACGTCCACTATTAAAACTTTCTCAAAGGCCATAAAAAATTTAGATCAAGCTAGTATTTATGTTTTCCCTTTATCCAAGTCTGTGTGACCTAATCAACAGGTTGGATAGCAAATAAACATTGCAGTGGGCAGTGGGAAGTTTTTAATGGTGGGAGTTCAATCACCACCATTTCCGATAGTGGAGAGGTTGTTACTGTATCCGAGTCTGGATATAAACACCTCACCCCTACACAACTAATTGTAGGTGTCCCATCCCATCTATTTCTAGTAATCAGGTTCGGTGGTGAACGTAAGCCAACACATCTGATGGAGGAGCTATACTTATACTTATACTTATACTTATACTTATCTTATACTTATCTTATACTTATACTTATACTTATCTTATACTTATCTTATACTTATCTTATACTTATACTTATCTTATACTTATACTTATCTTATACTTATCTTATACTTATCTTATTTTATACTTATACTTATACTTATACTTATACTTATCTTATCTTATACTTATACTTATCTTATACTTATCTTATACTTATACTTATACTTATCTTATACTTATCTTATACTTATACTTATCTTATACTTATCTTATACTTATACTTATCTTATACTTATACTTATACTTATCTTACACATCTGATGGAGGAGCTATACTTATACTTATACTTATACTTATACTTATACTTATACTTATCTTATACTTATACTTATACTTATACTTATCTTATACTTATACTTATACAAAGCATTTACAAAGAAACTTATACTTATACTTATCTTATACTTATACTTATACTTATACAAAGCATTTACCTTCTTATCTTATCTTATCTTATCTTATCTTATCATACCTTCTTATACTTAATCTTATACAAAGAAACTGGCTTCCACAGAAGTAATCTTATACAAAGCATTTACTTGACCCTCGAAATTCGAGGCATTACATAGACATACTTAAGCTTATCTTCACTGTTGGTTACTTTTTCATATTGCTCTTTATTTTTACCATCTTATTCATGTAGAATGCTTGCATCACCATCATCATGATACTCATGAGGAACAACTACAACTCGTTTTATCCCTCACCAACAAACTTTCAGCAAATAGACTCATCAAAGTCTTTAATGAACTTTTCTTTTATTCTTGTCTCTCTTCAAAAATTAGTATTGCCTCTTTATTTGTATAGTTTTCTCACAATAGTCGCATATAATCTAGGTTCTTGACTTTGATCTCAGCTTGAACTTTTCTCGAATATTTTTCTCTCTATTAGAAGTTTTACCTATCTTTACTTGCTAAAACTTGTGAACTTGAGACACTGATTGATTTTCTTTGTGTTTCTTTATTCAATAAGCTACTTGTCACATGACTCATAGTTAACTCTCCATCAAGTGTTAAACTACTCAAGAAAATTGCCAATGTCTCTTAACTCTCTAGTAGTGAGGTACAAAATAATAATGCTTGTAATTCTTAGTTTAAGGCCATCGTTATATATGCCAATTGGTTCACGATACTATGTATATCATTTAGATGTTCCACTACCAAAGCTCATTCCTTGAACTCTAGGTTCACAAGTTGCCTAATGAGCATTGCTTTATTTGTCTTCGTCCTTCTCTCACGCAAGTCATGCAATTTCTTTCATAAAGATTGTGTCGTAAAATTCATTTAACATATGATAGAACACCACATCATCTAATGATCACCGAATCGTTCCAATAGCCTTCCTATCAAACCTCTTCTATTCATCTTCCGTCATGGTTTCAAGCTTCTTTCCTTCAACTAGTTCATACAAGTCTCCAAAATCGTGCACATCTTCCATGTTGACCTTCCATATCAACCAATTGCTTCCATTGAGATTAACCATCCTTGGTGTAAAAAAATTCATTTTGATTTACACGAACAAAGCCCTAATGAACAACTAAAGCTCTAATATCACTTTTGTTGGAAAAATGCAGAACTATTTCTCTCTATATAAACCACTTAGGAATTTCTACAAATACATAGGGTGCATTATTTGTATAATCTAATCCTCAAAACCACAACAAATATAAATTAAAAAAAAATAATTAGATGATATAGAGAAAAGATATATAAATATAGATATAATATATATATATATAGATATATATATATATATATATATATATATATATATATATATATATATATATATATATATATATATATTGATTTTACACGAAAAACTTCTCAATCTAAGAAGGAAAATCAAAACATCGTCGAAGAAGAATCCACTGTATAATACTTGAGATTACAAGCTTTCTCTCAAGTCTATATTAAATCTTTTTCCCATGTGTACAAAACTCCCCCTTTCAGTGTCTCTTAGAGCATGTTTGGTTTGATGTAATTACATGTATTTTCATGTAATTGCTCTCAAATTAGAGTTAAATGCATACATCAAACAACATCACAAAGTGAAGAAGAGTTGCCCCGATTGGATTTCATGATCATTCAAAACCAAAGCTTGGTGGGCCCCACCATGATATATGTGTTATATCCACTCCATCCATTCATTAGTACATATCATTTTAGAGCATGAGCCCAAAAATGAGGCAAATAAAAAGATCAAGTGAATCACACTACATAAAATACTAGAGATTAAACACTAACCATTTAAATGTTCTTCCTATAGTGTGGTCCACTTGAGCTTTGGATTTGTCTCATTTTTGGAGGCATGCCCTAGAATGATCTGGCCATATGAATGGATGGCGTGGATAAAACATATACATCATGGTCGGACCTATAGAGTCCATCTCGTTTTTCATACCTAAAAGTTGTCACTATCAATGGCATACAACATCCATGTTACATCATATGTACGTAACTAATGCTTAAAAAATGTAAAATACATAGCAATTCCCTTGAAATACATCCAACCAAACGGACCATTAATGAAAGAGGAAAATTAAATGTCTAGGTTTTCTTCTTTTCTCTCTCACACAAGATTTTCTTCTTTTCCCCCTCACACACCCCTTATCTACAACTAGAGTTGTACATGAGCCGAGCTAGCTCGAAAAGGTCACTTGCCTTTCCTCAATCTTGCTTGGTTTGACTCTGCTTGAACGGCGACTCTCATGAATCAGCTCATTTGAAAACAAGTTGAGGTCAAGTGGAGCTCGGCTCGGCTCAAACTTTCCCTTTCTCCTTTACAAGCCCTACCCACCGGAGCTCCTCTCTCTCTCTCTCTGTATATCTATCTATCTAGACTATCTCTCCCTTCCTCCCCGTTGCGCCCACCCGACACAACGGAGAGTCAAGGGTCTACCCAACTCTCTCTCTCTCTCTCTCTGAAGTTTGTCCTCTTTCTTTCTCTCACTCGGCTTGTACAATTAAGCCAAGCTAAGCTAGCATTTTGAACTCAAAGGTCAAACCGAGCTGAGATCAATCTGAGGTAGGCATGGGAACGAGCCAAGCCGAGTAGGGCAGAGCTCAGCTTGACTCAACTCAATGTAAAGCTCTATCTACAACTCTTTCCCTCTTTTATATAAGAGACCCACATACATGTGAAAAATATAAGATACATGACTCAAGTACTCCACCTATCTAAAAGTGAGTGACCCATGGATGAGGATGGATGATACCCAACAGAAATAAGGCTAATTCAAAACTTATTAATTCATCTGAAAGTAGGCCAAACCCACAAAATTATACCTAAAACCTATTAATTCATCTGGCATGGCCCACCTGAGTTTTGGAATAGTGATTTTTAGGTAATTCTTTATCCGATGAAGCACATCAAATGCAAGGACTGGATGACATATAAAAAACCACGGTGGACCCTACAAGAAACTAATGGTAGATGTTCTATTCTAACTATTTCCAATATTTTTATGTTCCTAGCTCCCAAACAGAACCTTGGATGAAATTTAAAGTGGTACAAACAAAGTGATAGGTTTGATAGACGAGTTATTCACTCCCCACCTATACAATTTGTTGGTTCTGTCTATCAACCATCACGTTATTTCTTTTAAACCGTCCAATAAATGTCCAGAAATAGGCATGTTACCTGATCAAATCAGTGGGGCCCATTTAATTGATCTTTCTCCGTTGCATTATGCACCCTCCACCACAAGATTCGCCACTAAATCAATGAGGCAAGCCATCAAAATTAGTGGCCGCCTTTGGATTAGAAATGGTACAAAAAACATGATGATCCATCATCCATGTTTGGACGATCAGAAAAAGTTTTAAAGGGTCGAATTGTAGAATTGTATCATCATCCAAAAGAGACTAGAATTGTTACAAACACACACGTCTCCATGGGAATGTGTGCATGAAAACCCACATGTATGTGTCCCATGTATACGTCTCCACATAGGCCACGTGGCATGTGGGTATGAGATCCAAGTCATCAATCAGACCGGATTGACTGTGTAGATGTTATGGCCAAAGAATCAGGATGGTCTACTCATCAAGTTGACCAAAATTAGAAACCTCACCACCGATCAGATAATCCTGACCGTCCGCTAGGAGACCATCAATTGGACTGCGATAAAGATGATTTTCTGCTGTCTCAATTCCCAAGGGATGAAATCAATGGTCCATATCATTTGGGTTTTTGCACTATGCTCTGGCCACGATGGGCCCACCAGCTTTGGGGCTGTAAACGAACTGGCCACTTTGCAAGAGACATGGATCAAGTGGTCAAGATTGACTTCTAAAAATCAAAGCCCGATTAGTAATCGGACCCAGGTTAAGGCCTATCAAATTGGTTGGTTTTGGGTCCTCAAATCAATGGTTTAATTGAAATGTGAACGAGGATGCGGCATGGTTATAGCATGACCGTCCAACATTTAGATTACCAAACAAAATATAAAAACAGATGTATTATGTAATGAAAATAGAGCTGCAACTTGGTCAGGTCAGGTTTAGGGTCAACCTGAGCACAGCCAACGTAAAGAGGACCCAACCCAAAAACCGACCCAAATTGAATTCCAGCCTTAGATGCCCAACCCAACCCAACCCAACCCAATCCGCCCACATATACGGATTATTCCCAACTTGACCTGAATTTGCTCAACCAGAACCCAACCCAATTTCAAATCGAATTGGGAGTTTACCGACCACAACTCGACTCGAGGACCCAAACCGACTCAGCCCAACCTGAATAAGGGTTGGTTTAGCGGCTGATACGGAGTTACATCCATAGATGAAACCTTTTAGACATTCCCTACTACTAGGTTAATAGGAAGGGGGGGCATGGTCTCGGCTAAGGGTGGCAATATAATGGGTCGGGTTCGGCAGGATCTAGGTCAGCTCAAGACCAACCCATTATTTAGGCTAAAATTCATCAGTAATCTGACCCACAAACCATTACCCTGCAGCCTGACCCCGCCCACTTCAAACTTCATCACACCAACGCCCACCGTTCCAATCGATTTATTTGTAATCGGTCAGTCAGTGGGGCTTGAGAATGGAATGTGTGAAAATCTGGTTATTATCTATTAATTTATTTGGAATCTGATTGCCTGAAGCCGATGACTGCATCGGATTCCTGCAGCAGTATGCTTTTGGGACCATGTGATGTGTTATATATCCACTCCATTCATCTGTTTCACCGGCAAATTTTAGGACATTAGCCTAAACATGAGGCAGATGCAAAAGACCAAATGAACCATATCACATAAAATAGTGGGGATTGAATGCTCACCATTAAAAGCTTCACAGGGCCACAAAAGTTCTGGATCAAGCTGATAATTGTGTTTTCCCTTCAACCAGGTCAGATTCACCTTATGAATGGGTTGAATGGCAGATAAATATCACAGAAATTAATTACTCAAAGTGGGCCACACACCAAGAAATATTGAGATTGAAGGCCCGCCATTGAAACCTTCGTTGGGCCCACAAGAATTTTGTATCAGACCTTATGAAGAGGTTGGATGGCAATATAAACGGTTTCAATGGTGGGCACTACCATTTTCATGCAGTGTAGCCCACTTGAGTTGTGGAGGATCAGCCTCGTTTATGGGCTTCTGTGTTAATATCATCTTGCTTAACCGATGTAGGCCAACAATCCAATATTGATCCATATTGATCATGCTACAAATGTATCAATCACAAGGAAAATTAAAGAGATCACACTACAACTAGCAGCATCATTAATCTAGACCATCCATCATGTGGACCCGAAGACTTTAATTGCCCATCCTCTCAAAAACATCACGTTGGTACAGCGCATGAATATTGGTGTAAAATCCCATTCTGTTTTTTCAATCCCTGCAAGGCTAGGACAAGCAGGAATTTAAACTATTGCGATTCTATGCCTTATATATCACATTCAGTATGCACAAGTGGGGCTAATTCAGGACAGACCAATCTGCCTTTTGCATGTCACCACAACGCACCAATCCCTGCTATAGCCTTTAACTCAGGCAAACATCTGAGCCATAAATCATGTGGACCTAGCCCAAAACCAGGCCAGACGACTCATCAAGTGGACCATTTGTAATTTCATCAAGCTTTTGGCTTTCATATCCACATGAACAAACTGATTACTTAATTGAACAGACTGGCCTTTGGGCAGGTTCATCCAAGCAGCAGAGTCCACATTATGCATGGTCTAGATGTTCCACACATGATGTGGAAATGCATGTGAATTGGTAGGTCTATTTTAGAAATAATAATATCTACCTAACACTGGTTTATGAGAAGATGGTAGTGATTGAATTGTCCAAAGATGCAAAGCTTCTAAGAATGCAACCGTTTTAACTTGTAAAGAGTTGGAAAGCCAAAAAACCTCAAAAAAAATAAGAGAAACAGAGCATACTGTGCCATCATCATCAGTTAAAATCCCTCATGGAAAAAGTGTAGAAACCCTAATAAAACCTAAGTAAAACTGGAGAAATAAAGTGTCTCACTTGAGAGGAATGAACCTCGAAGAATGGGTGGCACCAATACCGGGCCTTCCATGCTTCACCGGCTTGTAGGAGATGGAGAACTCTGCCAAGTAATGACTGATCATCTCGGGCTTGATTTCAACCTGGTTGAAGGTCTTCCCATTGTATACCCCGATGATGCTTCCAATCATTTCAGGCACTATGATCATGTTGCGGAGGTGGGTCCTAACTGGTTCGGGCTTCTCGCCGGGTGGAGCCTCTCGTTTCTGTTTCACATTAACAAACACGCTACAATCAATGGTGAAGATCCACAATGTCTTCCTTTAAAATAATTAATCATGAAAGCATTACATCCATTAGCAAACAGATAAGCTGGAGGAAAATCTTGGAGGGGAAAAAGCCCCCCACTAAACTGTGATGAGTTGCACTAGAAAGTGTTTATAAATATCAAAGAGATGGTGTTATCTGTGAGGTAAACTTGTAGCATAAAAAGTAAGATTTTCAGTTATAAATTATAATGATGCTATGTACTAGTTTCACTGAATGAATGGGGAATGATCCTATATACTAATTCCCGATGATTTTTAGTAGTCCAGTCATCAAACTGGACAATACATAGGTCTAACCCAGTCTTCGTTGTTCACTGATCCAAAACAAGTACTGATGATTGGATATCCTAACCATCCGTTCAATTGCCCACAAACTTAATGGCAGAGACTAGTTGTAATATGAAAAGATCTAAACTTGGTTATCCATCTGGTTTGATCCCCCTTGGACTGGTAATGACTGTAGAGGATCACCCAAACTACAAGGAAATGAGTGCCTTGCCCAAATGCACTCACATTACAAGATATATCCCTACTCACCTCCCCATGGGTTCCTGCCTAACTGAAACTTCCCACACCTCCAACCCCTCACGACCAGACGGCATGCACAACCACCACCTAAGCATCGCTCAATTCTTATCCTCTTACAAGGCAAGGTGGGCAACTAAGGGCACAAGAGTTAACCCATAGCCTACTCGAACAATGCTTCAATTAAATTGAATCAAAGCAAAAAGGTCCTAGCACGTGATAACACTCACACCATAGGGTACACAAATGTTAGGCATACGTGAGACTACCTCAAAGGACGTTATTGCAATCAGAGGCGGTGGCAACAAAGCTTGGTATTTCTATCCATTGGAGATCCTTTGGGTGTAAAATGCTTATGAAAATCCTAAAATCTCTTAGAACGGTCTCCAACAACTTTAACTCACAAGATAAAATTGGCTTTTCCAAGACCTTTCCTCTCAAAGGTTCGGGGTAAGGCAATTTTACATAGGCCATTCCTTGCGCACTCATAGGATCATGGACCCAACTTGAAAAATTCTAAAACTGCCTCAAATGACATAGCATCAATTACAATTAGTTTCCACATGAAAACTATGGAAGTTCATTAGAATATAAATAGGCTGCCTAGAAAGAAGAGAAGCCCGTTGGAAAATGACGAGGCTTTGTGGGAATAGCACCCACCATTAGCATCTCATTGAAGAACAGACACCACCATTAATGAAAAGGGTGGGTCTATATATACGATATCTCCCAATACATCTGGAAGTTAATTAGTCACGTCTCCCTTAGGGTCCTAGTGCATCTCTATTGTCATCACCACCCCTGACTTTGGTGATCATCTTAGCAGTAGGATCGAGAGAAGACAACATCTTTGCTTCCATGGTGATTGTGATAGTGGACTACCCTTTTTCGTATTCATTTGTCCCAACTCTTAATGATCAAGGTCCATTGAAGTAATTGTGTAGATGTCTCAATCATTCGCTTTTCCATGTATAGCCCACTTCAGCCTTCAAATATGCAAAAATTTTATGAATTAACAACGTGCACTATGAAATAATGGAAAATGCTGAACCAGCACTGCCCCATACCAAAACCAATTGCAAGGAAATTCACAAGTTGACAATAGTGGTTAGATCTCGTAGGCTTCATAGCATAAATTAAGATTTCCAAATTTCCTAAAGGGCCCAGAAACAACATATGCAAGTTACTACTAAATGAAACAATCCCCAAGTAGGGACATGTTCAGCACCAAGGTCAATTCCAAAAAGATAAACACCGGCATTTTCATGCCTAGATGGTCAACACGCTACAATGATCACTGATAGTGACAACAAGAGGACCACAGCAAAATAATGGTCCCAAGTAACAAGGTAGGAGAACCATAAAAGAGAGATCAGCTTCAATGACTTTTCTAGCCTGTACACAACATATTGTTCATTATTGATTATTGCATTATGGTATGGTAAACACTACACATTGATTATTGATTGTTTTTTAACTTATTTGAATCCTAGAGTTGTGCTTTAATTACATAGATTGATTAGATTCAAGGAGTCCATTAATGACATCATAGTTAGGGATGTCAATGGGTTGGGTTCGAATCTGATCTCATGGTACATGCACCCAAGCTAACCAGACTGGGTCTTGCCGGCCCAAGTCTCATTCATGAAGACTCAATCATGTTAGGCACCCATCTGATCTTTAAATCAAGGTTTCTATCTGGTTCAGATCGAGAGCATTTCCATGATTGGGCCCACCCTGATGAACAGATAAGATCTCATAGACATGCCGCTTTGACGCATGTTGTATAAATGGCCTCTTTTGTGCATGTGTCTTAGGAAACCTTATTACATTACTTGAATAATCCATATATTTGTGCGTGTGTGTGTATGCAATACTATTACAATTAATTGGCAATACTATTACAATTAATTGGACTCGACCCAAACCCGACTTGACCCAACCAGACCTGATTTTAACTAGGTCAAATTGGTGGACCTAAATTGAACTCGACTGCACGCATATTTAACAGGTCTTAGAAGGGAAGACCAAGACCCGATCTGATTCCTTGACAAGTAAAAAAAAAAAAAAAGGTGGACTCAAAAGCCATATAAGCCTCGTTGGTTCCATTGGGTATCTGCTGATCCGTATGCCCATTGGCAGCCCTAATTGTAGCATGTCAAGTGCATCGGTTCAACTAGTGACACAGACATTTGACTTTGCATGCCTTGTTAAAGGTGTTTACAACCAGTGATGGGCTTGGGTAGTACATCAATAAGGCTGTCATGGTACTGGATGGTTGCTTAAGCAATATGGCAAGGTCTCAACCAATTACAAGGGGTATCTCACATCAGTACATGTGTGCATATACATTTAGAAATGGCACATCAAACAAGGTCACAGTGAAGGAATGGTCTTCAGTCAATGTAAGAGCATATACTTACAGTTTTTCTCCTAGGCTTTAATGCACAAAAAGTATGCGCCTACTATTTCTCTTCAGATATTGTAGCCTTTGGATAATATTCCTTAAATTGTTCTCCTTCAAAAGGTAAGATTTGATTTTTGTTGAAAGATGAGTTTTAATTTTTATTACCACTTTCGATTCACAACTCATCCCAACAAGGGTTTAAATAAATCAATGACTTTAGAAAGTAGTGTCACTTGTGTAAGCTCATATTATATTCAAGCCTCTCAAGATGAGCATGTAAATCATGTTCATCATGTGATCATAAAGATATAAGCCAAATCATATTTAAAGCAATGGAGAGAGATCATGAACTTGCTAAACTACTAGACGTTCAAGGAAAAAAAACATGGAAGAAGATGCAAATCCTAAAAATTCCATAGTTACTTGCCCTAATACCACTCTAAAGCAAGCTCTAGGAGAGGATGAAGGGGGTTCCAAATCCATGCTCCCAAACACAATCAAATCCAGGGTGTTCCGAATCAAGGGGGTTCCAAATCCACGCTCCCAAACAGGCCCTAGAATGCATTGTGTAGGATCCTCATGGGCAATATGTATAGAGATTACGTGGGTAAGTGACCCTACTTATAGAGCATACTTGGGTACATGTACCCACTTACTTAACAAGGGTATAGAATTCTAAAACTTTTGGAAAACGGAAGCCCTAGAATGCATTGTGTGTGGGATCCTATGCAACGTTGTTAAATGCGACCGCATATTCACATATGCGATTGCATATGCGAATGCCCATATGCATATCGCAAATGCCAAATGTACGAGGATATGCGATCGCATACAGCATATGCGATCGCATATCTACCAACTGTTGGCACATTATTTTGTTTGTTTATTTTTTATTTTTGCAAAAAATCAAACTTACCTAAGTAGTGTAACTTTGTAACTATAAGTTGTGTAAGTATATTGCTGAATGTAACTTAGTGTTAGTGTAACTAAGTTGTAACTTATTGTAACTAAGTTGTAAATTGTAACTTGTAAGCAGTGTTAGTGTTATAATGTATAAATAATAAACATTGAGATGTAACTTCAAATTTGTATTTGTACAATAAATAGCTTATTGATTGTTTTGTTACTTAACTATATTGTCAAATGTTGAATTTGATGTACTTCATTCATTTTTTCAATTTTTCTCCTTATTTTTTTGGTTTTTTTTTTCAATATATATAATATTATATAGATATATATATATATAATATATAATATATATATATATATATATATATATGCGACCGCGTATGCGATTGTGCAATCGCATATGCACACAATCATATATATATACAATCGCATACGCACACAATCATATATATATATATATATATATATATATATATATATAATATATATATATATATATATATATATATATAGCGACCGCGTATGCGATTGTGCAATCGCATATGCGCACAACCATATCCGATCGCACAGAACCGCATACGCGGTTTTTGACAACATTGATCCTATGTATAGAGCTTACTTGGGTAAATGACCCTACTTATTTACCAAGGATGCTATCAATGCCCTTGGTGATAAGAGATGTCTGGAGTCATGACACATTCACGCTCTTCCCTTATTAAGGTCACAAACCACCCATCCTCCACTAAACCATCACCTTTAGATCATGTGGGCCCCATGAATTGGAACATAAAGATCTACAACTGGTCATATACCATTAGCAACAATTTATAAAATCCTTTACAGAAGGAAATAAAAACATGTTTAGAATTTTCTTTTAAAAGACTTCACAAAAAATTAGGACAAAGGATGATGGCATGTCAGCATGAATAATTGGGTCAATTGTCAATAGTGTATCTTCAGTGAAGATCGATCTTCAAGAAGAGACTAGCTTGTAGATTCCTTTCAAGTTCAAAGTGCATACACTTTCACTTTCAAGAGATCCATTCAGAATGGCAATTTTAACATTTAACTGTCAGATCCTGAAAGAATAACGTTTAGATATTGCCAACAAAAACCCAAATTGATTTTTGCATGGCAACCAACAAAAAGATTTCCTCGTAATCAATAGCCTTCCTTCTAACCTTTCACCACAAGCAGAGCAATACACCAAAACCCCTTTTTCTCTTGTGGAAACTTGATAAATAAAGAAATCAGTAGTAGTCTGTACCCTTTTCATCAGTCTAAGAAAAGTAAATGTTAACGATCTCAATGTTCTCTTCGTAAATAGTGTCTATGGAAGCTGGGTTCAGAAAACCTTAGATTCATATACATCTTCAAACACAAAACTATCGTTTCTCTTTAGAGCCAATTTGAATTGACAGTATTAATTTTAAACACAGTACTATCATTTCTCTTCAAACAAAAAAGGGAATTGATTTAAACATGGTGAACAGCAAAAACATTCCCTCATGATTAAAAGCTTCCTTGTAACCTTTCACCACAAGTCGAGCTATACACGAGAATCAGTTCTCTTATAGATCTTTTTCAACATAATTCAAAACTAATTGGAAAACAAGGAATTTGTTTCCAACTGCATAACTTTCATCCATTTGTTCATATCCCAATAGGAAATAGGATCCATCTCGATCATCTCAGACACCACAGGGAACACTTCTCCTCGGCAAAGAAAGGAATCGAGAGCTTTTTGTATCCCCTCATTGCGATAAACATGGTAATTGTAACAATCTCAACTTTCTCTAGGTTTATAGTGTCTATGGAAAGTTAAGTTCCAAAACATTAAGTTCTTGTACCTCTTCAAACATAATACTGGCATTTCTCTTTCATTCACCCTCTAGTAAAACAGCATTCTACAATCCACATCTCTATGACTTTGATTATGAAAAATGTGCAAAGCACTGTAAGTTATAGTATTCCTAGTTGCATTTAGTTCCATTGAAGCACTTGGACTGTCCAATCCATTGATCTAGACTGTTCATCAGGTCCAACACACATTTGATGAGCAATCATGCAAGTGTCACAAACAAATATTAACTATTCGGTCAATGGTCTTTAATATGCACAATCCCAATCATTTACAAAAAGAGAGAGAGAGAGAGAGAGAGAGAGAGAGAGAGAGGTCTAATCAACAATTCGATCCATCTATTTGTTAGAGAGCATCAAGGATCAAGTTGTGTCATATCAGTTACATAACGGCCACCATTACATGATTGTACCGGGGCCACTTGAAAAATCGATGCCGTGATGGTCAACAGCACCCGTAACAGTCAAAAAAGACCATTTTTTTATAAATACAACTATTTCTCCCTACTTTTCCACTTCTTTTGGTTTTTACTTTTTTCTAAACTCCTTTCATGCTATTTCTTACTATCATGGACAAGATTTTGCAGAATAAAACACTTTATTTAAGTGATTTGGGTGAATCAAAGCTCCGTGGGCCACTTTGGAAATAATTTTTAAAAAGAGGTAAGTATTCGTTTTCTTTAGTATCTTGCTAGAAACAAATTGAATGAAGATTAAATCATCAAATCAACCACATCTTGGTAGATTTGTAGTCAATTTGGTGATATTTTTAAACTTTTGGATAAAATTGTTGTTCTTTACTTAAAAATGCCCAATTTTTTTATGCGGTTTATGGATGATTCGAATGAGATGAGTCGATGTATATATCCATATGTTGATTTTGATTACTGATAGCATTGATGAATAGTAACTTTTTCTTTTAAAAAATGGGCAAAAAATATATTTTTTGAGTAGTTGTTCAACAAGCACAAAAACGAGCCATCGTAGTATCATCATAGAGTTGAAGGCCAAGAAGAGAGAATTGTTGGTTCCTTATAATTTAACTTTTCACAAGACTACAAAAAAGCATTCACATTTGCGGGAACGCCGATGAAGAAGCAAACTAAGAGTCGAATAACCAGTTCCACCTAAACGAGCAAGTACATTTCTTAATTGAGTACTTGTCACAAAGATCTTCTGCCTTTATCTTTTGGTTTTCTTACTTGCAACTAGCAGCAGCTCGACTTTAGTGTTTTCCACCTATCGGAGATAAGGTATTTATCGAATGAGACGATGATCAAACAAGACTTTGTTAGGTCTGGGTGGGAAGTTGGGTCGACTTTATCATATTCAGTTGGAAGAGTTTAGGTAAGACTTTTAAATTGACTCTCAATGGAGAATTGAGGCTATTCAAGAAAAATCGCAACAATTCCCCAATTCTAACGAAGCAAGTCGGTCTTGTTATTTAGACCCGCTATTCTTCATACAATCAATGCTCCACCAAGATATAACAACCTCCTATTGGGACATCCATGTCTAATCCAAGTGGTGTCTTCACCACGTTCCACCCACTCTGAAGAGTGATTGGTGGTGAACTTCTTAAGCAAGCCCTCATGTCAAGCCCGGCAAAGTGGAACCATTAACTATTAAATTCCTGAATAGTTCTTGGATTTAGATTTAGATCCCCTTGTTTCCTTAAATGGCCTAAGAAAATCAAATTGACACCCCCCCCCCACCCCCCCTTCTCACTATATAGTGGAACCAATCGACGCCAACAAATGATTTTGCCAACAAAATACTCTCCTACCGATGCATTTTTACATCCAACAGATTTGGCAAATCGCTTAGCCTCATTCATCTTTTAAACCAGAGAGCTCGATTGGTGAGCTATTACATGCTGGGAATGAGAATTAGTTAAGGATGAACGAACTCAGCCATGGGATGGATCGGGCAAATGAGGGTACTGATTGGAGGAGGCCTCATTTGAATGTCAACCGGCAATCTTTCGCTATGGGGTGGGTTTGGTTTGAACATAAGCTCAAACATGATTGGAAAAGTGCTTGCTATGTCATGCATTAAATACCAAAAAAGCCTCTAGGGAGATAAGGAACCCACATGCTATGCTCACGATTTTGATGACCATACTAGTGATTTGGAGTTCTCTCAAAAAGTATTTAGTGCTCATTTTGGTCAACTCTCCATCATCTTTCTTTAGCTGAGTGGCATGAACTTCCATGGCGTCCGTTATTCTTATCTGTGTTGATTTTGAATTATGGATAGCATTTGCTATTTTTTATTTTTCTTATTTTCGAATGAATAGTGACTTTATTTCAAAAATGGTAAAATATAGTTTTAAATGATGTTGGGTGTGGTTAGTTTCAATTGATGTAGAATGAGTATATGTACATATCCATGTGTTTTATCTTAAATTATTAATAACATTTGCTTCTTTTTTTAATTGTTAATTTTGGATTAAGAATACTTTTTCTCAAAAATGATTTTAAAAAAATATTTTTTAAAATTGATGTTGAGCGCAAATGGTTTCATTATTCATCCATAAAGTCAAAATTCATCCAGAATTAAAAAATGAAAAAATAACAAATGCTATTAATAATCCAAGATAAATGGATACTTACATATATCACAGTACGTCCAGAATTAAAAAATAACAAATGCCATTAATAATCCAAGATAAATGGAAACGTACAGATAGTATATCGACCATTTGAAGAATTATGACTTTTTCTTTAAAATGGTAAAGAATTATATATATTTTAATTAATGTTGACTGTGGATGGTTTCATTTACGTAGTATGAAACATCCTAGATTATTAGTTAGATCTTTTTTTTTTCTTTTAGTTTTTTTTTTTTGATGAATAGTGACTTTTTCTTTAAAATGGTAAAAAGATTTTTTTTTTAATTGTTGTGGATAGTTTCATATGTACCATATGTACATATCAATACTTGCATCTGAAATCGTGCCAACTGCCAAGGCAATATGGGCGGACTAAATATCAACTTCGACCAAGGCGGAAGTAGACTCAGCATAAAGACAAATTAAAACTCAGCATAAAGACAAATTAAAACTCAGCATAAAGACAAATCAAAACCAAGAATCAACTCAACTTCCAAGTCGAGGATGAGTTTTTTCCAAGCGGGTGGAAATTGATACATGGGTGTTGGATTGTCAATCAACACCCGCGATCATCAATTAGCATGACAAGTTAAAACTCAAAATCAATATGTACAACCTTCTTATTTTTATCAAATTCCTATTCAATAGTTCCACCACTATGCATCTCCAACAATCATGCTTCCCTCGAGAAATTAATGCAACTGCTCAACGATGGGAAAGCAACTCAATAATCAAACTAGATTTACAAATACAACAGAAAAAATAAAAGAAGCAAGCTTGTCTTCGATTTAAATCATAGATGTGGTGCATTTTGACAATGTCCAAACCAATAAATAGGTGCACCCCCACATAAAGGGTCATTATCTCAAAATTCACACTAATAAGGCAATAAAATACCATGGGGCTGATCAATAACCAACAAATGGAAGGCTAAAAGAAGCACAATTAAGATTCTCGTTGAACGAGCAAACCACTGAAATTGTCAATTTCACCTAGTCAGGACAAATTTCAATCAGCTGAGGTTACAAGGTAGTGATGTAGGACAACTAACCACTTCCTCTAAAAGCTCAAACTGATAGAGCGTGGCGAATTAATCCATTTATCTCATAGCCCAGGCCCCACATCGGGGGTTAGGACCTTGGCCGAACCCCCCTCGTGGGCCCCACAACATATATTCATTAGAGTGGGTCCCAAAGAGCGGGCCACCTACTAGACTGTGTGCATTTGCACCCTGAAGAGTGTGCTTTGCGTAAGGCTTGAGTTGTTGGAGGGGAGAGTTATAAGACACATGTCCCTATAATTCCCCTCGTGCACTTAGTTTCTAGTGCTTGTACACCTAGGACGGACTAGATCGACGACCACCAATCGAGACCCTATTTTAGTACCGGAACGACCTGAGACCTATACCCTAACGACTGCGCAGGCGTTGCAATTCCAACAACACGCGGCAGGCACCATTGCGATACCCGGTTTTTTGGATTTTTTTTTTTTTTTTTTTTTTTAAGACACAGGGTGTCCCCACCTCTTTTTTGAAGTGAGACTAATCCCTGCGGATACACGCAATCACCCACAACCACGTGTATCGGGTACAGCCAAGGAGGGGAATCGAACCCTCACCTATAGGGAGCAAACCTACAGTGAAGACCATTCGCCCAAACCTCGTTGGGTTTGAAAGATGTGATTGTTGGTGTTTCGAGGCAGGTCGCGTAACGCACGTTAAGCGCAAGCCCCACGTGCGCAAATTCCTAGGATTTTGGTGAATCCACATGCCATCACACCCCATCACCTTTTTCCACATCAACCTACCACCCATCATACCCAATTACATTAATATCCCTACAAAAGTTGCCCCTACTCCCTATGAGAGACCATTTTACGCTTACTTTTCTCCCACTCCCAATGCAAAAGAACCCCAAAGTTAACACATATTCCCTTCTATCCTAGCTACCTCATCATTCCATGCCTCTTTTTCTCCGCTTTCTACCCCTCCCTTTTTATTTCCCTTTCTATCCCCCCTCTCTCCAGCCACAAGGCCTCATACAAATGGAATTCCTCCCATTTTTCCATTACTAGCATTTGGTTTAAGAAAAGAAAGAGAGTGAGGAGAGGAGAACTAAAAGAAAGAAACGAATAGAGAAAATATTAGAGATTAAGAGAGAAGATTAAGAGATGTATGTTTGCTTGTGGAGTTCTTTGGGTTATACTTGGTTTCGTAGTTTCTCTTAAATCCTCCTTGTGGGATTCTGCTTTCAGAACTTGGCGTATGCGAACTAGGAGCCAAAATAGGGATACTACGGAGCTTGTCACCTTCGGGTTCAAGTTATGGTGAATGGGCGCCAAAAATCGAATTTGGGGCATGACAAAATGGGCCATGATTACTTTTAACATATATTTGAAGAGATGGAAATAACGCAATAAATGTGCCTCGAAAAACAAGATTGCAACAATCCCATTGGGTATGTAAAATTTATGGGTCCCACCATGATGTATGTGTTGTCCATCTATTTTTCCAGCTCATTTTAGGGCATCAGCCCAAAAATGACAGATTGTAAGCTCAGGTGGACCACACCATCGGAAACTATGGGATAATGACATCCACCATTAAAATGAAAATTTGTGTGGGGCCCACAATGATGTGTATATTTCATCCAACCTGTTCAAATGGTCAGAAAGACATGAATGAACCAAAAATACAAATATCAGCTTGATCCAAAACTTTTATCGCCACTAAGAAGTTTTCAATGATAGATGTTCAATTCTCATTTTAGCTTCTATGTGGTCCACATATGCTTTAAATTTGCCTCATTTTTTGGTTCATGCCCTAAAATGAGTTGATTAAATATATGAATGATGTGGATCAGAGACACATCAATGGGCCCCATGAATTTTACCTATTTCATTATTCTATTCCTCAGTTTTAGTGAAACTGTCACGTCCAAACACCACTTGCTTGAAATCCACATGGTAAATAATTATTAGTAATTTATAGGAATTTACCATTTACCCTGGTTAAACAAACACACCCTAGGGTTATCAATGGGTATCCAGACCAGCAAGCACCCAATAGAGCCCGCCTTATTTTTAATGGGTACGGGTCCCATTTATTGGACCCGTTAAGAAATCGGGCGGATCATGGGTATAAACTTTCAAACCGAGATAAAAATCGGGTATGGTTGAATGTCTAACTCGGGAACCGGGCTCACTAAATTATCGACCACCGAATTCAATGCCAACAGCCTCCGTAGTACCCCATGATCGGCTCCCAGCTCCCATACGCCAGCTTTCAATCCTGGAACCCTACGAGGAGGATTTTTATATTGAAATTTTTTTAGTAAAGGAGCATAACCAGAAGAGTACCCGAGTCACAAAACAACATTACCACATATCCACTAATAAAATCTTTGAGTACAATGCTAGAAAGGGAAATACAAGATATAATCAAGAACTCAAAAGAACATTCTCATGCTCCGAGCTCAATGCTGCTAATACGCCCTAACATCACCTGCAGTGTAAATAAACGTGTGCAAGCTTCCTACGAAGCTCGGTAGAGTGTTTGTGTGCGAGCACAATGCCAATGGCAAGAATACAGATATCAAAGTATGTGAAAGAAAATGGAGAGCTAAGCTACCATCCATGAATGTTATTAGTCATATCAAGGCTATGCAATACAAGGCCTACATGGTCGAATGTCATATGCTAAAGATGCAACGCAAACACGTTAATCCTCAACTAGTCCACATATTAGAACAGTTCGTCACTGGAAACATCACCGGGGTCTAGTACGCTCCACCACTAGTTGTCGCCCATCGCGCGCACGACCAAGTTAGTGGAAAAGACCTCACTATTCACCTCGTCAGTGTTATGCCAATGCCCACCCGACTCGTCGATAGAGGAGCAATTTCACGAGCTGATTAGACTCAACCTAGCTTACAGCCCCCTACCTTCGGGCGAATAAAGTCACACCCTTTTTCCAACCGACCTCAACATAGTGGGAGATGCAGCCTACTGGTATTTGGCACTCGAGCGCTCATGTTAATCACTCGTTCTCGACGTTGAAGCATCATACTGATACCACAGGGGTTAAAGACTATCACCTAAGGACATTCATAACACCCAAATGCTAAAACAGATATTTTCGATATCCAATCCAGCCATCCACGATATGCCTGTGGAGGCCATAAGCCCGATGTCGCTAGGGTGTAAAAGTAATCAACACATACAATGCATGAGTCATATTGACCAAGTCATGCACCAAACTTGTGCATACCATGCGATCATGTGGAGCGACTCTATCTCATATAGTCCCCTAAGTGTCTCAAGTTGAAGGGCATATGCTATGAACAATTGACATCCACAACAGGCATACAAATGATGTGTATGGGCATATAATTGGGCATGACATCATTACACTAAGCACGTTATCAGTGTCCTATCAGGCCCAAGTACACTAGCATGTTATCAGACATATCATGAGATAATCGGCCTTAATTGGCACATCATATATAGAGAAAGCGGGACCCGAACGGCAGGCACCACCAAGGGCTCGAACATCAAGCTGATCCAAATCTCAGGCGGACCACACCAATAGAAACTAGACCTCTATATTTCTAATGGTGCCTGCCGTTCGAGTTCTTTGTATATGATGTACCAATTAAGGTTGATTATCTCATGATATGTTTGATAGCATGCTAGTGTATTTGGCCTGATATGACACTGATAACATGCTTAATGTAATGATATCATGCCCAATTATATGCCCATACGCATCTTTTGTATGCATGTTGTGGATGACGATTGTTTATAGCATATGCCCTTCAGCTTGAAACACCTAAGGGAGTATATAAAATAGGGTCGCCGGACATGATCGCGCGATGTGCGGAAGTTTGGTGCATGACTTGGATGGTATGACTCATTCATTTCGCATTATGTCATGATCACTTATAAACCCTAGCAACATCGGGGTTGTGGCCTCCACAAGCATATCGTGGATGGCCGGATTGAATACCAAAAATATATGTTCTAGCACTTGGGGGCTATGGATGTCCTTGGCTGAAAGTCCATAAACCCATATGGTACCAGTAGGATGCTTCAACGTTGAGACCGAGTAGATAACATGAGCACCCGAGTGTCAAATACTAGTAGGTCGCGTCTCCCACTGTGTCGAGGTCGGTTAGAAATGGGTGTAACCTCATCCACCCGAGGTAAGGAGTTGTAAGCTAGGTTTCAGTCGGAATAGTTCGTAAAATTGTTCCGCTATCGACGAGCCAAGTGAGCATTGGCATACCATTGACGAGGCGAATAGTGAGATCTTTTCCACTCACTTGATCGTGCGCACGATAGACAGCAACCAGTGTTGAAGTGTACTAGACCTCAATGATGTTTTCAGTGACGAACTATTATGATATGTGGACTAGTTGATGATTGGCATGTTTGCATAGTATCACTAGCATATGATATTCGGCCATATAGGATTGCGTTGCATGGCCTTAGTATGGCTAACACCATTAATCTTCTTGGCAGCTTAGCCCTCCATTATCTTCCGCATACTCTAATATATGCATTCTTGTCATATGCATTGTGCACGCACACACGCACTCTACCGAACTTCGTAGGAAGCTTATGCGCATTTGTTTACGCTGCAGGTGATGCTAGGGCGTATCAGCGGCATTTAGCCTGGAGTATGAGCTTGTTCTTTTGAGTTTTTATTATATCTTGTATTTCCCTTTCGAGCAATGTACTCATAGATTTTATTAGTGGATATGTGGTGATGTTGTTTTGTGACTTGGGTACACTTGTGGTTATGCTCCTCTACAAAATTTTAAAAAAAAAAAACAAAAACAAAAAATCACCCTAAAAATCCTCCTTGTGGGATTCAAGGATTGAAACCTGGCATATGGGAGCTGGGAGCCGAGAGCCAAGAATGAAGTACTACGGAGGCTATCAGCACCAAAAAAACTTTCCTAATCAACTCCAACACCCAACCGCTCCTATTTCGAAATCACCAACTATTCCTTTCACTACAAATAGCTCATAGAACTGCCATGAAGACCAACCGGCATATTATCCTACCTTGTTTACCAACCCCTCCATGCCAAGCCAAGAGGAGCTCTTCAATTTCCCCAACATTTGCCCACGTGACCACGTCACATTGAAAATATATTTAATAATAAATTTTATTTAATATGTATTGTTTAAAGAAGGTTTCATATGCCAATCACATGCAAGAGCCTGTTTACATATCAACATGTGTCAAAGTGGCACATGTGAGATCTAATCCATCAATCAGATGGACCTAACCATGAAAATGCTCACAATGGGCACCTAATGGGAAACCGAGCACAATCCAATCTATGTCTAGATCTTTGAGAACCGAGGTACAGGTACCATAAGACCCACACCAAACTCGACCAGTTGACAACCCTACCGAATATGGATCGGGTCAGACTCGAGTTCCCCTTGGCTGCGCATCAAGTCTTGTGACCCTAGTGGATCAGATCTCAAAGACGCGTGGAATGTTGGCTTGTGTGTCTAGTTTAAAGGTGAGCGTAAAGAAAATGTGTGTGGTGTTAATGGACCCACATGCTACCCTTTTCCAATAAACATATTACTCCCCTCTATAAATTTCAGCCTGTGTTCCAACTCTCGAAGAGTTTAGCATTACTTTCCTTTTGAATATTCAGCTGGTGTTCTATCTTTCAAGGAGGTTTGCTAACTGTATGCACAAGTGTAACTTTGTGCATCTACCATAAGCACAAGTCAAGCGCGTACAAGATCTTAGCTTCGCAACAAGTGGGCCTTGTGGTTTAGATCTTTAGATTGAAATTCAAGCTTTTTTACTTTTCCATTCAACATAATTTACAAAACAAATGGATGGGTACAAATTTTTGGAAGCTGTCCATTTATCTTGTACATTGTGGTCCACCCTAGGAGTGAAATGGGCTGCTAGAAGATCTAACAAGGTGTCTCATAAAATGGAAAGCTCAGATGTTAAACACAAAGTTCTATATAGATGACATGTGCTTATGTGGCTTTGTTGGGTTTCACATGCATGTGGCTTTGCAAAATCCTCTCAAAAATCTCTCTTAATACAAACATGATTCACGACATTGAAGACCTAAATATTCATGTTGTGGCATTAAACGTCCTAATGCAACGTATAACAGCATGTATAGTATATTAATCAGGCACCCAAAACCCAACCTGACCAGACCCAGATTCTAAACAGGTAGAAAGTGGTGCACCCAAACCCAACC
Organism: Magnolia officinalis; assembly: GCA_021015155.1. Taxonomy (NCBI): domain Eukaryota; kingdom Viridiplantae; phylum Streptophyta; class Magnoliopsida; order Magnoliales; family Magnoliaceae; genus Magnolia; species Magnolia officinalis. Next base: position 73,072,792 of record JAJHSJ010000007.1, read on the forward strand.
AAAAGAACCGTTTAGTTTATGATTGGATCAGGTTCCTTGGGTACCCACTGACAGCACTGACCATGCAAGGGATCCAGATCATAACCATGTATACAGCACCTGCATGTTTAGATCAAAAGCAAGCCTTCCACTCAAACCAACAGCGATAATTTTGGACAACAGACACACCAAGGTAGGGCCCACATGTTAAGTAGTCCAGATCACACCCATGCATCCAGAGTATGTGCTTTTAGATAAATTACGATGTTCTATACTCAGCGATGGAGAGAGAAATGAAACCCATAACAAGAAAATGATGGTAAAACAGAAAATAAAATGAAAAATTAAAATTGAAGGGGGATAATCGCTATTACCGCCTTGCGCAGTTTCTTGATCAAAGCCATCGGCTTCCGCTTCAGACCACGTTGAAACCTGCAACAAACACATGAAATGGAAAAACAAATTAAAGAGACTGATAAAAGAAAACAGAAAGAAAAGAGAAAATATATATATTGGTTTCTGAGAATGTGGGCATTGTCACAGTAGCGGTTGGATACAGGTGGGCCACGTTTCAAAGATTCAAACCGTCCGTCGAGTTGGACCCAACGCGAATGAACCCTGCCCCAAAATCATTCCCCCATTTGGAGATCTCATCAACACGACTGATGGACTTATTTCCCAGTGAACCTGAATCAATTGGAAAAAACCATCATATGCAGGTCACTGATCGAACGGTAAGAATGAAGGGTATTTCAGCACCAATGGGTTGGATCACCGGCAGATTGCGCAGCCAGTATTGATCTATCGAACATTAGAGTATATCTGGTGATGTGGAAAAATACCTTCTGCGGGCCCGAGCATGGAAGAGCTTGACCAGCTCATCGGTAGACATGTCGAGCAGTGCATCCAAATCCACGCCTCTGAAGCTGAACTTCTTGAACGTCCTCCTCTTCGGCTGCCCTGGCGCCACGTCAGCATCCACATCTGCCTGCAGGGAAGAGAAGAACAAGATGAGACCACCATTGAAGGAGATGGATAGATCTTTGAAAGAGGGGTGCGGCCCACCATGGCTGGAATGGAAGGGTGTAGATTGGAACCCTAGTTCCTCTCGAGATGGAGGTCTGGATCGCGTGGGAGGGAGAGGCAGTGGCCGCGGCTAGGGTTAGGGTTTTTGGAGGGGAGGAGGCACAGCGTCTTTTATTTGCGGGGAGAAGTACCGTGCACCTCGGGAGACGTAGAGAAATCTGCGCCCGCTATTGAGTAATGCGCTAGTAGCCCTTCGATAGGTAGACAGCCCTAAGCTCTATGGGGCTACCATGATGTATGTGTTATATCCATTCCGTTCATCCATTTTAATAACTTGTTTTAGGGCTTGATCCAGACATAAGCAGATCCAAAGTTCAAGTGGACCATAACATAAGAAGCATTAGGGATTGAATGTCCACCATTAAAAAACTTTTTGGGGCCACATAAGTTTTCGATCAAGCTGATATTTTTTTGTTGTCCATTGATCTAGGTCGGATTTAGAGTGGTTGGATGGTAAGTAAACATAGTGCCAGTCTTATAAAGGTTTCGATGGTGTGTGTTATTTTCACCATTGTTTCCAGTGGCGTGGCCTCCATCACGGTCTAAAATGATCAAGAAATTTAGGACTGTGGACCCCACCTTTTATCTAGCTGTTTTAATGAAAGAAGACAAACCTTCTTTTGCAACTTATACCTGCACGTAAGGACAACAAATTTGAGGACGAAAATACCCCTCCCTTTTGAAGACGAGCCAAGAGTTGTACGAACGGCTCAAAAGAGACCAAAGTTACATGGCCCCAGAACTATGTATTTATTATATCCACAACGTTCATCCATATTTAGAGATCATTTCGGAGCATTATTCAAAAAAAAAAAATTCATATCCAGATCAAATGGACCACACCACAAAGAGCAGTGGGAAAACTGATTTTCACTGTTAAAAATTTTGTAGGGCCCACCACTTGATAGTTAGATCTATCTTATTTTACGTCTCAAGCTTAATATGAGCTCGCCAAATCGATGGACGGTTTGGATATAACACAAACCTCATGATGGGACCCACAAAAGGCGATGGGATTACAACAACAAAAAAAAAATTAAATTAAAATTAAAAAAAAAAAAAAAAAAATCTATAGCTACGGATTATAACTGTAGCCATATCTGTAGCCTAGAAAATCGGCAAGGCAAACTAGAAAACGGCGGAGCAAAAACGGCGGGACAAACTAGAAAAACGGCGAGGCAAACTAAAAAACGGTGGGGCAAACTAGAAAATCGGTGGGGTGGGGCAAACATGAAAAGCATGAAAATCGGCGGGGGAAACTAGAAAATCGGCGAGGCAAGCATGAAAATCGACGGGGGAAAAAAAAATCCATGTAACGTCGATATATCGACATATTGTCGATATATCGATGCTTGATTTTGTCGATATATCGACATATGGTCGATAATATCGAATTAAGTCCTCATTTGTCCAGCGCCTTAACCAAAAATTTTCATCTAACGTCGTTATATCGACAATATGTCGATATATCGATGCTTATTTTATCGATATATCGACATATGGTCGATAATATCGAATTGAGTCATCATTTGTTCAGCGACTTAACCAAAAAATATCATATAACGTCGATATATCGATATATTGTCGATATATCGATGCTTTATTTTGTCGATATATCTACATATTGTTGATATATCGATGCAGTCTGTGTTGTTTTATATATATATTGTGTTGCTTTTATGGGTCCCATCATGATGTCTGTGTTATATCCAAACCGTCTATCTATTTGGCGAGCTCATATTAAGGCTTGAGACGAAAAATAAGATAGATCTAACTATCAAGTGGACCACATTGTAAAATACAGTGGGGAATCAAATGTCTACCATTGAAACCCTTTTAGGGGTTACAGAAGTTTTGGATCATTATGAAATTTATTTTTCCTCTTCATCTAGGTCTTTGTGACCCTATGAATGAACTTAGACGGGGAAGATTTCTCACAAACATCACAGTGGGCCCCCAAAAAGTTTTTAATGGTTGATGCTCATTCAACACTGTTTCCAGTAATGTGGTACACTTGAGATTTGCATATACCTCATTTTTTGTCTCATACCATAAAATGATGTGGAAAAATATATGGACGGCATGAATGAAAAGCATATATCATGGTGGGGCTCACAGACCACTGAACATCCACCATTGCGTGGTGGCAGGGGAGTACCCAATCCGTTTCTGTGAAAGGAGGGGTATTTTCGTTCAGAAATTCTGTTCCCGCACATGGAGGTCTAAGTTGCAAAAGAAGGTTTATCTTCTTTCATAAAACCAACTGGCTAAAAGGTGGGGTCCACAGTCCTAATTTTCTCAAAATGATCCAATGAAGCTGGCGCTTAACACCCTTTACTCTATGAAGCCTTTTATCTATTCCTTCCTTCTATTTTTCCGGCTTATTTTAAGAAGATATAAGACTAAAATAGAAGTATATCCAAAGCTCATTGAAACCCCACCATAAGAAACCATGAGAATTGAATGGCCACCACAGAAAACTTCTTAGGGCTACTCAAGTTTGGGATGGGCTGATATTTGTGTGTTCCCTTCTTTTTACTCTATATAGCCTTATAAACCAGTTGCTGCGATAACTAATAAACATTGTTGTGGGCCCTAGGAAGCGGTGGAATTCTGATCATGCATGGAGTGGGTTGAACAACTGTGGCTACTTTTCGCTTACTCTTTTACTTGTTTTGATAGATGAAAGACGGCAGTAGTGTTGACTCAAGAATAGTATTTGGTGAATTGGGAATCACCGCTAACTTATTAAACTAAGGAGAATGAAGAAATTTGAATATCTTTCGACTCGAGTGACTCCTACTGTTAGTCTGTAGCTGAATATTTTAAATAAGGGCCCTGGTGATAGAAGATGAAGAGGTTAAGCATCAATTTTCATCCACTCAATATAATCTCTACTTTATAGGATTTTATATTTTTCAAAAAATCTTAAAAATTTTAAAGATTACTACACTTGTGGTCAAGTGACAAATATTGAAATAAAAATAACAAATTCTGAAGACTATAAGACGTTTGTGTGGGTGGTATGCATGGCAATACCCATACGTACTTTGAGGAGATGTGAGGAAGAAAGAGAGAAACCAATCACTCTTGTAAGAAATCAGTGAATTTCTTCAAAATTATGCAGCTTTCCGATGTGGAAGATTCCTGCAAAACCTCTGAAGCGAACAACTTTCTCCCTTGAGAGACCTGCTACGCCCTTGCTTTCCCTCCTTTCAAGTATGACGCAGGTATTCTCAACCACCCTCCAAGGTATATGATGCTATGAATTATTTTTTGGATATTTGAATCCATCACAAGTGAGGGGGACGAGGCATGAATTTATATACTAAACTAGTGCGCAAGTGTGGCACATGCTCATGCTTTTCGAGGTCTATCAGGTGATGAGTACATCGGCTGAGAAGAGCACTTTTCAGGAGCATGAGTGAATTTTGTTCTCATCGGTACTTTTTCAAATATCTCGAAGCATTTTTGTCACCTCAATAGTCCCGTGGTCCACTTAACATATTCTAGTGGGCTAGGGTGATCTGCGGAAATTTTATTCTCGATGTTCCCCTTGCTCAATCTGAATCGTCGAATGTCTCCGGGAGGGTGTCGGGATCTTCTTTGTCTAATCCATTTAGCGTCGCAGTGCTTCCGATCGAATGCCAGTCTTTGAAGTTATATTGAAATTGCACAAAGTAGTTTCCTACCATCTTAGGTGGGGCATTTACAAAAGTTTTCAACCAACAGAGCCTTCCCACCATGGTAAAGGACAACGCATATATAAGAAGCACATCACTGTATGCCCATAAAGCTCAAAGCTGCAAGAATTTTCCTTCCACAAGCAATATGTGGAAGTGGAACCCACCAACCACTATAAGAAAAAACTTTGGTATCTTAGTAGGGTATGACATATGACATCCATACACTCTTAAATGACTCGAAATTTAAAATACACATTATTCAAACTAAATTGTCCACAATTGTGAGTCCATGTTCAGATATTTTATGAATTATGAACCAAAGCTCATGCTTATTTATTGGCTGACAATGAGATTGCTTGACATTTATTCTACAAATTTATTTTATTTTTTAAAAAAAATCCATTATTCTTATTGGGAGTAAGCAATTGTCCATGAATTAGAGGGTTGATTGTTTTATCAATCTCACTTGACGACAATGAGTTGTAAGCCTTTGTAGGTGGGCATTTTTAGTGCTTGTGCAACGGGCATCATATAGAGCCTCCTCGATGTAGAATGCATGATGGAAATTGTCAGTTTATTTTTTATTTTTTTCCCTCTAACCGCTTCTTCGTTGATGATACATTGGTGGAATGGACCATAGACCAACTGCATTGAGCCACTCATTCACCTTTCTAAATTCATTTTGCTCCAATGTTTGTTTGCAATTGCATCCCAGGTGAATTCATATTTGCATGTGTAATATGGATTTCATGACATTTTGTATTCACCGATTTTTTTATGAAAGCATTTAAATCGAGGGCCTAGGAAGTATGAAAATCTATATAGTATGACTTGTGGACAATTTTGCTAAGTACTTTTCATAGAACGGATGACTTAAAAATACCGAAAGGGTGTGGAAAGCCATTTCAACTGAAGTAGGATGTTGTGGGAATGAAAAATGGTGTTGTTATCGTGAGGTTCATATTTCACCACAATATACCTTTAAATGGCTTATATTTTAATTGATTCTTCCATGCAAGTAGCTCGCTCTTGTTTTCTTTGCACATAGCTCACGCTGAGAGTACTACTAGTGAATCATATAATAAAGGTTATGGGCAATAGAATAATAGTACAAAATTTACTATGTACATCTATTGTGCTATCCCGTGCTAGACACCGACTTGAAAATTAGGCCGATATAAAACTCGATGTGCCACATCACTAGGGGGAAAAAAGAAGAAGTGGGGATAGATATCCAATGTTATAAAATTCCCCATTTTCTTTTTATATACAGCTTGTGTGTAGCCATTCCCTTTCCCTTTGGGTTAGTTTGGATCATAAGTTACTTTACATGAGCTACTTACACCTCAAGCTACTTATTTAGCAACTAAGTATACCCCAACATACTTATCAACTAAAAAGTATAAATATATGTTTGGTTTACAACATCACATAAGTACTTATTCCTCAAGTTTATTTGGTACACCCTTACTATCCACCCTCCATCGTGTGGGCCCAACCTTTGGTGTGGACTGTTCATTATGTTAGGCCAACCTTGGCCCAATCTTCAATGTGAATTATCCATCGTGTCGGGCTTACCTTTAATGTAGACTAGTCACCTTGCGAGGCCCACCTTCAATATGGGCTATCCATTGTGCAGGGCCCACCTTGTATGTGGGTGGCCCATCATGTCGGACATTAGTTGTCCATCACAAAGTGTCCACCTTTAATGTGATTTGTCCATCATGCAGGGCCCAACTTTGAAATGGGTCGTTCATTATACGGTTTCCACCTTGGATGTGAGTCATTCATCATTAGGGGTCGGCCTTTGATGTGGAACATCCATTATGTGGGGCCCACCTTAATATGAGTCATCCATTATGTGGGACCCACCATTAATGTTATTGTCATCATCTAGGGCGCACCTTCAATATCCACTGCTAATCATGTGGAGCCACCTTTGATGCAGGCCTTCCATTATGTGGGGCCCACCGTGGATATGGGTCATTTATCATCGGGGGATGACCTTTGATGTAGACCATCTACTATGTGGGGCACACTTTGATGTGGGTCATTCATCATGTGGGGCTCACCTTCATTGTCCATTGCCCATCACGTGGGGCCCACCTTCATCATCCATTGCCCATCATGTGGAGCCCACCTTTGATATGGATTGTCCGTCGTATTGCCCTACTTTCGACGTGGGTCATCCATCATGCAAGGCTTGCCTTGGATGTGGGCCATTCATCATTAAGATCAACCTTTGATTTGGACCACCCATTAATGTAGTGCCCATCTGGATGTGGGTCATCCATCATGTTGGCCCACCATCAATGTTAATTGTCCATCATGTGGGGCCCACCTCCAATGTTTGTTGTCTATCATGTGGAGTTCGTTTTGATGTGGACCATCTATCATGCGGGCCCCACCTTCGACGTAGGTCATCCATCATGCGAGGCCACCTTTCATATGGAGTGTTCATTATATAAAGAGAGAGAAACGGAGGGAAAAAAAAAGTAAAAAATTAAAAAGCAAATTTTTTTACTTATGATAATAAGCAATTTTAAGGTGTTGAGCTACTTTTGAAATGATGGCTAATAAATCAATTTAACTTTAAAAATAATTTGTTTTGTTGTCACAAATAAAAATAGCTACTCATGAGAATGTTGCCAAGCTACTTTGTCTTTTTTCGATATTTTTTTCTCTTCCCTCACTCTCCCTTCACATGCATAGCACATGCCATAACCCTAGTAAAAATAAGTGTGTTTGCCTTTAAAAAAATGCTGACTTTTCACCTGCGAATAAAAAAGTTTACAATATTTCACTTATTTATCTTAGAGTAAACAAAAAATTTTCCTTTTTTCCCAATTTTTTATTACATGAGGTGGCCTGTGTTCAATTTTGTGGAAAAGGAGAGAGAGAGAGAGAAAGAGAGAGATGACTTATAAAAAAATAATATTTTAAGTAAATAGGTGAAAAAGAAATAAAATTTTCATTGTTAGTTTTCACAAAAAAGAATTGTCATAATTTTCTTTCTCTTCACTGGATAATAAATTTCATGGAAATTTTAAATAATATAGTACATTGTTACGTAAATAACATTCATGATCCGTGGCTAATGTTAATCATGATATATTGAAATATTGGCCTATCTCACAAATGTGGCTTAACATGCATGTCGTACAATTGCACAAATGTTCTAAAATAGCATTTTTGCTCAGCCCATGATGATTTGCAATATACTCATGCCCATTTACTAAGCAAGTGGAGACCCTTATCTGCCCCACTGTGAAGTAGTTTTGTGTAGGCCCACTATGTAGCCCACACCATGGGAAACAATTAGAATTGAATGCACACCATTAGTTTTGTGTAGGGCCCACTGTGTTGTTTATATGTCATCCCATCCATTTATCTATAAGCCTCATCGTGATGAAACAACTACTTAAGAATTACATTAGTATAAAGCTTAGGTACGCCACATACAACTTAATTAAGAGGCTTTAGGTATAATGTTTTGGGTGACTTGCCTAGGTATTGAATTAGCGATCTTATAGATCAAGGACAAACAAATTGTGGACTTGGTAGTAGATAGCTTAGATTTCATGCATATGTCATGTAAGGCCCGTATCATAGTCTGTACCGTTCCTTAGACTTTTGCGATCTTCCTCGTCAAATTCCGACCACTCGCGACCTATAATTGACGTTTGCGCGCGACCCTAAGTCGCATCCTGTATATTTGAGTCGACTCGATCCGAGATTTGTACCTTAGCGACCACGCCGTCGCCGCGGTTCCAACGCCGCGTCTTGTACACCGATACGATACCCAGGCCAGGAGTTATGGACCTGCATATATCTCAAGGAAAACATCGCCCTTTGCAAATTTCGAGAGATTCCAAAGAATTTCTACCCACCTTTCAAATCAATTAATCAATCAATCAATCAAGTACAACCCATCACTTACCCATACCTCTCTCTTTCTCAAAGTTAACACAACCCATACCTTTCAAGTCAAGTACACCCATCCCTCTCCCTTAGACCCTTATAACCACTCTCTCTCTCTCTCTCTCTCTCTCTCTCTCTCTCTCTCTCTCTCTCTCTCTCTCTCTCTCTCTCTCTCTTCCCCACTCATTTTCCAAGCAACCAAAGAGGAGAGACCGACCAAGCATTCCCAAAGAGAGAAAGAGCCAAGTGTGACCCACTTCCTATCCCAAAGCCTTCATCTCAACCCTTCAACCTTCATCATCTACCATTAAAGAAGAAGCCAATGAGCTTAGCTTGCCACAGATCTAAGAAGAAGTGAAATTGGTGGGTGTTTGTAGGATTAGACTGTGATTTTTGTGATGGACCAAGTGGGGCCTACCAATTGATAGTATGGATCCTATTTGGGACCCATCTTGATGTATGTATTGTAATCTTAGGAGGGGTCATAGTGGCGGAGCTCCCCCGCCTCACCGTTCTCTCTCTCTCCCCTATTTGCGGCCCACCATGATGCATGAATTTTATCTACGCCATCCACAAGATGGCCCACCTCGCTGGACTGTCCAGCGGACGGGCTTGCTGCTTGTCCGTCTAAACAGGCCCAGATGAAGAGAAAACATAAATATTAGCTTATTCAAAGTTGAGGTGGGCCATACGTGTGGACCCACGTTAAAGCATGTGTTGGATCCACACTGTCCAAACCCTGGACGGTGGGACCACAACTGCTATATAACGTCAGCAAGTTTTGTGGATCTCATCGTGATGTATCTAATAATCCAGTCGTCCAATCAGGTAGGACGCTGCTGGACCTTTTGTCCAGCAGCTGCTGAGGTCCCTTATGATCTATGTGTTTCATCCTTACCGTCCACCAAACAAGGACGGGACCCACATGATGTATGTTTTGTATGTGCACAGTCCAGCTGTCTGGACGGTGGGACCTGCCTGGCTCGTGTGGCATCCACACCATCCAGCAATGGACGGTGGAGCCCATGATGCATGTGTTTCATCAGCGTTGTCCATCTGATGTGGGTCCCACGCAGCGACAACTGCTACCCCATGGACGTCAGCAAATTCTGGGTCCCATCATGAGATATATGTTATATCCCAACCGTCCATCCATCTGGACGAAGGGAAAACTCAAATATCAACTTGGTCCATGCGGATCCCACCACGATTCATGTATTTCACGTGTGGGGTGGCCACGTGTGGACCTCACCTTAATGAATGTATGTATCCACGCCGTCCACATCTCACATGGACCCCATCTGGATGGATGTATGTATCCACACCGTCCATCCAGATCGGAGAGGCCACGAGCCTGGACGTTGAAGGAAAAACGAAAATATCAGCTTGATCCAAAAATTTTGGTGGGCCACTCACATGGACCCCACCTTAATGTATGTATCTGATCCACACCGTTCATCCCATTTCCCAGCTCATTTTAGGCGTTGAGCTGAAAAATGAAGCCAAACTGAATCTCTGGCAGGCCACATTGTAGAAAACAATAGTTTTGGTGATATAGACTGTTAGGGCCCACTGTGATGTTTCTATACACCGAAAAATATTGTACATTGGGCCTGTTAGGCCTGTCACGAGCCTGAGAACCAACTGGCGGGGTGGATCCTCCTGATGTGGGCCCCACCTATGAAAATCCTCAGATAAACAAAAAAAATTATGATGGACGATGTTGCTGCCAACGTCCAGGGTACGCCACAACAAGCAGCGTCCTCCGTTTGGAATAGAGGCCAGGTTCGTGGGTCCCACCATAGGCCCCACCATGATGTATGTTGAACATCAACATCGTGCATTTGATGGGTCCCCTTCAAAGAATGGGTTGTCCCAAAAATCAGCCGCACACGAAACTCAAGTGGCCCACACCATCTAAAATCATGTGAAGACATGCTAAAACAAATAAAAGTACTTGTCGGGACCCACCTGAAATTTAAATGCATCTGAAACTTGGCCTGATCCCTTAACCAAGTGGGCCACACATAATGGATGGGCTAGATTTGTGAACCACGGCTTGGTGGGCCCAACAAATGATTATGAATGCTTTAATGGAGGGTAAACCTCTCAATTGTTGTGCATGGTGTGGCCCACACAAGCCACAGATTAACTTGATTTTAAGTCTCAGGCCCCACCATGATGTGTGTATTATACCCACTCTGTTCATCTATTCTTCCAAGGCCGTGGGCCTCATTGCATTGTATGGCCCACCATGATGTATCGGTTATGTACACACCGTTTGCCCAATTTTTTCTAGGCCATGGGCTGCCCCATAAGGCCCACTACGATGTAAGTGTTGCACACGCGACCTACTCATTGTTTTATGGCCATGGGCCACTTGTCATGAGAGGCCCACCTCGATTTATGTGTTTTACGCCAGTTATGGGCTGCCTTATGCAAACCCATCATGATAAATGTGTTGTATACGAGCGGTCCATCCATTTTCCGAGCCATGGGCTGCCCCATGAAGCCCACCATGACAAATGTGTTATATGTATCTTTGTCCATCCATTTCCTTTAAGCTATGGGCTGCCTTGAGAGGCCCACCGTGTGCATGTTATACGCCCATGTTAGGGGTTGCCTTATGAGGCCAATGTGATGCATATGTGGCCCATGAGTGAGGCCCATCATGAAATGTATTAGGCCCCTTTGTGTGAGGCCCATTATGTAGTATATGAGGCCCTTGTGTGAGGCCATGTGCCCACTATATGTTAGGCTCTATGTGGGCCACTCCTTGGGAGCAATGTTGGTTAAATGTCTACATTGATGGGCAATGATGGTTAGATGTCCACATTGTGACCTTCCCTTAAGCCTTGTTAGGCCCATTTTCATCATTCTCTAAGTAGGTTGACCTAAATCGTTGGGCCCCATTGATATTGCATGATCCATCTATTCTTCTTAGGCTAACCCAAAATGTTGTGCCCCCCATTGGTTGCTAGTATGGTTGTTTTAATCTTGGAGTCTATCTAGGACTTATTTGGGCATCTAGCGGGCCATGTGATAGTATGGTGAAGGAAGCCCGTTCCGGATCCTTACATAGGCCACCTAAGCCCAACCGTGATATGAGGAGAGTTCATCATCACCGTATACGGAAGGATCCGTGCTATCAGATTTGGTATATCCACAGTTGAGGATTAACCCTCATGTTATGGATTTGTTGTCCATTTATGGACCCTGCCTTATGTATAGACCAATTATCGATGCCGATTATGAGTACGTGACAATATAACATCATGATACAAGCCATTGAAATGGTATGAGGCCCATTATGATTGTATTGGGCTCATTCTCATTTTTCCTTAATTGGCTAACCCAAATTGATGGCCCCTATTATTATTAGTATGATCCATCTCGCCTTATTGGGCTATCCCAATTCCTTGGGTCCCCATTGATGCTAGTAGAAGTACTCAAACCTGGAAGCCCACTCTTAGGCTCATGAGTAGGTCATCTAGATCCATCCTTGTTATGAGGAGGATACATCATTACCTTTGACCATAGGTAGAAGAATTTGTGGTATTAGATTTGGTATATACACTGTTGAAGACTGATCCTCATGTTATGGATTAAATCTAATGTCCTTCTATGGACCTCGCCATATATAGGCCGATTATTGATTACGACTATGTTAGTATACGCACTGAGTATGTGTTAGTATAACATTATGATTATATAAGGTCGTTGAAAGGTTAATTATGATTATATAAGGCCTACTGTGACCATGTGAGGCCTGTTGTGATTGCATGAGGCCCATTGTGATTGTATGAGATCCATTGTGATGGTGCGAGGCTCGTAGTGATTGTATGAGACCCATTGTGATTGTATAAGGCTCATTATATTGTATGAGATCCAATTGTGATGGAAGTGGTCCATCATATGTGTGAGGACCATTATATGTGTGAGGCCCATTGTATGTGTGAGGCCCACCATGTGTACGTGATTATTGCACACAACCCATTCATCTATATGGGCCATGGGCCGTCTCATACCGGCCCACTATAATGTATGTTATTATAATCATGCTTAGTATACTTCATGATACATGCCCACACGCATCGTTCGCATACTTGTTATGAGGAGTGATTAAGTATAGCATGTGTCATTGGGCTGATTATTTATGGGACTCCCTAAGAGACGGAGTTGCCCCACATGAGCGCGCGATACGCGCGAGTTTGATGCATGACTGGATGGTATGACTCATACATCTCGCATTTTGTGATATGACCACCGTATGCCCTAGCGATATCAGCGTCGTGGCCTTCACAGGCATGTCGTGGATGGCCAGATGGGACACCGAAAATGATTAGTTCTAACATATAGGCATAATAAATATCTCTGGGTGAAAATCTCTAAAACCCCAAGGTCAGGGGACGCCCTAACGTCTAGACCGAGTGGATATATATGAGTGCATGAGGGTCGTATACCAGTAGGTCGTGTCTCCCACTGTGTCGTGGTCGGTTGGGAGGGGGTGTGGCCTTACCCGCCCGAGGGAGTAGGTAATGTTAGGCTGAGTTTGACCAGGTCATAAATGGGTCTGCTATCGACGAGCCGGGCCGATATTGGTAGGCAGATGGTGAGGTCTCTTCCACTTACCCAGTTATGCGTTTGATGAGGTGGCAGGTGGCATAGAGTGTACTAGACCCCGGTGATGATCCTAGAGAAGTACGGTACTGATATGTAGATTTAATGAGCAGGAGTTGCATACTCAGCATTTTACTCATTCATTCATTTATTCACTATCCACTCAGGCTGGTGGTGCGCAGCTAATTTATTATGTGTACCCTTGCAATGGCCATAATTTCGGTTGGGTACGCGACTAACTTGAGATCAAGAGCTTACCACATTGTGTCCAACTATCCAAATTAGGTATGGGCTAGTTTGGATAGAAGTCCCTTGTGATGGACCCCATAGCTTGCGATACTACGTACTATCATCCCGACTCCACTCTCTAGCTTGGTCATTTCTTTTGCACCACATATTGCATTGCATCCCCAGCACATGGCAATTGGTTTACCACGACCCCACATTGCATAGTCGATCTTCATTACATACTCTGATATTGTATGAATCATGGACTTATCAGTATTTCTGCCTACTTTGATATCGTATGACTCATGAACTTGCCAGTATTTTCGATATTGTATGAATTGTGGACTTGTATTGTATACTTGACACCTGTTGCGCACACACGTACACCACCCTCTAAGCTTTTTATAAGCTTGTGCACGACCGTTATGTGCAGGTGAAGTTAGGTCGCAGCAGGATTGAGGCAGGAGTTTATGGCAGAGCTTTATGGATATTTTATTATACGCATGTATTTCCTTTAAGCATTGTAATCAACAATTTATATTAGTGGATATGTGATGATGATGTTGCTATTGTGATTTGGATACACTTGTAGATATGCTCCTTTACAACAAATTTTACATTGAAAATCCTCATTGTAGGATCCTAGGATTGGAATCTGGCGTATGGGCGCTGGGAGCCGAGAATGGGGTACTACGGAGGTTGTTGGCACCGGATTGCGATCCAGAATTTTGTGAGCCCGGTTTTCGAGTTTGGGGCAAGACATGTCATCCCATCCATTTTGTCTCTCGTATGAAAGAAAGCATCCTCAGACTGGTAGGCACGCCATGGCAAGTAAATCACATGCATATGATTTGTACACATGTGATATGCATACACTTGACACTTACATTGTAATAGCTCAAAAATTTGCATGCACGAGTAAGTATATGAGTGTTTTCCCATGTGTGTATTTTAGTAGTTATATATATATATATATTATATATATATATATATATATATATATATATATATATATATATATATATATATTAAGGATACGTGGATGAACACGTACATACACCCTTTGACCTGCATACACAATATAATGAACTTCGTACCCTTGTATATCCAAACACACTTGATCGTTCATCAAACCAATTGTCCAAACAACTATTCATCACTAGATAAAAACATACGATCATCCAATTCACATTTGGACTACCCATCATACTAAATCGACTACAAGATCTTCATAATCGCGCATACAATTATCCATTTTAGGATCTGGCACGCTCAACTTCCTTGTCACTTTTGTATACACTTAATATGTCATTAGAATCATGATCTAAGATCCTTGCTCCTATGTACACAGACATGTACATACATCTACATATTCCAAGCCTGTTTATACAATTACATACCCGAGTAATCATCAATCCAAACCACTTAGAAGACTCTTCATGGACTATTCTATCCAACTATTCGATTTTAACCTCGACCCTCACATCATCATTAAATAAACAGATAGTCTATCTAAATCATTTATGCCCAATCTCTGATTCTGAACCCATCATCTTAATCCCCATGCAATAGGGGATAGTTTAGACCATTAAAGTCCGATTTCAATGGCTATAAACTCACAATTGATGATCTTAAGTTTTTCACGATATATATGTACATTCCCGACACTGAACCTTCTAATTTTTTTTTTATAGAAACTCGATCGCGATGAAATTTCAAACAATGCCTAGTTAATCCAATTGAGTTGTGAATGATTAATTTCGGGACCTAATTCACAAGATCCAATGTCCACTGGATTTCACTCCATATTCGTTGGATGACCTGCTTGAAAATCACCTGAAATACACATTTTGATGTACGGATAATTCCTGATGAATCTACTGGTTTACATTCCACAACGGACTCGTTTAAACCCATTTTCAAAGTCCTCGTAACATCCATGAAGAGTCCTATGGGATTCCCTAATCTATAAAATCATAAAAGACTTAGTAAATGCATGTACACCCTATATGGTGCACCCCTGCTCAATAGAACACAAATCTGATTGTTTAACTAAAAGATTACATGTACACCTACGTCTTATATACCCAAAGAACCCCCATTGACACCTCAACCTATGATTTTCAGGACAATTTGACTATTAGATTCAAATGCAACTATTTTTAACCATTGGATATAGAAAATCAACAATAAAGGATTATCATCATCGATCCAAACCACTATAGAGTAGCCTACGATCCAAACCATTCATTTAGGTAGACCTTAGGGAAGTTTCAATGACGAGAGACTCCCCACCACTATTTCAAAGCATGATTCCCACCCGAGCAATGGTTCCACCTTATTTTCAAACTCATGATCAGTTATGACATGGTCAAACCGATAAATGGAATGGATTTTCTCAACAAACCTACAATGGACCCTACCCGCTCTGCGAGTAGCCCACGTTTGCGGCTCAAAATCGAAAACAACCCCTTTCACATGAAAATTGGTTTCAAAACAAAAGCCTTCACCATTTCTTCCACTCAAAGCATCACTTACGATCCACATAAAGCCATCTCAGATTATCTAAGCCGTCCATGTCAGTTAGTGGGTCAACGACAAACCAGGAAACCTTATTGCCGAGAAAACTAAAAAAACATACTTGCACCATGTTCTTTGGAATTTGAAAACTCACCAAACCTTTTTATCATCACCGTCCATGACTATGGGACCCACTACTATGTTCCAGCAAGTTTCCAAGATGAAAATTTCAATTTTGAACATATCTCCCCACTTTTCTTGCCACAACATGTGATAATCGCCCAAATCTTTCCAGCCTTGAAACCACGTCAAGAAAAATTGTCCACAAGCTTCCTACAACCTATTAGAACCATCCATGATGATCAAGATGAATGAATACTCACCGAATTAGAATATGTCATTAGAGAGCAACTTTCTTCCTCGTTAAAAAATTGATGTTGTGTGATCTTGTTGGGCCACCGATCCAAGATTGAAAACTTTCATTAAATAGGCTGTGAGATTAATATTTAGTCATATAAATCAAATCAATGAAGCGCATCAAGTGTTGTTACAACAAACCAAGCAATTAACGAGTAGAAATCGGTTTTCACACAAGGTTTTTTTAAACCGCGTCGACTCAACGTTGTATCATTGTGTGGAGTCTTCTAAAAGTTTAAGAAGGCTATAAAACCATCCCGTAGTCAGGGGAAGAGCTTGCACAGTGATAGGAAGGAAATTGAGAGAGAGGGAAAACTTGATTTATGAGTTCATGTAACAGCCCACGCCTACACTGTATGATATTGTCCGCTTTGGGCACAGCCCGCACGGTTTTATTCTCGGGGTTTCCCCCAAAAGGCCTCATACAGTATAGGGTGACAACTCCACATATAACCACCACAACTTTAGATGACACTTTCGATGTGGGATAAAGTTTCACCTTCATTGTGTGCACAGTAGCCTGCCAGCCACAATGACGGGGCATCACAATATCCCCCACCGAGGGCAGAGCCGTCCTCGGCTCTGATACCATTTGTAACAGCCCACGCCCACACTGTATGATATTGTCCGCTCTGGGCACAGCCCGCACAGTTTTGTTCTCGAGGTTTTTTCTAAAATGCCTCATACAATATAGGATGACAACTCCACATATAATCACCACAACTTTAGACGACACTTCCGATGTGGGACAAAGTTTCACCTTCATTGTGTGCACAGTAGCCTACTAGCACAGTAGCCTGCCAGCCACCTTGGGGCCGGCCCACGTGTGCCCGCCCACATGTGGCCACAATGACGGGGCATCACAGTTCAACTAGCCAAACGCAACCGATTCAGTCGAGTCGAGTTGTCTCTGTCTGGGTCCAATATTGGATGTGGGTAAGGAGAAAGAAAAAGAAAGAAAAAGGAGGGTCAAGTCGACTTGATTGAGTCAACTTGTTGACTTAGCCAAGTCATGCATATTTTGTGTTGGGTCTGGTCCAACAAGTACCGGATACCCTTTGGTGGAAGCCGGGACTTGGTAAAAAAACGCTACACCCCAAGTTAACTTCAAATTACAATTGAGTTGTGACCAAGTTACACTGATTCATCACTGAGTCAAGGTGAGTTCAACTTCATTTCATACCAAAATTAATGTGAGTGATCCTCTAACTTGTTGATTTTCATTAGGTTTCGTTTTTTAGATCTTATATTCCATCATAGCATCTTCTTTTTTTCTCATTTTTTTCTTCATTTCTTCCTTTTTCATTGTAAGTTCATGATCCTTGGTATGGGATCCTCCATACCCTTAATTTAATTATCGTGTGTATTAATAGTACATGGCCCTTTATTAATGAGAGTTTGCCCTCTCGCGTCGGGGCTAGCTCTCTTACATTGAAATTGACCTTGTCACTTTAAACATGTGCTCATAGGAATGAGAATAATTCCTTTACTTCACATATGAATTTATAGGCTTTCCCATCGACTATGCATTCTTCAGGTCCTAAGACTTGATGTATTCTTGTCACGCCCCAAACTCGGAAACCGGGCTCACAAAATTCTCGATCGCCGAATCCGGCGCCGACAGCCTCCGTAGAGCCCCATTCTCGACTCTCAGCGCCCATATGCCAGGTTCCGATCCTGGGATGCTACAAGGAGGATTTTTTTCAACATCAGTTTAATTTGTAATAAGCATAACCAAAGGCATAACCCACAAACAACAACCAAAAACTCCATCACATTTCCACTATGACCAAAAACTTTACAAGTACAATGAGCATAAAGGGAAATACAATGAGAATAGACAAAAAGCTCCAAAAGATCTGCTCTGCGCTCCTGCCACAGCGCTACTGTGTCCTCGCGTCACCTGCACGCAACGGTCGTGCATAAGCTTATAGAAAGCTTAGAGGGTGGTGAAAGTGTGTACGCAAGGTAGTAATGCAGTATGCAGTATCAGAGTAATGCGGAACATGCTGGTGAATCCATAAATACCATTAGCCGTACCGAGGCTATGCGATGCAAGACATGAATGATGTCGGCCGTACCAAGGCTATGCGATACAAGACATGAATGATGTCGGCCGTACCAAGGCTATGCGATGCAAGATGCAACTCAAGCATACAAATCCTTATCTAAGTCCACATATCAGTATAGCTCAAAATCTGGGATATCACCGGGGTCTAGTACACTCTAAACCAGATTGCCGCCCCATCGCGCCAATAAGGTAAGTGGAAGAGACCTCACTACCCGCCTGCCAATATCAGGCGCGGCTCGTCGATAGCGGACCCATTCCTCGAGCTGGTCAAACTCAGCCTAGCGTTGCCCCCTCCTCTCGGGCGGGTAAGGCCGTACCCCCTTCCAACCGACCATGACACAGTGGAAAGCGCAGCCTCCTGGTAATCGGCCATTGGCGCTCATGCACCCACTCGGTCTAGACGTTGGAGCAACCTCTTGGTACCATAAGGGTTTAGGGACTTTCACCCAGGGATATCTATAGCACCCCATGTAGAACCAAATTTTTGGTATCCAATCCTGCCAACCACGATTGCTTGTGGAGGCTACGACCCTAATGTCACTAGGGCGCACAGTAACCATGTCACACAATGCGAATGCATGAATCACACTCTCCAGTCATGCAACAATCCTGCGCGTCTCGTGCGCTCATGTGGGGCAACACTGCCTAACCAAGAGCCCCTAAACAATCTGCCCGAAGGCATATGCTATGATCAGTCACTTCTCATATCAAGCATACATATGATGCGTATGATCATGAATCATGGGACTATACTAAACATGTCATATGGTAATGGATGTTGTTTATAAGGAGGTGGGCCTCGACGGCCTACAAGTATGGGCCTAACAATGGGCCCTAAGGAGAATCATAATGCGGACATTTAACCAACATTATTCTACAATGCGGACGTCAAACCAACATTGCTCCCAAGGCATTGCCCATCGTAAACGTCATTACATAAACCATGTTGGGATCACACATTGCAATGGACCATAGGTACATCCCATTGGGCCTTAAATACATCCAATGGGCCGTGTCACATGGGCCTTACATTCACATCAAATGGGCCGCAATAATGGGCCTCACCAATGGGCCTTAAGTACATTGCAATGGGCCATAACCCATGGGCCTTAGAATGCATCTAATGGGCCTAGTCTCATGGGCCTTTCATTCACATCAAAGTGGGCCTCGACTGATGGGCCACAAATAAACTAAGATGGGCCTCCTAACATGTATCAAAGTGGGCCCACTTGAACTATAGATCTAACACATTCTTTAGCTCATGCCAACAATAATGAGCTTCTAAGAGGGTTGGGCGGATTGGATGTAACCCATCCATCATGGTGGGGCCCACGAAAGCCCACCCTCCGGTATATTACCTAATATAATGCAATATATTTGTATATATGTACGATAATATATATACTTATATACATATATATAGTAATATATATATATAATATACATATAAACATATATATATATATTATATATAATATATATATATATATATATACATATACACGTATATATACATATATATACATATATATATTTATATATATACATATATATTTATATACATACATACATATATATATATACACACACACGCATACACGCACACAACCACGCACGCACACACCCACGCACACACGCCCACACGCACACACGCACACGCACACACCCACCGTCCACTGGACGGTGGGAAACACATGCATCAGAGGGCTCCACGGTCCAGCGGACGGTGGAGAATCGCTGTGGGTCCATGTGGGGCCCACTGTAATGTTTACATGCCATCCAACCCGTTCATAAGGTCACGCAGACCCTGGAGAAGGGAAAACACAAATTTCATCATGATCCAAAACTTCTGTGGGCCCCAGAAAGGTTTCAATGGTAGACCCTCAATTCTCACTGTTTCCTTTGGTGTGGGCCGCCAAAAAATTGGATGGACCTGATTTTTGGAGGGGACCCACTCCAGGGAGGGGCCCACCTAATTAACGGGATGGATGAAACATATACATCATGGTGGGGCCCACGGCAGGAGCCGTGGGTGCTGCTGCTGCCCGCCGTCCGCAGGCGGCTGGTGCAGGCAGCGCCTGCCCTCCTCTGACAGTGGCAGCGCTGACCGTTTGTATTTTTTTTAAAAAAAATTTCCTGCGAAAATTCGTATGTGGGGCCCGCTACTGAAGAATCCGCTCCGTCCAACGCGTTATATGGCTCGAAATACACAAAATGAGTCTAATATCCGATATTTTTGGCGTGTAGAAACAAAAAGAAAGGCTTGAATAGTCTGGAACAGTAGGAAATACAGTTTCCTAGGGTATGGTCCACCTGATCATCAGATTGACCTCATTTTTCGTCTCAACGCCTAAAATGAGGCAAGGTTTGGGGTGGACGGCCTGGATCTGACCCTTACATCAGCGTGGGGCCTACATACGCAGCCCTTCCTAAAACCAAAAAATTTCTTTCTTTTTTTTTTTTCTGATGGCGTAACACACCCACTGTCGGTTCGCACTTCTGTTGGTGACGTCCAGCGTCCCTGGACGCTGGACGGTCGATCACACCCGTGATTAAGGTGGGCCCCACCCTCAGACATGCAATCAGGGTGGGCCACCAAATGGTTGGATGGCGTGGGTAGTTCATACTTTAAGATGGGGTCCACCCGAGTAGGCCACATGGCCACTTCATCATACCACAAATGTGAAAGAGAAAGAGAGGGAGAAAGAGAGAGACATCGACAATATCGGAGGGGCCCCGCCACTATGGGTCCCTCTCGATCATAAGCATACATTAAGGTGGGTCCCACTACAAGTGGGCCCTTAAATCAACAATGTTAAAATAGGTGGAGATCCGAGATCACCCACCAATAGGGACGGTCTAGATGACCTATGTAAAGTAAGAAAATAAACATCATGATGGGGGCCATGGAGAATGGCCCCATCATGGAATGATCATGATGATCAAAGAGGGCCATCGGCCACCTCTTAGGGTCCCAAGTGAGATCCAAACCATTGATCGATTGGCCTCACTTGGCCCATCTTAAAAACTTGAAAAACTACTCTTATCAAGCTCCCACCGTCCGATCTTCTTGCTCCTATGGATTCCTTAGCTCCTTAGCTTCAATTTCAAAGGAGGAGATGAGGAATGGATGGCTAGGATGGGAGATCTTGGGATGGAAATGTGGGCCACACTTGGAGTTTGAAAGAGAGGGAGAAGCTCATACGTATGGGGGTTTGCTTGGAATGAGATTTGGAAAAGAGAGAGAGATTTGTAAAGGGAGAGAGAGATGGATGATGTTTGATGGAGTGATGGATGTGGTGGTGATGGGTGTGTAAGAGACTTTTTGACTTTGGAGGCATTTTGTGTAAGAAAGGTATGGGCTTGTAAGAACTTTTTGACTTTTGTGGTTGCTTGAAAATGGGTGAAAAGTGATGTGTACTTGACATGATGGGATTGATTGATAGGTGATTGATGGGACATCTCGTAGAGATTCTCTTGGGTTTCGCAACACGCGACGTCATCCTCGCACCGAACACTGGCCCACATCTCCTGGCCAGAGTATCACCTCGGCGCGCGAGTCGCGGCATCGGAACCGCGGCGACGGTGCGGTGGCATTGGTACAAGTCTCGGTTTGAGTCGACACGGGTTGACGGCGTATGAATCAGGGTCGCGCGCAATGCCGGTTAAGGGTTGAAAGTTGCCGGAATTTGACCGAAAAGACCGTGGGAACCTACGGAACGGTACGGTCTAGGATACGGGTCTTACAATTCTTTTATGTTTATAGCTCATTGATAATAACTCTTTGATGTATTCCTCTGAATCTCAAACTACGATGTTATATCTTCCTAAATTTATCATTTGCACTTATATTGTGTGTAGTTCTTGAATTATGAACATATTCTCTCATGCGTACTCTATATTACATTGTCGATTCTTGTGTTTACTTGCATTATGAATATGATTACATGCATAAATCTATATGCTCGAGAATGCTAGATTACTATCTTTCTTACCTCATAACAGAATGTGTTTGAATTTATAATAATTGATTGGTGGGCGATATTGAGAGGAGGTTCCTTTGGTCTTTATAACAATGATGATTGATTGGTGGGCGATATTGAGAGGGAGTTCCCTTGGGCATTATGACAAAGATGATTGGTCAGTGGATAATATTGAGAGGGGGTTCCCTTGGCCTTTTATGGCAATGATGATTGATTGGTTACCGATATTGAAAGAGGGTTCCCTTGATCTTTATGTCATGGATGATTATTTGGTGGGGGATATCATACACAGGATGACTCGCATTGCATGCACCGAATAAGTCAGGCATTATGACATCATACATATTTCATAAATCTTATATCATGCCATTACATTTTGTTATGTGCTTTTCACCTATTTCCATCATATCTATTTCGAATTTACGACATCCTTAAACTTTACCATGATATGTGCCTCCACTGTGAATATTTTATCTTGACAATTTATCTTGTTATATGTTAAGCAGTACTATCTTTTCCATTCTCGAGTCAGTATCAAACTCATGGTGGATATGATCTCACTGGGTTTATAGCTCAACAAATCATTAACATATGCAAGTTTTCCGGATGAAGAATGGCTAGAGGAGAAAGAATATTTGGAAGACTACTTTATTTATAAATTAGTAGTAGAGATTTTTTTATTTTCAAGAGCATTGTATTAAATACATAATTAAACTATAATGAGAAGTATAAGTAGTGATTAATAGGCTATAGTTTTATATATTTAAGTTTTGAAGTTTAATTTTGAACTATAACTATTTGGATGTTTTAAATTTTAGTTTAGTTTGAATGGATGATTTGTTGAATATTAATGTGGATGTAAGAATATATAAAACTTAGTTCACACCCTGTAACTCGGGATTAGAGCCATCATACTCGAGTTACAAATTTCAAGGTGTAACATACACCCTCACCTATAAGAGTGCATGTGCGCATATGCTATACACACCCTTGACCCTATCAATGTATGAAGTTTATATGTCTTTACTTATTCATCATATGAAGAGTGTGGCGTGCATGCCATATGGTCTCGTAGAGAGCATCACAACGATAAATTTTTTATTTGCATGGATTGGACCTATGGGACTCCCAGTCATATGGCATGCACACCACACTCTTCATAAACCAACACATTAACCTCCCCCTTAATCTCCCTCCCCCAAATCTTCTCATTAATTCCCTCCCTCTCGCAATGCATGGGCGTTATGAAGAAGGGGGCATCCCTACAAAAAAGGATGTGTACCCCCTCCCCCCTACCCCCACATTGCGTTATGCGTTCCTGGACACAGATACAATATTGAGAGTAGCTTCACCATCCTTCAATCCAAATCTCCCTTCTTCTTTTCTTTTTTTTTTTTGCGGCAAGGCTTTAGAAATGTATTTTTTCAATTTTATTCAAAGATTAATGGTTGAGATATTGTAAAATTGAGATTATATGTGGACACACACGAGTGGACCCCACCGTTGAAATCTGATAGGGAAAAGAGGATTGCACATTGGCGATTTTAGGCCAAGGCATGAGGACATCCCATGTGAGTAGCGGTGTGAGTCCCACATGCTACCACATCAGGGCAACATGGTGAGTCCCACATATGCGCGGGGTTGGGTATTACCGATGTCGGTTGGGGTTTTGAAAGTGGGCCCCACCTATGTTTGTATTGCTCACGGGTATTATATGATATTGTATTTGTTACCTAAATGATAAACCTATCACACAACATGATGATGGCCCCGCACATAAGGAAATAGGCGAAATAGTGGGCCCCACCACATGACCATGATATGATCATCGCCCTTATATTAGATTTAATTTTATTCACGGTGATTATGTATTCTAATGATTCTTAATACATATGTGCCTATACACATATAATTGTGATGATCAACAGGTAGGCCATGCGAATCCAAACGAAACATTGAGCATTTCCCACCACTTGATCATGAGGGATTGACACAAATGTATATGTATAAATGGTTTGGATTTGTGCATGTGAGATTCATCACTTGATTTGGTGGTATGGATCCCACCATATGATAAGCCATACAAGTATATTGGTTATGCAAGGAAACTAGACCCATGACACCCATTTGTGATCTTAACCCTCTGGTGGGTCGTGCATGTTAAGGTTACAGAAGTATATTGCGTACTGAGTAAACTTTGTGGGGCCCACCATGATTTATGTATTTTGTCCACGCCGTCCACCTTTTTTACCAGATCATTTTAGGCCACAATCTTAACTTTGAATCATATTCAATTCTCAAGTGGCCCACACCCAGGAATCAATGTGAATTGAATTCCTACGGTTGAAAACTTCTCGGGGACCAAAGAAGTTTTGGATCAAGTTGATATTTGTGTTTTCCCTTCAACCATGTTTGTGTCACCTTATGAACATGTTGGATGACATATAAACATCACTGTGGACCCCAAGAAGGTTTCAACGATGGACATCATTCTTCCCATTATTTCCTACGGTGTGGTCCACTTGAACTTTGGATATGATCCAAGTTTTAGCTCATGCCCTAAAATGATTTGGTAAAACTGATGTAGAGCATGGACATGTGGATGCACGTGCATCACACCAACATAAAATCAAAATTGGAAATCGGTAATAGGAAGCACACAAAATCATTTTCGAAACAGAAAATCTTACATGCAGTGTAAGGCCCGTATCCTAGTACCATACCGTTCCTTAGACTCCCGCGATCATCCTCGTCGAATTCCAGCGACCCGTAACCTATAAACAGAGTTTGAGTGCGACCTTAAGTCGCATTTTGTAAATCCAAGTCGACTCGACCCGAAACCTATACCATTGCGACCGCACCGTCGTTGCGATTCCAACGCCGCGTCTCGCCCGCCAATGTGATGCATAGGCTAGGAGTTGTGGCCATGTATAATCACGACCATACACCGCGTGTTGCGAGACCGTAGGATTCCAGGTAGAAAAAAATCTCTACAACCATGATTGCATGACATGACCATACCTATCCTAGCCTAGCCTTCCTTAGGATGACATCATCCCTAGCCCACTCATGCCTTACAAAGTAATAATGGCTAGCATGCCTCTCCCTCCCCATGCTTTCTTACAAGCCATCATAACAACCCATCATTGCCTTTCTTTACTACCTCTCTCTCCCATTTTCTTCTCCATTGCAACCCATGGAGAGAGTGGAACGTCCAAGCTAGGGAAGGAGAGAACCCAACATACCAGCCCATCTTCCACCTTGATCTCCCAAATCCAACCATTAAAACCTCATTTTCCTCCATTAAAAGTGAAGCTTAGGAGCTCAGGATTGCTAGGAAGCTTGAAGAAGAAGAGGTGGGTGCTCCTTAGGCTAGATTTATTTATTTTTATGCATGGGGCAAGTGGGACCTACCAATCAATGGTAGGGATCCCATCTTGGTCCCTAGGTGTGGCCAATGGCCCACTATGATTGCATGCATGTATCCATGGTGGGGCCATTCTCCATCGACCCCACCATGATGGTTCCTTATTGCTCAGCATGTAAGGGTTGTTTAGACCCTTGATTTTGTGGTGGGGATGGCACCCCCACCTTGCTGCCCTGTTTTACATGATTTAAATACCAGGGGAAAAATATACATATCTGCTTGATCTGGATGTGTGTGGCCCATCCAGGTGGACCCTATATGGATGCATGTGTTTTAAATCCTTGTTGTCCAGTAATCCGGACAACACGCTGTCCATTTTTCCAGCCTGCATGACCAGTCGGTCATGCAGGGATAGATGAATGGAAAGCACAATATCAGCTTGATTCTTTTGTTGTAGTGGGGTGGCCCACTGACATGTGGACCCCACCTTGATGTATGTTTGAACCCACATCGCCTAGTCTTGGGAGGCCATCCTTGGAGTGGGCCCAGCAAGCCTGGATGGTCCCATTTGACTGTACCGTCCAGCAGGCCTGGACAATAGGGGAAAGACAAATATCAGCTTGATTTGGGATTGGTGGGCCACTCTTGTGGACCCCACCTTGCTGTGCATGTGAAAAAAAATACACACCGACCTTCCATTCCCCCATATCTAACAAGCCTTGGGCCCAACCAGGAGGCAGCCTGTAACGCCCTAAAAATCGGGGGTCGAGTAGCAACTCAACACCCGAGTTCCAAAACATCACTTATGCAACACAAATGCTTATGATTGAATGTTGTCTGTGTTAGTGCAATAAACATGAGTGAGATTATACCAAAACAGTAATCCATACTCCAGATCAGTGTATAAAACGTAAGCAGAAGACTGAAAAACATATATAGATGTGTATAAAACCAAAACGATCTCTATCTGTCTTTAGAGTATAATTACTTCACTGAGTCATCATATACATGTACTGAATCAAAAACAAAATGTCAAAAAATAGTCCAACTGTCGTGATAGCCCAGTAGTCCCGTAAATCCGGATTGCCTAAGCAAAGCCGCCGGAGAACTGCATGAAAGAAAACTCATCCTGATCTTCATAATAATCAGGCTCAGCCTCCAGAGAATCGTCGGTACCTGCATCTAAGACAGAGTCTGGTGGGTGTCGAGAACACCGTCCCGTAACGTGGGAGTGAGTAGCTAACTCAGTGGAACAATAAAGCATAAGTTAACATGTTATTAATTCAGTCAAGCATAAATGATAAAGCAGTACAATCAATATTCCTAAATACTGTAATTAATGCAAGGATGAGATGCGATTATGATGCGTACCCTCTCCAACATACTTCCTCGTGCGGCACCATCTTACGTCCGCGGCATGCTGTCACCCTCAGTGCTCCACATCTTCCAGGCACATGCAATGCGATGATGAGCATAATTACCGAGTTGTTATTAGTCCATTTCAAACAGCAGTATTGGGAAACTAAGGTACCACCCTTGTACTATTCCCAAACATGATCCATTCTAGGGTCGTCAATCCTAGATAATCTCATACGATGATGCAGTTATAGGTCGCTGCAAGGGCTGTCAGGGCTGTTACACGGAACCGTTGCACCACTCCCCCATCACCTTATCGACACAGGCCTAGTTTGTACTCTTGTTGCTATGGGAAGGCTAGTCACCTCTCTACAGCTTCAGAGTATGCTCGAGGTCACTACATGTAACGCCCTGAAATTCGGGGGTCGAGTATGAACTCAACACCCGAGTTCCAACGCATCACTTATGCAACATATACAGTGCTGGTTAAATGTTGTCTGAGTTAGCGCAATAAACATGAATGAGATTAAACCAAAACAGTAATTCATACTCCAGCTCAATTGTATATAAAAGCAAGCGGAAGACTAAAACTTTATATTCAAGTATGTAAAGTAACAAAATTTTCTGAACTCCAGAGTATGAGTACTAGCTGAGCACCAATATACATGTATTGTTTTTAAGTCAAAACCCAAAATACAATCCTCAAAGGAGGCCCTGAGAATCCCGCGATGCAGCCAGCCTAAGCGAAGCCGTCAGAGTACTGCATGAAGGAGAACTCCTGGTCCTCATCAAAGTCGGGCTCTGGCTCCTGAACCAAGGCGCCCTCTATACCTGCGACAGAGTCTGGTTGGTGTGTACAACACCGTCCCGTAACGTGGGAGTGAGTAGCTAACTCAGTGGAACAATAAAGCATAAGTTAACATGTTATCAAATCAACCAAGCAGTAATGATAAAGCAATACAATTCAAGCATTTCTAACTACTCTTGTTAAGTGTAAAATGATATGACTGATGCTGTATGCCCTTGCCAAACCACCGTCAAGCGACATCATCTTACGTTCGCGAATGCTTAACTCCCTCAGTGCGCCACGTCTACAAAGCACATGCGTTGCGATGATACTCATGATTACCAAGTTATTATTAGTCCATTTCAATCAGCAGTATTGGGAAACTAAGGTACCTCCCTTGTATCATTCCCAACATGATCCATTCTAGGGTCGTCAATCCTAGTTATTCTCATACGATATTATAGTTTGAGAAGCTTAGTGAAGGCATCGCAAAAGGCTCGTCACCCGTCAGCACGGATACAGATCTCACCGTATGCGGCTCAATTGCTGGCCGTCAGCTCGAGTACAGGTCTCACCGTACTCGGCTCAACTCACACTCTAGTTGCTGTGAAAGACTCATGGCCAATCACAGACCCTTGGAGTGTACTCGATGATACCACGGAGGACTCGTCGCCCGTCAGCACGAGCACAGATCTCACCGTACTCGGCTCTCACCGAAGTATCGACAGCTCGAATACAGTGTCCCATACCACCGTATTCGGCTCACGAGTTAGTTGCGCAATGGTCACTACGGGGAGGCACATGGCCCCAGCGTAGGCCGACAGCTCGACCACGGTGTCCCATACCACCATGCCCGGCTCATGCGACTTAGCGGATCTAGGTACCATGGTTAAACGGGGATCGCCACTGGTAAGTTTGGTACCCTAGGTTCAAGCAGTAGCGACCAAACAGGGTGAACACACAAGTACATTTCGGTTTACTTAACGAGCCTGACTAGCTCGAGCGCACCACAAGTTGAGCGATATGGAGCGCAAAAGCACTCCGTGTGGCCAACCACTATCGCCAACCGAAGTACGACTCGGGTTCGCCAGACACGTCCTTTGTGGCGACATGAATCTCAGCCAAAATCGCGAGTCTGGTACCGAATGTTTGGACTATATACATAGTCCCAAACTCAAACAGTTTTCAATAATAGCATGTGAAGTAAAGCATGATAAACAAGCAATACAAGCATGATAGTAGACATGTTATAAAGCGTGAAGTAAAACACGAAGTAAAGCATGTTGCAAAGCATGTTGTAAGGCATGTGATAAAAACACTATCCCCATAGGGATACAATTGTGTGCGCATTACAAGTGAGTGGTTACGGTGAACCACCGCATGGAGGGGGTCTTACATGTCTCTAAGGGAGTCGAAAATCCCATATCAGCGCCTATCTAAGGCACTAGTACATACACATGTACACATACAAGCATTTGCACAACACTTAGAATACACTATTCCAACATACATGACGTATGTTAGTCAAGTTCGTGTTAGGGCTGTCCCTTCGCCACAAGGGTATTTTTCCCGTATATGTTGTAATCATACAGCAAATACTCATTACAATTACATTTCCAAAATCCGCACATATGCGGAATTTCTAAAATACGCAATTTCAACATACATGACATTTACACATGAACATGTATTTTTGCGATTCCTTTCGCCAAACTAGCATTTTATCCACATATGATATAATCAAACATTAAATAAACATGTCAAACATTTTCCCAAGAAAAATACGTATACGGTATTTCTACGTATATCTAGAGTATGTGAAATTCCATATTCTTTATCGCTAATCGAAACAGGAAACGGAAAGCACTTTGTACATGTGCATTTACATGCAGATCATGAATCTATCATTATTTGACATTGAAAGCGTTGAAAACCGTAACTTCTACACTTAAAGTCCTCACCTCAGCCCTTGGAATTCCAACAAATCAGCAAGGGTGTTGGAGCTTCCGTATACGGGAGTTTCTTAGCCTAAAGAGCGGAACCGATTAGCCTTTGCATAACCTACCACTATTCAACCTCAAATCAGACCTAGGGTTAGGGTTTCTTACCTTCAAATGGGATGGACACCACCGGGAAAACCCCTGGAATAAGGCGGTGTAGGCCGTGGGATGAGTGGAAGCAGCAGGAGGAAGATCGGCTTCGATCTCCAAGACTTTCTCTCTCTTTTCTCTCTTTCTCTCTAAGGGTTTGCTCCCAAATTCGTATGGTTGTGAGAGGGGCTGTTCTAAGCCCCTTTTATAGCCAAGAACATGTCCAAAATAGACTCAGGTTCAAGGGTGGCTGCATATATAGGCAGTTCGCCACTTTCCAAGCTCAAAAGGTATGTTCGGGTGGCCCTCCTTGAGCCAAACGTCAGACTTAAGCTCACCATCTATGGATCCACGTGGGATTTCATTTTCGACTTGATCGGATTCCCAGATCGCACGTGGCGGACCACTTTCAGTTCAACGGTCAGTGGGCCACGATCAGAAATTCTGAGTACATGTAAATGTTCCTGAAATTTTTTTTAATCCGAGGGTGTAATTTGGTCTGATTCCGACGGTCGGGTTGCTTAATACTGACGCGCAACCGAATGATGCCAGATCACTATTCCAGATATTTTTATTTGGATGGGAATAGTGTTTTTCACACTCCCTCGCTCCGGAGTGAAAAGAATGGCCGTGGGACATCGGAATCATCTGATTTTTGAGATGATTGTCAAGCCCAGTGGGGCGGTCCTGGTTCCTTAGCTTCTTGTTAATCGGACTCCCGATGTGCGATCTAGACCCAATACGAAGTTTCGTTTCATTCCCGAGAGCAGCCGGGTAATTGAGTTTGGCTCTAGACTTTAGGGTAACCTAGAGTCACAAATTCTGCAAGTTTTGGGTCTTGCAGATCGTATTTAAAGCGATCCCAACGGATTTCATGGCTAACCGAGTTTAGTACTTAGTTAACTTTGTTAAATTTCTAAGGGATTTAATCCTACGTGATTTCTGGTCGAGGTGGTACTCGACCCAATGTACGGAAATTTACAGGTCGTTACACTACAAAGGGCTCGTCACCAATCAGTGTAGGCCGACAGCTCGAATATAGTGTTCTATACCGCCGTATTCGGCTCACGAGTCAGGGTTGCTCACTGGTCACTACGGGGAGGCACGTGGCCCCAGCGTAGGCCGACAACTCGACCACGGTGTCCCATACCACCATGCCCGGCTCATGAGTCTTAGCGGATCGAGGTACCAAGGTTAACGGGGTTACACTGGTAAGTTTGGTGCCCTAGGTTCAAGCAGTGGCGTTTAAACATGGTGAACATACATTAGACATATCGGGTTACTTGACGAACCAGACTAGCACGAGCGCAAAACCAGCCGAACAACATAAAGTGCATAAGCACTTCGCGTGGCCTAACCACTATCGCCAACCGAATACAACTCAGGTTCGTCAGACACATCCTACGTGGCGAATGAATCTCAACCACGTACTCAAGTCTGTTACCGATTGTCTAGACTATAATCATAGCCCCAAGCACAATCAATCTTTATTCAGAAGTATGTAGAGTAAAGCAGAATAAACAAAGTAGTCCAAGCATGTTAACAAGCGTGTCATAAAGCATGTTAGAAAGCACAATATAAACAGGAAATACAAATACATATATTTCATAAGTGGTTAAATTAAACAACCAACATGGAGGAAATCGTATACATCTCTAAGTTAGTTGAGAATCTTATCTCAACACCTGCCTAAAGCACAATCTCTAAATACTCACTCATACAAGCATTTTCACAAACACTTAGAATGTACTTCTTAACATACATAACGTATAATAACCAAAACATGTATTTGGGCGAATCCGTTCGCCGAGTAAGTATCATACACATATATAGCATATACATATAGTCATTTATCATGGTAAACACACTTTCAAAATTTATACGTATACGGTACTTTCTACAAATACGAGGAATACAGCATATCCAACATAGTTAACGTATAACCGAAAAATGAAACGGATAGCACTTCGTGCATGTGCAATAACGTACAGATCATGAATCTATCATTATCTGACATTGAAAGCTTTGAAAACTATAACCTATACATCTAAAGTCCGCACATTGCGCCGTAGAAATGAATAATGGACTCAGTTAAACACCAAGTCTTAATCACTGGCAGAACGACAACCTAAGACATGAAATAGGTTAGCTATTTCATCACTTGCAATAATCATAACCATAGAACAGATTAGGGTTAGGGTTTCTTACCTAGAAACGAAGCTAGAATCGCCGGGAAAGCGATTAGATCTGGGCGATTAAGCATGTATGACAACAGGGTAGAGTATCAGGGAGATCCACTTCTCTCACACTTTCTCTCTCTTTTCTCTCTTCTCTCTCCTAGGGTTTCTTCAAATTCGTATGGGTTGAATGAGAGAGGGTTTAAGGCCCTTATATAGGCTAAAACATAACCAAAATAGACCTAAGGTTAAGGTATACCTAGGTCATATCCAAAGTGGGTCAGTTTCAGCTCAACGGAGGACTTCTGGCAGCCCCTTTTCTGCGTATGGTCGGACTTAAGCTCACTAACCTTGGATTTAGTGGAATTAAGTTTTCGTTCTAGTCGAATTCATAGATCACGCGTGGCGGACCAGTTTCAGTTCAACGGTCACCGAATTTCGATCGGAGATTTCAAGTACACTACCATGTATATGAAATTTTTCCTGATCCGAGGGTGTATTTGGGTTAGATTCCGACGGTCTGATTGCTTATATTTGGTCCGCAAACACCAAGTCTCAGATTACTTAAAGTTCCTTTAATTTCTAAAGAAAACTAGGTTTTCTCACACTCCACGCTCCGGACTCAAGCGAATAGCCGTGGGACACTATCTAAATTTGATCTACCAGATGGTTATCAAGCCCAGCAAGGTGGTCCTAACTCTATAACCTCGTATTAGTCAGATTTTCGATGTACGGTCCAGATCTAATACGGAGTTTCCATGTGCTCCCGAGAACAGACGGGTAATGAGATTGATCCTAGATTTTAGGGTAATGTAGCGTCAACGATTCCACAAGTTTTGGGTCTTGCAGATCGTATTTAAAGTGATTAGTGTGGATTTCATGGCTAATCTAGTTTAGCACTTAGTTAACTTTGTCTAATTTTCAAAAGGATTTGATCCTAAGTGATTTCTGCCTGAGGTGGTACTCGGGCCATCGTACGGAATTTTTCGAGTCGTTACATAGACCCAACGCCCAGCAGGGCCAGCAACCTGACCATCCAGCAACCTGCTGGACCGATCTTGATGTATGTGTTTTATCCTCTCCATCTACCTATTTATCGCCCAATGCCGGGGCCCACCCTCTAGTGGGACGTCTACAGGTGGAGCCCACCTTGCGTATGCGTATACCCAACCATCCAGCCCCCTTTGGACGTCCAACAGGGCTGGTGCGCTGCTGGACTGGCCGTCCATCAGACTATAATCATAGCCTCAACCGTTAGGAAGGATCTCCATTCATAGATGAAGACATCAGACTATTGATTTTGAGACAAGACCATCCATCATGACATTTAACGTACGTACCTTCTGGTAAATGAATAGATGAGTGACTCCACTTCCATAAGGATTTAGACATAGGTCCTTTCATAAGAAATGCTTAGATTCACAACCAAAACTATGTAGAACCATCAGATTCTCCAAAACTCTTAGATTATCAATAATTACGATAATGCCACTAACCTAAACCCTGGAATTCTAGTTCACTCAGTTTCCACGATCGGTTTAATGTGAAAATTTACACCATGCTTATAAATCATAAATTAACCATACACTGTGAAAATCAGCCTTCGGATCCTTATAGGAATAACCCAATGCACAGATCAGCCACTAACTGTCAATTTTAGGGGCCACTTGATCGTGGATAG
This sequence comes from Magnolia officinalis, assembly GCA_021015155.1. Classification (NCBI taxonomy): domain Eukaryota; kingdom Viridiplantae; phylum Streptophyta; class Magnoliopsida; order Magnoliales; family Magnoliaceae; genus Magnolia; species Magnolia officinalis. The sequence continues at coordinate 73,106,761 of JAJHSJ010000007.1, forward strand.
GCTTCAGCTTTGAATTCAACCACTTAAATTAGACGGGAAACCAAATGAATGGTGTAGATTGTCCAAAAACATCATGAGTTGGACCCCACCTGCAATGCGTGCGCACAACACACGTGCACTAGCAGCGCATGGAATAAGAGATCGGGTCAAACTCTGTTTGACCAGACCGAATTCAAGGCAGAGAGGGAGTCTCTCTCCTCTCTCGTGTCCGTGTGGACGATCGTCCGTTGCGACGATCGGTGGGCCATACCCGTCGTCCATACGAAGAATCCAAACCGTTCATTACATCTGGGAGAGGTTTTCTAACAAAACCATGCTGTCTATAATCCACCATGCACACAAAGAAACTCACTTTAACAAGGAATGCAATGCTTCGTCGGTTGATGGTGCGGTCCACTCAAAACCCGGATCGGATTCAAATCTTGAAGGATGGGCTAAATCGACCCAACGAAACCAGTGAGCGGCTCTAATCCACCTAAGTGTTGCCTTAAGTGGACCCCACCAACCCCAGCAGAAAAAGGAAACCGGAGGCTTCCACATACCACGTCGGTTTGAAGCCGTGGGGGCCCACCAAGCAGGGCTGAGTGGAAACTCCAGACCGTCCACCTAGTTGGCCTCCCAAAACCAAGCAAACCCAAGGAGTCCATCCGGAAAGTCTTCCCATGCGGAGATCGCTAGCCAGTCCTCTTTCCCGGACGCAAGTCGTTTTCGACTCTCCTACGCAGAAACCGAGCTGCGTAACTTACAACCCAACACGTCTAGCGTAAAGGGTATGCACGGAGGTTTCGAGAACCTCCACGCTATAAAATCCCTCTTATCCCACCGTTGAAAGAGCATAGTGAAGAAGAAAAGAGGGAAAGAAACGTGAGGGAAAGGAAGAAACGGGGGCGAGAGAGAGAGAGAGGCAGATAGAGAGAAATTCGGCAGCTGTTGCCAGACTTGCTGCCGTCTGGTAGGGAAGAAAGAAAACAAAGGAGAGGAAAGGGAAGTAGAAAGAAAGAAAGGAAACAGAAAGAAAGAGAAAGAAAAGAAAAGAAAAGAGAAAAGAGAAAGGAAAGAAAGAAAGAGAAGAAAAGGGAAGAAGAAGGAAAGTAAGGAGAGTTGGGCCGAGTTGACTCAGTGAGTCGACTCAGCCGGGGTTTTCAGGCTGCACTAGGAGAGACAGGCAACGGTATAAGGTAAGCTTCCTGCATCTAATGTCCAACCCAAGTTTTCTTGACCTCGATTTGTAGTACAAGTCAAATCTTAAACCTACATCTATAGCTTAACTCCAATATCATGACGATCTAACTGTGAGGATCGTATTAATTGTACTAGAATTAGGTACTGCAACGGATCCATTCGAGTCTAGCAGCGTAGAGTGTGATTGGATTCAAAAGGTGAGGGTTTTATCCTTTAGGCTTACTATAATTTAAGTTGATAATTGTATTGTCTTTTCATGTCCTCCTGAATTTGATTTTGCCTTTACATGTATTTTATCTGGGCCTTTACATATCACTTTGAATCTTCCATGCTATTATATGTCTTACATCAATTATTGGCCTCTTTCGTGCCTTTTATGATGTGAATTATCATGCCTTTCATGTTTACATGTTCTCTGAGAATTATCCTATTAATTGATTATTTTATATTATTGGCCCTTTTGGGATTTCGACATGATGTCAAGTACCAGTGATTCTTTGAATTCATGTGAGGCCATGGGTACAAGCCTTGCCCTGCCTTATCCATTATTGAGTTGGCTCTGCCACTCGTCTTTATATTTGAGTTGGTTATGCCACTCGTCTCTTTATTTGAGTTGGCTCTGCCACTCTTCTTTTATTGAGTTGACCATTGTCACTCTTCTCTTATTATGTTAGCCATTGCCACTTTTGCTGAGTTGACCATTGTCACTCTTCTCTTATTATATTGGCCTTGTGTCGTCTATCTTTAAAGGCATGAGCATGTGTCTTATTATTCCAGAACCTCCATGATGCAACTTTTATTCTTAATGATTCAACTATATTCTTTATAAGTGCAAGTGATGTGTTATGAGGTATCACAACTAGTGAATCGATTATCTCATCATGGACGTAATGCATTACGAGTAGCGGCCCTCTTGGTCAACACGTAATTCCGTGGGTTGGTTGGCGTGGTGCACAATCAATGTATGTAAATCGGCATACGTGTTACATAAACTTTTCGGGATTAGATGTCGCAATTGGTCACTCCATGAACACATCATGTTACGTAAATCCCCCAATCGCGTGTTGCGTTGCCTTGAGATGTTCGCATAAATCCACGTTAGCGTTAGCCATGCCGGTGAATATCCGTAGTTATGGGATACGGGTCGAGCCGGGTTTCCTATAAATTATATTCCACATTGTGACAATCACTACGTATGATGAGCCGCACACACTATGCTAGGCATGCTTCTCATGTAGGTTATTTGTACATACTGATATCTCATGTATTAGTGGAGTACGAGACGTATCAGTACCCTGACTTTACTTTTATGAATCACTTAAATTATTGTTAATCTTAGAGGATAACCATCACTATGAGTAGGGCATTGACCCTCTCCCAACCGTACAGATTATGCAGGTGACGTACAGATTGAAGACCTAGTGAACATTCTCCCTAAGGAAGATGATCTTGAAAGAACAAGAAGACATCCTAGGATGTAATTTTATTCTTCCGCTGTGAACTCTGATGTTGTAATAAACCTCCCATTATGAGGCCATTTGATTATTCTATTTACTCTAATGAAATATAATCAATATAGCTGATTTTATTCTCGTGTATGTTTACCTTCTTGAATGTATCTGGATGTAAACCAAACAAAAAAAAGGGGTGCAATTTTACTAAAGCATCTCAGTTTATACATTATTAACACCCGGCTTCCTCGGGCACGAGTACATACTCTTGTCGTGAAAATTTGGGATATTACACGTGGGCCCCATTGATGGTTAGATACAAATCCCAAATGGACCGCATCTTAAGAGCAATGGTGGTTAAATGTCCACGTTATAAACCTCCTTAGGGCCCATTGCTAAGCCCATTCTCCATCCATCCTTATTGGGCTACCCAAATCATTGGGCCCCCATTGATGATCCATCTCACTTTATTAGGCTAACCCCAAACCGTTGGGCCCCATTGATGCTAGTAGAATTATCCAAACCTTGAAGCCCACCTTGTACGTATTGGGCCCCATAGGAAGGCCCAATTTACTACATGATAGAGAGGGCAAGGAAGCCCACTTGTTGTACTTAGACTTATCGTCTTCACTCGTCTTGTTGTAGACCGTTTGACTCATCCCATGAGGTCCTTCCTTGATGTAGTATGACATCTAGACCATCCACTATCCTTAGGTGAGTATATCATCACCCCCTTGTTGTAGATGGAAGAATCTGTGGAATCAGGTTGGTATATCCACTATTTAGAACTGATCTCGATGTTTTGGACGAGATCCGCCATCCTTCTGTGGACCCCATCATTTGTTTAGGTCGGTTATTGTTTATATATGATAATCATACTAATGTACCTAGTCTAGTAGGACACACTGAGAATATGCTTAATATAGCATCATGATACATGCCCATGCGCATCATTTATATGCCTGTTAAGAGGAGTGTTTGATCATAGCATATGTTGTTAGGCTGAGATGTTTATGGGACTTCCTGAGAGACGGAGTTGCCCCATATGAGCGGGTAGTATGCGCAGGATTGATGTATGACCGAATTGTATGACTCATGCATCTCGCATTTTTTGTGACAAGATCACTGTACGCCTTAGCGACATCAGGGCTGTGACCTCCACAGGCATATCGTGGATGACAGGATTGGATACTGAAAATATTTGGTTCTAGCACTAGGGCATTTAGGATGTCCTCGGGTGAAAGTCCCAGAACCCTTATGGTACTAGGACGATGCTTCAACGTTGAGACCGAGTAGATACATGAGCGCCCGAGTGCCGAATACCAGTAGGCCACGTCTCCCATTGTGTCGCGGTCAGTTGGAAGGGGTGTGACCTTATCTGCCAGAGGGAGGGGACAAAGCTAGGCTGAGTTTGACCAGCTCGGGGAATGGGTTCGCTATCGACAAGCCGGGTAGATATTGGCAGACTACTGGCCAGGCGGATAGTGAGGTCTCTTCCACTTGCACAGTTGTGCGCCTTGGGTGGGGTGGCAGTTTAGCGTAGAGTGTACTAGACCCCGGTGATATTCCAGAGAGGAACTGTACTGATATGTGGATCCAACTAAGGACTGGTGTGTTTGCATTGCATCTTGCATATGACATTTAGCTACATAGGCCTTGCATCGCATAACCTTGGTATGGCTAACAACATTCATGGACTTGCCAGTATTTCTGCTTACTCTAATATTTATGTGTTTAGCACATGCATTGCACACACGTACACCACCCTCTGAGTTTCTTGTAAGCTTATGTACGACTGTTGCGTGCAGGTGACACTAGGACGTAGTCGAGCAAGAGCAGGAGTGTGCGACGATCTTTTTGGAGACTTGATATATACTTGTATTTCCCTTTTCGCATTGTACTCAAATGCTTTGATTATAGTGGATATGTGGTGATGTTGTTTTGTGACTTGGTTATGCTTCTTTACAAAATTTTATTCTGAAAATCCTTCTCATACGATCTCATGATCAGAATCCGGTATATGGGTGTTGGGAGCCGAGAATGGGGTACTACGGAGGCTGTCGGCACCGGATTTGGCGATCGAGAATTTTGTGAGCCTGGTTTTTTAGCTTGGGGCGTGACATGCAAATATTCCAATCATCGTAGGATTTGACTTTAGATCCAGGAGAGAAATCTCCTTCACTCAGTCCCAACCATCCATTAAGGCGATCCTAGTCGTTCAAGGCAGTCACGTGGATTATTGAGAAAATGATTGTCAAAAGCTTCCTTCGCACTAATTGTTTTTAGAAAAGTATTGAAAACCTCTACCTCAAAATCAATCCTAGTCGTTCCTTTATATGCCTTCTTATGCAAGACGCAAATGAAACCGAGTCGAGTGCGTTTGACACCATTTTTCCTGGGAATGTACGACGAAAACCCAGAACTTACCTTCTTTGAACCCACTAGATAAACGGTCATAGAGCTTAGATCTCTTGCTTCTACAAGCTTTCTAAGGTCCATCTAAATTGTTTAGAGGCATCGTTTTGAAGAATGTCTGTCGGGTGTAATTTTTTATTAAAGGTTACGTTTTCTTGTCTGTTAAATGGTGATTGTTAGTCACTACATGCGCCTCCAATCTAAAATTTAATACAACCATTAAATGGGCCACACAAACATCGCTTAATCCCTAAAATCCAAACAAAATTCCATTACACGAAAAGAATATCCAAAATTGAATTTTTAAAAAAATGTGTGAAATTCATGTGCAAACTGCCCACATCAACTTGATATTGAATTACTACATAAGAAACCTCTTAGAAGCCTGAAGCTCTTTATAAAAATTCTATGTTGTCATGAGACAATCTATAACCACAGTGAAATAAATCAAGAAAGAGAGAGAGAGAGAGAGAGAGAGAGAGAGAGAGAGAGAGAGTCAAATAATGAGTTCCACTCATGGATTCATCGAGTTGGGATGGAGTTTGGCATCCGGCATCCAACCACCACTGTTGGATCTGATTGAGAGAAGGAAAAGGGAAAGGAAGGGAGAGAATGAAGAAAAAAGAAGAAGGAAGAAAGAAAGGGAGAGAAATTAAGGGGGAAATGAGAGATATTGAGTCAGTTGTGTTTGAGTCAAGGTTTTGTCGGACTGAATTCGAGTCAATCTTAGGTCTAGTTACACTGGAAAACCCTAGGAAGGTATTGCATTACATTTTTCATCGAGATAACACCAAGTTATAATAGGGTCACATCGAGTTATGTTGAGTCGAGTTGACTCAAGGCCGATTCTGAGTCTAGCCTTGTAAGGATTCCTGGAGAGATAATTGGGTGTCTAGTTGAGTCACTTGAGCATCAAAGAGCCACCGAGTTGCATTGTTTTGCAACTGATTTATCATCGAGTTGAGCCAAGTCAAGCTTGATTTGAGTGTTGTTCGGGTCAAGGACAATAACAAACAAGGAGTGATTCATCTCACAAATTTCTTGTTGATTTTTCCTTAAGTCTACATCTAGTTGTAAGATATAATTAAGTTTAGACTTCAATTTTAATTTCTCAAACTTCTTCCTAGTTGTGTGTATTAAGAACATATGTAGAGATCATTCTTCCTGATTATCTTCTAAATTTGGGTCATGGTTGTAAATTAAATATCATCATCTATTTGATCCTAGCCTTTTATAAGAAAACTAAAACTTAAACGTTGTCCTTCATAACTTCCTTGATCAATAACAATCATAAAACTTAGACATGTAATTATATAAATATAGATATCATTACATGGTGTGCTTGGTTTTGAATCATTGAATGCATTTTATGCTCGAGATGTGCTTCCATCTTCATAACATTCATATCATTGCTTTATTTGGATTTACTTTTTGGATACGCAATGAAGCAGTGATACACGATTGATTTACTCACATAAATGCATGGTTGATTTGTCACCTTACTGTATCGATTAGGTGAGCATGGTTGATTTGCAACAGGTTCCTAGTGTCAAAACAAAGCGAGATATGGTCGTTCTAGTTGTTTATTAAGCATGGTTGATTTGCTTGGTTGGATCAGTGATGCATGGTTGATTTGCTCACTGGCGTGCATGGTTGATTTGCCACCTCGTCAAACCGATTAGGTAGGCATGGTTGATTTGTGGCAAACCTGTTAGGTGAGTATTGTTGATTTGCAATAGGTTCCTAATATTAAATCTATGCAAGATTGTAGACATGTAAAATTATGTGCACACCTCATTGTATTGGTGAGGTGAGCATGGTTGATTCATGATATGTTCCTAATGTTAGAGGCATGTGAGTTCATGGACATCTGTTTATTTAAATTTACCATACATTTATCATATCATACATGGCATCATGATAATCATGTTTTAATCATAATTAAAATTGCACGAGGTAGCGGGCCCGCGGGCTATATGTGCGTAAGCTTGGTGGAGCTATAAGATAAAAGTTATGTCCCAGAGGGGGGGTGATTAGGACCAACTGAAATTTATACTTGTTAAGTATACAATCACTTTAAATAATACGTCAATTAAACTAAGCCAATTAACTCAAAGGCTTCCAAGCCAATGGAGGGTCCAATCACATAGACTATAAATCATATTCTAATGAAGCAACTAGTCTATAGATGATAGTTTACATGTGTGTGGGATGTGTTAACCATTAACTCAAAACATTTATCTAGTCATACATACATATAATTCACTAATCAATCATACAAGCATAATTAAATAAGTGTTTAATTGACAATCCCAAACAACTATAATTAAACAAGTATAGTGGTTCGATTTTCCTACTCCACTCTCAGTGGATACACTCAACACATGAGTATATTGGATTTCACTATTCGAGGTTTTAAATTAGGTTCACTTCTTACCTTTACAGCCCTACATAAGGATTGCGGTCCTACATAAGGATTGCAGTCATATACAAGGACCTACCTAGTGTACATGCCCACCGAAGGCTCTTGTAAGAGACTTAAGTTGGTTTTCAATCGGCTAACTAGCAATCTTGGTCCTAGTCCAAAGACATACGTTTGCTCCTGCCAGAGGCTCCTATAGAAACTAACATGTACACACCCATATTTGGTGAATTTGGACCTATACGATAGCTTAAATCCTATACAAGAACATATTTAAGTATGGGTCACAAACTCTTACCCTTAATCCTACACGAGAAAATAGAGTATGGACTCATTAAATGACACCTACTTGTCAGATTGAGTCTCTTTGATGCGTTGTGCTTGAGTCGCCTCTTTAAAACTATCCCATACTTGCACTAGCTCATCAAATGCTCCCTTGATCATTGATGCTGATGATTGATAGTGCTTTAGCTCCAAGATCAAACACCTTGCATGCGATGCTCCTTTGAGGTGACCAAGGAGATAGAAGTTGGGTGAATATCCTACAACTAATGATAAGATTGGGTTCTTAATAGGGATTCACATAAAAGGGTCTTATAAAGTATTTAGACAGCGATTTAATTATACACTCAGTATATAATCTCTAGGAAGTGCTAGAGTTCAAGATCATCATCAAAGTAGATGTTGGAATCCTCATTATAGTGAAAATCTCAAGGAATGTGACTTGAAACTCATGGGATTAGGGGTCTATGTTGTGGGATATCAATATATAATCACCTAGCCTTCTATTGCACCAAAAAATCCCTCAAAATGCCCAAAGATCGGATGTTCTATATAAAAGCATTGAGTTATAATGGTCATAAAATGAGCAGAAACAGCTAGTCTTCGGTCGCACTGAATTAGACAGGAAAAGCTGATGGACAAATTTTTGCACTTCAATCATATCGAATGTGGTCTATGGTCGAACCGAATGGACCTTCGATCACACCGAATTAGACAGGAAAAGTTGCTGGATATATTTTGACACTTTCAGTCGGAACAAGTGCGGTCTACGGTTGGACTGAATGTAACATTCGGTTGCTGCTGAATTACCTTGGATTTTTATCTAGCATGTTGCCCTGTTTTAGTCAATTTCGTTCAGACCGAAGGTGGATTCGGCGAGACGAAGGTTGCTGAAAATATGCAGTTTTTATAACAACTCGAGACTTTTAAAGATAGTATAAGCATGTTCAATTAAGGCTCTTAAGGCTAATGGATAATCAATAAATGGTTTACCTATTAGGGTTAAGATCATATAGAGGTTTAGGTATTTTGGATCAAGGGTTAAGGTCACAAAAGCACTTATATACATGTTCTTTACTCCTTGATGCTCTACGTCCACTTGTGCCTTTGGTCATTAGCTTCCAAGGGCTCAACTGATTCCCTAGCATAATGACTCACGTGATTGACAAATAAGGTGCACAAATTAGTGCACGAACAGTAATAACTTTGTAAGGAATCCAATTCATGGCATTACACTATCAACTTCACCTAGTGTTGAATATGATTATATCATATATCAACTGACATTTCCACTATGGTGAATATGACCTCATTCGGCTTCTAGCTCACCCAATTAAACATTGCATGCAGGTTTTTAGGAAGAAGAAGACGCGGGTGAAGAAAATCACCTAGAAGATTACTTATACTAAAAGTGCAATCTGTAGTTTAAGTTGAATTATTTTTATGCCATTGAGATTGATGTAATAAGACATTAGTGATGTTTTCATTTAGTAGGAAGTTAAAAGAAGTTGATTAGTTAGCTTCGAATTTTGAATTGTTGAATTTAAATTGTAGTTAAATCATAGTTTAATGAGTTTCTTTTTGAGTTTAGTTTAAATATGCAATGTGTGTAATAAAATCTTAAAGAACAAATACTTGAACTAGGGTCACTGCACTCAGGTTTTGAATTTTGAGGCGTGACAAATATCCCTTTCAACTTTTGTATAGATAATTCTTAATTTTTTTTAAAAAGAATTATTTGTTCATGTGTTTTTTTTTAAAATTTGACTACCATTGCTTCTTATAAATTAGTTCCATAATCACTTTTTAGTGTTTTTAGTAGTTTTCCATCAAATTATTTACACTCGACCTAACGTTGTCATATCCAACAACTATGAATTTGGCACATGGTAATACCGTCATACGAAAGATTAGGTGAGATCCTTGCAGGCAGTGCGATCTCCACTGTTAGCCAACATAATGTTATAAACTAGCTTAGATCGATTAGCTTAAAATTAGTTAGCTTGACATCCTATGTCTAGGGTCACACCATCGAACCTTTGGGAAGATCTCTAAGTTTCGAATGAAAGGCAAGCAGGGCCCTCTTGTCTACGTACTTAGAGATTCCATCGACCATCTCATCATGAGGTTCGACCCTATAAACTAACAAACTACTGTTAACTATGATTGTCTCTATATAGAGTTCAATTTGAACAACAAAAAGGTTGTCAAATCACGAGTCTTGCCTACATAGTGAGTTCTCGAGCAATGAACAAATTTTGGTTATAAGTAAAGAACATATTGTCACCTCACTAACTTTCTCGCCAACAAAGTACGTGGATTAGTACCAAACAGTCGATAGTGTAACCACGATCTTCTTGCATGTGAAGCTCAATCATGCGGGTTAACAGATAGATTGTCATTTTTAATGCCTTCCGTGCTCACAAAGCTAGTCGTGTGACGAACAAAATATCAAAGATCCATCCGTTTTCAACTATCTTACAACGAAACCTAGTCTTGAGTAACAAATAGGCAGTCTCCTTCCACGACCACCTTCCCACAAAACCAATCGAGTGACAAACAAACGACAATTTTTGCATACTATGATTATCTCATTTAATGGAATTTAACATGTGACGAATGAACTATTGTTTCCAACGACCGTCTTGCCTATGAAGCTAGTTAAGCAAGCGAAGTAACCTTCGTGTTCTACAATTGTCTTACCTACAAAGCCTAGTATTTTACCAAGTGACTAATGGACTACCATTAATTATATTTTCATTTTTCTCTTCCATTTACCTTTCAGCCAATTGTAGTTGCCCATATAATAATATTTATATTATTTTCTTCGGCCACTTTTTTACTTTTAATACGTATGGACTCATTGCTAAATGACATAAGCTATCACGAGCTTAATTGAAAGTTCTTTTTTCAAAGGAAAAAAGAACTCATCAGAAGGATGGACCCTTCCATGATTCAAACCTTGAGCTATCACGGTCTTTTGCATGCATTTGAGTGCTCACTTGTTTGGCCTCGCTCAATGGAGACTCGTTTAAAAGTAATCATATATGCATGTTATTCCCACACGAATGTTCATTCTTCCATTCATATCATACTTCAATTGAAGAGATAAAAATAATGCATCAAACTATTACATATATTTTTTCAATGCATGCGCTCATTTATTAATCACATATAAGAGTATAAAACTTACATAAATCTTACATAAATTCAAATGAAACAAAATAAGTTGACAACCAACACATTTAATTCACACAAATTCATGAAATTAAATTTTATGCATCGTTCATCTTAGGATTTTCAATTCGATACACCGCAGATGCGGAAAATTATATGCAGATGTTGAATTAGTATTTTAGTAGCGATATGCTGCGAACTAGACTACAAGAGACCTTAATTACGATTTAAAGTAGTTGGCGGCTCAAGTAGGCCCCACTACAATGTTTATATGAAATCAATTCCGACCACCACGTGTGTCACACCATGTTTAGCCTAGGTACCAAATATCAGCCCTATCCCTAATTTAGGTGGGCCACACCAAAGGGAAATCATTTGGAGGGTGAGTGTTACTTGTACACTATTTCGAATCTTGTGATCCACCTTAAACATGGATAAACTTGGTTTTTTGGCCATAAGCCTGAACTTGAATCACTAACCTAATGGTTAGGGTGGATTTAAGAATACACGATGGTGGGGCCTACCCTATTTAGGTTATTAGAGTTATTATTAGACTTTTGTACATTTTTTCATTAAACAATTACATATTCGTACCTTGTATGCTCCAATACCGCCCTATATGGTTAACTAGGTACATGCAATATATTTTTGTTGTAATTCTATTTTTATAATATGTAAAAATAATAATTTATTCATTTCATTTTGATGAAAAATATCAACAATGTATTAAATTAAGAATTCACAATTGTTCATCCATAATTCCAACAAATTTACTAAACTATATGCACATAAAAGGTTTTTTGGAAAGCCAGGTCTTCGTAAAAAGGGTGATAATTCAAGACCTTCATAACAAGAGTCGTTTCAAGTGATTTTGACCACTAGATCAGGAGATGCGATGATGGTACAAAATGAACAGTGAAGAAAAATTGTAATTGCGAAGTGTGTGGATGATTGGGTGGCCAATGAGATGGGTTAACTAGGAAACAATTTAAAATCATGGGTAATTTGGCAATTTAAAAGATGTAAAAGAAATAAGGTAGAAAGAGTGTGGTAAGACACACAAACCGTATATAGCCCTAGAGTTTATGGAAACATATGTTTAGATTATGTTATGGAAAGGTGGACGGTGAAGTAGGTACACGTGGACACGAGAATGAAAGTGCATAGATTTTATTTTTGGTAAGCGATGTGTGGACAATTAAGATTAATAAGAAAATTTTTTATTAAGTGAGTGAGAGGTCCGATGGACAATAAAATTAATAAGATACTTAATCAGTGACGGATGGAGGATGTGGTTGACGAAATCTGAACCGGTTGAGTATTCATGAGCTTATGAAGTTCAAAGCATATAAGCATTAAAATACACTAAGAGTACCAAAATAGAAATATATTAGGATATAATGATTGGACCAGTATTGCAACGATAGGAAAAACTTACGCAAGGTTTATGGACAATGTGATCAGTTTACTTTTATCGGGTGGTCGGATGTGTGAACGGATGTGATACTTCAATGGTTAGATTACTACAATGGAGTGACCCACTACATGTGACTGGATAGATTTTAAGATTTAAGGTTATTAAGTCAGTGTTATGATTGAATTGGTGAACGATAGGGTGTACAAGCTAAAATTCACAAACAGAGTTACTTAAGTTATCTAAAAAAATATTCTGTTGAAGACTACAATTTCATAATAGGTCGTATATGTTGGTCGGTTCACAAATATCCATATTAAACATCAAAATTCAATTTACAAATCATAGAAAAATCAATAGACCTGAAAAATAATACCTCAAGGTATTATCTTCCATCTATTTAAATTCAACCTCCAACTTCTTTTTCTCCACGTTCTTCTCAAGCCAACTCAGCTCATTCAACTTTCTCATCTCAAATTCAATTTTCAAATCATCCTCTAAATTCTCCATCTACTTCTCAAAGTATTCTTATAAATATTCAATTACTCTATATTTACATATATCGTCAAATAATCTTAATTCCACTGTCTCCTTTGTTTTTTTCTCCCATCTATTTAATCAATGTCTTACTTCTCTCTCTTACATACCATTCCAATTCAAAGTGGAGCCCACCTTAGGTGAAACACCCTAGGTGATCCGACCATCCACGCGTATATAGATGTTTAAGGGTTATGATTATTTTATATTTATACTTAAAAATTAAATGACAAATGATTGATCAGATTAGTGTGGTCCATCAATTTTGATTAATTAGATTAGATAATTGGAAATCTTGATATATCATCCAATGATTGTTTGAAATAATTTGACTCGACCAATCTCACAAGTTCAAGAGTTTCAACATGATTCAAAATTAGTATTAGATATATCATACTACTCTGATCGGGATGGCCTACCGGATGATTGGATCATCCATATTCTTGAGGTCTTGACATATATTGTCTCTATAATTTGGATAAACGATGTAGATCTAACTACACATATGCTGATGGCCCATTTTGACCTTCTACGCCAAGTGATGCTAATACTTGCGCATAAATTTAAGTTCTCTTTATAATATCCTCGATATCTAACAACACAATAGCCGTATGGCCAATCCGACCTGTACATTGTGTTGTTTAAATAGGCTTTACCTTTGTTGTAGGTGAAAACGAATTAACCACTACGGAATTTGCAGCTCGGATATACATGCATTGTGCTAGGACCTCGACCAATAATGACTGTGAACGAGCATAGAATGAGAATGGACTCGGACATTTAGGAATAGTTTGGGCTTACTGGACCGCCCAACACCAAAGAAGCTCGACCCCCCGCCAAAGGAGTCAGGTCGGCATACAACTTTAGCTCGGTATATGACTCCAGCTCGATAGAGGATCAAGGTTGGCATGCTACCTTTAGGTCAGGTCGGCCAAGATCACCTCAGACTTAGCATCATGTTGTACATCTCCGATAATCATGCCTTATCTAAGAGAGGTCTACAAGAGATCTTCTTCAGAGATCTCGAAGGACATCCGTGACACGTTCGGGATCTCGAGATCTTCGCCATGGATTCTAGAGGTTCCCTTGGGCATTCGGGATATGAATCCCTCTACAACACATCCCTACTAAACAGGAAGATCTCCTCCACGCCACCGCCCCTTCTCACCTATAAATAGGAGCCCTTCTAATGGTGAAATGTACGCATATATAATCTTTAGCCTAAAACCCCTTACTCAACTAGACCTATATTTCCTACCCGACTTAGGCATCGGAAGGTCCCCCACACTAGCTAGGGTCTCCTTTGTTCGCTCCTTGTGCAAGTACACGAAGGTCCAGGGAAGGTTAACCAGATTTCTGCATCAACAGCCTTAATTATCAATATTCATAAAAAAAAAAAAAAACTCAATGTATCTTAGAACCATAAATTGAATAATTCATTATTGTACAAAGAAAGAAATTTTCTACGTGCAGGTTAAAATACACATGAAAATATACTTTTTATTTAGGCATGTACAATGGTCGTAAGGATAATCCAAACCGTTCATTGTACTACTCTGGCCAAATATTGCATTAAAAATATCAAAATTACAATAATATTAACCTAAGATTGCTTTCCCACGAATTCTCTCTTAGTTGTACGTAGGGTATTTTATTTATTTATTTTTTTCTTTTTTTAAGTTGTAGTTGGATTGAAACACATCATGTGACTCCTTTCCTTAAAAGGAAAAGTCTATTAGGAAGTTGAGAAATACAAGAAGGGAGTTTGAGAGATGGATGGGAGCGATAATAAGGAGAGATAAGATAAGAAATTAGAATTAGATATGAGACTAAAGATAAAGTTTTGGATAAGAGGGAGAGATGAGATACGAAATCTCTCTTTTTCTCTCAATTTCAAAATTAAAATTAAAATTATTATTTATATTTTATTAAAAACCACGGGCGTTACACTTATTATACTAATTATATTTGCATGCTATTACAAAATATAATTCTTCAAATCATCTTTCGCATCAATTGTCAGATCAACATGAGGAGGAGAGTAATTGTACATGTGGCACATGCCACATATCCAACATCATAAGCAAATCATGGTCAATATTGGCAACTCCAGCAAGGCAACTTTAACATTAAGATTTGCCATCTTTCATGCCTTTAGTGTTGTTATCTATTAGAATTTAGGCCATTATCTCATTCTTTCGTGGATCTTTATACTTTATTAGACGTTGATTGGGTTGGTTGTTCTGATACTCGTCACTCCACGACCGATTTATATACCTTCAGAGGTGCTTATTTACTTTCTTAGTATGCAAAGAAGTAGCCAACTATGTTTCATACAAGTGCATAAATAATATTGATTGATGGAATTTATCATTGCAGAGTTAACTTGGCCATCTTTTATCTTTCGCGATGTTGGTGTGTTATTATCCTCTACTCCTACATTTATTTTATGGTAACATTAACGTTATTCATATGTCTATCAACCAAGTATTTCATGTACACATGAAACACAAAGTTGGATTATCATTTTGTTTGTGAACATATTGTGCTTGGCTTATTGTATACTTGTTTTGTTTCTTTTGGTAACTAGCTTTTTAATGTATTTGTTATAAATCGGATGTCTTAAATCTTGGCATTACTGCGCTGCTCGACCGGTTGAGGGGGTTGCTCGACTAGTCGAGGCCCGCTCGACTCGAAGTCAAGAGGCCATTGATTTTGCTATTCCGCACTGCTCGACCAATCGAGGGTCCGCTTGACCGGTCGAGGCCCTCCTTTGACTAGTTGAGGGTTACGCAGATTCTGCGCAGACTGCGTAAATTTGAGGCGGTTTTACAGAGGTGCTGAAGAGAAGTTTCCTAAACTATAAATAGGGGTCCCTAGGGCTATTCTAAGGGTTTCTAAAGGGGTTCTAAGGGTTCCTAAAAGGGTTTTAAAGTTTCTAAAGGGTGTAGCAAGGGTGAGATTCGAGGTTGTTTGAATCGGATAAGTCCTCTCTCTTTGTAATTTCTATTTTCATACTGGAATTCTGCCGCTTTGTGCCGTGGTTTTTTCCCGCAAGGATTTTCCATGTTAAATCTGTGTGTTCTCTTATGTGTGCTTGGTGCTATTGAATTGTTATCCTAGATCTAGATCTGTGTGATTCCGTAGCTCAAATCCCCAACAGTATTTACATAACCTCTCTCACAACATCTTTTGCTCAATTCTTATCAAACTTGACCTTCAATTTCGGCCTAGTTTCAGAGGGAGTACAAGAGGAAATATTTCAAATTATCTTTTACGTCAGTATCCAAATCAGGGCATGAGAGTAATCGTACACGTGGCATGTCACAAATAAATCATGGTTGACATTGGTGACTTCAACAATGAAACTCTAATATGAAGATCTACCATTCTTTCATGCTTTGAGTATTGCCCCTTTTTCATGCCTTGAGTCTAGTCCTTCTTTCATTACCTGAGTGTTGTCATTCTTTCATGCCTTGAGTGTTGCCCTTCTTTCGTGCTATGAGGTTGCCCTTCTTTCATTGCTTGAGTATTACCATCTTTCATGCCTTAAGTGTTATTATTTTATTAATATTTCATTTTATTACTTCTTTATTAATATTTCATTGTGTAACTCGTCTTTAAAAAATAAACATGATAAGTATAAAAAATCTCTATATGCTTATGCTTTACAAGGTAGATAATTCTTCAATCATTTTTGCATTGCTTTATTGGAGTTGCCAACATGTGGCGTGTGCCACCTGTATAATTACTTTCTTACTCACACTAATCTGTATAGTTACTTTCTTACTCACAATGCTCTAGCGACTGATGTGGGAGATGTTTTAAAGAATCATCTTTTATAGCTATAACGTGAACTATATGGCTTGAAACAAGCTTCATAAGCTTGGTTTCAACATTGTGCCAAGTTTCTTATTGAGCATGGATTTCATTGTGGTACGGTTGATCATTCAATGTTTATTTATAATTCCCAGTGAGTAACGATCGTTCTATTACTTTATGTTGATGATATGCTCATTATCGAATCTTTTGATTGACTTCTAATATCTCTAACCAAACAATTGTAAAGTAAATTTGATATGAAAGACTTGGAAGTCTTTACTATTTTTATAGCATTAAAACTATTCATGATGGCCTTTTCTTTTTCAAAGAAAATATATTAATGATATTATTTAGAGAAGTACTATGTTTTCTTTGCAATTTGGTTGCCATGCCAATCACTACTAAATAGTCTCTTTCATTGATGGCCCAAGAATTTTTACAAATCCAATTTTATATAGTAGTTTAGTTGGTGCATTACAGTATTCAACACTCACACGACTTGACATTGCCATCGCCGTCAATGTCATGAATCAATTCATGTATACTCCATGCGAGGCTCATTTCTAATATTTCAAACACATTCTCAAGTATCTCAATTGTGATTTTCATTATGGACTTATGCTTCATCATACTAACAACTCCTTGCTTGAAGCATATTCTAATGCTAATTGGCTGGGTGTCCGGATAGTTGGCGATCAGTGACTGGGTATTGTGTTTTACTTGAAAAAATATTCTAGCCTGATCCATAAAAAAGCAACATAATATTAAGTGTTGAAAAAGAGTATCGTGTTATTGCATGTATTGCTGCTGAAAAAATTTGGATTTGTCAACTTTTTCGGGATCTTCAGGTTCTTTTACCTAAGCCTACCTGTATCTTTTATAATAATGTGAGTGCAACATATGTAATCATAAATCTAATTTTTTTTATACCTGAACCAAACATATTCATATTGATTTTCATTTTGTACATAAAAAAGTTACCACCAAAGATCTTCTGGTTAGATATATGTCACGCCCCAAACTCGGTAACCGGACTCACAAGGAACCCGATAGCCGGTTTTAGCCGCAATAGCCTCCGTAGTACCCCATTCTCGGCTCCTGAGGTAGGTTCCGATCCTAGGATCCTACAAGGAGGATTTTCATAACCGTATATTCATTCCAATACGAGCATACCCAAGATCACAACAAGTAAATATCAGAAATAATAAAGGGGCACATTACAAAATCTACTATAAATTTGAACTTTAGATACAAGGTTGAAAGGAAATACATCAGATGACAAAAGAAGAAGGAAAGAAGATCAGCAACACTGGGTCCTCGGTTCAACACCTATCTAAGCTCAGCTATTACGATGCCGACCTAGGATCTCCTGCACGCATTAATCATGCATAAGTTTATAGAAAGCTTAGAGGGTGCTGAAAGTGTGTGACAATGTTGTGCAGAAGAACAATAGGGGATACAGGAAAAAGAAATATGATCAATGTCAATATCACTAGCCTTACCAAGGTTAAGCCATGAATGTAGGAAGCCATACCAAGGCTATATAGTGTAATGAGTACTGGGCACCATACCATGGCGATGCAATATAAGGCTTATACAGTCGATGCAAATGCAATGCGAAGTGATGTCAGTCCTCATATCTAAGTCACATATCAAAACTGTTCCATCATAAGGAATATATCGGGGTCTAGTACACTGCAGGATGACTGCCGCTCTACAGATCCGCATAGTCAAATGAGCGTAGGAGACCTCACTACCCGCCTATGGACAGCCAATCACTAGCAAGGCCTGACGGTAGCGGACCCATTCACGAGCTGGTCAGACTCAGCCTAGCTATTGTCTTCTTTCCCTTAGACAGGTAAGGTCACACCCTAATCTAACCGACTACACGATAGTGGGAGTCGCGGCCTAATGGTGTAGGGCCCTCGTGCGCTCATGTTTCTACCCGGTCACGGCGCTGGAGCAAATCCTTGGTACCATGGAAGTTTTGAAATTTTCACCCAAGGGCATCCTATGCACCCCATATGCTCAAGTAACATTTTCGTTGTCCAATCATGGCCACCACGATGTATCTGTGAAGGCTACAACCCTGATGAAGCAAGAGCGATAATGTTCATATGCTATGCAATGCCAGATGCATGAATCACATAATCAACCATGCATTAATTCCAAGCATCCAATGTGCTCAAGAGGGGATACTACATCCCTCGGGGAAGGTATCATGCAATGCCCAATGACACAATCATAACCACACACACACAGAGTGTCATTCAAGCATACAATGATGCACATGGGTCATGAAGATGGTTCTAGACGCGTTATGCGGCGATATACAAAGTAGTACACTCCTCCTATCCAAGAAGGAACCAAGACTAGGTACTTAGACAATATCCATAAGGAAATCCAACCTCTAGTGGGAGCCCATTTACCTGGGGTAGCCCACGAGACCGAGCATACAAGCTACAGGTCTAAGTAATACAGAAATGAGCCTAGTAAGAGTCTTAGATGAGCATCTAATCACACTTAGATACATCGGGCCTAGAGGGGTCCATAATGGGGACATTTAACCACCATTCCTCAAAAGGCATAAGAACCATGAACTATATGGATAGAAGGCCCGAGGCCTATATTCGAGATAAAAATAGGTGGTCACATATGTGTATACTCCTCATAATGGGCTATAAGAAAAGAAAAAAGAAAAAAAGATAATACTATCTTCAACGACATGGGCCCTAAGAGGGGAATTAAGGCCTAAGGCTCAATTCTCAATGGCCATAGAATCCATGCATTAAGTTGGACTTGGTGGGCAGCTCGCGTACATAATATACAAAAAAAAAATAAAAAAATAAAAAAATAAGTTTAAGTTTGGATGAAATGGGCCTCACTACATCAGCCCAACACTAGCAATTTAAGTGGACAACCAAGGGCCCAATACCATCTTTATCTCAGCCCACAAGTCCATCAAAATGGTGGAAGTCAGCCCAACATATGGTTAGGCCAAGCTGGGACGTCCCTGCCCACTCTGGGCCCACTGGATGTCCCAAAAATCTTATCTAAAATGGGGTCCTCATATAATCACTAAAGGTGACCTAAAAGAATTCACTAATTGAGCCCAAAGATTATAAAAATATAAGCATGCAATACATACACAAGTTCTCAATATAGTGGGCCCCACTGCCAAATAAGTTTCAACTATAACAATGTGCATTTAAGGTCCCTTGATAAACTTTCGGCCCGCTTGACTTCCTGGACCTGCTAAGGTCCTGAAATTAGTCAACTATGTGGAAATAATCTTATGAAGGCCAACTATACTCGCAGGGGGGCCTCACCAGATGGAGAGTGTGTATACATCAAAAAGATCAAACGGGCCTGCTACTAGACTGCGAGTCCAACAACAACCCAAGGCAGAGAGTGCCTCCATGATCAGGCGATCCAAGGCTTAGACGGTCGGGACCAAACATATGTTAAGGTAGGCTCCACATACATTCATATTGAGCCTCAAATAAACGGCCTAGGGTCTATGGTGGGCCTTTAACCATCCATAGAGAAACTCATGTACCTACCTTAGGATCACCCAGGAGGACATCCAACCTCAACTGGTTCCCCAGAGGTAGCCCGCCACTACTCGAGCATGAAATAAGGCCCAAGGCCTAAGGCAATCCATGGCCTAGTGGGCTTATACTCAAAGCCCAACACATAGGCAATATGGTGGGCCCTCAAGCAAGGTTGGGCCCAACCATAAAGGTCACAAACCCACATATTGTGGTGGGCCTAATGGGCAGCCTGTTACTCCAACCATATGGGCAATTTCTATGCTTAATCCAAGTGAATTGGGCCTCACAACTTGGCCCAAATGCAAGGTTAATTTAGTGGGCAACCAAAGGCCCAACTAAACCCATCACAATATGTAGAAAAATATAAGCCTAAGGGTCCAACGGACCCATCTAGAAAATTTCAGCCCAACAAGGCCTAAAGAATCCAATAACTAGCTATATACATGGACCCAGATAAACCCAACTGGGGTGGGCCTCCAAGTGTGCACAATCAATCCTAAATGCACCTCAGAAAATGGTAAGCTTATGTTCATAATTCATCCTTAAATCTAGTGGGTCATGCTGCCCCAAATCATGCCATTAGGGGCAGCCAATATGGGCCTATTGCTAAAATTTCCAGCCCACCCATTTCTAGGCTTACTGGAGTCCAGCAATATTAAATATAAATTAAGTTCATGTTCATTGGTGGCCCACATGTCCCTGTGGGTCCCACTATATGAGCAAAATGGATCACACACATAAATCAGGTGGACCATGCTGCTGGACTGGAAGTCCAGCAACAGTCCAATGGGCCTGGGCGTTCTAAGGTGGAACGTCCTATGGGCCTGGGCAATTGGCCTAAAAAAAATATTAAATTGGGTCCCAAAAAATAGATAACTCCTAGGGAGGTGGACCAAAAATATATGGACAGCGAGGATACACAACACATCAAGGTGGCCCCACAAGGAGGGTGGACAGCCAACCATGGCTGGACGTCCCAGCCTGGTGGGCCGGTCTAGCCCGCGCCACGAACTGCACAAGGGTCCGTTGGCCCCGAAACTTAGTAGGTGGGTCTTACCATAGGTGGGTCACCTCTCTATAAATTTTCAAAATTTTTGGAATAGTAGAAGTATTTTATTTAATTTAAAGAAAACAGACTGTCCAGAAAATCTGTTTAGTGTAGATTTTTGACAAGCCTTAATCTGAGCTTCCAATGGTGTGGATTAATGGCCTCTAAAAATTGGGAAAAAATAGTTTTTGTGTCCCCTCATATGTGTATTATAAGGTGGGGTCCATGGATGTGGCTCACCAGTGGAAAAATTATTTTATATTTAAGGAATTCCACACTGATACGTTGCTGGAACAGTGCAGAAATTACAGACTAACCACCTCACTTGGGCTACACCTTTGGGACCTCAATCAGGGTCTGGTGGGACTGAAATTTGGTAGGCTTATAGGTGGGACATAGGTCTTCCAGGATCATGTATTGGATGACATCAAAGTCTCCACCGAAAGACCAGAAATCAGGCCCCAATATGGTCCAAAATCTGTCCAGACAAACTGGACAACAACATATACTTCACAAAAATAAATTGTAAACATAAGTTAAATGAGGATTTAACCTCTAGAAATCATGGTGTGGTCCACCCAAGTGGGCCCCACAAATATCCAAACCATCCCATGACAAAAAAAGCTTGCGTACACCCCTTTTTGTGCATTTAGGGGCCACACGTTCAATGGGAGAGACTGTGAAAATGTCTCTTCTCTATGGATGGTTGGGATCTTGTTGGTCCACAAGGTGGGCCACACACTCATGATCAACACTCTCAGCAAGAAAAGGAGAAGCAATCGGCCACAAGAGAAGGGTCTCTGCCTCATTAAGGCCCTTCCCTTCATCACACACATACAAGGAGATTTCATTGCCATAGGATGCACATATTACATGATCAAGCTGATCAAATAGAGATTTATGGTGGAGATCCAATCTCTACCAAGGATCAAGAGTCTAGATGACCCAAAGATCCCTGATCTAAGGAAGGATAAGGCATGAAAGGATCTATGGAGGATGGTCCCTTGCATGCACATGCATGCAATGTAGGATGGGTTTTAAATCACATCCATGGAATTTTGGGGCCACCATCATCTCTTGATGGGCCCCACATGCTCCAATATGAAAGAAAAGAGGGAGAATATCCACATGCAAAGAAGTCTAAACATTTGAAGAACAAGCACCCACCTCATAAGGATCCTACTCCAAAATTACATCAATCTACTCTCCATGCTCAAAGAGACATGTTTCAATGGGTGAGATGTGTTGTTGAAGGCTAGATGAGAGGGGATTAGAGGGAGAAGGGGCTGGATAGAAGGAGAGGGTGATGACGTGTGGAGGTGTTGCTAGGAGAAGAGAGAGAAGAGAGTAGAGAGAAATGAGAGGGAGAGGAGAATTTGCTAGAAGAGAGAGAGAGAGAGAGAGAGAGAGAGTCATCATGAGTTCTCTCCTAGGATAGGCAAATCCATCATAATACTAGGGTGATATAAACAATGCTCATAAACATATACGCTTGGAGTAGGGATGGGTGGTGGTGGGTAGTGGGTGGTGTAGAAGATAGGGTTTAGGTAGTGTGTGTGTGTGGTGTGTGTTGTAACTTGTGCCAAAAGATGGGATCACCTAGAAATTTGTGCACACCACCCGTAGGTGGGCCACATGATCATGATCAAGGGCTATAATATGAGATGCACACAACTTATGATCTACACATCGGATGGACGCACAAGATGCGGCGTCGGAACCGTAACGACGAAGTGGACAAGATGACACAGGTTTCGGCTCAATCCGAGTCAGGTCTACATGACCAGACTTAAGGATGACCGCAAACACTATCCGAGGGTCGCACGTCGCCGGGATTTGACCGGTAAGACCGCGAGATCAAGAGAAACGAAATGCATACCTACACACACATGCACACACATGGACTCGGGTCGGGTCTTACAATATATTCCTACAAAACAACAAATTGCTAATGTCTTTATAGAATATATTTTTTCAACATGATTCTGCATACTTTGTGACAATTTGAATATTCGTTATGCTCATGTTCAGATTGAGGAAGGGTGTTGATAATTGTATTTATATCTTTATTGTAATCATTCCAATGTACATTTTTGTAATTTGTACTTTATAACTTCACACACACATACATGAATCTACCCATATTAAGCTATATGATTCCTTATTTCTACACAATGCATTAGGTGAAGTAAGTTTTACTTGTTGTTTGCCGAGTTAGAGAGATTATGGAATTTTTTTTTTTTTTTAATGTAATTTTGTTATTAATATGTTAATGAGTTGTTAGCTTAATATTTGAGTAGTCGATACGTTTAATGGCGATTGATACATTACTGGGTTGTTAACTTTATCTAAGACACTTTATATTTTAGAGGTCACACTTTATATGTTAAAGGGTTGTTAATTTCTTATGATCTATAGATGTTTACATATTCAGTTACTGAACGAAGCTATTCCACAGTGGCTTTTTATTATTATTATTTTGGGTTAGCTTGTTAGTACACAGTAGCTATGCTTATGTAGGGTATAGCCGATTCCATGTCTTGATGATGAAGACCTAAGGGCGTCTGACATCTCTACAAATAACAGCTTATTGGCTTACTTTTAAAACAATAAGCTTTTGGACAGTTTGGTAAAAGTCTAATTAGAGGGCTTATTTGTTTAGAAAGTAGCAAATAAGCTCCAGTTTTATAAGTTTGAGATGGGTTACTTTTTGAAAAAAAAATGATTATTTGAATTAAGGAGATAGATATTTTTTGTGAGTTTTTGAATAACTTTGTCCTCAAGGTCCTGCCCTCTTCTCTTATTTTTATAATCTCTCCGAGGTAGGCTCACATGATGAACGACCCATATTGAAAGTGGAGCTCCATATGATGAATGGTCCACATCTAAGGTGGGCCCACATAATGCACAGTCACATTAAATACTAGCCTCACATGATGAATGGTCTACATCAAAGGTGGGCCCACATAATATATGATCACATCAAAGGAGAGCCCCACATGATCGATGGCCCGCATCAAAGTGTGGCCCCACATGATGGATGATCCACATCAACCGAGCCCTACCTGATGGACGGTCCACATCAAAGGTGAGATCCACATGATGGATGATGGACAATGAATGTGGGACCACATGATGGAAGGTTGACATTAAAGGTGGCACCCACATGATGGACGGTGGACATTAAATGTGGCACCACATGATGGAATGTTGACATTAAAGGTGGGCCCACATGATGAATGACCCATATTAAAGGTTGGGCCCCTCATGATGGACGGTCCACAACAAAGGTGGACCTACATTATGGGTGATGGACATCAAAGGTGGGTCTTACATGATGGATGGCTCATATTAAAATGTGGCCTCGCATGATGGACTATCCACGTCAAGTGGCCCCCACATGATAAATGGTCCACGACAAGGTGAGACCCACATGATGGATGGAGAACATCAAAGGTGGGCCCCTCATGATGGATGGTGAACATCAAAGGGGGGCCCCTCGTGATGAACGACCCATATTGAACATGGGGCCCTACATGATGTATGGTCCACATCAAGGTGGGCTCACATAATGTACGATTCACATTAAAGGTGGGCCCCACATGATGGATGGCCCGCATCAAAGTGTGGTCCAACATGACAGAACATCCACATCAAGTGGGCCCCATTTGATGGGCAATAGGTGGGACCTACATGATGGATGATGGTCATTGAAGGTGGGCCCACATGATGGTTGTTTGACATCAAAGGTGGGACCACATGATGAACAACCCATATTGAAGGTGGGGCCCCATGCAATGAATTGTCCACATCAAGGTGGGCCCACATAATGGATGAAGTGGGCTTCACATGATGGATGGCCCACATCAAAATGTGGCCGCTCGTAATAGACAGTCCACATCAAGTGGGCCCACCTAATGGACGATCCACGTCCGAGGTCTTGTATGATGGATGGCCCATATCCAAAGTGGGCCACATGATGGATGATCCACATAGAAGATGCTCCCACACGATGAATGGTGGATATCAAAAGTGGGCCCCACATGATGGACAATCCACTTCAAAGGTAGGGCCCACACTATGGACACATAAGTGTGGACTCCACGCGATGGGTGATGGATACTAGACATTGAGAGCCCCACATAAATGATAATTAGCATTGATGGTGGGCCCCATATGATGGATAGCCTACATCAAGGTGGATCCCAAATGATGAATGGTCCACGTCCAAGACAAGCTTTGCATGATGGATGACCAATTTGAAAGTTTGGCTCACATGATAAACGGTCCACATCAAAGGTGGGCTCAATATGATAGACGATCCACATCCAATATCCAACATAATGGATGACCCAAGTGTCTTAAAACGTGAAGATTATATGTAGCCATCCAGTCTTTTGCCATTTAGGGCACGGTCCATCTATGGTGAGATCCACCAAAACAATCATATGGATTGCTCTTGTAATGGACGTTTCGTAATCTTAAAAAATGACATCAACTATCCCTTAAAAAAACTCTTATTTAAATGTTTTTCCAAACATACTTATTTCAAATAATAACTTTTTTGGTTTTGAAAATGTGATTTTACCAAATAAGCTTATTTAAAACAAGAGTTAGAACAAAAAGAACTCATTAAAGTAGCTATTATTGAAAGAACTCTTGTTTAATTAGAATATAGATGTCAAGCGAGCCCTAATCAATTATGAAATATACATTTACAAATGTCCTATTAGGGCTGTGAGTGTTTCACACTTCAATTCATTTGAATGCAATATTATCACTTCAATTCATTTGAAAGCACAAGGAGAAAACAACGATTTTAACGTAAAAAAACCCTTGTGGGAAAAAACCATGGCACAAAGTGACAGATAATCACTATGAAAGTAGAAAATTACAAGCGTTAGAATACCTAATCCGAACAACCTCGAATCAACTCTAAGCTACACCCTTGAAACCCTTTTAACGAATTGAAAAGCTTTTCAATACTCCCTAATCCCGATTATACTCTCTAATCCCCTAATATTCAATGTGATTATTTGAGACTAGTTGTATTGGTTGTCATGTGATTGGTAGCTCGGTGTCAAGGTACCAGTTGTTATCATATGGATAAGAGGCCAAACTTATAGATTGTGCAAGATCATCTCTCTAATAGGATTGACTAAAACACTAATAGCACTGTAAAGTGGCGTGTTTATATTTGCCACGAATTTGACACATGATAGGTGGCCTACTATGATCACCATTCGTTGATTAGTGTTTTGTTGATTTACTCTGCTATTATTGGACCAACCTCCACGGTTAGGTCCACAATTGTTCCTACAACCTTGTGAACCACAACCTCAACCATTGTCAGAGTCTCTCCATGGTCTTGATCAGTTTAAGTAGTGAGGGTGGTAATGGCATAAGTCTCAGGGGTTGTTTGGCATCTCTACTAATAAGAGCTTATTTGTTTATTCTAGAAAAATAAGTTCTTATTTAAAAAATAGATTGTTTGGCAAAGCTCTAATTTTTTCCTTTGTTTTTTAGAAATTGACAAAAAAAACTCTAAAAGAACTGATGGGGATGTTACTTTATCCTTAAGAGCTTATTTGGCTTAAGCGGGTATACATTTTTGGCTAAATTTTGAACAAGTTTATCATAATAACTTTGTAAGTAATTCGCATCTTGCCCTCTTCTCTTATATTTACAATCTCTCCAAAGTGGACCCACATAACGAACTACCCATGTTGAAGGTGGGGCTCCACACGATGAATGGTCCACATCAAGGTGGATCCACATAATGGATGATGAACATTAAAGGTGGGTCCCACATGATGGATGGCAGCTTCAAAGTGTGGCCCCACACAGTGGACTATCCACCTCAAGTGGGCCTCATATGAGGGATGATCCATAGCAAAGGTGGGACCCACATGATAGATGGTGGACATCAAAGGTGGGCTCGCATGATGAATGACCCATATTGAAGGTACCCTCCACATGGTGAATGGTCCACATCAAGGTGAGCCCACATAACGCACAGTTCACATCAAAGGTGGGCCCCACATGATGGACGTCCCACATCAAAGTGTGGCCCAATATTATGGACCATCCATGTTAAATAGGGCCCACTTGATGGACAATCCACATCAAAGGTGGGACCCCCATGATGAATGATGGACATCGAAGGTGGGCTCACGTGATGAATGATTTATATTGAAGGTGGGCCCCCAGATAATGAATGGTCCACATTAAAGTGGCCCACATAATGGATAGAGTGGGCCTCACCTGATGGATGACCTACATCAAAGTGTGGCCCCTCGTGACAGATAGTACACATTAAGCAAGCCCCACCTAATGGATGGACCAAAACCAACGTCTTGCATTATAACGCCCTGAAAATCGGGGGTCGAGCATACGCTCAACACCCGAGTTCCAACGCATCACTTATGCAACATGGATATTGATGATTAAATGTTGTCTGTATTAGTGCATTAAACATGAGTGGGATTATACCAAAACAGCATATCATATCCCAGAGACAGTTAAATTACGCAAGCGAAAGATGTAACGTCCCGAAAAAATCCATACAAAGACCCGAGTACCACCTCAGGCAGAAATCACTCAGGATCAAATCCTTTAGGAATTAGACAAAATTAACTAAGTGTTAAACTATATTAGCTACGAAATCTGCTTGATCCACTTTAAATACGATCTGCAAGACCCAAAACTTGTAGAATCATTGACGCTAGGTTATCCTAAAATCTAGGATCAGTCTCATTACCCAGTTGCTCTCGGGAGCACATTGAAACTTCGTATCAGATCTGGACCGCACGTTGAAAGTCCGATTACTACGAAATTATATAATTAAGACTGTTTTGCTGGACTTGACCACCACCTCAGAAATTAAGTCCAGATAGTATCCCAAAGCCATTCGCATGAGCCCGGAGCGAAGAGTGTGAGAAAACGTGGTTTTTTTTATAAATTAAATCTAATTTAAGTAATCTGAGACTTGTCCCTGGCAGGCCAAATATAAAGATTCTGACTATCATAATCTGATCCAAATACACCCTCAGATCAGGAGAAATTTTTTACACAGGTCAGTGTACTTGTGGCCCTGATCGGTGATCGTGGACCGTTGAACTAAAACTGGTCCGCCACGGGCGATCTGTAAATCCGATCGAACTGAAAACTTAACTTGACCTAGATCCATGGTCAGGGAGCTTAAGTCCGACCTTTGGCTCAAGGGGGGCTCCGGAAGTTCTCCGTTGAGCTGAAACAGACGCTTTTTGGACATAACCTAAGTATACCTTGGCCCTGGGGTCATTTCCATCAGTTTTAGGCCTATATAAGGGCCTTAAGCCCTCACTCTCTCATCCTATACGAATTTGGGAAACCCTAGGAGAGAGAAGAGGGGAAAGAGAAAGAAAGAGAGAGGGAGAGTTGGAGTTCATCCCAGGGATTCAATCCCATCACTCCACGTGCCTTACCATCACTTCCTTACCGCTCTACCGGCGATACCGATCCCGTTCTTAGGTAAGAAATTTAACCCCTAACTGGTTTTATATTTTTCAATAGTGTAAGTGATGAAATAGCTAACCTATTTCATGCTATAGGTGACCGTTGTGCCGTAGACAAAGGCTTAATGTTTAAACCGAGTTCGTTACGAGTCTACTGGCGAAAGGTGCGGACTATAAACGTATAGGTTATGGTTTTCAAAGCTTTCAATGTCGGTTAATGGTTTATTCTTGACGTGGGTGCTATTTCACATGCATAAAGTGATGTCCATTTCATTTTTTAGTTATACGTTAGTTAGGTTGAATATACTGTATTCCTCGTATTTGTAGAAAATACCGTATATGTATAAAATTCAGATTTGTGCTCACCATGATTAATTGCTATCTATGTATGCTAGATGCATGTGTATCAACTTCTGGGTGAACGGATTAGCCTAATACATGTTATATTAACATACGTCGTGTATGTTATTAAGTGTATCTAAGTGTTTGTTGAAATGACTGAATGAAGATGAAATCATGATTTGTGCCTAACATGATAATCTGTCGTGAATATATGCTTGTTACATGTGTGACAACTCCTTAGCGAAAGGACTTGCCCTAAATCACGTCACGACAAATATACGTTATATGTGATACAGTGTGTAGCCCAAGTGTTTGTGGAAATGAATGAATGAATATGAAAATTGGATTCATGCTTGCCATGACTATCCGTCGTGGGTGCACGCTTGTTATAAACGGGGCAACTCCCTAGTGAAAGGATTTGGCCTAATACCTATGTGATTAACATACGTCATGTATGTTGATGTAAGTAGTCTAAAGTGTTTGTTGAAATGCCTGAATGAGTAGGTAGTTAGTAAATTGTAATGTATAAGGGTGTTGAGATATGATTCTCAACTCTTTTAACTATATGTATGCTTTCCTCCATGTACCGTATATTATAGTGTCTGTTTATCTATGTAATGCATATGTATAAATCCATGTTTAAGTTGTATTCCATAAAATGCAAAAAATAAAGCCGTGAAGGGTGATGGGGGAGTGGTGTAACGATTCCGTGCAACAGCCCTGACAGCCCTAAAGCGGACAATGTTGAACCTTTGATTGTATGATTTGAAATCTTGATCCATTACTGCTTTAACTATCTTCTAGGATATTTTGTTGTAATTGAATGTAGTTGGGACTGTTATATAGTCCAGGCAATTGGTAACAGGCTTGATTTTGTGGCTGAGGTAATTTCGCCACATAAGACATGTTCGATGAATCCGAGTCGTACAATAGTTGTCGACAGTGGTACCTTGT
Organism: Magnolia officinalis; assembly: GCA_021015155.1. NCBI lineage: Eukaryota > Viridiplantae > Streptophyta > Magnoliopsida > Magnoliales > Magnoliaceae > Magnolia > Magnolia officinalis. The sequence continues at coordinate 73,136,857 of JAJHSJ010000007.1, forward strand.
CGGCTACTTCACCGTACGCTCGTACCAGTTGAGCTTGTTAAGTAACCCGATTGGCCTATTGTGTGTTCACCATGTTTGGACGTTACTGCTTGAACCTATGGTACTAAACTCACCAATGAAAACCCCGTTAACCTTGGTACTTGGATCCGCTAAGACTCATGAGCCGGACATGGTAGTATGGGACACCGTGGTCGAGCTTTCGGCCTACGCTGGGGCAACGAGCCTCCCCGTAGTGACCAGTGAGCAACCCAAACTTGTGAGCCGAATACGGTGGTATTGGACACTGTATTCGAGCTATCGACCTCCATTGGTGCAGCCTGGCTGTGGTCCCCAGTCGGGTTGGCGACGAGCCTTCGAAAATAGACTGCCAGTTGGTAGGGCGTTGGTGGAGTGACCTCGAGTACATAATAGGCCTACCCCAGCACAGTATGGCTATGGTCCGCAGTCGGGTTGACGACGAGCCTTCGAAAATAAATTGTCAATTGGTAGGGTGTTGGTGGTAGTAACCTGAACTTGCTTATCGTATGTGAGTAACTAGGATTGACGACCCTAGATGGATCATTGTTTGGGAATTGATATAAAGGAAGTACCTTAGTTTCTCAACCCTACTGTATGAAAAGGACTAATAAGAACTTGATAATCATATGCATGCACCGCATTATGCGTGCGTTCAGGCGTAGCAGGTCAAGCACTGAGGCAGTGTTGTTCATGCACGAACGTGAGATGAAGTCGCTAAGGGAGCGTATGCGAGGGCATGCATCATACATTTATACCATTCTTGTATTAACAAGAGTACTTAGGGATTGTGATTTACTGTTTTATCACTTCTGCTTGACTGAATTGATAACATGTTAGCCTTTGCTTTATTGTTCCACTGAGTTGATCACTCACTCCCACGTTACGGGACGGTGTTTTAAACACCAACCAGACTCTGTCTTGATTGCAGATGATGATGCGACTCAGGAGGTGGAGCCTGATTACTACGATGATCAGGACGAGTTCTCTTATATGTAGTTCTCCGGCGGCTTCGCTTAGCTATCCGGATCGACAGGGCTACAGGGATTATCATTGTAGTTGTACTGTTTTGACATTTTGATTTTGAGACTATTACATGTACATGGTGACTCAGTGATGTATTCATACTCTGGAGACCGATCGTGATCTTTTGACTTATATACGTTTATTTGTCTTTCAGTCTTCCGCTTGCATTTTACAACTTGATCTGGAGTATGAATTACTGTTTTTGGTATAATCTCGCTCATGATTAATGCACTAACATAGACAACATTTAATCATAAGCATATATGTTGCATAAGTGATGTTTTGGAACTCGGGAGTTGAGTTACTACTCGACCCCCGATTTTCAGGGCGTTACAAGTACTGTGATAGATATATATAAAATATATAACTGTTGTAAGTCTCCACAGTGTGAACATGTTACCAGGTTAAATATATACATGTATACTTCCCAAAATGGACCAAAAATGAATATACATGTGTGTTTCAAAAAGACAAATATAACAAGTGTAATGGCATTTAGGAAACATCCCAGAAATTTCCGTCGATTAGGACACGACTCACATGAAGCCGCCTGAAAACTGCATGTAGGAGAATGCCTCCTCATCATCCTCGAAGTCTGGCTCCGCCTCGTAGACATCGCCACCACCTGCAACTAAGACAAAGTCTGGTTTGTGTGTACAACACCGTCCCGTAACGTGGAAGTGAGTGATCAACTTAGTGGAACTATAAGGCAAAGGTTAACATGTTATCAATTCAATCAAGCAGTAACGATAAAACAATGCAACAATCATGTCCTAAATACTCTTATTAATGCAAGAATGGTATACGAAGATGATGCATGCCCTCGCCTACGCTCCCTCAGCGTCTTCATCTCACGACGCGTATGACAAACTCCTGAAAGCGCTCTTCTTCACCAAAGCACATGCAATGCGGTGCATGCTCATGTTAGTCAATACTTAATTAGATTGATTCATACAACAGTGTTGGGAAGCCAAGGTACCTCTCTTAAATCATTTTCCAAACAATGATCCATTCTAGGGTCGTCAATCCTAGTAAATATCATACGATGTTGCGGTTCTAAGTCACTACAAAGGGCTCGTCACCTGATCAGTGTATGCCTAGTTTATACTCTAGTTGCTACGAAAAGGCTCGTCGCCTCAACGCATTCTCAGAGTACGCTCGAGGTCACTACAAAGGGCTCGTCACCTGATCAGTGTAAGCCGACATCTCGAATACAGTGTCTCATACCACCTTATTCGGCTCACGAGGCAGTGTTGCTCACTGGTCACTATGGGGAGGCTCGTTGCCCCAGCGTAGGCCGACAGCTCGACCATGGTGTCCCATACCACCATGCCCGGCTCACGAGTCTTAGCGGATCGAGGTACCGAGGTTAACGGGATTTCCACTGGTGAGTTTGGTACCTTGGATTCAAGTAATAACCTCCATACATGGTGAAGATACATCGGGTCAATCGGGTTACTTGACGAGCTCGACTGGTATGAGCGCACATTGCATTGATCGACATGAAGTGCGTAAGCATTCCGTGTGGCCTAGCCACTGCCGACAACCAAAGTACGGCTCGTATTCATCGAACACGTCCCATGTGGCGAGACAACCTCAACCACCTGATTAGAATCTATTATCGAATGCCTGGACTATATTGTAGTCACAAACACAACTTAAGTAAGATAGAAATATATATGTGCTAGTCCAATACAGCATGTAGCAACCAACTTAAATATAAGTTTCATTTGAGCATTTCAACAAACACATAGTATACATGTAAACACACATAGGCATTTCAACCATAAATACGTAATAGTGATATAGGATACAGAAAGGAAAACCATAACCATCGTTAAGGGAATTGAGAATCATATCTCAACACCCTCATTACATGCATATCGACAAGTATTTTCTCATTGAGGCATTTTATCAAACACTTAGACTACACATTTTACACACATGTAATAGACTAGTTATTACATACATCCTGGCAAGCCCTTTTTACAAAAGAGTTGCCACAAACAAAACAAGCATATATACATAGTTAATAATCATGGCAAGCACAAATTCAAATTCCATATTCATTCAGTTATAGCAACAAACACATGAAATGCACTATATTCGACATAGTTCATATGTTTGTATAGAACGCGGGAAACATCGTATCTAAGCATGTAATAGCAATCAAGTCAGTCATAAATCATTAACTGACATTAAAAGCCTTGAAAACCATAACCTAAATGTTTATAGTCTGCACCTTTCGCTGGTAAATGTTGTAACGGACTCAGTTTGTATACCGAGTCTTTGTCTACGACACGACAATCACCTTCAAAATGAAATAGGTTAGCTATTTCATCATCTCTACTATTCGAATCTCCAAAACAGGTTAGGGTTAGGATTTCTTACCCAAGTACAGAATCAGAATCATGTATTAGCGATACAAACGTGGTGGTTAAGCACGTGGAGCGGCAGGGATTGAATCACAGGAGCAACTCCAACTCTCTCCCTCACTTTCTCTCTCTTTCCTTTTCCCTTTTCCCCTTTTTTCTCTCTTAGGGTTGGAAATTTGTATGGCATGAGAGAGTGAGGGTTTAAGGCCCTTATATAGGCCCAGAACTGGTTGAAATGGCCCCGGGGCCATGGTATACTTGGGTTATAGCCAAATGGGGGCTGTTTCCATCCAACGGACCACTTCTGGAGGCCCTTTTTCTGTGTGCGGTCGGACTTAAGCTCCCTGGCATTGGATCTAGGTCGAGTTAAGTTTTGGGTCCGATCGGATTTACAGATCGATCGTGGCGGACCAATTTCAGTTCAACGGTCACCGACACTTGATCAGGGCCACCAGTATACTGACATGTGTTGGAAATTTGTCCTGATCTGAGGGTGTATTTGGGTTAGATTCTGACGGTCTGGAACCTTAAAATTGGCCCGCAAGCGAATGACCCAATTTACTTAAATCTGAGTTCAATTTCTAAAGGTATTCGCGTTTCTCACACACTTCGCTCCGAGCTCAAGTTGTACGCTTCTGGGTACTATCCAGATTTGATTTCAGAGATGGTTGTTAAGTCCAGCAAGGCGGTCATAATCGTTTAGTTTCACGGTAATCGGACTTTCAACGCGCGGTCCAGGTCCGATACGGAGTTTCAAGGTGCTGCCGAGAGCAACTGGGTTTTGAGATTGATCCTATGTTTTTAGGCAATATAGCGTTAATGATTCTACTCATTTTGGGTCTTACATATCGTATTTAGAGTGATTAGTGCTAATTTCACAGGTAATATAGTTTAGTACTTAGTTAATCCTCGTCTAATTTCTAAAGGTCCTAGGTGATTTCTGCGTGAGGTGGTACTTGGGTCTTTGTACGAATTTTTTTCCAAGACGTTACATGCATGATGGATGACCCATATCCAAAGTGGCTCAACATGATGGGCGATCACATATAACACACAAAGGATGGTGCAAAACAAAAGGACAATTAACATTGATGGTAGGCTCCACATGATGGATGACCTACAACAAGGTGAGCCCCACATAATGGATGATTTGTGATAAAAGTCAACCCCTAACGATGAATGATCCACATCCAAGACAAGCCTTGCATGATGAGCGATCCACTTTGAAGGTCCAGGTCACACGATGGACGATCCACATCATAGGTGGGCTCCATATGATGGTCGATCTACATCCAATGTTTAACATAATGGATGACCCAAATGTCTTGAACATATGAAGATTATAGCCATCCATTCTTTTGCCATTTGGGGCATAGTCGATCTATGATGAGATCCACCAAAACAACCTTTTAGATTACTCTTATAATGACGTTATTGTAATCTTTAAAAATGACATCAACTACCTCTAGAAAAAGCTCTTATTTAAATATCTTATCAAACGCGCTTATTTCAAACAATTTTTTTTTAAGACGTGATTTTACCAAATGAGCTTATTTAAAACAAGAGCTATAACCAAAAAAAAAAAGAAGCTTATTAGAGTAGCTCTTATTTGAAAAGCTCATATTAAATTAGAGTAGATATGCCAAATGAGTCTTTAGTATTCGAGAGATGAAGATGCACAAGTCAATTCTCATGATTTAATAGAAGAGTAAATAATTCATTGAAAGATGATAACGTCTAATCATGGTGACTGCCGTAACAAGTAATTCAAAATCCACATTTAAATTGACAAGAGTGTGAAGAACCAATTTATCATCACAAACATGTCATTAAATTACAACAGGGGCATTGACAAAGTTCTTGATCTTTTTAATAAAGTTAATAATAGACATGGATTCCTTCTTAATGGTTTGAAGTGTAAGGTAGATTTGCATTATCCGCACTTGAGATTGAAAGGAGAATGATTTCTCTAGTGCAGTGTATATTGTGGAGGAGGATGTAAGACCCACAACTTAGGTCAGCATGGATTGAGTAGCATGAAGCCAATCCAACAATATTTGATTAACCTTGTGCCACATGATGAATTCTAGGTTGATTGTTGGTTCTTCATTCTCCTTATAAGACATGTATTAAGATTGAGGTGAGAAAGATCAATCAACAAACTGAGGGTTATCTTCACATTTGATGATTTGATAGAAGTTGGCAATGCAAAATCAAGTAGTTGTGGCGATCGAAATGAACCGATATAAGGTCTGTGATGTTCTAAATATCCAGAGCATTAATGGCAATGAAGACAAAACATAATGATTGGCTTATTGAAGAGAGCGATGGGAATAACCAAAAAGAAGATGGAAACTTGAAAGAAAGAAAATGTTAGTACACTAAATTGTGCATCTTGTACGTTTGTTGATCGTGAGTCCTCGTGTAACATCCCGAAAAATCGAGGGTCGAGTAGTAACTCAAATCTCGAGTTTCCAGAATATCACTTATGCAACATAGATAATGATGATTAAATGTTATCTGCATTAATGTAGTGAACATGAGTGAGATTAAGCCAAAACAACATATCATACTCTAGAGACAATTAAATTGCAAGCGGAAGATGTGATAGATAAATAAAATACATAAAAACTGTGGTGAGTCTCCAGAGTGTGATAACATTATCAGGTTAATAAATTTCATCAGGTTAATAAATTTCAAGTGCATTTCTAAAATATACCAAATGTGTAAGTGTAATGTCTTCTATTCCAAGTACCATAGCCCCGTTAATACAATACCAGGTCTTCATAGACCTGTCAGAGAGTTACATGTAGGAGAGCTCCTCCTCAACATCATAGTAGTCCGGCTCTGCTTCATAAGCATCGCCATCACCTGAAACTCAACAAATCTGGTTGGTGTGTACAACACCGTCTCGTAACGTGGGAGTGAGTAGCTAACTCAGTGGAACAATAAAGCATAGGTTAACATGTTATCGACTCAGTCAAGCAGTAATGATAAAGCAGTACAATCAAACACTCCTAACTACTCTTATTAATGCAAGTATGGATGCATTCATGATGGATGCCTTCACTGACATACTCCTTCGTGCGACACCCTCTTCGTTCGCGGCATGCTTTCATCCCTCAGTGCTTCACATCTTCCATGCACATGCAATGCACGATGAGCATGATTACCGAGTTTTTATTAGTCCATTTCAAACAGCAGGATTGGGAAACTAAGGTACCTCCCTTGTATCATTCCCAAACATGATCCATTCTAAGGTCGTCAGTCCTAGACAATCTCATACGATAGTGTGTTTCTAGGTCACTGCAAGGGCTGTCAGGACTGTTACACGGAATCGTTGCACCACTCCCCCATCACCTCTTTACGATTCATCACTATACAGATACAAGCCTAGTTTATACTCTGTTACTACGGGAAGACTCATCGCCTCACCACAGATTTAGAGTATGCTCGAGGTCACTCCACTGACACCCTACCAACTGGCAGACTATTTTCGAAGCCCGACCAGTCCGCTTATTGAGAATGGAACCCGGATGCAACCCTACTAGGGACCACAGCCAGGTTGTGCCAGCATAGGCCGACAGCACGAATATAGTGTCCCATAACACCATAATCGGCTTACGAGTCTGGTTGCTCACTGGTCACTACGGGGAGGCAGGGCTACCAGGGCTGTTACACGGAATCGTTACACCACTCCCCCATCACCCATCGCCCCAGCGTAGGCCGACAGCTCGACCACGGTGTGCCATACCACCATGCTCGGCTCATGAGTCTTAGCGGATCGAGGTACTATGGTTAACGGGATTTCACTGGTAAGTTTGGTACCCTAGGTTCAAGCAGAGGCGTCCAATCATGGTGAACATACATAAGACAGATTGGGTTGCTCAACGAGCTCGGCTAGCTCGAGCGCACAACAAGTTGAACGACATAAAGTGCATAAGCACTTCGCGTGGCCAACCACTATCGCCAACCGAAGTACGACTCGGGTTCGTCGAACACATCTCACGTGGCAAATGAATCTCAGCCACGCATTCATTTTCGTTACCGATTGTCTGAACTATAAACATAGCCCAAAACACAATCAATTACAGATAGATAAAACAGTAATGGATCAAGATTCAAATCATACAATCAAGTCTGGTATTATCCGTTTAGGGCTGCCAGGGCTGTTGCACGGAATCGTTGCTCCACTCCCCCATCACCCATGACGGATCATACAACGTAAATATGAATTTAAACATATGCATTACATAGATAAAATCATAAAAGCAGTTGAGCATGTTATGAAGCACAACACAAGCATGAGTTTGTACATATTCAATTCCTAATCACACAACTATCCAAGAAAATCATACACATAGTTAAAAGAGTTGAGAATCATATCTCAACACCCTTATACATTATAATCTACTAATTACTACTCATTCAGACATTTCAACAAACACTTTAAAATACATACATCAACATAGGCGACATATGTTGAACACATAGGCATTAGGCCAAATCCTTTCACTAGGGAGTTGCCCCAATCATAACACGCGTACACCCATGACGGATAGTCATGGCAAGTAGGAATCCAAGTTTCATATTCATTCAGTCATTTCCACAAACACTTGGGCCACACATCTTAGCATATATAGTGTGTTTTGGCCGTGGCGTGATTTAGGGCAAATCTTTTCGTCAAAGGGGTAACGCCAATACACAAATCATAAATCCATGACCATTAGTCATGGCGAGCACGAATGAGAATTCTATACTCATTCGGTCATTTTCACAAACACTTAGAATACATTGTTTTAACATACATAGTGTATATTAGCAAAAACATGTATTAGGGCTATCCCTTCGCTAAGCAAGTATTTTATCCATGTATAATATATTCATACAGCAAATAATCATGGCAAATACATCTCCAAAATTTATACGTATACGGTACTTTCTAGAATACACAATTTCAACATACATAGTGTATATAAGCAAAACATGTATAGGGCGAGTCCTTTCGCCAAACGAGTAATTTATCCACATATAATATATTCATACAACAATTAATCATGTCAAACACATTTCCAAAATTTATACGTATACCGTATTTTCTATAAATACCTAGAGTATGTAGAATTCCATATTTTTCATCTTTAATCGAAACGAAAAACAAACAACACTTTGTACATGTGCAATTGCAATCAGATCATGAATCTATCATTATCTAACATTAAAAGTGTTGAAAACCATAACCTATATACCTAAAGTCCGCACCTTTTGTCGTAGAATCGTAACGGAGTTGATAGGTTTGCTAAGCTTCCGTATACGGCAGTTTGGCCACCTAGATAACGAAATAGGTTAGCTATTTCATAACCTACAACCACCAAAACCCTAAATCAGATTAGGGTTAGGGTTTCTTACCTAGAAACGGAGTTGGAATCGCCAGGAAAGCGATGAAAATCAGGTGGTACAACTTGTGTAGCAGCAGGGGACAGTAGCAGGAAGGATCTTCCACAACTCCCACACTTTCTCTCTCTTTTCTCTCTTCTCTCTCTAGGGTTTCTCTCAAATTCGTATGGCTGCAATGAGAGAGGGTTTAAGGACCTTATATAGCCTAAAAACTCACCGAAATAGACTCCAGGTCAAAGTATACTTAGGTTATAACCAAAGCGGGACTTTTTCAGCTCAACGGAGGACTTCTGGCAGGCCTCCTTGAGCCAAAGGTCAGACTTAAGCTCACAAACTATGGATCTAGGTTCTATTAAGTTTTCGTTTCGGTCGGGATTCCAGATCACGCGTGGCGGACCAGTTTCAGTTCAACGGTCAGCGGATCTCGATCGGAGATTCCGAGTACATGTAAATGTGTATGAAATTTCTCCTGATCCGAGGGTGTAATTTGGTCTGATTCTGACGGTTTGGTTGCTTAAAACTGATCCGCAAGCAACACGTGCCAGATTACTATTCCAGATATTTATTTTGTAAAGAAACAAGTGTTTTCACACTCTCTCGCTCTGGACTCGGGCGAACAGCCATGGGACACTATCTGGATTTAATTTTCGAGATGGTTGTCAAGCCCAGCGAGGCGGTCCTAAGTTCTTAACTTCGTAGTGTTCGGACTCCCGATGTGCGGTCTAGACCTAATACGGAGTTTCAATGTGTTCCCGAGATCAGTCGGGTAATGAGTTTGATCCTAGACTTTAGGGCAACCTAGCGTCAATGATTCTACAAGTTTTGGGTCTTGCAGATCGTATTTAAAGTGATTGGTGCTAATTTCACAGGCACTTTAATTTAACACTAGCTAAATCTCGTCTAATTTCTAAAGGATTTAGTCCCGAGTGATTTCGGTCTGAGGTGGTACTTAGACCTTTGTAGCAATGTTTAGTTTAAATATTGTTCTTCATCACCTAAACTTTAAGGTAGTGTCTAATGTGAAAGTACTTAGAAGGATTTAAGGAACGAGGTAATGAAAGGTGAGATTTGTGAAGAAAATGGTTTGAAAAGGGACTTAAGACCCTTGAGTTGAGTGTTTGAGAAGTTAAACAGGAGTTAAGATTGTCCCATCGCCTAAGGACGTCTAATTCCAGGTTGGAAAAAATCCGGGCTGTTACACCTCATGTCATATAGTCAGTTGAGCCTTTGGAAGTTGAAGATCAAAGACACATGAGTACAAAAGTATCAATGATCAAATAACATGTAATGAGGTGCTTTGGTGACTCCAACCCTTGACCCAAAACAACATTTGAACCTTTATATGATATTGACTTAATAGGTTAACCTCATTGACCATCTCTTAGCATTAGAAATCTAATTGGAACATGATAAGTAAGGTTAGAAGATGTGCGGAGATGTTGTGAAAACATACGCTCAAAACAACAGATTTCGAGTGGTGCTCAAACCTCGAAGGGTCTTTGATGGCATCGAAAACCCCATCAATGGCATCGAACAGGAAGTCAGATATGTTAAAAAAGAATTTATCATTTTATTTGATTTTCTCGATGGCATCAAGGTCTCCCTCGATGGCATCGAAGATTACTAAATGACATCGAACATGTAACTTATATATGTCCAGCAAGAATAAATCATATTATTTGATTTTCTCGATGGCATTGAAGGTCACCTCGATGACATCGAAGACCTTTCAATGACAGCAATCGAGCTGTTATTTGCCTTGTTTTTTTTTTGTTGGAACTTAAACTTTTTATAACGGACATTCAATTATTGGGCACGGGTATGGGTTTTTAGTGTAATAAAAGCTTAGGTGAATTCACTGTCATATCCCTCGTCTCAAGCCTTTAAATAAATGAGTTATAAGTCATCTTCCTTGAGATTAACACCCTAATGAGGATTCTAACATCTACCTTGAAGATGTGCTTGAACTTATCCATTTTCTAGAAATTAGACTTAACCTCTACACGTATATCATTGTTTAAAACCTCTAGAAGACCCATTTAGGTGAATCCCCTAGGACTTATAACTTCACATTGGATGTAGGAGATTTAACCAAGCTTCCGACACCTTGATCACCTTAAAGGTTCACTACATGCAAGGTGTTTGATCTTAGAGCTAAAGCTTTGGTAAAGAATCGACATCATGATCAGGGGCACAAAGGGGAGTTGATTGAAGCATGAAAGAGTATCAATCAAACAACATGAGACGACGTTACAAAATTGGCCCAATCCGACAAGTAAGTTGTCACGTGTAAAAGTCTATATACTCTTATTCATTGTGTATGATTGATGGTAAGAGTTTGTGACCCAAACTCAACTAGGTTATTGTGTAGGACCTTGGCTCTTGTGTATGGCCTAAATCCAAGTTCTTATGTGGGACACCAGCTCTTGTGTGGGGCTCAAATTAATTCATTGTGTAGGCCACTGGACATGGGTGCACACATGTCAATCTTCGTGGGAGCCTCTGGTGGGAGAAAACACAAGTCTCTGGACTAGGACTGTGGTTATTGATTAGTATACGAAAAACCAACTAAAGTCTATTGTGGGAACCTTTGACGGGAGTGTACATAAGTAGGTTCTTATGTAGGACCGATGTTTGTGATTATCTTATAGAAAACCAAATAAAGTTTCTTGCGGGAGTCTTTCCTTGTGTAGGATTGTAAATGCTAGATGTTAACTTGATTTAAAACTTCTGATATTGAACTTCGGTATACTCATGGATTGAGTGCATTTACTGGGAGTGGAATAGAGAAACCAAACCACTATACATGTATGTGTTTTGGATTCTTATTTTCACACTTGTTTAATTATGCCTAAGTAATTGAATGTTTAATTATATGTATGCATGATTAGATGAATGCTAAGAGTTGATAGTTAACACATTCTACACACATTTACACTATCATGTTTATATACCAGTTGCTTAATTGACATATCATTTGTAGTCTATGTGATTGGACCTTCTATTGGCTTAGAAGCCTCAGAGTTAATTGCCTTGATTAGCTTAATTACATGTTAGCTTAAGTAAGCAATGTGGGTATTAAAAGATGAAAATTTTAATTGTTCCTAACACCCCCCTCTATGACATAGACTTTATTTCTTAGCTCTGCTAAGCTTCCGCACACACAAGCATGGTAATCCCATTACACCATAGGTGAATTTTCAGAAATAACAAAAAAGCTTAAAGAGTCATATGGTTTCTAATATCATGAAAGTGTGAATGGATAAAAGCTCTCCCTTCATCCATAAGAAAAATAATCTAATATATATTCTTAACAGGAAATCATTGGAAATGGGTAAGAATTGTCCTGTAACTGCTCATCACATAGATAAAATTTTTATATGGCCAAAAAAATGGGCATGCACAACTGGACTTCAACTACATGATTCCACACGCCCGGGTTTTGCCACAAGCCTGGGTTTTGCCACACTCATGATTTTTTAAAAATAAATTTCTTAAGTGCTTTTAGGTATACTTTTAGTTGCCCATTCTCTTAAGAATCACTTTTATTGGGTGGTCTTAACAATCTTATCAATGGTCAAGAAAGGGAGTGATTCGTGTTAATTACATGTGAAAGGTGAGATGATCAATCATCATGAGGTCCATGCCCTTGTTGCTCAAGACTCTTAGAAGTCACCTTGATTGAATGACTTGTCACTGAGCACTAATAGATTTTCACTGTTGATCACGAAGAGGTAGAGAATTCCTTACTAATCTAGCTCAAGACATTTATAGAGATTTCTAAAAGCTAATAGGAATCTCTATGTAACTCTATCATACTCTAAAATACATATACATTTTATATACAAGTTTCATGGTAGTATCCAAACAAGGTGAAAAACTGTCCAAGTCATGACAAAACCTCTAAGCCTGTGACACCATGCTCTTAATAATCCTAACTATTTGAGGGATTGTGGGACTATACAATGCTAGTTTATTGAGGATCACTTGATAAAATAACTAGTCAATCAATGGTTAGACCCATGTGTGGAACTCACTTAGTTTCAGAATCAGTTTACTCATAATAAGAAAGATTTATGTTCCGGAGTGAGGTTTATGTGTGAAAATTGATGGGAACTGGAATGCGTATTCAACCGATAAATACGTCCCAAGACTGGGATATCACTAATTCCATGGAAATCAATTTCATTTCCTACCTTTCAAGTGTTTCTAAACAAGCCCATGTGAATATGATCCTAATTAAAGAATTGCTGAACATCTATTGAATGTTGAAAGCGAAAAGTAATAGTCTAAACTGAACCAGCAAATGGCCATTAATCAAAGGTTGGTATTGTCCAATCAATCTAACTTTGAGGTTTTGATCAATCTATGGTTGGCCCCACTATTTAGCATGTTTGTATTTGAATTACAAATCATGTGTACTGTAGGGAAAGCCATAACACTATTTCCAATATAATGCCCATCAATACATTAGTCCCATTGTCTGAATTTACATCACCAAGGCACAAGATACTTGCTTATGTGGTGAATTCCATGGAATACATAAACAATTGAAAAAGCTCCCCTATGGCATTATTTCATATTGATCAATACCAATGCCTCATTCAACAAGCAAACACCTCCAGTTTTAAGTTCACATTGAACAATATTGGTGCCTCATTCAGTGAACAAACACCTACTCATTTGAATAAACTACTTCTAAACCTTATGTTGCTTGAAAAATCACATAAGTTATGCAAATTGAATTAAAAAAAATAACTATTTTTTTTCTTTAAATTTCTAGTCTCACGCGTTGATATTATTAAACTACATGGTTGGAAAATCTGTTACTTCAGTGCCATGGGTGCAATAAAACATATGACTTTACTCAAGGTTTGCAAAAATAAATCCGACAATGGTGGGACCCATTTGAGAGTCTTGATGAGCACTATCACGAACAAGGGCTGTAAGGTTTTGACTCAACTATTTCACTAATAGTACCATGGATTTTCTAAAAAATTGCTATTACTTGGATAACAAATGAGGATAGAATTTTTAAATAGAAAATATGTCTTTTAACTTTTTTTTTTAAAAATATTATTTATTTATTTTTCATGGAACCATGATAGAATGCTTGGTTTTTTATTATTATTAAATTTTTTTTTTGGTGTTGTTTGGCACATACACAATGAAATTTATCAAGGTTAGTGCAATTCTGTTTGTGACCTGATCATATGAATGATAAAGAGTTAACCACTTCAATAACATCGTAGACTACCCTTTTTAAGTAACCACATAAACAAAGAGGTGGCCAAAATTTACAGAAACAAGGCAAAATCATGAATGCTAGCCATGGCAATGTACCTGTTTTAAGAATAGTTTATGTGCAGGTGCCTACAACTTTTGTTTTGGTGTAGTGTGTCCAAAGCATGGTGTCATAGCTTAATGTTGTGATGTAAACACCCCCAACTAGTAATAATAACCAGCCTGGATGTGTGATTGTCTAATGCCTTTCATGTTCTGAGAAATTTTCAGTACCATTCTCCTTCAAAGATGTATTCACTTTCATCTTTACAACACCTATGCCATCTTTCATATGTTATGGGTCAACATATGGACACAAAAGGCTCTAAATACCCAAAAATATGCAATACAGATCGACGCGACTGTATAAAAACAACAAATGTTCAATGTGCAACCTTCATACAAGAATATTTGTGCATCATATGCGAAAAATTGATAGAAAGAAAGAGAAAACCTAGAAGCAATCCAAAACCACACCCTCATGACACATTGCTTGTTACCAGACAATAATACTATACTAATTGATCAAACATAGGCCATGAATAATGGCTCAATTGTTAGTTGTGTGATCAACACAAATAATTTATGTGACTTGTTGGACAACACATCTACTGATATTTGAGAAATGATCCGTCGAATTTTTTGGTGCCAAAAAAATGCACCTTGTTATATTGTATCACAATATGTTGCACTCTAGGTTGACATGTGCAAGTTCGACGGACTTCCGACTAACGGTTCGTGCTCAAATCGCATCCGTTTTCAGCGATTTCAAAACCGATAGATTCGTCTACTAACGTACTTTCACAATGTATTAAAAAACCCCATTGAATTATCCAACATTGTTCCAAAAATCCACAAAACCTTGTGAAATACACATTGGATACACCTCCAGACCAATGCACATTCAAAACCAAAATTCTCTCAAAATACTAAACTTCAGGAAATAAATCAATAGTCATTTGAAAGATAAATTCCCAAGCTTGCGAACACAAAAAACCTCACTCAAATCCATTGAGTATAACTCAAGTTAAGCCCGTTTTAAGTTGGGTTAAAAGCACACCCAAAGGCATGAGAAAGCTCTGCCCATTCACCCCTCATCCAAACCTCACCGCAGCGCACGTTCCCAGCCGTCGATAATATTTAATCCAAAGGCCCACATTCAAAATAAAAGCAAGACGGATCCGAGTGAAGGGGTCGCGGACCAATCAGCGCTCTCCTTTTGGCTGCCGTTCCACGGCCGATGCATATTTAAACACTGCCCCCCCATTTCCGTTGCCACACACAGCTCGAAGCCATCTCTCATCTGCTTTCTTCTTCCTCCTCAGATCTCTTCCAAAAACCCTAATTTCTGTCTCTCCTATCCTCTTTCCCCAAATCCCTACCAAAAACCCTAACCCTAATTTCCATATCTCTCGTTTCATCTCTTTCTCTCTGCAATTCCATGGCTCCTACCGATGAAACTGCTGTCCCGATCGAGGCAGTGCCCGATCCGGCTCCTGTAGAACCCACCGAAGAGAAGCCCGAAGAAGTGAAAGCTGCGAAGCCGAAGAAGGCGAAAGCTCCGAAAGAGCCAAAGCCGAAGAACCCGGCCAAGCCTAGGAAGCCGAAAGCTTCTCCAGGCCATCCGCCCTACTTCGAGGTAGAATCTAATCCCCTTTCTTTGTTCTGTTTTTCTCTAGATTTCCATGTTTCTCAGGATCTGATCTGTCATCTGAACCGCAGATGATTAGCGAGGCAATTGTCGCGCTCAAGGAACGGACTGGATCGAGCCAGTTCGCGATCGCTAAGTACGTCGAAGACAAGCACAAGGCTCACCTCCCATCCAATTTCAAGAAGCTGCTCCTCGTTCAGCTCAAGAAGATTGTTGCTGCTGGCAAGCTTACAAAGATCAAGAACTCCTACAAGCTTCCTTCCGCCCGGCCTGCTGTGCCTGCTGTTAAAAAGCCCACCAAGCCCAAGGCTGCTCCAAAGCCGAAGCCGGCTGCAAAGCCGAAAGCCGCAGCGAAACCCAAGCCGGCTGCCAAGCCTAAGCCAGCTGCTAAGCCAAAAGCTGCAGCGAAGCCGAAGCCTGCTGCGAAGCCAAAGCCAGCTGCGAAGCCGAAAGCCGCAGTGAAGACAAAGGTGGTGGCTAAGGCGAAGCCGAAGCCGAAGCCGAAGGCTCGGCCCGCCAAGGCTGCTAGGGTTTCTACAAGAGCGTCGCCAGGGAAGAAAGCTGCCCCACCGAAGCCAGTGGCGAAGAAAACCTCAGCCGTCAAGAAGCCGAAGAGTGTGAAGTCGACGAAGTCGCCTGTGAAGAAGGCGGCAGCAAAGAAAGGAAGGAAGGCAGCTAAATGAAAAGGGCTAGGGTTTGGGTTTGGTTTTCAGGGGTAGTTCTGTAAATTTCTTGACTGGTAGGGGTATGCTTGGAGTGGCATACCAGAAGGGAAAAAAAAGAAATGTATAACAGGAAACGATGTTTTCTTCATGTTGGGTGTTTTCGTTTTTAGGGATTTATGATAATTGTAGTTTTTTCTTTTTTTTTTTTTACCCTTGTTTTTTTCTTCTTATCTTTTAAATTTCAAGTGGGGATGTTTGGATAATCCTCTGGTTTGTATTCACGGAGAAATTAGTTTGATTAGATGCCGTTGGTTTTTGGGTTCTAATCGGCGCTTTCTGTTTGGCATTTTACCATTTGATGGTTGGTTTTACTAACATGCGCGCTAGGTGGGAGTTTATTTTCAATATTTTAGGAAAATTTCGTGGGTGGCGATGGTGTCATCTTCCTTCCTGGAAGGGAAGGGAGTTGCCTCATTTGGCCATTTTGGTGCATGTTAGTCCGTCAAAACAGATCCTGCTAAATTGCGCAGTCTGGAGTACATGTTTGCCGGTAATGGGAGACCATCAGGAAGAGCAGTGGTCACCGCATTTGGTCATTTTGGTGCATTTTAGCTCCTTTATTGAGATCATACTAAATTGCGCAGTGGGGGTGGTAAGTGCGCATCGTCGTGCGCGTCCTTTGATCTAGAATGCGAGGATTTTCTCGAAGAGTTTGGATAAAGTCGGTCTGGCGTTTTGGTGTACGTTAGTCTTTGATGGAATGCCATGCTAACGTGCTTTTGGGGGTGGTGAGGTTAACGTGGGGCCGTACATGTGGGTTTCGATTCGGTGTTCGTGAGTTTCTTTCGTGTCAATCCGTGGGAGCAAAATACGGCCGTCGGTTGTGTGTTAGTACAGGTGGGCCCAATTTCTTTTATGCGTCTGGGATCACTGATTCAATGGAGATATTGTTATTATATGGCGCATGGTGGGATTCGTGCAACCAATGGTCCGGATCGCATACAATGTCCCAAGGACGACTATACGCATCCTCCGCCCGAGGATCATTAAAAGTCGTCCCGATCTCCCGATCTGTTTGGACTACCAAAAGCTGGGGGTGACTTGTCTTTGATTTTCCACTGTTGGCGTCGGTTAGCGTTCCTTTCCCTAACGTGCGCCTAGGTGGTTAATGAGTTGTCTCCGCCACGCAATTAAAGTATTCGAGACGGCGTCGATTAGCTCTGGCTGGTTGTGTAGTCCGCGGGCTTCAGAATATGGTGCACCTCAACGCTGTTTCTGCCGCATGCTTGACTGGTGGTAACCACCTCCCTGTGGAAGCCGGGGGGAAGTAGCGTCTATTGTTGCTATGGGGACGAAGGCCATCGCCTGCATCTCTACTAACGTGCGTCTGATGTTCTGTTTCAACGTTATCTGGGAACCGACGTGGCTTCGCTTGTCGCTTGAGATCTGCTATCCGGTAGCGTGCGTGATCCACAATCATCCTGACGAAGTAATCGAGATCAGTGCACCTACTGGCGCATGTGACTCTAGTCTTCGCTGCGAAGACGTGTATATCGCATCCTGTACCATTGATCTGATGGGTCGCACGCATTGAGAAACAACATTCTCATTCGTGATTGAGCTGCGAGTTAATGAGAGGAGAGCCAAAGTAGAATGGCTAGGATCTTCCAATCCCAAGCGCTTTACAGACTGGGGCCACCTTGATGTATGTGCCTTAGATCCACGCCGTCTATCCGTTTTAATAGCTCTTTTTAATATTTGATCCAAAAAATGAAGCAGATCCAAACCATAGGTGGACCACACCACAAGAAACATTGGTGATTGTGAATACTCACAGTTAAAAACTTAGTAGGGGCCACCGAAATATTTATTTGCCATCCAACCTGTTGATAAGGCCACCAGGACCTATGTGAAGGGACCACACAAATATCAGCTTGATCCAAAACTTATGGCCTACAAGAAGTTTTTAATGATCAATCACCGCTATTTCCTGTGGTGTGGTCTACATGAGATTTGCATCCGCTTCATTTTTCGGATCGTGCCCTAAAATGAGCTGTCAAAACGGATGGACGTCGTGGATGTAAATCCATGCATCAAAGTGGGCCCCACAGTGAGGGATCCACCCACCTCGGTGGAGCGGGGCGCGGCTTGCGCCCGTCTTCATTGCCGAACTAACGCCTGCTCCCAAGGATAACATAGTATCTGGGGCCGAGTACCGTATGATTCCTTTCCGAGCGCGCGTGTTTTTTGAAATAAAAAGCACAGCGCCATTTTTTCGTGTGTAATCATTTTCGGTTCTGACAAGTGGGGCTCACGGTTTCATGAAATCTAGACCAATGGTCTGTTGGACCCACGGTGAATAGACCATGTCCCAAAACTCTCCTCGACGGGTCCTTTATAACTCTCTGATCTGCCACCTGATAAAATAGATGGCTAAGCGGATAAACACATCGACGGTCCACTTTCTACTGAAAAAATTACGATTGACGGATGAGATTTCTAAATCCAAACATATTTTGGCAACGCGTCATGGTTCTGGGTACCGAACCGTAGGCCCGCTTTTCATAACTAAAAACCCGCGTATACTTTACCCAGCCTCGGGTCGGATACTTTACCCAGCGGAAAAAAAAACAGTGGGTTCTGTCATGCGGCCCACCGCGTCTCCCTCTATCCGTTCTTCTTCAGAAAGAATAGAGAGGAAGAAGAGAAAGAAAGGGGTTGCTTTTCTCTCGCTCTATCGTAGTTTTCATTTGGAATTTTGATTTCATTGTTGTATTTTTGTTTATTCCATTGATTGGGTTTTCTTCTATCTTCATTACTTCCGTTTTCTCATTCCCTTCTTCTTTGTTTTTGCAGATTAAAAAGAGAAGAAAAGAAGGAAAAATAAAATTAAAAAAAGAACAGTAAGTTGTCTACTCCCTATCTTTAGTTGCTGTTTTTTCTTTTTATTTCGTGGATTATTTCTATTTTTCTCAAGTTCATCCTTACTGTTATAGTTTCTTAGGAGATTAAAAAAAAGAGGAAAAAAAGAAAAGAAGAAGAGAAGAATGGACGGTCGATATAGAAATGGTCACAGGTATTAACCAAGACAGCAATGCCACATGCGGTCAAACCGTATAAATCCCAATCCCATGAGTTGTCACAGGCTCAACATAGCTTTTAATATTATTATTTAAAATCCTCTTGTGATATCTCTTGTATATAGTATCTTTGTAATGAGATTCTACAAAATAGGATCCTAACAGATCTTGTAAAACTCTTTTATATGTCATGCTATGATAGGAGGATTCATATGGTTGAATTATCAACAGCAGAGGACATAAAATGCAGAGGATATAAAATTCTTAGTACCAGAGAGCTCTCTATCTCACAAGTTCTACATCGATTCTAATGTTCATGCTTCTTTGCATGATCATGGCCTCTTCTTCCTCCCAATCACCATTACTCAATATTTCCAACATTTGTCAGCTTGTTTTGATCAAAGCTAGATTGAACTTACTAGATTCTGTGCAGCAGCAATCTTGTGGGCTACATCGATGGCATGTTACCCTGCCCACCAACTTTGAAGGCAAGCCTACCACGACAGTTGCTCTGGCTTATCTTCAATGGTAGTAAGTTGATCAATTGATTCTTAGTTGGATCAATGCCACCCTCACCCCTTTGGTTCTCTCCACCATTGTATGCTTGTCCACATCTCAGGAGATATGACTATCCCTTGAGAGGTGGTATGCATCTCAATGTTGGGCTTGAATTATGCAACTGGAATTAGGACTAAAAGCCGGGCGGGTTGGGTTGGGTTGGGTTGGTGCTCAACCCTAGCCCAACCCAAGGTTCCTATACCTCAACCCTAACCCAACCCAACCTCGGGTTGGGAATTCTCAACCTAAGCGGGCTCGGTCGGGTTGGTGGGTTGGATACATGCTAATATTTTCGTTATTACATTAGTCTATTATATTTCAATACACGTCTTATTTTTTGTACCTATGATTTTATTAATTATATATGTAGTTATTTATCGTAAAGAGCTTCATTTTTTCTAGACAAACAAGCTAAAATATAAGACAATTACTCCTTTAAAAGTCGTGTTGTGTAGCATGCAATCTATTTGGGAGAGAAATCCGACGTATCTTGTTAGCTTGAGTCATCGGAAATGACGTGGACCAATGAGACCTGACGGCAGTGGAATTTCCTGTGCCTTCAACACGGATGATTCGTACTCAATTATAATTGATAAGTAACTTCTATATCGATTGGGTTCGGGTTGGGTCGGGCAACCTGAGACCTCAACCCGAGCCCGACCCAAGTTCTATCAGGTTAGTGTTTGTATAGCCCAAGCCTGAGACCGAACCCGATACATCATGCCTGAGCCCAACCCAATGTCGGGTCGGTCATAGGTCATTCGAGTTGAACCCGCCCGACTTTCAGCACTAACTGAAAATGAAATGCCAATTGCCAACAACTTGACATGGCACATTGTCCATCACAAACTATATTAAAAAGATGACATCAATCGTGGACAATCTATTCCTGGTTTTTTTTTTTTTTTTTTTTAACACGCACACAAACCACCACACATTCACACCGTAGTGGGATTTCACCACCTATGGGTACTCGAACCCTTGACCAGGTGTTGAAACTCCTTAGAGTCTACCACCGGAGCAAGAGTAAGGACCTTCCTGGTTGGTACACTAGTGGACAAGGATGATCTCGTCACCCCTGAATCCTAATGGACTCATAACAAAATATGATGGGACAATTGCCTCCCTCTAGGCAAGGGAGACCCCCATAACATGGGCTGGTCTACATGGTCTACTTTTAAGCACCGAAATACACCATGATGACCATGATACTTCTGTCCATTTTGATGGCACGATAACTGCACTTTATACATCCAAAGGAAAGTGCTATCATCCTTCATCCAAATCCAATTGGACCAAAAATGAGGTAAAGCCAAAGGTTCGAATGGTCCCCATACACCCACTAGTCTCACTACTCCAACTTCGACTGCCAAAACTATTTGTCAAATATGTGGGCTACCCATACCACAATGCCATCAACTGCTATCAACATATGGATCATGCCTATCAAGGCAAGATTCTACTGAAAAAACTTCAAGCAATGGTTGTAGCTAAGTCCTCTCTATCCAATGAGAATACAAGGTATACCGACAATGGTGCCTCTAACCACGTCACCCTTGACTTGGCCAATATGTTCCTCAACAACAAATACAAAGGTAACAACCAAGTGTCCATGGGTAATGGTGCAGGTTTGTCGATTTCTCAAATGGGTTCCACTCAATATCATACAACCAAGTCTACCTTTCATTTAAATGAGATTTTACATTGTCCAAATGCTTCTGTCAACTTATTCTCTATACATAAATTTAGCCAAGACAACAATTGTAACTCTATTTTCTCATAAAATGATTTTTGTAAATGATTTTTGTGTGAAGGTCAACATCACGGGGAAGAAGTTTTTCCAAGGATGGAATGAGAACGGCCTCTACCCTCTTTTCCCTGATCAACGCATTAACCCTTTTCCAAGGATGGAATGAGAATAGCCTCTACCCTCTTTTCCTTCATCAACACATTAAAAACAAAGAATGCCTTTTATGATCTTCTTCTTGGCGAACCTGTGTTGTTAGGCGATCCCAAGTGCAGGACTACGTTGTTGTAATAAACTAGGGAGTTCGAGGTCGATCCATAGGGAATTAGTGAGAACACAGCGGAAGCTAATAATTTGTCTAGGTTTTTAATCCTACAGAAAAGTAATAAAATGGTTTAAACAGTTAATAAAAGCAACTAAGGGTTTAGGAATCCCCAATGAATAGAACCTGAACTTAATTCGTCTTCTCGAGTTGATAACTCAATTAGAATTGGATTCCAATATGTTCTAATCGTAAGATATAACAATAAATTCAATCACAAACTTCTAACATAGATTATAATTAAAATAGGTTGATCTCTAATGAAGATCTAGGCAATCAATTGTAGGGAATCAAAAGCATCTATTGTACTCAGAAGCTACAATAATCAATCAATTTTACAGATTGATTCCTTTTCCAATTTAAGAATTCAATCACATCCAATCACAATTCAACATAAAAACCAAATATTTTTCATTAAAAATGAATTAAATATAAAAAACACATCAAAACGTTCATCCCTTGGCCTTAGCTAAGAGATTATAACATCATATACATGATTGAACTAAGCTCAAAAAGAAAAAAAATAAAAATTCAAACTAGAACTTGAAGTTTGGATGGAAGAATGGGCCTGAAAAGTTTCTTCTTCTTCTCAATCTCCCACTTCTAAACCCTAAAAAGATACCTATGGACGTTCTAGGAACTCCTATTTATAATTTTGGATAGCGAAGTTTCGCACCACAGAAAAATCACAAACTGACTTTGAATTTACGCACTTGCCGCTTTTGTTGATGGCATCGAGCTTTCATTGGACCTTAGTTGATAGCATTGAAGATCTCCTTGATGGATCTAGTATAAACACAGATTTTGTCCAACAATGGTTTTTCAAAATTCGGAATTTGTTGATGGGATTGAAGTTCCTTTGATGGCATCGAGTAGAAGCACAAAAACTGTCCAGTAACCTTTCTGGAAAATCCCAGAATTTCTCGAATTATGCTTGAGGGGTCGAACTCCCATCGAAATCCACTCGATGGCATAGAACTCCATTTGATGGGATCGAAAGTCTTTGAATTTCTTCTGTTTGCAACTCTTCTTTGAATGTTTAATTTCCTTCATTTAATAGTTTGTTTCTTCAATCCTTTGGCACTTCAATTCTTCGTTCAAAACCTTGGAATCTTCAATTCTTCATCTTGTTCTCCTTTGACCTCTAATTCCATCACTTTAAGCACATTTCCATCATTGGTTTCCGAATCACCTCATATGCATAAAACATATATTAAGCTATCAATTTAGCACTTGAATGCATGGAAAAGTAATGCAATTGAGAGGATAAATATGTAATATTTGAGTCTCAACACACCCCCAACCAACATTTTGCTAGTCCTCGAGCAAAACATGCGAAAGATATTTTGAAGCCAAATTAAATTTCTTTTAGAAAAGTTCATTTTGTAAAATCCATTAATCCTAAAAAAACAGTCTAAATAATAGAGTTGCAAGGCACACTAGTATGAGCATAGCATCTGTCCAAATTCTATTATGTAGCAAATATCCAAATTAAGTTTAAGGTATTAATCCTATAATAAAAAGAAATCCTTAAACATTGAGTTTCATGAGTGCACAATAATGTCTAAGCTTAACACAATCAAAAGTTCAAGTTCCTACTTTCATGTTAACATTGATAATCCATTGGAATATACAGATCAACTGAAGCCTAAACCAAAACTTGCCTTACAGTTCAACACTTTCCTCCTCCAACTTTTGATTTTTCTATCGACAGTTTTCACTCTATTATCCATTTTTTTTTTCTTTTGTCCATTCAAGCCTTCTTTTTCTCTTTTTTACATACCAAACTTTCTTTTCATGGACACTTCAATAGGTTGGCGTTTTCGATGCTCATTGGTTTTTTTAGCTGGGATTACTCTATTTTTTCACTCGAATATGATGGACAAATTCCCCAGGCTTGGTTCCTAACGTCCTTAATAATCATCAAATTATCAATTCAATATCAAACCTAAACTCTAATGTGTAAGCTAGATGTGACATGTGAATACATGAATCAATCAATGTTTATAAAATTTTCAATTAAGAAGTAATAAAGAGAACTTAATTTTGAAATCAAGTAATTGGATTGTGGGCTTAAAACATTCTCAACATTAGGTACGTTATCATTCCAATCATTAGATTATCTTCAAAATCTCTTGAATTTATATAAATCAAACTTAAAAAAAAATTCAAAAATTTCAACCTAAAAGTTCTCAATTCAGCAAAATTTGAAGTTTTTTTTTCCAAAGGAAACCCTACCCCCCAACCTAAATTCTACATTGTTCTCAATGTATGAAATATATTCAATATATATATATATATATATATATATATATATATATATATCATGAGAGGAACAAAATAAAGAGGTGTGGATGAAAAGTACCTGAAGGGCGACAAAAAAAAGGACTGCGAACTTCATCGATTGGTTCTTCAACTACATGCTAAAAATAAACAAACAACTCACTTTACTAAAGAAACTAATTCCTAAGAAAGCAAGGGAAATGGATCTCCATCAGACTAGGAGATCAATCCTGGTAGACGGGATCTTCCAGAGACATGGACATGTCCTCTGAAGAAATTTTTTCCACAAACGGTTTCAATCGTTGGCCATTTACTTTGATAATATTACCGTTCTTAGGATTCTTGATCTTGACAGCCCCATGAGGATAAACAATTTTAACAACGAACGGGCTGGTTCATCGAGATCTTAACTTTCCCGAAAAAAGATGTAGTCTCTAATTATATAAGAGGACTTTCTGATATACCTCAAAATTCTTTCTAAAGATCCTCTTGTCATGGAATGTCTTCATTCTTTCCTTGTATATCCAATTATTCTCATATGCTTCATTCCGGATATCCTCCAACTCATTCAGTTGGAGTTTGTGCAACGATCTTGCCTTTTTTAGATTGAAATTGAACGTCATAATAGCCCAATATGCTTTATCTTCCAACTCCACATGCAAATGACAAGCTTTCCCATAGACAAGTCTACAAGGTGACATACCAATGGGGGATTTAAAAGCTTATACGGTAAGCCTATAATGCATTGGTTAGTCTAAGAGACCAATCCTTGTGATTAGGATTTACCGTTTTTTCCAATATATGTTTAATCTCCCTATTCGAAATCTCGGCTTGGCTACTTGTTTGTGGATGATAAGGGGTACTCACTTTATGCGTAATGCCATATTTCTTCATTAAAGCTTCAAAAGGCCGATTACAAAAGTGAGAGCCTCCATAACTAATGATGGCTCTTGGTGTTCCGAATCTAGACAAAACGTTCTCTTTCAGAAATCGTAGAACCGTTCAATGATCATTGGTTCTACAAGGGATAACCTCTACCCATTTTGAACCATAATCAACAGCTACAAGTATGTAGAGGAATCCAAAGGATGAGGGAAATGGTCCTATGAAATCAATGCCCCAACAATCGAGTACTTCAACAATCAATATTGGGTTCATGGGCATTATATTTCTATGACACATCACCCCTAGCTTTTGGCATTGCTCGCATGATTTACAAAATACATGGGTGTCTTTAAACATGGTAGGCTAGTAAAAACCACACTATAGAATTTTCGTAGTGGTTTTTCTTGCTGAAAAATGTCCACCACATGCATAGGAGTGATAAAGGGAGATTACTCTATTTCGTTCATTATCTGGCACACATCTCCTAATTATCTGATCTGGGCAATATTTAAAAAGATATGGACCTTTATAGAAAAAGTTTCTTACCTTGGCGAAAAATTTCCTTTTGTCTTGCGCAATCAATTGAGTTAGTATCGCACATGTAGCAAGATAATTCGCAATATTAGCGTACCAAGGTTGAGAGGAAACTGAAAACAGTTGTTCATCGGGAAACATGTTCTTAATAGGCGTTATCTATATGGAATCAGAAAGAGGTGAGAGAGATGGTTAGCCACTGCGTTTTCTAGTCCCTTCTTATCACGTATTTTTAAATCAAATTGTTGGAGTAGAAGGATCCATCTCAAGAGATGGGGTTTAGCATCAATGTTGTCATATCGCATATGCAATCGTGTGTCATTGCATATGCCTGTGCGCATATGCGATCGCACAATCGCATATGCGGTCGCATATATATATATATATTATATATATATATATATATATATATATAATATATATATATTTGAAAATTTAAAAAAAATTAGAAAAATAGGGGAAAAATAAGAAAAAAATATAAGAAAGCAGGGGAAAGGAAACTTTCCTAAGTTAATAGATAAATAAATTTATATGTTTAAAATATATTCGAGTGAAATAAAACCAATTAAACAATGAATTAAACATTAAGTCATTAACATTCGACAATATAGTTAACAAATATCAATCAACACTTAGTAAGTAAACAAAATGAATAAGCTATTTATTTATTATTGATTGTAGAAAATGGAAATATAATTTACAAGTCAATAAGGCATGCACTAATGCACCAAGTCATTAACAAAATAATACTAAATGGTAAATGTTACTATATACATTGATCTATTTACCATTGTGACATTTGATCACCACCATCACCATCGCCTTCATCATCCGAGTCATCTCCTTCTTCCACATACACTTGGTTTCTTCATCATCTGTATGTACTACTACTAATACTTCATTAACATCCATCGGTGGATCTTCAGCTTGATCATAATCTTCTCTTCCTATCTCCTTAATCTCTTCCACGGGTTGATTGCTACTACTCACCCCCCTATCCTTCGCCTTCGAGTGGAAGTAGAAGTATATTCTCCATGTGTCGATCCGTATGTAACATCTTCAATTTAGTCTCAGATAAGTCCTTCATAGCAAATATTGGGTCCTCCATTTTTACGAGTCACTCGTTATTTGCATCCAGCTTATCTAAGCAGATATGATCAAAGAAAACTATGTTTTTCTTTCCTAGTTTGAAATCGTTTTCGCAATTTCTGATTGTATTAGATGAAGATCAAGTCGTTGAGCTTCTTTTCTTAAAGGCGATTCCTTTTCTTGGTGTGAATCTGCATGAAAGAAAGTACGTGTATTTCGCATTAGCTATTTAGCTAATATCTCGAACATGCTCCCATTGCGCTCGCAACCGTTGGTAGAACAAGTGAGTCTAAGAATCCTCATGGCCAACTTCTTTAGAATTGGATCCTTCCTGTTCGGGTCCACACCATAGGCAACCCACCAGTCAGCTGAGAAAAATAATTTAAGTAGGTTAGATTTTGTAGATTAGATTGTAAAAAAACTTTATAAGAGAGCTGAGACATTCATACTACTTACTGGGCAATTTCATTGCCCGATACTTGATGACGATATCCCTTGAGAATATGCCCCCACTCTTTGTATAGAAGTCCAGTAGAGCTGTGATCTTGTTCCGTTCTTCTCTATTTGAATCATTCTTTCCAACACATTAATAAATCCAACCATATATATAGTAAGTGCTTCTATCAGATTAGGACAAGCGAATAAATAGGTTGGGTTAAGGATGTAAGCAGCCGAATACAATGGAGATGACATTTGACTGCCTCATCTTCTATCTATAATATTTATAATGGGCTTGTAATCACTCTCTCTATAGTTAAAATGGTCCATGATCTTATTTCTCGCCCTCTCTATCGCATCATATATGTAACCCATAAGAGACTTCTCGTCCCTGTCCACTAATCGCAACATAGTGATTAAGGGCTCGGATGCTTTTAGCGCTTTCACCACTTGAGTTTAAAAACTTTGCGAAAGGATTATTTGTTGAACCTGTTTCCCTTTAGCCTTCTTTGACTAAGGCCCACTTGTAAAATTGGACGACACTATAAAGCTTCTAAGTTTTGATTTTTTTTGCATGTAATCTTTGTAGTGTTAAGAATGTTGTAGCGAAATGTGAGTGCTGGACGTAGCAAGTTACCCCCAATGTGTTTTCTCATTCGACTGAGAAGAAATGACATGTTACATAAAGAACGTGATTTTTCTAGCCCTTGCAATCTCATTTAAAAATAACCTACCTATATCTTCTAACATCAGATCACACACAATGGGCTGCACATGGGGTCCAAAATAAACTGCGCCTCTTCTTCACAAGAAGACGATCGATGTCTACATATGAGGTTACGTTGTCTGTAATTACTTGGATAAAGTATTC
Organism: Magnolia officinalis; assembly: GCA_021015155.1. Taxonomy (NCBI): domain Eukaryota; kingdom Viridiplantae; phylum Streptophyta; class Magnoliopsida; order Magnoliales; family Magnoliaceae; genus Magnolia; species Magnolia officinalis. The sequence goes on from JAJHSJ010000007.1 coordinate 73,165,076, forward strand.
CTCACCTATTTCCTCAACTACACTATGTAGTAAGTTAAACAAGTAATCTCCAGTATGCGAATGACCCTATACATCCACAGACTTCATGAACATTGTTCCAACTGGACAATTTACTAGAAAGTTAATGAGAGACCGACCGAATCTATCGGTCCACCCATCGGCCATGAGTGAACATCCATACATTTTCCACGATTCCTTATATTCGGCTATAAATGATTGTGTACAATCAACTTCGACTTTGAGGTACGTCTCCCTCATTTCATGACATGAAGGATGTTTAAGCCCATGTCCAAATTGACCTATAGCCTCAACAATAACTTTGAAGCTTTTCAATATAATTGTGTTGAAAGCAATGTCGGTTTGGTAAAATCAGTTAGCAATATATTGAATAGTGGTCTTTTTATCATTTTGTTCATACCAATTTTCTAAAGTTGTTTGAGCCGGCCCTTTGCCTCGACCCATTTGGTTGACCACATCCTCAGGGTGTGGTCTACACCATCTATCCATGGGCCCATGCCCTTGGGCTCTTTTCGAGGCCGTTAGTGGTCTAGATGAGCCTGTCGAAGTAGGAAGAGTAGGACTAGCTTCATCTACATCAACTACGTTTATATCTTTGTATGCGTTTTATTCTGTATATTCCTCATGACGTAGGACACTATCACATCTCTTTCTCAATTGTTTATCCATATACTCCATGATCTCCCTTTGAATTTTTGCAGTAATTTTGTCGCATGCTTTTGCATTTGATCCCGGTAAATGTGCAAGGTGTTGCTTGTGCCACACAATGCCATCGGAACCCACATACCCACATAACTCACATACTATGTGAGTCTTATCCGTAACATTATGATAGTGCCTATACTTCCTAGTAGTGCATTGTTTTATGCACCTTATTTGTCAATCGCGTGAGTCTATGCGTCATGTAATCGGTTGAGCCCTCGGAAGCTGAAGACCGAAGACATAAGTGATGTTGGAACATCAATGAGCAAAAGAACGATGCATGAAGTGACTTGGTGACCCTAACCCTCGACCCAAAACAACCTGCCTCTAGATGATCTTAAAACCTAATTAGTAAAACATTTAATGATCATCCCTTAAGCCATAAGAGCCTAAATTGACCACCTTTAGATTGACTTTAAAGGTCTCAAGTTGCTGAAATAACTGCACAAATTCAGCAACCTTCGGTCCCACCGAAATTGGCCACAATAGGACAACAAGCTCAGCCTTTGGCCCCTCCTGCCATTTGAAGCATTCTATAACGTGTTGGTAGCAATCTGACTCCATAGTAAGCTAGTAGTATCCTAGCCGTAGGATCTTTTTGTCAATCATATGTCTGTTTGTGCAAACCGCAAATTCCATTGTGGACTTCGGACATGATCTTCATTGCTTCTGTCTCGTCCATGTAATGTAGTAGGATATGGTTGAGGGACCGCTTGTCTTAGATGCCGCCGTTTATCGTGAACTGCGTAGCTAGCTGTTGAATTGTGCGGCGGTCCATTGGTGTTATGCCTTTTAGGTACGTCCGGTCTTCGAGATACTTCTTCATATCCGTGTACCAAGGGTGGCCATTAGGTGGTAATTTGGCCTCTTTGATTTACATGCCAAACATTGGGTCTTCTTGAAGCTCAACTGTGAGCTCCCATTGGGTTGCTCGTTTGGGGATCTCTAACGTAGATGTTAGAGTGGCTAGAGCATCGACGAATTGGTTCTTGGTGAGCGACATGTATTGGTGACTTGGTCAAATTCGTTAATGCGATTTTTGAGGTAGACGTGGTATGGGACTAGTTTCTCATCTTTCGTCTTCCAATCACCATTTATCTGATTGATGATGAGTTAGGAGTTGTTGAAGGCCCTAAGCTTCTTTACACCCAAGATAATGTCCTTTTTCAGGCTGGTGATGCATGCTTCATACTTGGTCATGTTGTTGGTGCATCCAAATCTAGCCTTCTTGAGATAGGAACTAGGACGTTGTCAGGGGAATAAAGGATTGTCTCTACCCCACTCACCTTAGTGCCGACGACACCGTCGAAGTATAGGGTCCACTCATTTGCACTTGGTCCTTGTTGAGTAGGATGTCTTCATTGGGGAGGAAGGTCTTCAATGGCTGATAGTCTGACAAAGAGTGTGCCGCAAGGTGATCTGTCAGTGCTTGCCCCTTGACTGCCTTCTGGGTGTAATAGGTGATGTCGAACTCAAAAAGCAGCAACTGCCACTTGGCGATTCTTCCTGTCAGTGCTGGATTTTCAAACAGATACTTTTATGGATCGATATGAGTGAGCAAGAGGATTGGGTAAGCGATCATGTATTGACAGAGACGTTGAGTGGCCCATAGAGGGCAAGGCAGGTCCTTTTGATGGTCAAGTATCTAGTTTCGTAGTTAGTGAATCTTCAGCTCATGTAATAGATAACTTGTTCCTTTATTTGGCTCAAGCATAGGCATATTGAGTGGGTACTTCTTAATTTTGTGGTAGGCCTTTTAACAGTCTTCGTTCCATTCTTTTGGTGAGTTTTATTTATTTATTTATTATTATTTTTTAAAATTTATTTATTTATAGAGCAGCTTAAAAATGGGATCACAAATGTGCGTTAGCTGGGCGATGAAGCGGCTGATGTACTGGATCCGGCCTAGGAAGCTACAAATTTCATTCTTGGTTTTTGGAGGTAGCATTTCGATAATTGCCTTCGTTTTTTTATTCCTCCACTCGGATGCCATCCTCACTGATAATAAAATAGAGCAATTTGCCCCCGACCGCACAAAAAACACATTTTTGCGTGTTGGGGTGGAGCTTTCCAATATGTTGAAGAGGTGCTCAAGATTGCTGCAATGCTCCTCAATTCTTTGAGATTTGACAATTATATCATTCGCATAATCTTCGAGTTCCTTGTTCATCATGTCGTGGAAGAGTGCTATCATGACTCGCTGGTACGTAGCTCCAATTTTCAACCTGAATGGCATGACTCGTTAGTAAAAGGTTCCCCACGACGTGATGAAGGTGTCCTTTTCACTTTCTTCCACGACCATTTTGATTTGATTATAGCTAGAGAAGTTGTCCATGAGGGAAAAAATCTTGTCCTGTCGTGTTAACAACCAGAGTATCGATTTGTGGTAGCGAGAAGTCGTCCTTTAGGTTGGCTTTATTGAGGTCGCTACAATTGATGCATATCCGTAGTTTGTCGTCATTCTTTGGAACCGAGATGATGTTCACGAGCCATTCTGGGTAGTTGGATACCACCAAAAGCCCGTGTTGTATTGCTTGATATCCTCTTTTTGAATTTTTAGAATCCATTCGGCTCATATTCTTCTCAATTTCTGCTTGTTGGCTTGATCTTTGGCTTCGACAGATAGTATACAACTAGATCTTCGTCGAGCCTAGGCGTGTTTTTGTAGAAAACTGTAAAGTTTTACAATCGTGGTTTCAAGAACTCGATCATCCTCTGCCTATCTTTAGGGGATAGGAACTTTCCAATACGTACTTCCCTAGGGATTTTGGAAGTCCTAGGTTTATCGTCTCGAAGTCACTAGCAACAACGTTGGCTTTTGAATCGAACTTATTATGGGGATTCTCAAGTTCGGGAGTCAGATCGTCATTTCCCATGTCCTTGACCTCTTTTAAACACATGAGCTCGAAGTGTAACTCTAAATTGAATTCATAAATGTCAACTTCGAACTCATGCGGCTCATCATACAGGTTTGGCACCTTATTGCTTGAATTTTTTGAAACATTTTCTTGAATTTTTGGATTTTGGAAAATTTGAGATGTTTTTGAATTTTGTGTATTTTTTTTTTTTTTTTTTTGTCTTTTGGTTTTTAAATTTGTTGGACATCGAGCAAGATGACATTGCGAACTAATGGTTGCCCTGATTCAGCTCAGGGTGCTGAGTCCTATTTACGTGTTTTTTTTTCTGATTAAGTTGGCGTTGTTAGGTAGTTGGCCAGTGGATTCCACTGTCAAGGGGACAATGAACCAGTTCTGCCCTGCACTCCCTCCGGGAGGCAAGAGTCTTAGAAAGTTAGAGGGGGTTCTGCACTATCGTGCCCAACCATCATGATGAATCTGGGGTTGGATCGTCTCCAGGGCCTTGGAATACCTCGGCTGGCAACAGTTCTGGTGAGACTTGGACAAAGTCCAATTGATGTGGGCAATTCTTATCCCTTGCCTGGATGTCCCTTGGGCAACTCGGTGAGGGTGAGCTTGTGCATGGCACTGTCTGGGTGGAGTACGGTTTGCCGTCATGGTAGATTTTCCCAACACTAACAAATTTGATGGGTGCCCAAGGGAATGGATTGCCTTCTTCCCGATGGTCCCACCTTCTTGGGGCCTCGCTCCTTGGGTTCATCATTTAAGGGAGACTTGTATTCTAACTGTCTTACCCATCATTTCTCTAACCTTGATGACCTTGGTGGAGTCTGTTGGGGGACCACAGAAACACACAGAGATGAATCTAGGAGAGTAATCCAATCGCACTAAGCAAACAAACAGATAACACAACGATTTAACGTGGAAAAACCCTTGCAGGAAAAAAAACCATGGCACAAAGCGACAGATGATCACTATGAAAGCAGAAATTACAAGGAGAAAGAGATTACCCGATTTGAAAAACCTCGAATCCCACCTTTTGCTGCACCCTTTGAAACCCTTGGATGAATTAAAAACCCTAGGAATTCCTCCCAATCCTGTTTACACCCATATTTATAAACTATGGAAGAATTCCAAACAAAATTGGAAACAAATCCTGCAAAATTGCAACTCTATGAAAATTCTCGCGGATACCGTTGATGGCATCGAACGGTCTTCGATGTCATCGAAACTAATCCTTCGATGGCATCGAAATAACACCTTAACTGTCCAGAGACAAAACATGATTTTCCGGAAATTCTCGATTGCATCGAGCCATGTTTGATGGCGTCGAAGGTGCCATCGAACACCCTCCGATGACATCGAAAGAATGCCCCGATAGTCCAGTGACCAACTGGAGAAAAACCGAAAAACCTCGATGGGATTGAGCACTGTTCGATGCCATTGAAGGTGACATCGAATAGTCTATCGATGGCATCGACAGGCCTTGTATGATGTATCTGACTAGATTTAAGACATCAAATACAACAGAGTCTTGATGTTCGCGTTGGTATTTTAGGATTTGATGCTCGGTTGGAGCAAAGATATAATTGGATTCGAGGGGACATGCTATTGGTACATGGTTTACAATCTCGCGTTGGAATAGCATGTCCCTCTCGTGGTGCCGTACGTCAATGACCCGGATGTCTCGTTCTCCCAAATGAGGATTAATGAGGATGGAGAGTACTTTGTGTGTGGACATACTTGACTCTTGGTGAAGAGTCGAAAGTATGGCCTTGACTTTGTGTAGCCATGGGTGGTCGAGGAGGAGATCTAACGAGGACGGGATGTCCAGGACTTGGAAGGTAATGGTGGATGTGTTTGGACCGATTTGAAGCTCGATGTCAATCTCTCCCTCGACCTGTCTTCATGAGTTGTCAAATGCCCTTACGTTCATATTGCTTGGCTTGAACATGCACGATTCTGTTCCTATATACTTGGTAGTTCACAATGGGCAGAAATTTAAGCTTGAACCTTTGTTAATGATTATGAGCGGAATCTTGAAATTCTTATGACAAACGGTTATGTTTAATGGTTTTCCGTGGTTATGACCTTTGGGCATGAGCTCCTCGTTTGAAAAGGTGATTACTTGTCGTGTGAGGAGCTATCCAATCATGCGTGCGACTGTTTTAGGCGGTGCTTTCCAAGAGATATGTGTGTCATTCAGAGTTTTGACGAATATCTTGTGATGGGTTTGTGACGAGTAGAGGTGTTTCCTAAATGAAGATTTGTCCGGGAATTGTCTTCAACGGTGTTGCCACATCGTAGGCAACTTCAGTCTTGGAGGCAAACTCCGCCAAAGGACCCTTGGGATCTCCCTTGGGCATATCTCTTTGGAAGTATCGCCTGATAGGTTCATGTTGCCTACCTCGACACATTCATGGTAGTTCTAAGGGACTACCTTGCTATCGAAGACGGGAATCGACCATCCCTGAAGAACCAGAGGAGGTTGAGATATTGGAGATGGGGGGTCGAAAGAGGTGGAACCAGGTAGGCCGGGATGACTAGCCGAACTTGCACCCATGAGAATTGGTGGCTTGGAGGATGGGTTCTCTAGTGTAGTGGCTGCATGGCCAAGGTTGATTCTTACCTTGGCAAGCATGTGTGGTAGGAAGAATGGGGAGGGATTCCTTCCCTGTAGGACTACTAGTGGATGGGTCCACGTCTTGTTGGTATTGTGAGACGACTAAGGATTCCTCCTTTGGAGGACCAACGACTGGTGGTTCCATTGATGATTGGGAGTAGGATTGTGACTGGATTCAGGGGCCTTCCCTAGAAGAACCAATGGTTGGTTTCATGACTGGCTAAGAGCTGAATTGTAGTGGGATTCGAAGGCCTTCCCTTGAAGAACCAGTGGCTGGTTCCATGATTGACTGTGATGGGGAGCTGGATCGTAGCTGGGTTCAGGGGCCTTCCATTAGAGGACTAGCACTAGAGGGGATGGTGCCCCTTGCAAGACGAGTGGAGGAAACTCTTGATTGTAATTCATGGCCCGAATAGACTAGAATGGATGGGAGGATTCTCCTTGAATAATATTGACGGTGGGGTTGCTCTATGTACTGGGACTTGCTTGATCTTGTGGCAGAGGGTTTTGGAGTATGTTGTTGTTGGCAGTTGCGTCAAGGGCTGCGATCATGATTTTCTTTTTGTCAATTAAGTTTTGGACTGCGTGTTTCAGAGAGACAACATTCCATTGTTTGACCCTTGGCTTGGTGGAATGTGCAATACTCATTTTTGTTGTAGTTTGGCGGCATGGGGTTTGTAGGAGGCCTAGGCTGTGGTAGGGTAAGAATTGCCTTTGGGTTAACATGGCCAAGATATCAATGTATGATTGGGCTAAGGGAGTAAATTGCTTGGGCTCCTGGGCTACACTCGCTTGCCTATTTTGGTTTGAGTATTGTGGGTTGCATATGGGTTGTTGCTGTTGAGGCTCTAGTTGCTACTATCCTTGTTGAGGGGCGAACATGTGCCTTGGGCAGAGGCGACAAGATTATCAACTTTTGTTGGATAAGGGTGATTGTGTTTCTGTTTCTGGTCCCATAACCATTAGATTTTTCTTCGAATATGGTTTTTCGTGCAGGGGCGGACTGGTGAGACCAAGGAGAGATTGTTCTAGCTCTTATTCTAGCTTATACTTATTACCTCGTGTGGATTAGTTGTGTGAAGTTTGCGTATGGGTACGAGATCAGGTAGCCTAATATATTTGGATTCACCGAATGAACGATCTCCTCGTCATAGATAGGTGTTTTCATTATGGCGGTCGTAGTTGGCCATCTTCCAACTTAAGCTGATGGAGACTCGTCGTTTCTTTATCTGAGGGTTGCAAGATCTGCCCTTTAGAGTGCTGTTTTTAGATTGTACGTGAAGCGATCTATGAAGGCCTGGGAAAGTTTTTCCTAGGTTTTGATGTGGTGGTAATCGAGTGACGTATACCAATCGAGCGCATCACCTTTTAGGCATTTTTGAAATAAATGGATCAATGCTCCGTCATTGCGTGCTATGGCATCAAGCTCGCTACAAAAAGCTTTTAAGTGAGTTGTGGAACTTGTTCCATCGTATTGTTTAAACTTAGTTACCTCAATATTTTGAGGCACCTTGGCATTTGGTAGGGGACAATGGTACCTGAACTTGGTGGATGGGAAATTCACCCCATGTTGTTTTTAGATCTCGCTTCTCATGGGCCTAAGTTATCCATCAAAGTGCTCCTGAAGTCTATCAATTTTGGAGGGTTCAGGTGGAGAGGGCTATGCCCCTTGCACTATACAATTTGCCTCTTCTTCATAGTGGTCGATTTCCTCAACATTTCTATAATCCGTGTTGAAGGGATTTTGTCGAGATGGTTATTGGGATATGCATGAATGGAAAGTAAATGCTGAGGTTGATTGAGATGTTGATGTCACGATTGACCGGAAAATAAATGTTGTCTTTGACTGGAAGGTATATGCTGAGGTTGATTGAGATGCTCTGGCTGGAATTGAAAAAGGTTCTAGTTAGGGGGAGGTTGTTGGAATTGATGGGAATTTGCCTGCTGCAACAATGATCGTCTCTTGTTAGGAAGAAGAAATTGGACGCAAATCTAGCTCCCGTCGGGGGTATTTGCGAAGACCTGCCAATGGCTCATGTTAGGAGCTGGTTGGAATTGGTTTACTGTGTTCATGGTTGGATTGAATGGACTGACATGAGTGCTATGTTGCTGTATTGGTGCGCACTGAATTGAAGGTGTGGCCCCAACTTCGAGAAAGCGGGCCATGAGGTCTTTGAGCCTCTTCAGGTTGATGACCATGTCGGTCGTTGTCTCGTTGATGAAACTATGGTGTTGAGTGGTCAGGAATCTCGGTGATCATGGGGGTGATGAGGAATCAGGAAAATCTCCTTGAATGGACATGGCGACTTGCGTGCTAGTAGGGATGATGCTTTGGTAGGTGGAGGTGGTGAGCTCGTAGATGATTTTTGGGCCCAATGGTGATAATGGCGTTCTACTTTCTATTCACTGATTTGCTTTCGTCTTTTCTTTACCCCCTTTTTTGGTTTTCTTTTTTTGATTTTTTGATTTTTTGTTCGGATTTTGCTAATTACAAATTAGAATGTCGAATGTAGATGGCAGGAAAGTAAAGGGGACTAGTATATACTGGAATGACAGTGTGAGTGTAGGAAAGTAAATGGGATCGATATATACTGGAATACTAGAATGTAAGTGCATGAAAGTGAATTGACCAGCCTACATTATACACTGGACTGTTAGTGAGTTAGTGGTAGCAAGAGACCAATAATCAATGGAATGTCAGAAAGCGCGGCATGGAAATTAAATAGGACCGATATTCAATGAAGTGCAGGAAAGTAAATGTGGAAAGTAAGAAGGATCAACATTACATTGGAAACATGGTCCATTGAAATTATGAAACCCCCTTAAAAATCGTAAAATCTAGTGTTTCGAGTTGGGCCTTGGCTAATAGCTAGCTAGAAATCCCCAGTGGAGTTGCCAGTTCTGTGAATGCTCCTACCGCGAGTGGTCGCTCTCACTATCTTCTTTCCACTATACAATTGGGGTGTGGTGTTAACTCGGATGGGATATGTTTTATTGGAGTCACTGAAAGTGCCTTGGTTTGTCAAGTTGCCTGGTGATGTCAGTTGGAAACTGCCTATTCCCAAGGTACACTCTCTGTTCCCAAGGTACACTCTCAGTTGGAAACTGCCTATAAACTGATTTCAGTTGGAAACTGATCTTGCTGCCTATTCCCAAGGTACACTCTCTGTTCAGTTGGAATATTTCTGTGGTTTATAGAATCTTTCTGACATTGTGGTTTATAGAATCTTTCTGTTCAGGAATATTTCTGTGGTTTATAGAATCTTTGGGCTGAGTTTTCTGACATTGTGTATGCCGACGTGTCGGCCGAGTCCCTCTCTGCTGTTCAAGCAGTCTATGAAGTTAGCAAAAGAGACCAGTTTTTAATGAAACTAAGGCCAGAATTCGAGTCTATTCGCTCCAACCTGATGCACAGGGATCCTTCACCATCTCTTGACGCGTGTTTTGGAGCACTTCTTCGAGAAGAACAACGCCTTCTTACTCAATCTTCGCTTCCGCAAGAGAATGCTGTCGCATACGCTGCTCAAGGCAAATGGAGGGTTCGAGACATGCGTACAGTTCAGTGTTACAGTTGCAAAGATTATGGGCATATTGCTGCCCATTATGCTAAAAAGTTCTGCAACTACTGTAAACAGAAGGGGCACATCATCAAAGAATGCCCAACACGTTCTCAAAACAGACTCGTGAATGCTTATCATGCTACTGCTACTGGCTACACTTCGGATGGGGTAACCAACACTCAAAATCTCGCTCCAGTGTCATCTTCCACTGCTGCTACACCTGCCCTTACACCAGAAATGGTGCAGCAAATGATTGTATCGGCATTTTCTGCTTTAGGGCTGCAAGGTAAGGGTACTATATGTACTATACCCTCTCAATCTTGGCTTGTTGACTCTGCTGCATCCAATCACATGACCAGTTCTCCTGATATGCTTAGCAATGTTCGTAAGTACACTAGTTCTTCTAATATTCAAGTTGCTAATGGCCATAGTTTACCGATTACTGGGGTTGGTGATATTGCACCATCACTTACTAATATTTATGTATCACCTGGGCTTTCTACGAGTCTTATCTCGGTTGGACAATTAGTGGATGATAATTACAATGTTCAGTTTTCTCGTGATGGTTGTCATGTGCAGGATCCGGTGTCGGGGAGGACAATAGCGAAGGGGCCTAAAGTTGGAAGACTGTTTCCATTATACTTTTCCATTCCTAGTATCATTTCTTTGGCTTGTACTACTGTCTCCAATAATTATGAAGTATGGCACAAACGTTTAGGCCATCCAAACAATGTTGTTTTATCTCATTTGCTGAATTCTGGTTCGTTGGAAAAAAAATTCTTCTTTGCCTCATGCTTTGTCTTTTGATTGTTCTACGTATAAAATCGGAAAAAGTAAGATTCTCCCTTCCTTTCTTCCGGGAGTAGGGCAAAGAATTGCTTTGACCTTGTTCATAGTGATGTATGGGGCATTACTCCTGTCATTTCTCATGCTCATTATAAATATTTTGTGACATTCATAGATGACCATAGTCGGCATACTTGGGTATATTTTTTGCGCTATAAGTCTGAAGTCTTTGCTGTTTTCAAGTCGTTTCTAGCATATGTTGAGAATCAATTTACCACTAGCATTAAGACTTTACGATCTGATTCTGGTGGAGAATATATGTCTCATGAATTTCTTAAGTTTCTTCGTCACAAGGGAATTGTTTCTCACCGCTCGTGTCCTTATACGCCTCAACAGAATGGCGTGGTTGAGCGCAAAAATCGACATTTGTTAGATGTTGCTAGGACCTTGTTACTTGCATCTTCTGTTCCTCTTAAATTTTGGGTTGAAGTTTTAGCTATAGCAGTATACTTGATTAATAGGTTTCCTTCTAAAGTGCTAAATTTCGACTCTCCATTCTATCGTCTGTATAAACAACACCCTAGCTTTCTTGACTTACACACTTTTGGTTGTGTCTGTTTTGTGCATCTACCTCTGCATCAACGTCACAAACTCTCTGTGCAATCTGTGAAATGTGTCTTTATGGGATATAACTTATCTTAAAAAGGATTTGTGTGTTATGATGCTTCTTCCAATAAATTTCATATATCTCGTAATGTCGTTTTCTTTGAGCATCAATATTTCTTTCCTAGTTCTATTACATCATCTCCTACAGTTTCTGTTCTTCCTCACTTTAATGATTTGATGTGCCCTCCTGAACGCTTCAAGCCTGGTTTTGTGTATGAACGCTGTCGACCAACTCTACCCCTTCCTGAGTCTGATCTGCCACCTGATCCCATTTTGCACCCTCCTCGACGATCTGGCCGTACTTCTCATCAACCGGATAGGTATGGTTTCCCTCATACCTCCTTCACGGCTACCTTATCAACTGTGTCGATTCCTAATTCCTACTCACAAGCTGATAAACATGAGTGTTGGAGAAAGGCTATGCAGGAAGAACTTCAAGCTCTTCAAGAAAATCAGACTTGGGACATGGTCCCTTGTCCTTCTCATGTCAAGCTAATTGGGTGTAAGTGGGTTTTTTCTGTGAAACTTCGGCCTGATGGGTTTGTGGACCGTTATAAGGCTCGTTTGGTTGCCCTTGGTAACCGCTAGGAGTATGGGGTTGACTATGAGGAGACTTTTGCTCCAGTCGCTAAAATGACAACTATGCGTACTATTATTGCCATCGCAGCCTCTCAGGGATGGTCCCTTTGCCAGATGGATGTGAAGAACGCATTTCTTCACGGTGATTTACAGGAAGATGTTTACATGACACCTCCTCCTGGCCTCTGCTCGTCATCAACGTCGAATGTGTGAAAGCTGAAGCGCTCTCTGTATGGTTTGAAACAGGTTCCCCGGGCTTGGTTTGATAAGTTCCGGGCTACGTTACTTCGATTTTCTTTCATCCAAAGCCAGTATGATTCTTCGTTGTTTCTTCGAACGACTTCTGTTGGTATCGTTCTTCTTCTAGTTTATGTCGACGACATTGTCATCACTGGGACTGATTCTGCCCTCATTAATCAACTCAAGCAACATCTTCATGATTCATTCCATATGAAGGATCTTGGTCCTCTCCAGTATTTCCTCGGGGTTTTCCTGCATCAGCATAAATACACAGAGGACTTGATTTCCTTGTCTGGTTGGCAGGACTCCTCTTCAGTGGATACCGCTTTGGAAGTGAATGTCAAGTATCGACGTGAGGAGGGGGATCTCCATCCTGATCCCATGGTGTTTCGACAGTTAGTTGGTAGTCTCAATTATCTCACTATTACACGACCTGACATCTCCTTTGCTGTCCAACAAGTTAGTCAATTTCTGCAGTCTCCTCGCCACCTTCATCTTGCCGCAGTCCGCCGAATTATTCGATATCTCCGGGGTTCCTCTCACCGTGGCTTGTTCTTCTCTACTGGTACTCCTCTTCGCCTTGTGGCTTTTAGTGATGTTGATTGGGCAAGATGTCCTGATACTCGCCGGTCTATCACCGGGTGGTGTATGTTTCTTGGTGATTCACTTATCTCTTGGAAGAGTAAGAAACAGGATCGTGTTTTCAAATCTTCGACTGAGTCTGAGTACCGTGCCATGTCGGCAGCCTGCTCGGAGATTATGTGGCTCCGTGGCTTACTTGCTGAAATAGGTTTTCCTCAGTCTACTCCCACTCCTCTTCATGCTGATAATACGAGTGCTATTCAGATCGCTACCAATCCTGAGTGTACCAAACATATCGAGGTGGACTGCCATTCTATTCGGGAAGCTGTTGATACTCGGGTTATCTCTCTTCCACATGTCTCAAGCGACATTCAGATAGCGGACGTCTTCACCAAAGCTATGACACGAGTACGTCATCAATTTCTTGTTGGCAAATTGATGCTTCTTGATTGACCAGCATCAATTTGAGGGGGGATGTTAGTAGGATAGACAACAAACCTACCATATATTGTTATACCATATATTGCTGTAATTAAGGGTTGTAATTAGGGGATACAGATGCTGTAATTAGGGGATATAGATGATGCTGTAATTAGGGGATATTATGCTGTAATTAGGGGATATAGATGTTGCTGTTATGCTGTAATTAAGGGCTGTAATTAGGGGATATAGATGCTGTAATTAGGGGATATAGATGCTGCTGTAATTAGGAGATATTATGCTGTAATTAGGGGATATAGATGCTGCTGTTATGCTGTAATTAGGGGATATAGATGCTGTTGTTATGCTTTAATTAGGGGATATATATACTGCTGTTATGCTGTAATTAAGGGATATATTGTAAGTAGGGAAAATGATTTCTATATAAGAAAAGGACCACTCGATTGAGGGTCATTGAGCAAATCTGACAGACACTGCCTTCGATATATTGATATGCAAATTCCGATGACATCGGCTGACCCTCGATCATATCTTAAAAACCTGAAATATTTCCAGTCAAGTCTCTCTCATTTTTCAAGTGTCGATGGATCGAACCTATCATCGATGGAATCGGAGTTTGAAATCCGATGACATCGACAATTATTTCGATTCATCGACTAGCTGGCTAAAGGTTTCAAAAGCGTATGACTTTGAGTTTGAGTCATCGAGCAGACCATCGATGCTATCGAGAGTATACGCTCGATGATATCGAACCTGCTCGATGATATCGAACTCAGTCATAAATGTGACCGTTTTATATTCGTTGGAACCTTTTGCCTATATATAGAGGACTTGTCTATTGTTGCTGGGAGAGAAAGTAGAGAGTGCTTTTGTGTGTTTCAACTTATATCTTATATCCAAAGCCTTTTCTCTCAAGGGAGTTCATCATCCAATCCACCCTCATCATTGATATTCAATAGAGTGGATTGGGGAATGAACTTCCGTATTCAAGGATCCTCCAGCTACTACCTTAATGGCAAATCATTAAGCTGGGATGCCTTGAATGCATAAGATTGGAATCACTCTATCTTCCTGATAGGAAAATATTTTAAGAGTAGGATTCCATCTTGACCTTGACCCAACCCGAAGCCGAGTATTGGTATATTATTTTATGTTGCGGATCAAGGGAGCAGAAGACTCTTCGTCAACAAGAAGGAGGAGATCTTCGGCATTGTGCTTATCGGGACTCATCAACTTATTTGTAAGTATCTAGAGTCCAAGAGGACACTTGTGATCATTCCTTTGTAGGATTGAGTCTTAAGTGGTTCTCATCGTTTGAAGTTCTCAAGGAGGCCTCCGACGAAAGTGTACGTGGTGGGTGCATTGTGTGGACCCTTACTCTGTGGAGAGCATAAACATCTGGTTGAAGGTGAACTAGCAAAACCTTAGGTTTGAGGTCAACCACTGTGAAACCTCGGGTTTGAGGTGAACCGTGTAAAAACCTCCGGTAGGGTCTTATGGAAGATCCCTGGCTAGTGTGCCTAAAAGTGGGTGTGTTGTGTTGACCCTTGCTCATGAGAGCATAAACAGTCAGCCTCAGTGTAGGTTGTAAAGGTTGAAGGTGAACCTGATTTAAAACCTTAGATTTGAGGTGAACTGCTGTGAAACCTCCTTAGTGAAATTCGGTACACTCAAGGGTTGAGTGTGGTTACCGGGAGTGGAGTAGACTGATTGTCGAACCACTATAAAAATGACTGTGTTTGAGATTGCTATTCTTCTTATTGTGTGATTTGCTTTAATATCTGCATATCTGAATATCTGAGATCACACCTCACACACTTACACAGTCATATTCATCATAAACTAGTTCATATTGTTTACTTCTCAAATAGTTTGTGATTGGATCCTCTACCGGGCTTGGAAGCCAGTAGAGTTAAGTTTGAGTAATCCTAATATGTGCCTGTTGTTAGGATTAGTGTAATAAGATTTTAAATAAATCATAAAAACTTTTAAAAGTCCTATTCACCCCCCTCTATGACATATTGGCATATCTCGACTTCAACTAAAGCGGTCTTCACCACCATTTCAATTGGTATCAGAGCGGGTCTCTCTTTAAGGGCTTCACCGCCTAGAGAGTGATCTTGACTGAAGTTGGGAATATGGCCAAAGGAGAGGGCTCATCAGTCACTAGACCTCCAGTATTTGATGGCTCAAATTATGCATACTGGAAGGCTAGGATGCACTTCTTTCCGAGATCTTTGGACCATGATGTTTGGGATATAGTTGAAAGTGGATATGTGCCACCTACTAAACAAATTGTACTTGACAGTGGCACAACCATCACAAAACCCAAATCCAAAGAAAAGTGGACAACATTCAACAAAGAAAGGCAAACATCTGAAGCTAAGGCTATGAATGCTATCTACTGTGCTGTGTCCCAAGATATCTTCAATCAAATAAGTATGTGTGGGACATCCAAGGAAGCATGAGATATACTGAAAACAACCCATGAAGGCACAAACACTATGAAGAGGTCCAAACTACAACTTCTGACTTCACAGTTCGAAAGTCTCAGAATGGAAGAGCATGAGACATTTATGGAGTTTTTCACAAAGTTAAATATAATTTGCAACTCCATGGGTGGATTGGGAGAAAAAGTTTCGGTACCAAAAATTTGTAGGAAAATGCTAAGATCCATACCGGAACGATTTAATCCCAAAGTAACAACAATTGAGGAGTGTAGGAACATAGATGAGATGAAAGTAGAAGAACTGGTAGGTTCCCTACAAACTTTCGAACTACACTTCAAACAAATCCCTAAATCCAAAACAACTGTCCTAAAAACTTCAAAGAAAACATTAAAAGAGGACAGTGAAAGTGAAAAAGAGGATGAAGATGAGGAAGTGGCTTTGCTGGCACAACGATTCAGGAAGTTCTTCAAAAAAATCGTGGTCGTCCTTCCAGAGGAAGAAAGGTGAACAAGAAACTTCCTGTAGGCAAAATTGGTAGAAGAACCAAAGAACCACAATGCTATGCTTGTCAGGAATATGGACACCTATCAACCGAATGCCCAAACAGAAAAACTAAGGGCAAGGCAATGGCTGCCACGTGGGATGATACTGAGGAGTCAAATTCAGAACCTAGTGGCTTAGAAAGTGATGGAGATCAGAAATCATTGAAAATACTCATGGTTTCCACTGCTTCAATCATTCCCAGAGAATCTAAGAACGAGAGAGAACAACAAGCCATGGAATCATCTCCATCTGACAATGGAGAAGAAGAAATCGAAAAGGATAAACTGCAAGATGCTTATAATCAACTTTATATTCATAGCGTCAACATTCTTAAAAGACTTGGTATATCTGAGAACAAAAAGGAATTGCTGCAAAAAGATTTGGACAAAACTCTAGAAATCAATACACATCTAATCAATGATTTACAACAATATCACTCAGATAATGATAGACTTGAACGAATCAATACCCTTCTTAAAAACGAGTTTGAGAAATTGAACAAACAGGTCGAGATCTTAAAAGACAAAATTGAGCTCCTTCAAAATGAAAATCATACAATCCTGTTTGACTTCGAAGAGTCTCGAAAGATCGCCAAGATAAATTACAAGTTTTCCCAGAGTGGTGAAAAATTAGAAAAACTCTTAGGGATGGGAAGACCTGGAAAGGACAACAACGGTCTAGGGTATGAAAAATTTAAATCAAATTTCGAAATGCAGCACACCAAACCTGAAGGATGCTGACTGGAAGACTGCTAGTAACACAAAAACTTCTCTAGTCTGTCACTTATGCGGTGATTCTGGTCATTATAAGATCAAATGTAGAACACCTAAAAGGACTCAACCTAGCTCTGGTCAGAATCATGGTAACAAATTATTAACCAGAGAAATGCATAATTTTAGAGGACCTCTTAGGAACATGGATAGAAGAAATACTCTTGCATCACCACCCAAATCGTTTAACAAGATGAAATGGATAAGGAAGAATTAGTTCAGATTGAACATCAAAGATCTGAACATGTGCTAAAATGAGAATTCTTTTTGCTGAGTTTAAAATGATATATCTGAGGTTCCTGGCCTCAATCTTTTGTATAAACATTCAAATATTTATAGTTTTGTTTTGTACAGTGTGTGTACATAGTTTTTTTTAGTATACTGTTGATAGAAATACGAAAAGTATACTTGGAGAGTTGTCTGAATGCTGAAAATTGAAAATCTTTATCTTCGATATGACTGTCAATATGACATTCTCGATTTATCGATAAAAGGTCGATATCATCGATGTCTTGTTAAAATATGAATAGTCGTGTGGCCAAGAATGATATCAAAGACAGACTCGATAAAATCGACCAGCAACTTCTCGATGCTATCGAAACAATGATCGATAATATCGATAGATGCCGCCCGATAAAAGTTAACGGAGCGAAAAAGGGGGTTTATTTTCTCAAGGGTTTCTCGGTCATCCCCTCTGCTCTATCCTCTCGACCAAATCACTAGGAGCCACGTCGGACTACTCAAATCGTTCCACAAATCCGGTAATACCCCTCTAACATATCAAGTGTTCTACGCTCTCTTAGGTATGTGTGACAGTTCTCTAACTTGAATAGACTGATGTTTCTTTGTGGTGATTGTATATGCTCCGATGTGGGATTGATACTGGTACTTACTTATGGGTGCCCTTACATGGGCTTGGTTTTTTTTGATAAATTGTTAAGCTACTGCTGTCTGTGGCAGTATGTATTTTGAAATTTTGATATAATTGCCAATCTTGGGCAATTTACTTTGAATGTTCTGGATATGGCCGAAGAGAATTCCTATTTTTAATGCCATAATTATGTCTTAAAACTCCCCTGGTTTATCAAATTTCTGCTATGGATTGAATGTGATGTCTTTAATGATTATTCTGTCTACTATATAACTGCTCTATTTTATCTAATATGCATCCATAGGTTCTGAAATTGATGTCTACTTAAACTAAGTTAATTATTATACATCAATTGATCTGCTTCTGCCTGGTCGGTTCTCCCAAGTAATTCACTCTTTAGTCAATATCACCTGATCTATCTTTGTCAATGACTGACAAAAAGGGGGAGAACACTTGCAAACACCTCGAACGGAAAATTGTGTATCTGCTTGAATGGTTGTGCAGGTGTTTAGGGGGAGCGGCTGCAACAAACAAGGGGGAGTTTACAAGTCAGGGGGAGTAGCTACTGGTTGTGTACATGGGCTAGAAATTGTAAAATTGTGTAAAAGCATGTACACACAATTTAGGGTGTGTCTGTCTAGAGTGTTCTAGGGTGTTTTGGGGATTTTGTCACGTAGTTGACAAAGGGGGAGATTGAAAGTGCCCTGGTTTGTCAAGTTGCGTGAGTGTTGAGTCAGATTGTCTACAGAGCCTGATAGGAAGATCAATTCAAGCGTCTGCCTCAACCGGATGTGTGCAAGCTCGCCATAGGTAAATCTAAAGCCTCACATCCCATGTCCCAAAACACCAGGTGAATAAAACCCTTAAAAACAAGTTAGAAAATCATAGGGTTTTAAGGTAAGAAAACTTTTTTCAAAACAAGAAAATCTCTAAGTTTTTCTTGCCTTGTTGATTTTATCGAAACACCCTCGATATGAATGACCTGCGCTGTCGAGTCCTCGATGCTTCATCGATACCATTGGAAAGAGGACTAAATATGTCCAGCTACTTCATAACATATCTGGACGAATTATCGATGTATCGATACACCTATCGATATCATCGATATTCAAATCTCGAGCCCATCGAAAGTGGCTCGATAAGATCGACAGGTAGATTTTCGGCGCCCTTGTTTTGTAAAGAAAATTTCAAATTCCTTCAATATATCGATGTTCCTTCCGATATGATCTGAAATCAAATATCGATAAGATCGGAAGTCCATCGATGATATCGATCGTGGGCGCGCATGTCTTCCAGCAAATATTTCAGGTTGGTTTTTACTTTGATCGGGGGCCATTCAAGGAAATCGATATTCATATGTTGATGATATCGAGGCCGAGTCGATGACATCGAAACTGGACACAAACTGTCCAGTAAGCTTACTGGTAAATCTATAGGATTTATCGATGCATCGACACTGCCTTCGATATCATCGATATGCAAATTCCGATGACATTGGCTGACCCTCGATCATATCTTAAAAACCTGAAATATTTCCAGTCAAGTCTCTCTCATTTTTCGAGTGTCGACGGATTGAACCTATCATCGATGGAATCGAAGTTCGAAATCCGATGACATCGATAATTGTTTCGATTCATCGACCAGTTGGCTAAAGGTTTCAAAAGCGTATGACTTTGAGTTTGAGTCATCGAGCAGACCATCGATGCTATCGAGAGTATACGCTCGATGATATCGAACTCAGTCATAAATGTGACCGTTTTATATCCGTTGGAACCTTTTACCTATATATAGAGGACTTGTCTATTGTTGCTGGGAGAGAAAGTAGAGAGTGCTTTTGTGTGTTTCAACTTATATCTTATATCCAAAACCCTTTCTCTTAAGGGAGTTCATCCTCCAATCCACCCTCATCATTGATATTTAATAGAGTGGATTGGGGAATGAACTTCCGCATTCAAGGATGCTCCAGCTACTACCTTAATGGCAAATCATTAAGCTGGGATGCCTTGAATGCATAAGATTGGAAGCACTCTATCTTCCTGATAGGAAAATATTTTAAGAGTAGGATTCCATCTTGACCTTGACCCAACCCGAAGCCGAGTATTGGTATATTATTTTGTGTTGCGGATCAAGGGAGCAGAAGACTCTTCGTCAACAAGGAGGAGGATATCTTCGGCATTGTGCTTATCGGGACTCATCAACTGTAACATCTCGGAAAAATCCGTACAAAGACCCGAGTACCACCTCAGGCAGAAATCACTCAGGACCAAATCCTTTAGAACTTAGACGAAATTAACTAAGTGCTAAACTAGATTAGCTGCGAAATTAGCACTAATCACTTTAAATACGAACTGCAAGACCCAAAACTTGCAGAATCATCGACACTCCATTACCCTATAATCTAGGATCAATATCATTACCCAGTTGCTCTCGGGAGCATCACGAAGCTCCGTATCGGACCTGGATTGCACGTCAAAAGTCCGATTACCGCGAAACTAAACGATTATGACCGCCTTACTGGGCTTGACAACCGTCCCGGAAATCAAGTCCTGACTGTGTCCAGAAATGTACAACTTGAGCCCGGAGCGAAGTGTGTGAGAAACGTGAATATTTTTGGAATTAAAATCCAAACTTAAGTAAATTGAGACGTGTCGCTTGCTGGCCAAATATAAGGATTTAGACCGTCAGAATCTGACCCAAATACACCCTCAGATCAGGAGAAATTTCCCACACATGTCAGTACACTTATAGCCCTGATCGAGTACCGGTGACCGTTGAACTGAAACTGGTCCACCACGGTCGATCTGTAAATCCGATCGGACCGAAAACTTAACTCGACCTAGATCCAATGCCAGGGAGCTTAAGTCTGACCGCACACAGAAAGGGAGCCTCCAGAAGTACTCCGTTGAGCCGAAACAGATGGGTTTTGGCTATAACCTAACTATACCATGGCCCTGGGGCCATTCCTATTAGTTTTGGGCCTATATAAGGGCCTTAAACCCTCTCTCTCCCATTCCATACGAATTTACAACCCTAAGAGAGAGAAGAGAGCAAAGAGAGAAGGAAAGAGAGAGAAAGTGAGAGAGAAAGTGGGAAAGAGTTCCTGGGATTCGATCCCATCACTACACGGGCTTAGCTACCGTTTCTGGTTCGCTATTCCGGCGATTCCAACTCCGTTCGTAGGTAAGAAAACCTAACCCTAATCTGTTTTAGGGTTTCCAATAGTGTAAGTGATGAAATAGCTAACCTATTTCATGCTATAGGTGACCGTTGTGCCGTAAACAAAGGCTTTGTGTTTAAACCGAGTTCGTTACGAGTCTATCGGCGAAAGGTGCGGACTATATACGTTTAGGTTATGGTTTTCAAGACTTTCAATGTCGGTTAATGATTTATTACTGACGTGGGTGTCATTTCACATGCAAAACGTGATGTTTGTTTCGCTTTACGAATACGTATGAACTATGTGAAGTATAGCGTATTCTATGTATTTGTTGAAATAATTGAATACGTATAGTTTTTGAATTCGTGGTTGCCATGATTATTCGTCGTGAATATATGGCCGTTATGCGTGTGACAACACCTGGGTGAAAGGAATTGTCCTAATTCCTGTTATCGCCAACATACGTTACGTATGTTATAGTGTGTAGTATAAGTGTTTGTTGAAATGACTGAATGAGTATGGAATTTGGATTTGTGCTTGCCATGATTATTAACAATGAATATATGCTTGTTGAATATGTGGCAACTCTTTTGTAAAAGAGCTTGCCAGGATATATGTTATATCTAGTCTAATCTGTGTATGTTGAAATGTGTAGCCTACGTGTTTGATAAAATGCCTCAATGAGGAAATACCTGTTGAAATGCATGTAATGAGGGTGTTGAGATATGATTCTCATTTCCCTTAACTATGGTTATAGTTTCCTTTATGTATCCTATATTATTACTACGTGCTTTATGGTTGAATGCCTATGTATGCTAATATGTACACTATGTGTTTGTTGAAATGCTCAAATGAAACTTATATTTAAGTTGGTTGCTACATGCTGTTTTGGACTAGCACATATGTATTCCTATCTTATTTGAAGTGTGTTTGAGGCTACGATGTAGTCCAGGCAATCGGTAACGGATCCTGATTTGGTGGCTGAGGTCGTTTCGCCACACAGGACGTGTTCGATGAATCTGAGCCGTACTTTGGTTGTCGAAGTGGTTAGGCCACACGAAGTGCTTACGCACTTCATGTCGATTAACTCGAGGTGCGCTCGTACCAGTCGTGTTCGTCAAGTAACCCGATTAACCCGATGTATGTTCACCATGTATGGACGCTACTGCTTAAACCTAAGGTATCTAACTCATCAGTGGAAACCCCGTTAACCTTGGTACCTCGATCCGCTAAGACTTATGAGCCGGACATGGTGGTATGGGATACCGTGGTCGAGCTGTCGGCCTACTTTGGGGCGACGAGCCTCCCCGTAGTGACCAGTGAGCAACCCAGACTCGTGAGCCGAATACGATGGTATGGGACACTGTATTCGAGCTGTTGGCCTCCATTGGTGCAGCCTGGCTGTGGTCCCCAGTTGGGTCGGTGACGAGCCTTCGAAAATAGACTGCCAGTTGGTACGGCGTTGGTGGAGTGACCTCGAGTATGAAATAGGCCTACCCTGGTGCAGCCTGGCTGTGGTCCCCAGTCGAGTCGGTGACGAGCCTTCGAAAATAGACTGCCAGTTGGTAGGGCATTGGTGGTAGTGACCTGAACTTGCCTATCGTATGTGATTAACTAGGATTGACGACCCTAGATGGATCATTGTTTGGGTTAATGATAAAAAGGGCGGTACCTTAGCTTCCCAATCCTGCTGTACGAAAAGGACTAATAAGAACTTGGTAAGTACGCTCATGCACCGCATTGTATGTGCCATTTGGCGTTGGGTAGAGCACTGAGGAAGTGATTGACATGCGCGACCGTGAGATGAAGATCGCAGAAGGAGTGCAGGCGAGGGCATGCATCATTTATACATACCATTTTTGTATTAATCAGAGTACTTAGGGATGTGTGATTGTATTGCTTTATCATTACTGCTTGACTGAATTGATAACATGTTAACCTTTGCTTTATAGTTCCACTGAGTTGATCATTGTTTGGGTTAATGATAAAAAGGGCGGTACCTTAGCTTCCCAATCCTGCTGTACGAAAAGGACTAATAAGAACTTGGTAAGTACGCTCATGCACCGCATTGTATGTGCCATTTGGCGTTGGGTAGAGCACTGAGGAAGTGATTGACATGCGCGACCGTGAGATGAAGATCGCAGAAGGAGTGCAGGCGAGGGCATGCATCATTTATACATACCATTTTTGTATTAATCAGAGTACTTAGGGATGTGTGATTGTATTGCTTTATCATTACTGCTTGACTGAATTGATAACATGTTAACCTTTGCTTTATAGTTCCACTGAGTTGATCACTCACTCCCACGTTATGGGACGGTGTTTTAAACACCAACTAGACCTTGTTTTAGTTTCAGATAATGGCGATGCTTGCGAAGCGGAGCCGAACTTTTATGATGATGAGGATCTCCTATATGTAGCTATCAGGCGGGTCTATGTAGACCATGTTCTGATCGACGGGGTTACAGGGATGTTGATTAGACGCCATTACACTTGTTATTTTGCACTTTTGGAGCACCCATGTATATTCTTTTTGTTCATTTTTGGAGTATACATGTATATATTTAACCTGGTAACATGTTCACACTCTGGAGACTTACAACAGTTTATATCTTTTAAATATCTAACACAGTCTTCCGCTTGCTTATTTAACTGTCTCTGGAGTATGATATGCTGTTTTGGTATAATCCCACTCACGTTTACTGCACTAATATGGACAACATTCAATCATCATTATCTATGTTGCATAAGTGATGCGTTGGAACTCGGGAGTGGAGCTTATGCTCGACCCTCGATTTTCAGGGCGTTATATCAACTTATTTGTAAGTATCTAGAGTCCAAGAGGACACTTGTGATAATTCCTTTGTAGGATTGGGTCTTAAGTGGTTCTCACCCTTTGAAGTCTTCAAGGAGGCCTCCGGCGGGAGTGTATGTGGTAGGTGCGTTGTATGGACCCTTGCTCTGTGGAGAGCATAAACATCTGGTTGAAGGTGAACCAGTAAAACCTTAGGTTTGAGGTCAACCGCTGTGAAACTTCGGGTTTGAGGTGAACCGTGTAGAAACTTCTGGTAGGGTCTTATGGAAGATCCTTGGCCAGTGTGCCTAAAAGTGAGTGCGTTGTGTTGACCCTTGCTCGTGAGAGTATAAATAGTCAGCCTCAGTGTAGGTTGTAAATGTTGAAGGTGAACTTGATTTAAAACCTTAGGTTTGAGGTGAACCGCTGTGAAACCTCCTCAGTGAAATCCGGTACACTCAAGGGTTGAGTGCGGTTACCGAGAGTGGAGTAGACTGATTGTCGAACCACTATAAAAATGACTGTGTTTGAGATTGCTATTCTTCTTATTGTGTGATTTGCTTTAATATCTGCGTATCTGAATATCTGAGATCACACTTCACACACTTACATAGTCATATCCATCATAAACTAGTTCATATTGTTTACTTCTCAAATAGTTTGTGATTGGATCCTCTACCTGGCTTGGAAGCCAGTAGAGTTAAGTTTGAGTAATCCTAATATGTGCCTGTTGTTAGGATTAGTGTAATAAGATTTTAAATAAATGATAAAAACTTTTAAAAGTCCTATTCACCCCCCTCTAGGACATACATATCCCGACTTCAACTAAAGCGGTCTTCACCGCCATTTCAGTCACCACTAGCCAATACGTCAAATGAAGCTCAAAACCTACGGTTTGCTAGAAGCTGTAGAATCACTTTTGGGTTGGGGGAATCACAAGATTCCCCAAGTCGAATTACTCCATTGGTTGGTTTGTGATCGTAGATTCCAAGCAAGGGCCTTAAAGATGGAAAGGGAAGGGGTTACACCCATTTGCACTCGCATGATGTGTGATCTCTACTTTATGGGATATTTTGATTTTTGGGGGATTCGACAAAATTTCAGCATTACGACATTTGACTATGTTTCCAATAACCGGCAGGGCCAGGCAAATTAGTAAGAAATGGAAAAAGGAACTATCTAGCCTTACTTTGTAGAGCCAAATGGCTTCGGGTAAGCAAAATGAAAATAAAATGTAGGAGTAAAGATGAATGCAAAATTGGCCTTACTTCACGCAGTCACAGACTCTGGATAGGCATAAATAAAATAAAAATGTAGTCCTAGGCTCCTAGCCTTACTTCACAGAAGCAAAGTCTTTGGGTAGGCAAATCAAGTAAAGAAAAGCAAGAAAGAATAATAGCATTCATAAAATAAAGATGACTGTTGCTAGATATGTGGAGCGGAATGCGATCTTAGTTGAGATGTGAGAAGAGAAATGGGTGACCAGACACCCTTTTGTTGCAAATGGATGGTTGGATGTCCCCGATTTCAACTATTCTCTTGGCTTCAGTGGCTTCTCTTCTAGGCTTTTTTTTTTTTTTTTTGTCTCATAGGTTAGCCAACATGGCGTCATTGTTGGGAACTTTTCAGATAGGCAGAACCTTGGACGGGTCATCAATGGGCCTTATGATTGACTCAAACCTTCTCTCTGAACTCTCTCCTTGCTTCCACTGCATCCTCTACTTCTCTCCCTGTTCTCTCCCTTTGTCCTTGGGGCTCTTTGTCGAGTCTCTTAAGAAACCACATTATAGGCCCTTGGATGAACAACGTTTGTTTTTTAATATGTACGTTTGTGATTGCTACTCTGACGACTGTCAAGTGATATCAACAATCACAAAAGAGCTTTTCTTTTCGTCGGCCCTTGGATGGCCTAAGGTCCGTTTTGTCCTTTTTTGCATAAGTGTGGTCATGCATAGTGGGTTTTTGAAGTTTTGGGGAGTTCAGATGAGTGTCTGAGATGTAATCTTTGCTAGATTTGGCGTCCGTTGATTGTGTCTGATGGTTATTTTTGGGAGGTGCTAGGGACCCTTTCTATTTGACCCATTTGGATTTTCAATGTCTTTGGGTCGACCAAATGTGGCTTTATGAAAGTTGCGCATGCTAAGGTTTCCTGATAACCCAAACAATTGGTTGATATCTGGCTTAATTGAGATGTGGGCCCGCCAAACTTGTCTGCCAATCATTTTCGGGTTGTGCTAAGGACCTTTTCCATATGATCCATATGGAATTTAAGGCCTTTTGGATTGGCGGGAGGTGGTTTTATTGGAATAGTATGTGTTCTGAATTTTTGGAAGGTCCGAGCAGTTTGTCCAGGATTGGATCGATTAGGTCTTTGATCTGCCAATTCGGTGCCAAAAATGCTTCCCAGTTGACTTGTATGGTCGTTTAATGATTCCCGAGTTGCCTAAAGGCAGTTTTATCGAAGCCTATTTGAAGGTTAAAGATTAGTTTGTTCTTGTTTTGGGTTGGGTGTCTACAATATGGTTATCCCTCGAGAAGCGGTATGCATCTCAATGTTGATGTCGAGTAATGCAACTCAAATGCCAATTGCAAACAAGTCGGCGTGGCACATTGTCCATCATGGACTATATTAAAAAGATGACATCAACCATGGACAATCTATCGTGGTTGGTACATTAGTGGCTGAGTAAGATCTCGTCACCCTTATTCTCAGTGGACTCGGGACAAAATATGATGGGACGGTTGCCTTTGTTTGGGCAAGGGAGACCCCCATAACATTGGCCGATTTACATGGTCTACTTCTAAGCACTGAAATGCTCCATAATGACAATGATACTTCTATACATTTTGATGCCACGATAATCATACTCTATACATCCAATCCAAGCATGGGCCCACCAAATGAAAGAATATTCATCCTTTATCCTCATACAATCACACATATGGCATAATGCGGCTCCTCCCATATTTGAAGCTTTGGTTTTGTTAGTTGGAAACAACAAAGTCCTTACAATTGATAATCTTCGTTGAAGGAAATTGCCACTCATAAACATATGGATCATGTGTATGAATGCTAAGGAATTTGTGGACCGCCTCTTTCTTCATTGGTCTTTTTCACCAAAGCTATGGGTTGGTATTTTCTCTTTTTTGTGCATCATGGGTGGTCCCTTGTTCTAAGGGGCTTTCCTCCTTGCCTAACATGGGGAGGGATAGGCAAAAAAGGCGAAGCTATGTGGAGAATGGCCTTAATAGCAAGAATATGGTCACTTTGGGAAGAAAGAAACAAGTGTTGCTTTAGAAACCAAAGAGGTTCAGTATCAACTTGTAATGCGAACATCAGCGGTGCACCCTTTAAAGTGTACCAGAGGAGGAGGTGTCGCTGACAGAGTACTGGAGTGGATGAGTTGATGTGGATGGACGCTGGGTCCATCGGACTCATTTTCTGATGTGCTACGAGTGCAGGAGAGGCATGACCGTACCTTGACCACAGGCCCATGGGTTGGATTTCACACCCTGCCGCATGGGTGTTTTAGTTTTGGGCATTTAAAAATAAAATAAAAATTCTTTTCCTTATTTTTAGGGGCTTTAGTGCACTTTATTTTTTTATTTTTTTATTTTATTTTATTTTTTGTCTTTTTGTTATTTTTCTTGTTTTCAAGGGCTTTAGTGTACTTTTACTTTTTTCATGGTTTATATATACACTGTGAGAAACCCTATATTATTATTATTGAATGAATAGAAATTCGTATATTTTCTTCCTGTTTTATCAAGAGGTTAGGGTTTCAGGATTGACCCTTAGGTATTGAGGATTCTATCCCAGTTTCAGGTTTCATTCTTCCCAGAGCTTCGAGGTGTAGGAAAGTGTAAAAAATCTGCCTTCTTTTCTTTTGATGACAAAGGACTCGTAGTTTCTTCATCTTGAATCCTCCCTTCTTCATCCCTTTTGTTCTTTCGGACATTCCATTTTGATTTAAACCGAAAATAGGGATAACTAATCAGTAGAATCAGATCCAAACTTGACCGTGGACTGACTTATACTAGATTTGGGATATCCTCATATCTCTAGGTCCTCCCATTTTTACTGTTTATATGATTTTATGCTAAGGGGCGTGATCCTTACGGAATGATCTCATCTCTGTGTTGAGATTTGCCTAATCCCTTTGATTAAAAAATAGTTGGTTGATTAATTTATTTACTTGAATCTCATCATCCATATGATACATGCATTTAGGGTTAGGCCATCACATGTCCCTGCATTAGTTTTGGTATCAGAGCTAGGTTTTAGCGTTAGTCAATTTATTGAAGGAGCATATTTTGTTGAGTACCCATATAGATCTAGGTCATATAGGGTAGTTGTATTGCATTGGTATCATTGTTTTTACCCATTCTCGCACATAGATCTAGGACCATTCACTTGTCATTTTTGGTGTATGCCCACGCGCACTGGTCGTGGATTTGGTCTCCATTACACCGTGGACTCTGATCAATTTGCCAAGGCTATGGAGGGCCTAATTATGAGAATGGATTAACAGTTTTGAACCTTGAGGGATGATATTGCGTAGCAATTTGCGCATCAGGATGGTAGGTTCATGCGTCTAGAGGAGAGTTAGTTTAGAGGTTGGTACTCCAACCACCACTGTAGGTAGTGCCCAGGTGACCCCCGACATTGGGGTTGTCGATCGGTCCCAAGTTGTGGGCCCTGATCCGCCTAGGGATGGTTTGGGTGCAAGCCAGGCCTGTGGGCCTAGCAACAGACACGATGGGGTATATCCATTACCACCCACACACAATCGTGATCCTGTTCTTCCCGCCCAATGGGAGGGCTATGGTGGGGTGTGTCCTCGACAACCTCATAGATACCATGAGCACGAGGATCCTGTCGCTAGGATCACGAAGGGCATTAAGGTTGACGCCCCTCCAGTTTTGATGGGAGATTGGACCCCAAAGTTTTTTTCGACTGGTTAGTAGACATAGACCACTTTGAGTGGCACGGTTTGCCAGACCCACGACGGGTCGGGTTCGCAATGATAAAATTGGTGGTCCAAGCAAAACTATATTGGGGAAATATGGAGCGTTGCCGTGAGTGATCTGGAGAGGGGCTAGTTCTCTTTTGGATTGAGATGAAAGAGTTGTTGCGAGAGAAGTATGTTCCCCTTTCTTACAGGCAAAGGTTGTTTGATCAATGACACATTTTGCGCCAAGGATCCATGACGGTGACGGAATATATATCCAAGTTCGATGAATATATGATGAGGTGTGATGTGGATGAGGGCTATGCTGTGGTTCCCTCTCGTTTCTGTATGGGTGTCAGGCTTGAGCTTCAGTGGGAGCTCATGCTTCACATGGTCACCAGTTTGGAACATGCTTACCAGGTGGTGCAGGAACCGGAGCCCTGTGCGCGCCAATCCAATGTGAGGGGGATTGCTTTTTGACCTATTATACCTAGATTAGCTCCACAGGAGCGAGACCCCATGTCAAAATTCAACCCAAAACTCAACCTGGTACCCAGCCATCCAAAAGAAATCGAAGTAACAATATGGCTGGACCAAGTACTGGGCCCGCGATGCCAGGGCAATGCTATCGCTGTGGCGGCATGGGTCACATCGCTGCCGAGTGTTCAAATAAGAGTGGACACATTGCCTTTGTTTTCGAACACCCCACAAAAGAAGTGGCAGATAAAGTTGATGGTGACCAGGATGATGAAAAAATCATTATCCCCTTACTTAAACTGGCTAGTGATGCCGAGGATGATACTGTGGAGACTACCCCACTTGCAGTGGTGAGGTGCGCCTTGACCCAGATGAAAGAAAGCGAAGATTGACTCAGAACTACCATTTTTGACACTTATGCCAAGTGCGGAGAAAAGAGGTGCAAGGTGATCATAGACAACGGGAGCTATGAGAATGTAGTTTCCCCAGTTACTTTGAGTCACCTGGGGTTGCAGCCAGTCTCTCACCCCAACCCATATAGAGTTTCTTGGGTGGATGCGACATCCCTCCCTGTGAGTTTGTGACCCAACGATGCCTTGTTCTTATTAAGTTTGGACCATATGAGGACAAGTTGTGGTGTGATGTGGTCATGATGGATGTTGGTCATATCATCTTGGGAAGGCCATGGCTCTATAAACAATAGTCGGGTGCACGAATAATTGTATATTTAAGCATGAAGGAAAGAAACTTGTCTTGAGCTCGCTCCCTCCCAAATCGTCAACATGAGAGAAAGATGTTGCGTCCCTAGGCGGTCCTAAGAGTCAAAGGGTGCCTCAATCGAAATCTCTCCACATCATAGATGCTAAGGAGTTTGAGAGGAGACTAAGGGGGGACTATGGTGTATGACCTACTAGCTAGGGAGAGTACGCCTGAGGTTGTTATGGGGATACCCCAAGAGGCTCATCCGGTCCTAGAGGAGTATCTTCCATACAAGCTTCCATCGATGTGAGACATTTAACATGCGATAGATCTCGTCCTAGGGGCGACCCTACCAAACGGCCCTTGTTTCGACAAGAAAACAAATGCGTTTGATTTGGGGAATTATTCAATAATAACAAAGAATTCGATGAGAGAACAATGATTACAAGATATCTTATTCAGTCTGAGTTCATTTACATCCTCGGATTCCCTTGATTCTGAAAACAGAGTACAATTAATGCAATGCAATGAATGAAATAGAAGACAGTTCGATGGCAATTTCGGCAGCATTTCGACGCTTTTGATGTTCATCGCCAAGGCGGAAAGGTTATGCGGGCTTAAAACCCTTGGTCTGGCCGTTGAGATCAATTCTGATCATCCTTCCGTTCATTCTTCCTTGATCTGACCGTTGAGATCAGTTCTGATCATCCTTCCATTCATTCTTCCAGTGAAACCCTTGAAATGTGGAGCGAACATCCTTTGAAATGTGGAGCGAACATCCCTTGAAATGTGGAGCGATGATCATCCCTTGAAACGTGGAGCGACGATGCTTGCATTAGGACAAGTCCCCATGGATAATGGTGCAAGGGGCTTTCTTCAAGACATGTTCCCATAGATAATGGCGTGAAAGCCATGCATTTGGACATGAATCCATACAAAGTGGCACAAGAGCCATGCTTTAGGACATGTTTCCTTATCAAGTGGCACAAGAGGCCTGCACTTGGACAAATTTCCTTATCAAGTGGCGTAAAAGGCTTGCACTTGGACAAATTTCCTTATCAAGTGGCACAAAAGCCAGGTTTTAAGACAACAAAAGCCTGCCTTCAGGACAAAAGGGAGAGAGAAGTGGCGCATGGAGGAGAGCTTTAAGACATATGCTCCTCATGAAGTGGCGCACAAGTCATGTTTCTCTTGAGATTGCGCACAATCGCGCAACACCTCTTTCCCACTTCAATTGCGCGTGGTCGCGCAAAGGCGTGGCTTTAAGACAACCTCCACAAGGAGTGGCGCAAAAGCTTTGTATTTGGACAAAGTTTCATAGAGAGTGGCGCAACTCCTTTTCTCCCTCCTGAGGTTGCGCGTAACTGCGCAACACCTCCACAAATGGTGGCGCAAAAGACATTCTTCATTAAGATAAGAGTGCATAAGCACTCCTTGAGAAGTGGCGCAATAGCCATTTCTCTCTTTTGAGTCTTTCCATTGCGCGAGGTCGCGCAAGGCCTCTTTCCTTCTCTTTCATTGCGCGAGGTTGTGCAAGGCCTCTCTCTCTCTCTCTCTCTCTCTCTTGTCTTCCTTCCTTCTTGTCCCCCTTCTTGTCTTCCAACCACCCACCCCAAATGAAGCATGTGGAGGGGTATTTATAGGCATCCCTCTCTTACATAGTGGTGATCACCACGACTTCCTCCTTCACACAGAACGTAGCTAGGCCATGAAAGCTTGTGCCGCGACTTTAGTCCATTGAAACTCCCCTTTTCGTAAGCAATCTATGATGGGAGCCATAATCGAGCTAAATCCCATAGATTTGATCCCCATGGCTACCCCACAATGTCCTTCAGAGTTAGGAGAGTCTTTCGCCCAGCATATACATGCATTGCATAGTAAGATTAGGAGGAAGATTAATTTAAGTAATGAACATTATAAACTTTTTGCTGACACTCACAAGAGATTTAGGGAATTTCAACTTGGAGATGATGTCATGGTTCGTATTAGGCCGGATTGGTTTCCACTTGGATCCATGAATAAGCTTCATGCTCGTAGCATAGGCCCACATAAAATTGTGAAAAGGTTGGGGTCTAATGCTTATTTTGTTGATATTTCTGCTACCATGGGCATCAACTCCACATTAAATGTGGAAGATCTAGTTCCCTTTCATGAGCCATTAACTCTATCCAATGTTTGAAATATCGGTATCGCGTTACGTATCGCATCCTTGGGATATAGATACATATTGTTTATTGCACGGGATATATCGTTTATATCGGGTAATTTATCTCACTTTTTGGGAAACATGGGGAAACATTGGGAAAATGGTCGAATTTTTCAATGAAACTTCAGGGATTGTTAAAAAAGACCTCAATACACACTTTTAAATTATAACATCTCAAAAAAGAAGTGCACATGATAGGTTTTCTTTGTATAGGGTTCAAAGCTATGCGTTGTTTGATTGAACTAATGCAACTATATTCAAATTGAATGCATAACATTTAAAGTGCATGTGATGATCATTTCATCAAACACTCCTAAATACTTCGAAATTAATCTCAATTGGCAGCTGGTTGAAGGGAAATTTTGAAAAAAAATAATTCAATAATTTTTTCTTTATTAATTTTTAATTAAAAAATGATTTTTATTTTCCGAAAATTGACAAGGACTTAATAAATCAGTAGATCAGCCCTCATACATGCTTGATTTCATCATTGGAGTGCAACGTTGCAAGCAATTTGAGAGAAATTAGGGAAATTTTGAATTTTGTCTAATTTTCCCCAAATCTGACCGCCTACACTCAAATTTCGAAATTAGAGTGTTTGTGATGGTCATTTCATCAAATAGTCCTAAATACTTCAAAATTAGTTTCAATTGACAACTGTTGAAGGAAATTTTTGAAAAAAACATGAAGAACCAATGGATATTGAAATTAAAGCTCTAACTCTATAAATTTTCAACTAAAACACGAAGAATCAATGGATTTGTAACCATTTAACACTAATTTAACATAATTAAAAAAAAAAGGATTGGAAATTGAAAATGCTCATCGGATCGAACATTTAGGATATATCGGCACTACCTGTGTGTTTCGTATCGTACAGATGAGATACAAGATATATCATAGGATATATCGGCCGATATCATCGATATTTAAAACATTGTGTCTATCTACTAGTTCCCCTGTTTCTTCCCAAACCCCCCCTATAAATGGACCTTGGCCACAGCTTGACCTTCTTGTACTCATCTTACATTCTCTTCCACCTACATTGAGAAGAGACGAGATAGAGGAAATTTTGGACTCCGAGGCGGTTTCCACCCGTTTTCTTTGTTTCCAAAAATTCCTAGTCAAATGGAGGAACAAGCCCATTACAGATAACTCTTGGATCATAGAGACGGAGCTGCAGCGCATCGACCTCGATTTGCTTGAGAGACACAAGTGTTCGCTTTCATCAATGGCGAACTCTTCCCACCCGGGGAGAATTGATGCGGACATTAGTGGTGTACCCTTTAAAGTGTAGCAGAGGAGGAGGCGTCGCTGACAGAGTACCAGAGTGGATGAGTTAATGTGGATGGACGCTGGGTCTACCGAACACATTTTCTGACGCGCTACGAGTGCAGGAGCGGCATGACCGCACACTGACCACGCCCATGGGTCAGATTTCACACATTGCTGTATGGGTGTTTTAGTTTTAAGCATTTTTTTGTTATTTTCCTTGTTTTCATGGGCTTTGGTGCACTTTTTTATTTTTATTTTTATTTTTTGTTATCTTTCTTGTTTTCAGGGGCTTTAATGCATTTTTACTTTTTCCATGGCTTATATATACATTGTGAGAAACCCCATTTTATTATTATTGAATGAATAGAAATTCGTATCTTTTCTTCTCTTTTATCAAGAGGTTAAGGTTTCAGGATTGACCCTTGGGTGTTGAGGATTTTACCCTGGTTTCAGGTTTCCTTCTTCCAAGATCTTCGATGTGCAGGAAAGGGTAAGAAATCCGCCTTCTTTTCTTTTGATGAAAAAGGATCCGTAGTTTCTTCATCTCGAATCCTCCCTTCTTCATCCCTTTCGTTCTTTTGGACATTCTATTTTGATTTAAACGGAAAAGAGGGATAGTTAGTAACTAGAATTAAATTCGAACTTCACCGTGGACTGACTTATGCTAGATCTAGGATATCCTCATATCCTTAGGTCCCCCCCTTTTTACTGTTTATGTGATTTTATGCTAAGGGGCATGATCCTGACGGAATGATATTATCTCTGTGTTGAGATTTGCCTAATCCCTTTGATTAAAAAACAATTGGTTGATTAATTTATTTACTTGAATCTCATAATCCATATGATACATGCATATTCTAGGGTTAGGCCATCACACGTCCCTGCATCAACTTGTTTCATTTGGGTTAGGCTATTGGTCCAAAAGTGGGCCGTCTCTATAAACATTATGGATCATAATTTCATTTTTCCTGGTTCCTGGTTAGCTCTGCAAGTTTTTGTAAATAGCTTGTTAATAAATAAATGATTGCCTTTTGAAAAAAGACAATGATGTGACTAGACTTTTCAAACTACTTAAAAGACAGATAAGCAAGCCTGGAATGCCACTGATGTAGAGAGGCTTATGCTTGCATAGCAACTCAAGTTAGTCCACAATAAAGATAGTAGAGTCCATTCGCTTCACGCCACCCACCAATCATCCTCCTCGTCTTTATATCTTGATATTGACAATAAGAGGGATAGGATGTGACAAAAAAAATTAGAGACTAGGTCAGTTTACTCACCGATAATAAACTTAAAGGAAATTTAGAAATGTAAAGTATTGATGTTATTGATAGTGGTGGGGTAAGGCAGGCAATACCCAACCCAGACACGTGTTGATGTACCGTCTTCTAATGTAACAGAAGAAATAGATGACGATTTAACTAATTGAGACAATGTATTTTGTTTACCAATTATGTGATTAGAAGCACATGAATCAATGGCCCAAGGAGCACTATCACTTGACGTAAGATATACTGTACCTGACTAAGCAAAAGTTATTGATGCAGGACATGGAAAA
The DNA here is from genome assembly GCA_021015155.1 of Magnolia officinalis. Taxonomy (NCBI): domain Eukaryota; kingdom Viridiplantae; phylum Streptophyta; class Magnoliopsida; order Magnoliales; family Magnoliaceae; genus Magnolia; species Magnolia officinalis. Next base: position 73,199,883 of record JAJHSJ010000007.1, read on the forward strand.
TTAAATATGATATGCAAGATCTCAGGCTTTAGATCATACTAATTCAAAACAATCCATATTAATTCCACATCCTGCACAAAAGCTCAAACATTCAAGTAAAGGGGAATCTGCACGGGTCCAGGCCTACACAGGTTAGGGCTGGATCTGTTAAAATTATAAACCAAACGATGCTCAAAGATAAGCAGTAATCATCCACACATGCACAATAATCAGTCCCTAATCCAAGGGATTCACCAATTTCAATTCAAGGAACCCTATGGTGAGAAAAGGGCAAACAAATTAAGGATAATGCAATCTAGGGTTAGGGTTTATGAAAAACTGGTATGAGAGGGTAAAATAAGAAGAAAACCTAAACCGAAGGACAGTTTCCACGCGCGGACAACAACAATGGCCCAGACACAAGTGCGTGTGATCACGACCGCACGTGTGTGGGGCCCACTATTTAGAAAAAGGCCACCTTGGCCTTGGTCGGCTAGGGATGGACTCCAAAAACTCTAAATCTCAGCTCGATCTAATGCACGGTTTGTGCGTGGTGCTCCGCCAAAGTTTCGGCCTTCCTATAGGGCCAAATTCTGGAAATCTGCTGTTGAGAGAAAAACGGCTGCAACTATTGATGGATTTGCAGATGGAATGCTTGTAGGAGGAGAAATATGGATGGAAGAAGGTGGGGGCGAATCGGGATAGATGTGGCTTCGCACCACAGTAGTTAGCCCTTCGAAGAAGGGAGGGCTTCGCACCCAATTAGGTTTTCATAACTTGGAAAGGAGCAGGAAAACGCATCAATTTTTATTAATCTTCATTGAATTAAAAGAACTACAAGGGGTGCCTATTTATAAGAAAACGATATACCCCAAAACTCACGCCATGTGCACAACCTATTACTTGGCGATGAAGTAAACTAAAATAAAAACCAATCAAAGAAATCTAAAGCGTTTATGATGTTCTAAATAATATAAATAAGCAAAACCTAAAGTATCAACTTAATCCGACTAGTGGGCCACGATCATGAGATCCCATGATGGGCTTTTCGTGAATCAAAACTTCGTCTTCTAACTAGGAGGCCCTCCCTGGACGTCGTCATCGAGCCATATCGTCGGTGGGATCCTCCTTTTCCTTGCGTACGTGCGTAGCGGTGGCGTGCGTGCGCATGTGCGCGTGATGTCTCTATCAATTCTTCCCGGCTGCGAAGATTTCATCACTGGCAAAATAAAACTCCTGAACCACTCCAGGATGTCAGGATTAGGTCTCTAAAGCTCCTCCTCAGTGAGCCACGTGTTGTCTGAAGTTGGGCGTGACTTCCATTTAATCAGGTACTTCTGAAACCCGTCGTCCGACGTTGAAACTATCTGATGGTCCAAGATATCCTCTATTTCCTCTCTGGGTATATGAAGGCTAGGTATGGAAGGTAGAGGCTGAGAAGAAAGGTCGGGAAGAGTAGGTATGGGAGGTAGATGCTGGAAAAATGGGTCGGGACGGGTAATTTTAGGACGTAGAGGCTGGGAAAATGGGTCGGGAAGGGTAGGTATAGGAGGTAGAGGCTGAGAAAATGGGTCGGGACGGGTAGGTATGGGACGTAGAGGTTGGGAAGATGGGTTGGGAGGGGGCCATGGATTAAGGGAAAGGTATGAGGATTCAGGATGGTTAGGCGAAAGGCTGGACAATGCATCAATGGCCCCTTGAAATGCAACTAAATCCTCCACATTGAATGTGGAACCAATTCCCATGGAGGGTGGAAGATTTGCCACAGACGTATTGAGACCGTTTCGTTTTATAATTTTGAAGGGTCCAGCGCTACGCACGTGTAATTTACGAACGGCCCCCGGAGGATACCGCTCGGGCCTGATGTGGACCATCACAGAGTCCCTTACATTGAATTCCTTGAAACATTTATGTTAGTCTGTAGAAAATTTGTAATGTTTATTACTAGTAGTGATCTTCTGCCTGGTTTCTTGATGCCATGAATGAATGTGATGCGCAAAAGACTCTATAGACTTTGACGGCATATGAGACAGTGACATAGGGACAAGATCAATAGGTTTCTCAAGTTTATAACCAGTAACGGCTTCATAAGGACTGAGACCTGTGGACCTATCGACAGAACTATTAAACGCAAACTCGGCTGTAGGTATTACGGTGTCCCATGTTCTGGTGTGCTCTATATCCCTCCTAGGAGGAGACTCATCTGGTAGATCATTAGGAAAGACATCACGAAACTCATTCATTACTGGAATGGCCTCAATGGGTAACTCTACACTAGCCTCAGGTGCACTCTCTCCAGCCACAAGGCGCACATGTTGTATCCCTCAAAATAGTGGTCTTGATGTCCCTCATGGGGTGGGTGCATGCCCATAACTGATTCCTTGGCCAACTCCATTCATTGGTCTATCTTCCTGGCCACCTGCCTAAGATTGAACATCTACCCCAATTGGGGGGGGGGGGGGGGGGGGGGGGGGGGGGGGTGCACACATCAAATTGATCAAAGCGTTGGTCTATATATTGTTCCAAGCGCTTACCCACAGACTCGATCTGCTGGGATAGTTTGTTTAGTAACTCTAGCAGTTGCTCCATGTTTAGAGTAGGGTGCAAACCAAAACCAGGACTCGTACGTGTGGGCATATACTTGCTAACTCCACCTAAGGACTTTCTATGACGACTATATACGTCTAAAAGAACTAAATGACACTATGAGACTATATGAAGGAGACTACACACCGTTACTAAAATTCAGCAACATATATCAGGGACTACGGTCTTCTAGCAGCTATATGTGATGAATTGGATGCATGAAGGACTCAAACAAACTAAACCCTAAATATGTGATGTATTCCCCTATAAGAACCCTAAGCTCTGATACCAAATTTGAAGCAGGACATGGAAAATTAAATATGATATGCAAGATCTCAGGCATTAGATCATACTAATTCAAAACAATTCATATTAATTCCACATCCTACACAAAAACTCAAGCATTCAAGTAAAGGGGAATTTGCACGGGTCCAGGCCTACACAGGTTAGGGCTGGATCTGTTAAAATTATAAACCAAACGATGCTCAAAGATAAGCAGTAATCATCCACATATGCACAACAATCAGTCCCTAATCTAAGGGATTCACCAATTTCAATTCAAGGAACCCTAGGGTGAGAAAAGGGGCAAACAAATTAAAGATAATGCAACCTAGGGTTAGGGTTTATGAAAAACAGGTATGAGATGGTAAAATAAAAAGAAAAGCTGAACCGGAAGACAGTTCCCGTGCACGGACAACAACAATGGCTCAGACGCACATGCGTGTGATCACGGCCGCACGTGTGGGGGCCTACTATTCAGAAAAAAGCCACTTTGGCCCTGGTCGTTCAGGGATGGACTCCAAAAATTCCAAATCTCAGCTCGATCCGATGCACGGTTTGTGCGTGGTGCTCTGCCGAAGTTTTAGCCTTCCTGCAGGGCCAGATTCTGGAAATCTACTGTAGATAGAAAAACGGCTACAACTAGTGATGGATTTGCAGATAGAATGCTTGTAGGAGAAATATGGATGGAAGAAGGTGGGTGCGAATCGAGATAGATGTGGCTTCGCACCACGGTAGTTAGCCCTTCGAAGAAGGGAGGACTTCGCACCCAATTAGGTTTTCATAACTCAGAAAGGAGCAGGAAAACACAACAAATTTTATTAATCTTCATTGAATCAAAAGAACTACAAGGGGTGCCTATTTACAGGAAAACCTTATACTCCAAAACTCGCGCCATGTCGCAACCTATTACTTGGCGATGAAGTAAACTAAAATAAAAATCAATCAAAGAAATCTAAAGTATTTATGATGTTCTAAATAATATAAATAAGCAAAACCTAAAGTATGAACTTAATCCGACTAGTGGGCCACAATCATGAGATCCCATGATGGGCTTTTCGTGACTATCGGGTCCACTCTTTGAATCAAAACTTCGTCTTCTAACTAGGAGGCCCTCCCTGGACGTCGTCATCGAGCCAGATCGACGGTGGGACCCTCCCTCTCCTTGCGTATGTGCATAGGGGCGGCGTGCGTGCGCGTGATGTCCCCATTAGTTATTGAGGATAACGTGAGTGGAACGATTCTTCAGAAGTCTAGCATATTCCTCCTTGGATAAAGTAACTATCTCACATGAGGTACTCGACTCATAAATGGAAGGAATAGGCTTAGGAGTATAACCATCAGTGCTACCATAAGAAGAATGAACTTGATTTGCCCAAGCAGGTTACCCTACAAGATCCCAACATGCATCAATTTTGTGGTTACTAAGACCAGTGCACTGTTGGTTATCTCGATCATGACCGCGGCTACTAATGAAATCTATATTGCGACTTCCCCAATTATTTCTTCCTCCCCTTGAATCTTTGCCACCAAACTAGTCACCATGTCCATGACCTTTATTTCCGCCATCACCGCCATCACCTTTGCTAGATGGAGAAACAAGGGCTGAACGATCTGAAGGAGACAAACTTTGTATGCTAATTGCACACTGAATGTGAGCAAATGTCTTAGTAATAGAGGGGATCTTGCTACCTCCAAGAATCTAGGCTCGGACAGGCTCAAACTCGGGACAAAATTCAGAGAGGAATTTAGCAACATGGAGTTTCTCTCTCCATCGTCTCATAGTATCATAATCAGTGGTCAAGGGTTGGTATACATTTAATTCTTCTCATATGCCTCTCAGGGTTGAATAATACTCACCAACACTCATCTCCTTGTATGGAAAATATGTTTTGAAACAACTCATAGATTCACGTTAAGTTCTTTTCATTTGAATACATTTTTCTCAGATTTTCCCATACTTCCTTTGTAGATTTGAAAAAGATAACATTTGCGTTGATCTGAGGCTCCATACTATTCCAAAATAAAGCTTTAATTTGAGAATTCTCAGCCACCCAATCTTCATATTCCAATGAACCTTCTTCGGGTTTGGGGGAAGTCAAATATTTCAGTTTTCTTTTACCTATGAGAAATAGGTCCACTGATGTAGCCCATTGCAAGTAATTTGAGCCATTGAGTTTGGTCGATGTAGTATTGTAGCTCATCAACTCAAATGGAGACATAATACTTGGCTTCATTCTTTGAATCCATAAATTTAGGAAAATGAAATAAATAATCGAGGGAAGAATGTGTGACTTGAACTTACTCAACAAGTATATTAGAATCTGATCTATACCAATAAATACGATGGTTTGACACTGCTTCTTGCCTTAACACCTTGACACACACACATGCACAAAGAGCTTCTTCAACACTCGTCATACTCACGTTCAACGTGCACTTATGATGGGTACATTTCGCGCACACGCACGCCCCCCTTACGCACGTACGCAAGGAGGAGGGCCCCACCTTCGATCTGGATCGATGACGACATCAATGGAGGGCCTCCTAGTTAGAGGACTGTGTTTTGGTTCCTTAGGGTAGACCCGATCATCATGTGAATCCCATCATTGGATCTCATGATCGCGGCCCACTACCCTAGGTGACCTAGGACATTGAGTTTTGCTTATTACCGTTATTAGGAACACATCATGAACGGTTTAGACTGCATTGATTAGTTGTTATTTTTGATTACTTCGTCTTTAAGTAATAGTATGCGTACATGGCGCGACTTTTGGGGTATAGGTTTTCTTATAAATAGGCAACCCCTTGTAGTTTGTTTTATTTATATTTTTATAAAATGAAGATTATTAATAAAATTTTGCGTTTTCCTGCTTCTCTAATTCTCTGAGTTGTGAAAATCTGATTGGGTGCGAAACCCTCCTTTCTTCGAAGGGCTAATTACCGTGGTGCGAAGTTGCATCTACCCCAAATCGCCCCCACCTCCTACCCTCAATATTCATCCTCTCTTACAACCATCCAATCTTCAGATCCACCTTTATTTTGCAGCTAATCCTTCTCTACAGCATATTTCCAGAATCAGGCCCTACGGGAGGGCCGAAACTTCGGCGGAGCACCGTGCTCAAACCAATCATCCGATTGCCCTGAAACTTAATGTGTGGGTAGCCCATCCCTGGCCGACCAACCCCTAGTTGGCCTTTTTTGGGTTTGTGGGCTCCACACACGTGCAGGCAACAATCTACTCACGTGCATCAGGCCAGTTTGCTGTCCACACGTCGACTGATTACAGGTTATCTCTTTCCTCTCTTTCACTCCTCTCTCACCTTATTTTCCTAACCCTAACCCTAGATAATCCTAAATCCCAAGTCCTATTCCAACTTTGCAAACCCTAGGTTTTCTCGATTTGAAACGTGTGAATCCCTTAGATTGGGAAGTAATCCTTTGCATGTGTGGATGAATCTATTTTCCTTTGAGCATTATTTGGTCTATTATTTTAATTGATTCAACCCTAACATGTGTAGGCTTGGACCCTCTTAGATTCTCCCTATTGAATGCTTGACCTTATGTGGGATGTGGAATTTTCGTGATTGTTTCTAAGTTAGAATGATCTAAAGCCTGAAATCTTACATATCATATTTAATTTTCATGTCTTGCATCAAATTTGGTATCAGAGCTTAGGTTTTTCATAGGGGATTGCATTGCATGTTTAGGGTTTAGTCCACTCGCGTTTATTTTGCATTAAATTTCATCATATAGGGCTGTTTAGGACCCATCATTCACAACATAGACTGCTGAATTTTCTATCGTCACAAATTCCCCAATTTGCTGAATTTTTTGTTAACAAACTGTTTGGACAGTTCTGTTGCTGGAATTTTAGGAGCATTGCGTAGTTTCCCTCATTTAGAGTCCTATAGGAGCATTTAGTCCCATTTAGATGCATATAGTTGCATTTGAGGACCTTTGAGTTGAGTGGGTAGTTGTTTGCCCACACGTACTGGTCGCGGTTTTGGGTTGCACCTTGTACTAAACATGGAGCAATTACAAGAGTCAATGGACAACATAACCCGTTAGTTTGAGTCTTTGGGTAGGCGCTTGGAACAACTTATTAACCAACGTTGAGATCAGCTTAATGCGCGTGTTACCCAACTAGAAACCTCTGCCTGGGCAAACCCTGCCATTAGGGAAGATGCTTAATCTCAGGCAGGTGGTCGGGAGGATAGACAAGGGAATGGGGGTGGCCAAAGAAACAGACATGGGCGCACACCCGTGCACCCACCCAGCGAGGGGCATCATGATCATTATGACCTAGATGCGCAACTCCTCAAGGGAGTTAGAGGCCCCTACGTTTAATGGCCACTTAGGCCCTAAAGCTTTTCTAGATTGGTTGGCGGACATGGACCACTATTTTGAGTGGTACGACATGTCGGATGCTTGTCGAGTCCGATTTGCCAAGATGAAGCTTGCGGGTCAAGCAAAGAGGTTTTAGGCTACTGTGGAGCGAAAGAAAGAAATGTTGAGGGAACCCCCAATAGTCCATTGGGGAGAAGTGAAAGAAACTCTCAAGGAAAAATACCTCCCTTTCTCTTATCACTTGAGGTTGGTTGAGGAATCGAAGTCCAAGTTTAAGCCTCTCCATATTTTAAATACCAAAGACTTTGAACGAGAGATTGAGTCGGACTCGATGGTGTACGCCCTTGTGGCTAAGGAAAGTACACCAGAGGCTAGTGCAGAGTTACCCACTGAGGCTATTCCAGTAGTGGATGAGTTTCGTGATGTCTTTCCCAATGATCTACCGGATGAGCTTCCCCCTATGAGGGATATACAACGCGCCATTGATTTAGTCCTTGGGGCGACTCTACCAAACCTGCCTGACGTGGTCAATAGGAGTCTGAGAAATTTGCTCAGGTGTTTAGTGGGGGAGCACACCAGGACGTGGGACACCGCGTTACCTATCACCGAGTTTGCATTTAATAGTTCTATCAATAGATCCATAGGTTTAAGTCCTTTTGAAGTCGTTACTGGTTATAAACCTAGGAAGCCTATTGATCTTGTCCCTATGTCCCTGTCCCATAGGCCATCAGAGTCTGTAGAGTCCTTTGCACATCACATTCATTTATTGCATCAAGAAATCAGGTGAAAGATCAATACTAGTAATGAACATTACAAAATTTCTACTAACCAACATAAACGATTCAAGGAATTCAATGTAGGGACTCTGTGATGGTCTGCATCAGGCCAGAGCGGCACCCTCAGGGAGCCGTTAGTAAATTACACGCGTAGCGCTGGACCATTCAAAATTATAAAATGAAATAGTCTCAATGCGTATGTGGTAGATCTTCCACCTTCCATGGAAATTAGTTCCACGTTCAATGTGGAGGATCTAGTTGCATTTCAGGGGACCGCTGATACATTGTCCAGCCTGTCACCTAACCATCATGATTCTCCAGACCTTTCCCTTGATTCGTGGCCCCCTTCCGACCCATCTTCCTAGCCTCTACATCCCATACCTACCCTTCCAGCACCCAGAGAGGAGATAGAGGATATTCTGGACCTTCAGATAATATCGACGTTAGACGGCGGATTTCAAAAGTTCCTGGTCAAGTAGAAGTCACGCCCAACTTCAGAGAGTACGTGACTCACTTAGGAGGAGCTTCAGAGACTTGATCCTGACATCTTGGAACGGTTCAGGAGTTTTGTTTCGCCAGCGGCGAAATCTTCGCAGTCGGGGAGAGTTGATGGGGACATCTCACTCACATGCACGCCCTCCTTACGCACGTACGCAAGGAGGAGGGCTCCACCTTCGATCTAGATCGATGACGACATCCTTGGAGGGCCTTCTAGTTAGAGGACTGTGTTTTGGTTCCTTGGGGTGGACCCGATCATCATGTGGATCCTATCATTGGATCTCATGATTGTGGCTCACTACCCTAAGTGACCTAGGATTTTGAGTTTTGCTTATTGCCGTTATTAGGAACATCATAAACGGTTTAGATTGCATTGATTAGTTGTTATTTTTGATTACTTCGTCTTTAAGTAATAGTACGCGCATATAACGCGACTTTTGGGGTATAGGTTTTCTTATAAATAGGCAACCCTTTGTAGGTTTTATTATTATTGAAGATTATTAATAAAATTCTTCGTTTTCCTGCTTCTCTAATTCTTTGAGTTGTGGAAATCTAATTGGGTGTGAAACCTTCATTTCTTCGAAGGGCTAACTACTATGGTTCGAAGCCACATCTACCCCAAATCGCCCCCACCTCCTACCCTCAATATTCATCCTCTCCTACAGCCATCCAATCTTCAGATCCACCTTTATTTTGTAGCCAATCCTTCTCTACAGTAGATTTCCAGAATTAGGCCCTGCAAGAGGGCCAAAACTTTGGCAGATCACCGTGCTCAAACCAGTCATCTGATTGCCCTGGAACTTGGCCGACCAACCCCTAGTTGGCTCTTTTTGGGTTCGTGGGCCCCACACACATGCGGGCAACAATCTACACACGTGCGTTAGGCCAGCCTGCTGTCCACACGTGTGGACTGATTACAGGTTCTCTCTTTCCTCTCTTTCACTCCTCTCTCATCTTATTTCCCTAACCCTAACCCTAGATAATCCTAAATCCCAAGTCCTATTCCACTTTTGCAAACCCTAGGTTTTCCCGATTTAAAACGTGTGAATCCCTTGGATTGGGAAGTAATCCTTTGCATGTGCGGATGAATCTATTTTCCTTTGAGCATTGTTTGGTCTATAATTTTAATTGATTCAGCCCTAACATGTGTAGGCTTGGACCCTCGTAGATTACCCTTGTTGAATGCTTGACCTTATGTGGGATGTGGAATTTTTGTGATTGTTTCTAAATTAGTATGATCTAAAGCTTGAAATCTTGCATATCATATTTAATTTTCATGTCCTGCATCAACTTAACTTCTTCAAATCTGATACCATGTACGCTTGGATTAGAAGAGAGAGAGAGAGAGAGAGAGAGAGGGTATGGATGCCCCCCACTTTCTCATATTTTATTTGAAGAGACTTTGCAATATTTACAATAATGCCATTGGTAACAAAAGCAAGAATAACCAACATGTCCTACAACTAAACTTATGTAGAATAGGCTAAGATAAAGATAGCTAAATGCATAGCGATGGGCTGAGTGATGGTTTGTAACAGTTACATTAGGCGTCGCAAAATGCCTTTTAAGTGAATGACAATAGCACTTATAATCTTTCTTAGTACGAGAGTACAAAAAAAAAAGAAAAAGAAACAAGTACAACCGAAAACTTTTGAAAGAACAAGAAAGATTGGATTATTAGGAAATAATAATGAGAATGATGTTTTCCCATCCAAAACAGAAGAAGGCATTCGGTTTATCAAATAGCATTTGATAGTACTGCATCGCCATAGGCAAACTGTGGAACATTCATTTTGAAGAATAAACCATGTGTGACTTCAATCAAATGTCCATTCTTGCACACAACCACTCTATTCTGTCGTGGTGTGTTGGCATAAGAAGTTTGATGAATGATACCATGACATTATAAATAGGGCTGAAAATCACGAGACATAAATTCAAATACATTATCAGATCTAAAATATGCAAAGAGTTGACCCTAACTGAGTTTTTTTTATTAATATTATTTTACTATGAAAATTCTGAAATACAAAAAGAGAGACTTTTAAGTTTTAACCGATTTTAAATAAAATGTAGCCAAGTTATTCTAAAACAAACTAATGAAACTTAATAGACTAGGAATTTGAGCTGCTCCTCACACATCACAATGGATTGACTTAAATGGGACAACGATTTGTTCATCAACTTTAGAAGGAAAATGTACTCCATAGTGTTCACTTAGTTGTTACCTTTTGTAATCGAAACTTGATAATTTCGGAAGGGATGGTATAAGGCTTTGCAGTTGCTGGAGATGGATGGCCTAGGCAACAATGCCAATAGAAAGCAAGATTCTCAGGTTGCACCACAACACCTATTGATTCTCTCCAAATGGTACATACCATTCTCTCATGTCCTCTGCTAACCGTTTTGCCTGTCTTGAGGTTCCGAAAAACACAATGAGAACGGAAGAAGGTGATAGAATAGGGCTGCTCAATATGTTCACACAGAGAAGAGAAAGGAGAGAGAAGAAGAAGGGCTGCTCAATATATTCACATGTCCCTTCATCTCTCTTATTATATTAGGGCTTTCATTATTAAAGAGAAAATTACAAAACTATGCCTCTTTACTTAAATATATGTAATACTAAGCCCATAGGCCTAAATTCTGCTTCAACACATTTAAGCCCAATAATTACAAGTGATCACACGCGAGACCAGTCACCCGAGTGACTGCAATGGTCCATTTAAGAACATGAGTAAGCTAAGAAGATACATTTGATAGCGTTGGTGTCCATAGTATCTCTTTGGACACTAGGGACAAGAACAAAACACACACAACCAAATACCAAGAGGGATATCAAAGAGATGCTAGTTAGGTTCTAAAACTTGAATTGGTGCATTTCCTCCTAAGATCCTAGTGGGCATCCTATCGCCTAACGTCTGAAGAGACCGGCATGGTACTCTGTAGGACTATACAGACTATGTATAATGGACTAAAAGTAAAAGATGCCAATGATAACCTAGTTTGCACGACTACCAGCACAACTGCACATGCCTGTGTATGCATATATTTCCATACACAAGGATTATAGTGTTGAAATTGGAGTGTTAGGCCTAAGCAAGAAGAAGAAGAAGAAGAAGAAGAAGAAGAGAAAATAAAGAAAGAATAGGTCTGTCCCAGTCAAACTGCCCCGATCAATTCAATATCTAGGCTGAAACCAACCTAGGATAGGCCCTTTTGCAACCCTAAAGCCCATAGTGGTTGCAAGTCCTTGCAGAGTACGGTATTGATTAGGAGAAAAACCTTTGTACTACTTGCAAAGTTAACTACTATCTGGATATTGTTTGTCTTCATTGCGCCAAAATTATGTCACAATAGACAGATGCGATAGTCACTTTCCTGCATGAAAATCTCCATGAAGTACACTTGATTCATAGCAACAAACATTCCTCCAATTTGAGGTTTGATGACTCTAAAAGGCTTGTGCATTGTCAATCATGCTCCTCAGAGTATATTCTTTCTTAGCAAAACTATGCTTGGAGCTTATCTCATGCATCCATCTCACTGATAACACGGAGCAGAGAATCCACCAATCCACTTGAGTTTAATCTGATGTTTATTAGGTAGATAAGAAGCGAGCGTAGTTGAACATGTTGTTCAAGTTTTAAGAGTAGCAAGAAGCTAGTTTTGAAGATTATAAACTCCCAGTGAGTATTCTGAAGTTCATACTATAGATTGTGGGCTTTGATCGGTAATGAAAACAAGCTTCCAAACTTGATGAACCCTTTCTGGAACCAATACAATCAAAGAATACTTTTAAAATGTTAGTTTCAGATTTATGGTTGATGGAAATTGAGGAATTCTTACTGTTCTTTTTCAAGTAATGTCTGCATGCTTTTATTGCATTTTCCCAGATTCTTTGTTTCTTTAATTGAGAAAAATTGCTTCATTTACAATCTCTGAGAGTAGTTTTATTATATAACCTTTGGATTCACATTATGCATTTAAATTTCATCTTCTTTGTACCATACATGTGGACCTCTCCTTTTTCAGTTGGGATTTCCTATCTAGTGGGTTCATCCTTAATTGCCCTCCACTGAAAAGTCACTACGATGGAATGATCCTAGCCATCGTATTAATAAAATGTTTTGGTCATGGAGGGCGGACATGTTCTAGCGATTAGACAATTCTTTGGGCCATAGGTAATGCAAGGTGCAGCCCTTGTGAGTGATCTTGATCAATCGAGGTAATTGTGAATGATCGTGATTGATCAAGGGAAGTTTGCCTCTTTGGTAGGATGGGCCTTGCATCAAGGTATCACCAAAATGTCCCCTTTCAAATGCAATTTTTTCACCTTATCTATACTATGTATTTCTAGAATGCCCACTATAAAAGTTCGAATTCCTGTCCCTTTTTTCATGCCACTCCTCTCTCCCCGTCCATTACTGTAAAGGTCATGGCATCGTTAAACTTGCATCTGATGCCTAAGAATGAGTCCATCTCATTTTAATTATCATAATCATGTATTAGAGATCATGATTGTTGGTTATTATGGCTGTCAATGGACCGGGCTTGGACTGCAATATCAAGCTGGGGTTGGCCCAAGTATGACAGCCTGCCCATTAGGGTTAGAAAGTTCTGAAATTTGAAAAACTCCCCCCATTAGCAACTAGCTCTCTCTCTCTCTCTCTCTCTCTCTTCAAAACTCATCTTCTCCTTAAAAACCCATCTTTCTCTCTCTCTCTCTCTCTCTCTCTCTCTCTTCAAATCTTCTCCTCAAAAACCCATCTCTCTCTCTCTCTCTCTCTCTCTCTCTCTCTCCTCTCTCTCTCTCTCTCTCTCTCTCTCTCTCTCTCTCTCTCTCTCTCCACCACAATGGAAAGGGCTCGGGCTTGGGCTGGAATTTTTTGGCCCGTCACGGGCCCAGGCCAGGTTTGGGCCTATGTAGAAAACTACAGGTCAGGCTTGGACAGAGGTTGGCCAGGCCTGTTGACACCCTTATTGGTGATCAAGATTATTTTAATCCTTGATGAAAAGACATGACCTCTAATACATAATTACAATTAACTAAACTGGGATTAACTCATTTTTAGGCTTATGCCAAACAGGCCCTTACCATATCTAATGCCTGAACTAATAGAATTAACAACCACAGGAAAGAAAGAGGTGCAAGCACTACAAGATGAGTTCAGATGATGTCATCCTCCTTGTGACATCATTTCAAATGTCTTCTAGACTCTACTGCTTGCACCTCTTTTTTACAGGTACAAAATTCATAATTCAGTCCTGTTTATACTATTTGTCCCCTAATCCACTCATCAAACTGATACCTTGCAATCTTATTTAATTATTTATGCAATTTGTGTTCCCGAAATTGCCCTCTATCATAAGATTTTGAATTTTCGACAACACGCCCACCCATTAGATTAGGAATGTTCTGTATCCTGAGTATTGAATTCATTTGTCCCTAACTTGTCCCCTCTTGTTACTGTACAAATATACAGCCTTGTAAGAATGACTTTGTCCATTTGCAGAATTTTTTCCCACAATGTCTTCAACATAAAATTTCATATTTGATACACTGTTTAGAGGATTAGTTTCCCAAATGTCTGCATCCATTTGGTATGCAATTCGGCTAACGTTAGCCAAGCTGAAAACTGAACCTGAACAACTCAATTGTTAAACTGAACCAGATCCTATCCGACTTTCAACCTGACCTCATCAACCCTTGCACAACCCATTTTCATATTACCCAACTTGATCGAAATCTCTGGATCTGGGTAATGAACATGATCTAGAGTTCTAGACCATTCATATGAAGATCCCACTGGAAATCGTGCTGGTCGAGTTGGATCAGGTTGAATGTGCATATATGGGTCAAGTTATTTTCTCAACCTAAACCTCACCTGAATTTAGATGGTTTATGAATCCAACCTGAACCCAACCCAACACGAGTTAAAATCAGATTGGGTAATTCAGGTTTGGGTTGAGCCTGGTCCAATTCGCAGCCCTTCCACCGTTATATTGCAGACAGGCACAACTTCAGTCTACAGTCTACACTGCACACTGGGTGTCGGTGCACAGATATCTTCCACTGTTCAGAGACGGTTGTTGAGGGGGAAAAAAACAATTGGAAAAATGCAAAGTTTAAAATTACCATTTTGAAATGCATGCCGGGATTCTTGCTCGCTTATTGGGTGGTGGAGATATGTGCATGTTCGCATTTTGTATTTATATGTTCATGAGGGTACAAATATACAGAGAAATATTCTCCTAGGAGCTGGTTCTCATGAGAACTCGCAAGAACCCTTTGAGAATTCATTTCATGTGATGTGTATATATGCAATCTAGGCCATACCAGCCTTCATCTAGCTTGGATGAAGGGTTGGGAAAAAAATCCCGTTGTTTTGCAACTCAGGTGGGCCCTGGTGAAAATAAAGGGTGGGAATTCCCTCTCATTTTTCTATGACCCACCTGGTTTTTGGATCAGGTTGGCTTTTGGGCCCTTGGACAGTTCGGATTTTGTGCACACATTATGTAAGATGAGTTCTCAAAAGGTTCTCACAAGTTCTCTTGAGAACCGGTTCCTAGGAGAGAATTTCCCCAAATATACAATCAAATGTGAATTTATATAATTTATTTCTGAATTCTATCTCCAAAATTCCCCTTCATTGGATTGCGAATTTGCTGTCATGTTGACATTGATTACATCAAATGCATTTCATGGGCCTCTCACAGTACCCCAGTTACACATTTTACTGTGATTTTTTTTTTTTTTTTTCCTTAATGAAAATTTGAAATTTCTATTGGTGTGATTTGCAGAGCAGTGTCTGGTGGCTAGAATCCATATCCATGCTCTTATATGTAAATGGTGCGAACAAGCCATCTTGTCCCGGACTCTGAAACTCTCATTGTAGCTCTCCCCGAGTTTTGCTTTGTGAGATTGTTAGAAGGTTGGATTTTCAATCTTTTGGACGGCGATCTTTAGCCCACGTTGGAGATGCACCCTTGAAGGTGCCAACACCACTTCATTCCAAACCGAGCGAGATATGCTCATGAGCTCTGCCTGTGGATGGAGCTCGTAGACGGAGTTTGCTTCCTCGTTCAACATGCTCACTCTCTTCAAGCAGTCGATTTCATGGGGATCAACCAGCATGTCGTTATCTCCATCCTTCCACCCTATCAGCTTCACACCATCACATTCATGTGAGTCTTTCTTGTCCATTCAAATACCAATGATGACAATGGCAATTAACATCATCATGATTACTAATGTTATAACAGTCATGATCATATCAGAACAAGGATTATATGATCCTCAAGCTGAGGATATGTATCATATGCACAGTTTCTTAGTTTTTTCAAGTGGAGCCTGTGGGTCTGTGATCCATGATGCCAGTCCGATGGACTCTGCAGCGGATTGGCCATGAAAAACAAATCTCCCCAGTGGGACAATAACAACCATTCAATTGATTGAAAGCAAATAGGCGGTTAATGAAATATGATGGGTATCTACTTTCAATTTTCAAAGGCCAGGTATTGGAGGACTGGGATCTTATCTGGGTGATTTTTTGGGGCATAATCTAGTGAATGTGGGCCCTTTAGACCATTGTTCTGGATCACTGAACCATCAGCCCCACTTGTACAATCTGAAAACCTGAGGATAGTCTCCATAGCTTTTGGACGAGGATCATAGTTGCCTGGTGCAAAGAAAAATAGAATATTTCTCTTGAGAGTGCATTTGGTTGCACAAAATATCATGATATTTGGTGCAACCAAACGCACTGTGAACAAGAGATTTGTATTAAAACGATTATGCACATGCCAATCATGAACTGAAAAAACTAAATTTGCTCAAAAGATCATACGGTGAAGAGGTTTGGCAAGTCCATATGCATCTGGGAGCCCTGCCCATTCATACAAAAGCACAAATGCTCATATGACATGCACATACAATCAGAGTTTTCCATCTGGTGGTAGAATTTGTGGCCTAAAGTTCTGGCCATTTCACTCAAGTGGGCCACAGCAAACAAAAGAAATAGATGGCCAGAAAAAATTGTTTTAACCATCCTTTTATTTTCTTTGGGAAACAGCCTGGTTTTTGAGGAAGAATTAATCAATGTCCTACCAAATGGAAAGCTCGGATGATGTTGACCTTTTCCACATTGACATGTATATGGTAAATCAATCCAGACAGTCTAAAATGTGAACCTATTGTCGATGGGCCAAAATCCAAAAGTCAGATCACATGAGCACAACTGTTGAATCGGTGGCCATCAAATGGATGGTCAAAAGGGAAAAAAAAAAAGATCAAGTGGGCCATTCATCGGGTGGGCTCATTTTGCACATTACTGGCCAAAACTCAGTCCACTCATCATGCAGCCTGCATGGACCTAGATCACTGATTCTTTCCAGCACTGTTTCTCATGCATGTGTAGCCCACCTTTGGGCAGAGCGGCGTGATTTTCAGGAGAGAAGCACGTTCAAGGTGGGCCCAACTGATGAATGAACCAGATGTTGCACATGTGCTGCTGATCGAATTGGAGAGAGGAGCTAACCTTAGGTGGGCTTCCCATGGCATTGGTGCTGAACAATCTGGCCTTGTCAACGAGCTGGCAATAACGAGGAAAGGCATTTGCAAATCTCTTGTGAGATGTTAGCTGCGACTTCACCCTCACCGCTCTTCTATTCAGTATAGCTCTCCTGCATCCCCAAAACAGCTTCACATGATTCTCGGATTACATGTTATTATTATTATGCTTGGCCCTTAGTTCCTGACAGTGGGCCACATTTTTTGCTCATCCAGATCTTGATCTTCCAAAAAGCCCAAGATGGGACAATCTTGACCATTCATCTCATGCCCTGCAAATTATTCAGCTAAGGAAAAACTCACAAAAGGCTGAAAGTTGGATGAGCTCATTTGGACATATTGTCCATCCATGATGGAGCCCACTATATCAATGGTCTGGATCAGCGAATGATGAGCCGAATTGTAGGAACTAAGGCCTGATCTTCTAATTCATTTATGACAGTACCTCATTCCTCTAACAACTGCAAGATAAGCATCACAAACCACTCCAACAAGCTCTATCCTATAAGGTCTCCTCTTTGTAGCTTGTTCTTCTACTTCTTCCCAATAGTTTTCAGTGATCGTTCCATCTTCAGAGGTTTTGTATCCAACCCCCATGCGGTAACGATGACGATGGACGTTCCTCGCCATTGCGATGGTTTGCTCTACGAAGGGCTCCCATGAGAGTGTGCCATCCATGATCACATCCCGCCCTTCATTGAGCGCGGTCACTAGGAGCGAAGATGCTGCATCCATTGATGACTGGTGCACCTGTTTGATTTTATTAAGAAAATGGCGATGCATGAGTTTGGATGCACAATTGAATCGAATTGCAAATGCTGGGGTAGTAGATCAAGTGCAAATAACAAAATGGTAACAATCTTTCCTAGCATTGATAATGAGAAGTGGACTGCATATTGCAATTCGTTTTGAGCCAAACTAACACAATTGCAATTTGGAGATAGTTCCTTCATGCAAATCCTGAGGAAAATTCAGAAACTTAGACTAGATATCTAGCCAGGTCGGATCAAATCAGACTCGAACAAGTCTTTACTTCGATTCGATGTTTTAATATTCGAGCTTAAAGGTACTTTGTTTTTGTGGAAAATTTAATATATTTAGATATAGCTATTATATAAAATAATCCCAACTCAACTTGGTCGAGTTGCATTGAGCCGACCTGGAATCTTGTCGATTCCCTACTTGAAATCTCGCCGAGGCAAGGTGAGTTGGAAGAGTTTTGAGTCAAGTCAGTAAGTTTTAGAATGATGGATAATTGCAGTTTATTTTGTTCTACTTCTTTGAACTAATTATTGCAATTTAGTTTGATGGTGCAACCAAACAGTCTCAACCCACTACCAAACCACTTGTTTCAGTTGTTTAAGGACAGACCATTTGAGAGAACACCTAATTTCCAACGCCTTCGGACGAGAGTTCGGCGAGGATCTGACTATTGGACAACACATTCTGTCGACAGGATCTGGACCATTCATTGTGCTTTGGATCTTATTGTGGATAGAGCAGTCAATGGGTCTGGCTTGGGCTTTGCAAATACAAAATTTGAAGAGGCCTGGCCGGAACCATTAAAAAATCTGCCCTACAGGCTGGCCCATTGACAGCCCTAAGATTTGTGGACACTTCCACTAGCCAAAGGATTGGTGTCAGATCCTAACCATCCAGTTTGAAAAACTTCAAACAATCCCTCTGTCTATGCGATGTGTAGGGGTGGTGATGGGTTGGGTTCGATTTAGGTCGGGCTCAGCCCAAGCCTGACTCATTTATTAAACCGGCTAAGAATTCTTGCCCAAACCTGACCCAACTGACTTAAAATTTCATCAATGCCCCAACCCACCAACCCACTTGGGTCCGGTTGAGTCATTCGGCCTTAGTGGCAAAATATGGAACCTGACCCACCAACCTGACTTGGGCTCGATCCGCAAAATCACGATTTGGGTTCACTGTATGGATTGGGTTTTGTCAACTTGAAATTAAATGTGTTGGAAATGGGTTTGGTATGTTGTTAAATATTTTTTTAATTTTTGTATAAAAAGATAATATTTTTTAATTAAATGTATTGGGTGGGTTAGGTTTTGATTGACTCATTTATGGATGGCTTGGGTTAGGTTTAAGATTTTCAATCCATTTAATAAAAATGGGATAGAATTTGCGTACTCGTCCTTTTTATTATATGAACTAATCTGACCCAACCCATTGCCACTCCTACCTAACTGGACCCAATGATGTGGGTGGGTCCGGTTTGTTATGGCTCAACCCAAGCCCTTAAATGGGTCATGTTTCTAAATCCAGCTTAACCCACTAACCTTTTAGTTTGGCCCAAATCCAACCACCTAGCAGTATACCTACCATTAGGGCTGTACTTTGAGCCGAAGAGCTTACCATTGAAGCTTGACTTGTTTGCAGTCAAGCTCGAGATGAGCTAGTGGATCAAGTCAAGGCGAGCCTGCTCTCAACCCGTACCCGACTCAATTCAACCACCTGACCCAACCTGCACTCGACCCAAATTCCAAATCAAATATTCAGTTATATATATATATTCAGTTGAGTTCGAGTCCAGGTCCAGATCCACCCTGATCAAACTCACTCCTTTTCAAAACGAGATATGTCATATGAAGCTTGGCTTGCCTTGAGTCATCGTTCAAATCTAGCTGAGCTTTTCAAGGTAGCTTGGCTGGTGTACAGCCCTAATTACCATAAAAAAAAACAATAATAAGATTGATCTAATCGTCAGTAGGTCCCACAGGAATTAAGAGGTTTTTGAGTGTTGTAGATGGTTTCTATTATATGTCCTGATTTTTGGTTCATACTATCATCATTGTAGGGTCCACCTCTGAGACAGTTTGGATATCATAAACACTTAACGTGGGCCCATATGTTCTATTTCACCACTTTTCAGAAAGAATAACTATAAAGGGCGTTTGGGTCCCTAAAATCATTATTTGGGGTATAGTAAGTGGTCAATACCAGCTCAGCTGTCTGCAGCATGTCGTGGTGGTGCCCCCTTGAATTGAGGGCTCTGTAGATGACGTCCGTTTCTTTAAATGCATCTGCCTCAACTACCACTGCGTGTCCTTCGGTGCTTGACCAGAATGACCTGCACCGTCCATTTCAACCGCCCACCTTGTTAGACCTTGTAATTAAATTAAATAACGGCAACGACGTATTCTTTTCTAGGAGGGTTCCACTGTTGTTGGATGACTAAAATCATTGATTAATGCCTGTAAAATGGAAAGCCGTCCATTTTGCATGCTTTCAATCGGATGGTTTTGATCATCGGATCATGGTGGTTTTGTGTCCATATGCAATCTGGTGTGGACCCCACCTATCAGATGGTCATTAGTTTCCAAAGGTACGGTGACGTGGGGCCCACAGAGAAATTTGTACACCAGTAAGTTGCGAAGAACTAGTGATGGATCATCGCTCAACGTACCAATAAACTAACATTAGTTTGTTGAGAAATTGCGGGATCTGTCCCGAAGCAAATGTATAGCTTGCCAAGTCGTAATGTTCCATTCAGTGATCTAAACCGTTGGATTTATGGACTATGGGGAGACCAAAAAACCTCCAAATCTGAAGATCCCAACCGTTAGATTGCTGCCCTACGATTGGACGGGCAAGATAGAAACAACGATCAAAAGAGAAATGAACGGTTTGGCCCTTACTCATGGAGTATGTCCTTGAGGACGGTGCTCTTTCCGGCTCCCATCCCACCACCCATCAGAAGGAGAACTGGGCTGCGCTCACTAAGGGCCGCAGGGACCATCACATCCGTGCAATGTTGATCGTCGCTTGGGACGACGCCGATCGCCTTCATCTCCTCCACTAATGTAGAAAAGACTCTGGCCACCTTTAGATCCTTCATCACCCGCTCAAATCTCTGTTTTCTGTAGACATTCAGATCAACGGCTCGATAAGATGCATTTAACATTATTCGGAAGTGGTCCATTTACGTGCATGTGCATGCCTCTCTATAATTACGGTGCTGTGGGGCCAACCGTGATGTATGTGTTTCATCTGAGCCGTCCATTTGTTTTGTAAGCTCATTTTGCAGTATTTACGTAAAAATGAAGGAAATTAAAGTCTCAAGTGTACCACACCACACGAAAGGGGTGTGATTGACTATCCACCGTTAAAAACTTCTTGATAGCCGTAAAAGTTTTGGATGAACATCCAGGTCTGTGTGATCTTATCAACAGCCTGGATGGAAAATAAACATTACGGTGGCCTCTAGGAAGGTTTCAACGGTTGTTGTGATTATCCCCACTGTTTCAAGTGGTGTGGCCCACTTGAGCTTTGGATCTGCTTCATTTTTTGGCTCATGCCCTAAAATGAACTGGAAAAATGGATGGATGGCGTGGATATAAAAAAAAACATACATCACGGTGGGCTCCATAGCTGGCTGGTGTTGGGATCACCACCCAATCCGCTTCCAACTGTTAGATCCGTGCTACTGCACATGACTACATGCCCCCCACTTGTCAGAAATGGAAGTTGTGTAGATGAGGGCCACATATGGGTTCTGTACTCTTGCAGACTATTATACTCATTAAAGTCAAACTCAATGTTCAAACAAAACACGCACGTTAGGTTGGTTTCTTTTAAACGACAACGTCAAATGGTCACGGATTGCATGATTGCATCCTACCCCCCAGCGTCTCTGGCCACGAACGAACGGGCACATCTCTGTGGGGCCCACCGTGTTGTATCTGTTTATCCAAGCCGTCCACCCATTTCTCAGATTATTTTAAGGTGTGAGCCAAAAAAATCAGGCAGATCCAACGCTCTAGTGAACCACACCACAGATGACTCTTGCATTTTAATGCTATGTGGATTTAATGAAACCCAAGCTTACTATTCGTTGTGGTCCACTTGAGCGTTGGATCTGTCTATTTTTTGGGCTCATATATTAAATTGATTTTAGAAAAGGGATGGACGGCATAGATAAACCCTTACATCACGGTGGCCCCACACGGACGTGCCCGTTCATGGCTAGAGACTGGTGGGGGTAGGACGCAATCAATGGACAGAAATAGGGGGAATATCCATAGATAGTTGCGAAATAGAGGTACCATCGCTCTACACATCAATGGACAGAAATCATTGGTTGAGTATATGTGACATCGTGGCCGTTCAAAAGTTGGGGGCTACCATGAAAAGTACTGGGCGTGTAAATCAGGTCGGTCCAATTCGGGAGCCGACCGCTTGATACATAAACAGTGGATGGTTTAAATCAGAGCTAGCAGTTGTCCGATGCAACAGTCATGTGTGGCCCACTTGATGATTTTATCAGGCTGATTTTGCGTTTTTCTGATCTTTGTGATCGGGCCCACCTTTTGGACAGGTTGGATGTTGCACACGCTGGACATCTTTGCACGTGTGTGTGGTATCATTCCTAGCAATAGACGTTGGACGGTTGGACCCAAAGTGTGCATCATGGAAGGGGAGCTGATCCAGTGCATCAACTGGTATGGGAGGTACCGTGCCTCCACGTCAGTACTGGACACGTGGTGTTAAGATCGGAACCGTTCATTCAGAAGGTCCAATTGTGAAATAGCTATGTACCAAAAATACTCCATTTGGACGATTCTAACTCTTGTAGATGGTCAGGATTGTCTAATCGAGGCAATTTTAGGCCACTAGCCGATCAACGGTGGAACACTGGGATGAATGGTTTAGATCATCAGAACGTATCATGCCATGATGGCACACGTATGGCGTGTTCATGAACTTTATTGCACACGCGTCTGCACTATCTTTAATAAGATAACGAACCCAATTTTGAATACATCCCTCCTAGTTCTGACAACGACCTTGCCAGTGCTGCGACTTAATCTCACCACCATATATCTCTTCACTGGGCCCCACTTGTGTAGATGATCCAGCGACTGCAGCCTTCCATGGTATGTTGCAAGGCTAGATGTGCAGGCTGCAGCAGTAATCAACATATGCTGATATCGGAATTTTCCTGCCCATCGATGAGTGTAGCAGAATCTGGACCGCCAGAAGGATTTTCAATGGCTCATATTCAACTCCATGAATCAATGTTCATAGTAATCCTTTCTACATAATTACTGGACTATGGTCCATCCAAATCAGCACCGAGAGAATGGACGAATCCGATTCACCAACCATTTATTCATACAGGCCCATTCTGGAGATGGATGGTTGATGATCGTGAGTCGCTGCATTTCAATCATTCATTTGTATTATAAAGAAAGTGGGAGCGGATTAGGTGCCGCCCTGACCGTGGGACCCACATTCACGTGTGTATTGTATATCCACTTCTCCCATCCGTTTTGCCAGTTCATTTCAAGGCATGCAGATCAATGGACCATTAAAAAATTATTGTGGGCCCACAAAAGGTTTGGATCAAGCTAATATTTATTTATTTTTTCTTTCATCCATGTCTACGTGACCTCATCAACCGTTTGGATTGGCATGAAGGTGGACCCTAGGAAGTTTTTAATGATGTGTGTTCAATCATATAACTCTTTTCTCATGCTGTAGTCCACCTGAGAATTAGATCTGTCTGTCCTAAAATGAACTGGCAGAACGGATGGATGGCATGGATATACAATACATATATCAAGGTGGGCCCCACCACACTTAATTCACCGCCAGAAAAAGTCAAACACCAACCTGGTGGCCGCCATGACTATGTCTTTTAGCTTTGGCTTGGTTTCTGAATCCACACTTAAAACCTGAAAAAATTAATTGTAACAGATATAAGTTACAGTGCATTGAGGTGCCAACATTAACGGTCCAATACGAACGGATGGTTCGGATCATTGATTGAACAAGACAATCCAAGGTGGGACCTACTGATTGGATGGTTCAGATTGGTGATAGGAAATATTAAAAGCCAAAAATGATAATATAAAAGGTCAGGATGTTACCTGACTGATCATATGGGGTGCATGGCACCAGTGAAATGCAAAATAAGCAAGTATACACTTATCAAATTCCTCAATAAGCTTCATACATAGAGAGTCTGCATTTGGTTCACTTGAAAAATACACATATATGTTATCTTCACATCCCTTGCTTTTTGTAAGATAATCATATGCTAGTTTGCATAGCTGAGGGCACTCCTTCATGTCCCCAAAACCCATTTGTCTAGCTGCCAAAATAAATAAATATTAATAATTAATAATTAAAATAAAATCATTACACTTAATAAAAAATAGCAAGTGGGTGTGTGTAAAAATAAAAAATAAAAAATAAAAAATAAATAGAAAGTGCTCTAGTGCTCTTAGTCTTAGAGCACTATAAGTTATAGTGCTCAAAGTTGCATTACGACAGTTGGACAGTCCAATCCATTGATCCAGACAGTTCATTAGGTCCCAGATGCATTTCATAGGGTACCATTTAAATATCACACTAATATTAAAATATTAACCATTGGATTAATGGCCTTTAATTTGGATGATCAAGATTATCTATTCAAAAATTGGACCAATCAACAAGTTGTTCCATCTGTTTGCTAGGGTCTATTGTGGATTGGTTATTCTTATAAGGAACAGATTCTGTTAAACAATCGTAACCATTCCATCCATGGGGTGGAAAAGAGACGGTTGTGGAAACTAAGGCCAAGTAAAGGATGGATTGGATCATCTGATTAGTGCTATTTTTGGGTAGTGGTCCATACAATATGTTTCTGAATTAATAGACAGTTCAGATCGATGGATTGGAGTGTCCAAGTGGACTGATGCAACTAGTAGCACTATAACTTATAGTAGTACTCTGAAATAGCATGCTGTAGTTTTGTTCGTGCTGATGTGTCACACGTGCAGGACATCTGATCCATGCAAAAGGTTAGTGTCAGTGTGACGATTAACTATTATAAAAATCAGGCCATCCACTCATCAGATTAGCCACGATTTTCTTGATGTCGTACCATTGGCTGTTCATTGATTTCTATGATGTGGCCTACTTTATGAGTGGACTGACCTGATTTTCTCGGAAGAAGATCTTTGTGACGTGGGCCACATTTTTCATGGCTTGGATGTGCTACACGTGCGACAGATTAGCAGAAAGAGTCTGCAGTATGCTAACTTAGCATGTTTATGTTGGCCATTGGTGGAATGATTCCCTCATGATAACGACAAGGAGAAAGGCTAATTACATCATTCCCACAAATAATAAATTGGAAAAATGTGACCTGACATGACATTAATGGATAAATAAAAAATATATATTAAAAAAAAAAAAAAAATGGGGCATGACATGACATTGATGGAAGAACCATGAATGTAGCTTCCTTTCTATTTCACTTGCTTTAGGATGTGTTTGGTTGCATAGAATTTCATGAAATATCATGAAACTTTGTACATACTGAATAATTATGAAATTTGGAGTAACCAAACACACCCTTAGAAAATTTAGGGAAAAAAAAAAGGATAAATCTAGCTATTCTCTTTTAGAAAAGAAAAACAGTTTTTTTTTTTTTTTTTTTTTTTTTTAAATTTTGGGAATAACCCAATGCAATTATACTCTCTTAATTATGATTGAAATAAGTGAATGTTGGACAACCATTCAACGATGTGGACCGTCCATCAAATCTGAACAGTCCTGAAAATAAATGGTTAAAGAGTAGAAAAATTCTCTTAGTTGTGTCCTTTAATTTCGAAGTAACCAATCAAAATTCTAGGATAGCTTGATCAGATAGATTATTACAACGGTCTTTCAGATTGACAGTCCGAATCAATGATTGGAGCGTCCACGCGATTAATACAACTCTATATGGTTCTCCTAATAACATTTCTTTCCCAAAAATAAAATAAAAATTGAGATGGGTTTAAGGGAATTTGAATCATTACCTACGTAATGAGAGAACCGTTCGATCCGATCCATACGACCGGAATCAGTCAAGAGGAGCTGCGGTATGATCTTCTTGACCTTCATGGCTCGCTTGCGGTACTGAAAATGCATCGCTAACGAGAGGAATCCAACAGAAGAGATGGCTAAGATTGGGAGGATGAATTTGATATGACCATCTGAAGATGGTTTAAAAAGAATGAGATTTGGATCAGTGAATTTCAAAGAGAAGGAGAGAGGTTTATATAAGGGAAAAGTCAAGCATTCTAACTTACCTTTTTGCATGACTTCCGTCGATCTAAAAGGGGAAAAGAAGTTGGGTGGAATGTGTGAGGAGCGAGAGATGAAATGCCTGAGATTGGCTGATTAGCGTTTGGCTGTTGATGGTCACGTATTGCAATTTAAGGCGTAATATCGACTTGTATATTTTAACAACGTGGGTTTTGAAGATATATTAAAATCGAGAAATAATCCAATTCTCTTATTGCACTATAAGCTATGGTGCAACTAGTTGCATCGGAATACTCGAGAGTCTAATTGATCAATCTGGACCGTTCATTAAGTTCAACACACATTTTTCTGGATACTCAAACAAATTCACACCGATCAGATCATCGGATCCGTCTCTAAGTTGGCCTTATTGTTTATAGCCATTCATTTTGATGTACAGGATGGACTGATGGAAGTGATTCTTTGTAAGTTTAAGCCATTCCTAGTTTGCCAAACAACTATTTTATCAATCTGGACCGTTCATTAGGTTCGACACACATTTTTATGGGTACCCAAAAAAGTCACGCGGATCGGATCATCGGATCCGTCTATAAGTTAGCCTTGTTGTTTATAGCCATTCATTTTAATGTTCGGGTTGGACAGATGGAAGTGATTCTTTGTAACTTTAAGCCTTACGTAGTCAGGCCAAACAAATAGATGGTTCAAATTACTGATGGACCTGCTTTTATTAAGTGATCTTGACCACCTATTTTGTAGTCTATTGATTGAATGCTTATAATTGGCTGATTGGTGCTATTTTACCATGGTAGTTGAACCTAATGGACGGTTCAGATTGATCTATTGAGCTGTCTAACTGTCTCAATGCAACCATAAGCGCTTTAACTCAAAGTCCCCCTAGAGCAATGGATCTTTCTCGTTGGAGTATTGATCATAGATAAGGTTTCTTTGGCTTTAGAGATAGTGAGCTTTCCGTGTGGATGGATGGTCTGGAACGTAACCTGCAGTGGCTAATGTATCAGTCAGATTCCAATGGATGGTTGCTCAATGGTCCACGTGGAAAGTGAAAAATTGGGAGGATAGAATTCTCATATTGGTGCTTTTTTTGTGGATCTTTACAGCAAAATTCCTCAAGGAAATGGATTTTAGTAAATAATTCCTCGGCAATTAGAAATTACATAAATGTGATTTTTGAGAGATGAAATTGCATGAAACTCTTTTTAAAATTTTTTTCTTTAAAATTAGTGAAGCTAAGGACATGTAAGGCTCAGGTGATATGTGTATAGCATCCAACTCATTAAATGTATGCATCATACCATGCTGAACAAGCCATCACATCAATAAGAACATCAAATGGGCTACACTTGAATTGGGATATTTTGAGTTTATATATATATATATATATATATATATATATATATATTAGCATGCCCACTGTGACGTATCTGTTTATCCATGCTGTCCATTCCTTCTATCAAATCATTTTAAGCCATGTGCATAAAAATGAGTAGATCCAACGCTCAAGTGGACCACACTAAATAATAAGCTTAGGTTACATTAAATGCAAGAGTCATTTGTGGTGTGGTCCACTTGATCGTTGGATCTACCTCATTTTTGTGCTCATAACTTAGAATGATTTAAGAGAAGGGATGGACAACGTAGATAAATAGATCGATACATCATGGTGGGCTTGGCAACATAACTCCTATTCATGGCTAGAGACGGGGGTAGGGCGCAATCTGCGTCCGTGGGATGCATACCACATGGGCCCCACAAATTTTGATTTTCCGCTATTGTAAATAAAAGCAAAAGGAGGGCATTAATATAATTCTCATCTTCTAAAGCACTGCTGAACATCAACACTATTTTGTAAAATCCAATTCGTCAAGGCATTTTGCATAAAAATCCCCTTTTCCCATAAAATAGTAGTATAGCTCACTAAATAGACAGTCTGAATTATTTGACCATCCAGCACACCAAATGTACCAGAAATTGGGTTTTTTTTTTTTTTTTTTTTTGTTGGTTAATGACAAAAAGTACCCATATGTTAGACAAACACAATGCCATTGATTTGAAACCATGCATAAATATCTGTCCTGCAGGTGTTTAGGTCTGGTGTTGCTATGATGAACATAAGCTGTGAAGATCACCACCTATGAGGTTGGTGGGCGTAAATCGAATTGTGTGGTGGGGCTCGTCTCTGCGTTGTTTGTATGTTTATACCAAAAATTAGGTGTGGCCTAACCCTATTTCAATTTTGATTCACTCAAATCTTCTATTTTTGAATCGAATCAAAAAGGAAAAGAAAAACTAAAACAACATGGACATGGACATTTATTCAGAAGCTCTAGTCACTATCTAATTCAACTCATGTGTATTATTGTACAAACGACCACCTATGGTATGTAGTAAAAAAAATATGAAAATGTTGTTACACTAATAAAATGTCGAGAGTGGCTTAAAGAAATTAGCTTGTGCTTTTTGTAGCTCTAGATGTCTAAATGAGTAGAAGAGAGAATTTTTGACGAAGACACGGTACTTAACTTTGGGCCCGTTTGGGAGCTTATAAATGAAGGTAAATGGAAAATGGAAGTATATGAATTGGGAGTAAATGGTCAACTCAGTTAAGTTTGGATGAGAGAATGAAATACATTTGAAATCCAAATGTTCTATTTGGATGAGAGTAAATTGGAAGAATTGAAATGCATTTGAAAATTTCAATATATCTATATGAATATATGTAATATTTCAAATCAGCTTTAATGTCCTAATTTAGTGTACATACATGATATTTAATAGAATAATTGTAATAAAACAAAAGAAAAAAAAATGAAGAAATTTTGAGCCTTAAGTAGGTCACAAATGTAAGGATTAAAACAAGCAACTAGTCCATGTTTTTTAATCGTCCATTTAGATGGTCAGCCTTTGAATGGTTTAGATAATTTTTTAGGTGTGATTTTAGTGATGTACCCAATAATTGAATTATTTTGGAATATCATCAATGTGTCATGTGTATGGTGGATGTTATAGGAAGATCCGAGCCGACTACAATCGGAGGGATCGACGATCCGCTAGTCCGGGCGGAGGGTCCGAGCCTCGGCATAATACTAGGAAGGTGGGTTAAGATGGGCGAAGCTCCCATTCTTGACCGCCTTCTTTCCAAGGACAGTCGGAAGGGAAAACATTCGAGTTAAACGATCCATTCCGAGCGAACATCCATCATAATACCGAGAATGGCTAGCTGCATTACTTACGAACGGATCAAGTTTCGGCTCGGATTGGCACAACTAATCATCAGCTCGGAGCGATGCCGTCGACCTCAGTCTGGCCGAGCCGAGGCACCTCCGAGGATAAAGTTTCCACGCGCTAAGTGGAGAAACTGCCATATATGGATATGTCCTATTATCTCGCCCGCAGATACGCACGTCGTAACACACGATCTTCGGATTCTGAGCAGTATCTCCATGATCCGCAAATCCCAAGTTGGTGTGCTATGATGGTATTCCGTATTCCGAATAGGCGACGGACCTGGTTTCCTGCACGCAAACCATGAGCAATGGAGACCCTGGCTAAGCCGGGGGACCCTCCGATGCCTAAGTTAGGACACTGGAATCTGGGTCTAAGTTGGAAAGTAAGGAGAGAGCGAGAGAGAGCCCTAGATCCTGCTCTTCTGTTGTCATGGAATGATGTGATATTTATACCTCTTCATCGCTTGATCCGCATCCGATAATCTTGGCACGATCAGTGGGATTTGCGGATCATGGAGATACTGCTCAGAATCCGAAGATCGTGTGTTACGACGTGCGTATCTGCGGGCGAGATAATAGGACATATCCATATATGGCAGTTTCTCCACTTAACGCATGGAACCTTTATCCTCGGAGGTGCCTCGGCTCGGCCAGACTGAGGTCGACGGCATCGCTCCAAGCTGATGATTAGTTGTGCCAACCCGAGCCGAAACTTGATCCGTTCGTAAGTAATGCAGCTAGCCATTCTCGGTATTATGATGGATGTTCGCTCAGAATGGATCGTTCAACTCGAATGTTTTCCCTTCCGACTGCCCTTGGAAAGAAGGCGGTCAAGAATGAGAGCTTCGCCTATCTTAACCCACCTTCCTAGTATTATGCCGAGGCTCGGACCCTCCGCCCGGACTAGCGGATCGTCGATCCCTCCAATTGTAGTCGGCTCGGATCTTCCTATAACAGAAACCCCCTACTCTCTGAGGTCAGTCATGAGCTCGGAGAGTAATTAATTGGAAGATCAGTCGCCTCGGCTCTTCGGTGCGTTTATGGTTCTTGTGTGAAACATCACGTCCTCGGAGTTTAGCGACTTCGGGCTAACCGTGAGCGAACACGTGGCGACGGTTGGGATTCCGAATCGTCACCAACCTGTGAATGATCGCCACGTGCACTCGGAGCGTCGTGTCGAGCACTCTTTTTGCGCTCGGGCGTCGTTTCGATTATCCCATGCGCAACAACCGAGGCGGATGGCGTTACCTTTGACAGGTCTTGGACCAATAATACGACGCCACGTCGGACTCGGAGTCGGCTTACAATGATTCCGTCGCAGTCATTACTGCAGGCCATTTAATGCAGAGTTTCCTCAGTTTATAAAAGGCCCGTCCAGGGTCTTCATTCAGCTTCTACTCGCCATACATTTGATTGTTTATGCGAGGAGGAGGCGATTTCCGGCGAAGGCGATTTCCGACATAGTTTTTACACTCGCTGAAGCAATCTCCGGCGATTGTCCGGTGAGTTCGATTCTCAGCACTTTACTGTTTCGAGATGTCTTCCGATATGGAAGCGGTTAGGGGCTACAATGATGACTCCGAGTCGGGGAATTCCGATGATGGAAGAGAGGCCTCTTAAGGTCCTTTCGAAGCTGTGCCTTTATATCCTCAGTCCCAGAAGCAGAAGGTGGCGAGATCTCGGACTCGCCAGACCAGCAAGAAGGCCAGCAAGAAAGGGACAACACGGGCTCCCAGAGCTGCAGTCGCTGATGTCCTAGAGATGCCCCCTGGTGGACGGGCGTCGGAATTCGTTCCATGGGGCTCCGTAATAACGGAGTCTCAAATGGAATGGATTCGTACGAAGTTTGACATACCAAGCTCCGTTCGGATCAGGGCCCCTGAGTCCACTGATGCTGCTGGCGATCCCGCGGTCGGGGAGATAGCCATATTATTTTGCGGCCTGCTATGCGGGCTCCGCCTCCCGATGCACCCCTTCATCCGAGCCCTGACTGCTTACCTAGGGCTCGCGCCTAGGCAACTTGCGCCTAATGCTTGGAGGGTGCTGATTTCTGCTTACATCATTTGGCGCCAAGTCGGGAACTCGGAGTTGACACCTGCCGAGCTGATGAGCCTGTACCTGGTCAAGCACGAAGGCAAACATCTATGGTACTACTTCGCGACCAGAGGTAGCAAGGGGTCAGGGCTCGTCTTGGGTCTTCCGTCCTCGAACAAGGACTGGAAGAACAAGTGGTTTTGGGCCGCGGGCGAATGGGAGGCGCCGGCAGCGGAGATTAGGGCTCTGTCGACTCGGGTTCCCACCCGCTTCACAATGCCAAGTCGGATTGGGATTTCTTTCACACATCGCTTTTTGCTTCAGCTATGCTTAGAAAAGAAAATTTCTTTTTGTTTTGCAGGTTTCGCGAGGGGCGTGCCTTTCATTACCTCGGACCAAAGGAACCAGATATCCAAGGTGAGGACATATTCGGAGGAGAGTCGTTGCTGGTCGGATCTGATCACGGCTGCTAACCTTCACCGATCGGGGCTTTGCAAGACGAGGCCGCTCCCTACTTCGCTCAGTGAGTATTCTTGTTTTCAGCCAGTGTATTTTTATTGGTTCGAGGTAACGCTATTCTTATTATTCTCCTGCGCAGGCATGGTCGAGGCATCTGGTTCTCGGAGGAGGAAAGCTGCGCTGACTGCAGAGGAGATGCTGAGAGCCGAGCCCCCGGCGAAGGTAGTTCGGAGGAAGAAGGTCGTTCAAGGAGTTCGTCCTTCAGGTTCTGCCTTAGGGGTCGCGGCTCGGGGGACGACACCTCCCCCCTATCCCGAACATCTTAGTTCGGGATACAGCTCCCTTTCCTGCTGCAGCACCCTCGGTTGAGGGACCATCTGCATCTGCAATTGTGTCCCCAATT
Organism: Magnolia officinalis; assembly: GCA_021015155.1. Classification (NCBI taxonomy): domain Eukaryota; kingdom Viridiplantae; phylum Streptophyta; class Magnoliopsida; order Magnoliales; family Magnoliaceae; genus Magnolia; species Magnolia officinalis. The sequence goes on from JAJHSJ010000007.1 coordinate 73,232,106, forward strand.
CCAATACTACCAGATGCAGCCACGGTGCCCCTGGTAGGTGTTGATATTGTCGTACCTTTGGGCGGCCCTAACCTTGCCCCTGCTCCAGCAACAGGAGCAACCCCCCCTCCATCCATCGCCGTTCCCCCCACCGAGGGAGCTCGGTTCAATCCTCCGTTGATAGCTGTTCCATCATCTTCCGAGAGGGAGGAAGCCATTCGGATGACCGATGCCATGATTACCCACCCGGGTAATGAGGAGGGGGAGGCTGTACGCGATGCCGAGGGTGAGGCTCAACCCTCGGCTGGTAGTCGGACGGGAGCTGAGGAGGCGACGGGCTCGGCTCAAGTTGGCACGAGCAGAGGAGGGTTCGAGCCGGGTTATCACATGTCTTGTTTGATAGATTGGGCGGCGAAACACGTTACGGAGGAATCTATTTCGCGCCTTCTTGATAAACCGGACGACTGCTTCTTGGAAGATTTGGCTGGAGTCTTCTACAAGGTACTTCCTGCCTCTTCCCTTGAAAAAGTTGTAGCTGTTTTTGTATTATTATTTTTTCCTCATTTTCTTGCCTTGGCTCAGTCTGTTCCGAGGATCCTCTTATGCTGGGAGAGGGTCCGAGAGCGTCAGAAAATTGACGCTGAGGTCGAAACCCTCATGAGCGAGGTGGGAGCTCTCCGGGCGGAGACGGAGGTTCTCAGGGCAGAAGCGGGAGTCTTACGGGACGATGCTTCTATCCTTCAGTTGGAGCGGAGTGATCTGTGTCATCAGCTTGAAGGTAGCAGGTCTGAACTGCTCCTGCTTCAAGGGGTCGCGAAGGACCTCGAGGCACGACGTGATGCAGCAGTAGTCGAGCTGGATCGTGCTAGGGCCCACGCTGACTCCCTGGCTGAGGAGACTGTCCGATTGAGCGAGGACTTGGAGAAGTCCAAGGCCGAAGCTGTAGAAGAGAAAAGCAGAGCCGTTGCCACGGCTCTGGAGACTCAGAGGGCTGAGGCTGAGGCCTCCTTGGCAGCGGCAGTTGCTGCGGCAATAGATGCGTACAAGACCTCGAAGGAGAGGGATGACGAGGCCGCCAAGTTTTATAACCGTGGCTTTGACGAGTGCCTTGTCGAGGTTCAGAAGTTGTACCCGGACCTTGACCTCGATCCCCTCTTGCCTGAGGACCCTTCTGATACTGCTGCCGAGGCGACCAGCCAGGATCAAGCCCCCGGTTCCCAAGCTCCTCCGACCTCTTGAAGACTCCGTTTCTTTCATTTGTATTCTTTTTATTTTTTTAAAAAATTTATTATGTACTTCACATTTAGAGCATTTAATGAAAGAACTAATTTTAGATCACCTCCCTTTTTTATTGATTGTTCTTCCGTATGACTGCTGTACTTGCTTACTTGATTATGTAGTCGAGCCGAATCCTTGATTCGTTCGGATGTTGTTTGGGCCTCGGTCTGATCCTTAAAAGGATCAACTCGTTTCGCTTTCAGCGAAGGGCCTTCCGTGTAGGTGGGACCGACTCCTTACTGGGGAGTCAGGTTACCCATTGGTTTTATCCTCCCGGTTAAGGGGGGATGCCTTTGTAGAAATTGGTCCGACTTCCTTACTAGGGAGTCAGATTGCCTCGTGGCTTTTTCTCCTCGGTTAGGAGGAGGTGCCTTCGTAGAATTTAGTCCGTTTGATCTTTGTTGATGACAAGAATAAGCCGATCAGATATGTTTTTATTCATAGCCTTAAAGGCTTGTCGATCGAGGGCGTACATTTATTGAATAGACCTCAAAGGTCAGTAGGCTGGTCGGAGCGCTTCATTAAGGATAGTAAACTTTCAGATGCTCAGCATTCCATGGGTGGGGGAGTTGACGGCCTTCGAGATCTTCCAAGTGGTAGGACCCGGGCTTAGCTGATCGGACCACTCGGTATGGTCCTTCCTAATTAGGTCCGAGTGCTCCGGCTCCCGGCTCGGCCGTGTTCTGAAAGACTCGTCGAATAACCAGATCCCCTGGTCGGAATCGTCTAACCTTCACTTTAGAATTGTAGAATCTGGCTACTTTTTGTTGTGTCGGGCAGCGGCGCGGAGCTTTGAAACTTCTCGGATTTCTTCAAGAAGATCCAAATTGGTTGCGATTTGCTCGGCATTTTGATTCTCATGGTAATTTTCCACTCGAGCCGTAGGGAAGCCGACTTCAACGGGCACTATTGCCTCCGACCCATAGGAAAGAGAGAATGGAGTTTCTCCAGTGGAGGATTGAGCTGTGGTTCTGTATGCCCAGAGGACGAATGGAAGTTCTTCCGGCCAGTTACCCTTTGCTTTTTTCAGTTTCTTCTTGAGGTGGTGCTTGATGACCTTGTTTACTGCCTCCACTTGCCCATTGGACTGCGGATGCCGAGGCGATGCGTAAGCGTTCCTGATACTGAGCCCTCGACACATACCTCTGAAGTTGTCATTGTCGAACTGCCGGCCATTGTCTGAGACGATTGTATTCGGAACTCCAAATCTGCAGACTATGTTCTTCCAGACGAAGTCAATTATTTTCTGTTCGGTAATCTTTGCGACGGGCTCGGCCTCAGCCCACTTCGTGAAGTAATCGACAGCGACGATGGCAAATTTGACTTGTCCTTTTCCAGTCGGCAGACGGCCGATGATGTCGATTCCCCACTGAGCGAAAGGCCACGGACCGCTCATGGGAGTCATTTCTTCTGCTGGTTGCCTAGGCACGGCCGCAAAACGCTGACATTTGTCACATTTTCTAACATACTTCTTGGCATCTTCTTTGAGGGTCGGCCAGAAGTATCCTTGCCGAAGCACCTTTAGAGCCAGGGCTCGGCCGCCAGAATGGTTTCCGCAGATCCCCTCGTGAATCTCCCGGATGACATATTCCGCTTCCTCGGGTCGAAGACACCTGAGATATGGCTGAGAATACCCTTTCTTATACAGGGTTCCGTTCAGAATAACATATCTTGCTGCTCGGACTCTCAGACGTCTAGCTTCCTGCCTGTCCGAGGGAACCTCCGCTGACTCGAGGTAGCCAAAGATTGGGTCCATCCAGCTCGGGGTGTTATTCACCGGATTAATCGTCTTTTTCTCTATTCGATCGATGCTGGGATGTTCAATGAACTCTACCGGAATGATCCGCGGAATCTTTCCCACCGTGGCCGACGCCAACTTTGCCAGGGCGTCAGCCCATGTATTTTCTGTCCTCGGAATCTGGTGGATCGTACAGTTCCAAAATTTCTCGATCAGCTTTCTGGCCTCGTCTAGGTAAGCAATCATTTTATTCTCTTTGGCTTCATAATCGGCAGAGATGTGATTCACGACCAGCTGAGAGTCGCATCGGACTTGTATAGATTGGACCCCGAGGTTGGCGGCCAATTTGAGCCCGGCTAACAGTGCCTCATACTCCACCTCATTGTTGGAAGCTTTGAAGCCGAGTCGGATGGCATATTGGATAATTGTAGAGTCAGGGGCGATCAAGACGATCCCTGCCCCGGCTCGTTTTGAGTTAGATGATCCGTCTACGTAGAGGACCCATCTGGCTTCTGGAATGCCCTGTGAGCTGTTTGGGAGGTCATGCGGGGTCATCTCAACCTCGTTGTTGATCTGCCCTTCACCTAGAACAGTGAATTCTGCGATGAAATCAGCCACCACTTGGCCTTTCTTTGCTGTCCTCGGCCGGAAAGTAATGTCAAATTCTCCAAGTTCGATCGCCCATTTGGTCAACTGACCCGAGACCTCTGGCTTTTGGAGAATCTGCCTGAGGGGGGAGTCGGTTAACACGATGATCGAATAAGCTTGGAAATATGGACGCAACCTCCGAGCCGAAACGACTAAGCTGAGTGCAAGCTTCTCCAGAGTGGGGTATCTCGTTTCTGCTGGTACCATGGCTTTGCTCACATAGTATACTGGATGCTATTTATTCCCCACTTCCCTGATCAGGGCCGAGCTGACTGCTGAGGCTGAGACTGCGAGGTATAGGAACAAAGATTCGCCTTCTTCCGGTTTCGATAGCAGAGGTGGTGAGCCCAGATATTGTTTCAGCTGCTGGAAAGCTTGTTCACATTCAGGCGTCCACTCGGCCTTCTTATGACCCTTCAATTGCTGAAAGAAGGGGAGGCATTTATCAGTGGCTCGGGATATGAAGCGTCCGAGCGCTGTTACCCGTTCAGTAAGGCATTGTATTTCTTTGACAGTCCGAGGCGAACTCATGTCGAGGAGTGCTTTAATCTTATCGGGGTTGACTTCGATGCCTCTCTGACTGACTTGGAATCCAATGAATCTTCCTGAACTGACTCCGAAAGCGCACTTTGCTGGGTTCTGCTTCATTTGATATTCTCGGAGGACTGCGAAGGTTTCTCCGAGGTCCGCCAAGTGATCGGATGCCTTGACGCTTTTTACCAACATGTCATCGACGTAAACTTCCATCGTGCGCCCGATCTGTCTAGCGAACATCTGGTTGACTAGCCTCTGGTATGTGGCCCCAGCATTTTTCAGGCCAAATGGCATGACCCGGTAACAGTAGAGCCCCCTGTCTGTGACAAAGGTAGTTTTCTGCCTATCTGGGGGATGCATCGCGATCTGATTGTAACCAGAGTAGGCATCCAGGAAGGAAAGTAGTTCGTGTCCTGCTGTACTGTCTATTAATTGATCGATCCGAGGCAATGGGAAACTGTCTTTCGGACATGCTTTGTTCAGGTCTGAGTAGTCCACGCAAACTCTCCACTTGCCATTTGCCTTCTTAACCAACACAACATTTGCGATCCACTCTGGATAATATACTTCTTCTATGAAGCCGGCGTCCGATAGGACTGAGACTTCTTCCGCAATGGCTTCACATCGCTCGGCATCAAATGGTCTTCTCTTCTGCTTCACAGGCTTGTGGTCTGGATCCACGTTCAACCGATGGACCAAAACGTCTGGAGAGATTCCTGACATATCGCGTGCGACCAGGCGAATACGTCCCTGTGTCGTCGTAGGAAAGTTAACAGCTCGGATCGTTGCTCAGGACTGAGTGATGTTCCGAATTGAACCGTCTTGCTAGGATCGGCTTCGTCAAGCGGTACCTTCTCCAAATCTTCAATTGGCTTATTCTTGGTAGGTCTGCATGGGTCCATGATGTTGATAGTGAGTGTTTGCTTTACAGACCCTTTTTGAACCGCAATGGCATAACATCTCCGAGCCTCATGTTGATCGCCTCGGAGGCAACCTGTTCCGCCTTCGGCGGAAAATTTCATCATCAGGTGATAAGTAGATACGACCTCCCGCATTGCGTTGAGGGAGGGCCTGCCCATAATCACATTATGTACTGATGGTACATTGACAACAAGGAAGTCCACCATCATGGTGACTTGATGTTGCCCATCTCCCGCAGTCACTGGGAGGGAAATGGCTCCTTCAGATATTACTCTTTCTCCGGCAAAGCCGTGTAAGGGGGTCTTCACAGGTCTGAGATGAGACTGTGGAATCCCCATTCTTCCGAAGGCCTCAGAGTAGATCACGTCGGCTGAACTTCCAGTGTCAACGAGAATCCGATACACCTTATGATTGGCTATTGTCACAGTGACCACCAAGGCGTCATCGTGTGGATGTTGGATCCCTCGAGCGTCATCTTTCGTGAAGGTGAGGCTACAGGGACTGACTCGTGGTTCTTTGTTAGGCCGCTCGGTAAGATTGACGTAATGCTCTGCGCTCCTTCGGGAATGAGCTTTTCGGGCTCTGTTTGAATCTCCTCCGCCTGATGAACCTCCGAAGATGGTGCGGATCTCCGCAGGTTCTTCGGGTGGATTTTTGGGGCGTTCTTGTGCTCGCTCCTCTTTCCGAGTAATTTTCTCTTACTTAGTGTACCGACGTAAGTGCCCCTTCCGAATGAGGGATTCAATCTCATCCTTGAAATTTACACATTCATCGGTATTGTGGCCATGATCTCGATGGAAGCGGCAATACTTGCGCTTGTTGCGAAGTTCCGGGTCTGCCCGCATGCAGACTGGCCAGTTGAGAAGTTTCTCGCTGCGGATATCCAGTAAGATCTGCTCGGCGGTAGTGTTGAGAGGTGTGTAGGAACGGAATCTTCCTTCTGGCTTCCTGCTCGGTCGGCGATCACGAGAAGAATGATCATCCGAGTTTTTCCTCGGGGCTTGGGGTTCCTCGTTCCTTGGCCTCTTTCCTTTCCCGTTCGACTCGGTTATTTGGATATTCTTGCGAGTAGCAGAGAACTCCTCGGCATGGACATATTTCTGGGCTCTAGCAATGAGCTCGGCTAACGTCTTCACCGGGTTCTTTCCTATAGAGAAGGCGAACTTCCCTTCCTTCAAACCGCTACATACTGCGGCGAGAACCATCTTGTCGTCATAGTCTTCCACCTGCGGTGCTTCCTCGTTGAATCGAGCGATGTAATCCTTCAAGGACTCTTTCGGCCCTTGTTTGATGGTAAGCAAGTGGGTACTGGGTTTTCAGCTTCTCTAACCGCTTATGAATTGGGTAAGGAATGACCGAGCCAGTTCTTCGAATGAACATATGGATCCAGGCTTGAGTTGCCAATACCAATTCCGAGCGGATCCCGCCAGAGTAATCAAGAATCCTCTACACATCATTGTATCAGTTGCAGTCTGTATCTGCATCCACGAACGATAAGCTTCCACGTGTTCGGATGGGTCGCCGGACCCGGAGTACTGGATGACAGGAAGAATCCGAAATCTCTGAGGCATCACTTCGTTCATGATTTCTGAGGTGAACGGAGGCTCGGTCTCTTCCATTATGGCTTGAACAGCAACCGGGATTGACGATGGCCGTTGTTGCTTCTGTAACGTCAGAATTTGGTTAGTCAGGTCTGAGAATCGTGACTCCCAGGGATCCTTGTTTTCCGCCACTACCTCCCGAGTATTCTCCGGCTCGGGTGTTTTCCTTTCCCTTCTCCTCTCCAGGGTGTGACGAAGGTCCGTTGGAGCTCGAGCCGAGGTGGCCGAGACATCCGTCGGGGCTCGAGTCATCACATTCCTGGTAGGGTCTCGCATTGGAGCTGGGGGAGGATTCTGAGCCAAAACTGGTGCTCGGGTAGATCGTTGCGGAGATGTCCCACGCCTTGCACTTCTCGCCGCTGAATAGGCTTGAACGACTGGCCCGACAGCTTCTGGGACTAGACTTCTCTGCTCGGGTTGTTGCTGGGACTCGCGCTCCTGTCTCATCCGTTCCACCTCATCGCGCAAGGCCTGTACCTCACCTTGCAAGGCGCGGTATTTGTTGGAACAATTACGAGAACGCTGGGAAGGGCCCGGAGCAGATTCAGCATGAAGTGGTGACAAAGAACGGGTCTGCTCCGGTTCCACCACCACTGCCTTCTTCTTCCCTCTAGCCATAGCTTTCAAGAACAGGAACCTGACTTTTTGTATCAGATTCCCACAGACGGCGCCAAAAATGTTGAGGTCAAAATCTGGTCAGCTCTCTTCCCCTCTTCACGTATTCCGAATAGGCGACGGACCTGGTTTCCTGCATGCAAACCGTGAGCAATGGAGACCCTGGCTAAGCCGGGGGACCCTCCGATGCCTAAGTCAGGACACTGGAATCTGGGTCTAAGTTGGAAAGTAAGGAGAGAGCGAGAGAGAGCCCTAGATCCTGCTCTTCTGTTGTCATGGAATGATGTGATATTTATACCTCTTCATCGCTTGATCCGCATCCGATAATCTTGGCACGATCAGTGGGATTTGTGGATCATGGAGATACTGCTCAGAATCCGAAGATCGTGTGTTACGACGTGCGTATCTGTGGGCGAGATAATAGGACATATCCATATATGGCAGTTTCTCCACTTAATGCGTGGAACCTTTATCCTCGGAGGTGCCTCGGCTCGGCCAGACTGAGGTCGACGGCATCGCTCCGAGCTGATGATTAGCTGTGCCAACCCGATCCGAAACTTGATCCGTTCGTAAGTAATGCAGCTAGCCATTCTCGGTATTATGATGGATGTTCGCTCGGAATGGATCGTTCAACTCGAATGTTTTCCCTTCTGACTGCCCTTGGAAAGAAGGCGGTCAAGAATGGGAGCTTCGCCCATCTTAACCCACCTTCCTAGTATTATGCCGAGGCTCGGACCCTCCGCCCGGACTAGCGGATCGTCGATCCCTCCGATTGTAGTCGGCTCGGATCTTCCTATAACAGTGGACATGCGCATAATGGTACTTTGTTTACTTGTGTGACTCTTTAAGAGAGCTCAAAAATGCATTTCACCCCCATTTACTTTCAAATCTTATCTTATATAGATGATTTCATTTACATGCTCATTTATTCCCATTTTATTTTATTTCATTTACGCTTATTTATTACCATCCAAACACACCCCAAATGCCATATACTCCAAATTTCACCCATTTACCTCTATTTACCTCTATCCAAAAGGTCTAAGATGCCTAAATGAATATAAAAAAGAAGAAGATAGAATTATTATAGAAGAAATTTAACTATATATATAAGTAATAAAATGCATAGTTCAAATGCAATCAATAATAAAATACACGTGAAGTATGTCAGTAAAACACCACAATGCACCCAAGTAGCCGCTACCCATGCGCGCACTCTGGATGCTTTGCACCTCACAAGACTATCATTTACTTAATAGAATCTTAAATAGTAATTATATAGGAAAGATCATATGTACTTCACATTTCAACTTTCGAAGTATAAATAAGTACTTATCAAAGAAACATAAGCATAAAAAATTTAAAAACCAAGTTAACATCCATGGTATAAGTTACGCTACATCTGTACACTAAAATTGGCAACACATCCATGGTCCAAGTAGGTGTATATAAATGGTGGTCAAGCACATGCTTACTCTTGCTCGGGTGGTGGACTCCCAGGAGTTTCAACTCCCAGTCAAGGGTTCGAGTACCATAGGTGGTGAAATTCCTCTCGTGAGTGTGTGGGGTGTGCGCGCGTGTGTAAAAAAAAAAAAAAAAAAAAAAAAAAAAAGGCACATGCTTAGCGGAGTGTCCAATCGATGGCCTTCAAATGGGTGGTTAGAAAAATGTTCAAAGGGATTAATAATACGAAAAATTAGCTAGACGGTTGAGATTTCGGTCACTACGAATTTCATAAAATGCTAATTACAATGGATTTAAGGGTGAAATCAAAATTTTAAAAGGTCTCTTACAATCATTTGAGTTAAAAAAGTTAGATTGCTACTAAGTTGCGTGCTTTATAGCAATTCCAGTACCCAACCGGCGTGTATCGCTCTCATGACATGACGTGGTAGCGAACACCCAAAAATTAAGAACTTTTTAGTATGAAAAATTGATACACACGCATATACCTAACGCACATTAAATCAAATTTAATAGGCTAAATTGTGGGACCCACGATGTCGTGCCGCAGTTCCAAGATTAGATTGGTTGAGCAATCCTAACCTTTGATTCATGCACACTTGTTTGTAAAATTTTCATTTGAAACCTCCAATAAATGTTCTCTACTTGTATAGTTGAGTTATCAACAATCGCAATTTTTAGTTCATGATACATCTAAATTGGGACCCATAATTTGAATAGTTTAATTAGAATTACTTGTATGGTAGTAGGCAATTTCTTAGTGCCTGTGTATCATCCATCATACTCTATCCGAGTATTTAAGTTTTTCTCTTTTAGGAGGCTCATATGAGGGATAGGTTCCATATCTGATGGAGACTGATCAGGCAGAGGAACTGCTTTGGATGGTTTATAAAGAAAAGAACGGGCTAAAAGGACATCTTAGATACAAAAATAAAAACGCCTGGCTTGTTATGAAAGGGCATTTTCATTATTTATGAAATACCAATCGCTTTCTTTAATAGCTAAAAAGGTCTAACAGAAGGTACCTGAATGTAAAATACTTGAATTAAGGAGCCATCTTGGAAAAAAAAAAACGACTACAAATGTTTGGGATGTAAATTTCAAATTAATGAGGGGTTATTTTATACAAACGGGATTTTTACCGCAAAATTCCTCAAGGTTTTGAATTTTAAATTAATGCCTGACCATGCTTTTTAAGAGGAGAAATTACATCATTGCTATACTTTGCATTTTCTTCACAATAAAGTCGAGAATTGAAAGTTGTGGGGCCCACTTGGCATGTGTCTCACATACGCATATTACACACTAGTAATTCAGTTAGGTATAGTGTACTGAGTAAACTGTGGACCCCACCATGATGTGGGTGTCTTATTCACACCACCCATCCGTTTTATCGACGACATCCACCATTGAAATATTCTTATGGCTGCCAATATTATCATTTATTTATCATCCAATCACTTCATAAGGTCACACAGATATAAATAAAGGAAAAATACATATATCAGTTTGATCTGTAACTTTTATAAACCTTAAAAGTTTTTAACATTAATAGGCATTAGATTTTCATTATTTCCTATAGTGTGGTCCACTTGAGTTTTGGATATGTTTCAATTTTAGGCTCATGTGGACAGCTTGGATAAGACACATAAATCTTAGTAGGCCCGGTAGAGTTTAATCAATACATAATATACTTATATACTTCCGTGTCTGACATCCAACCTATAGTAGGTATGCACACCAATATTATTATTATTAGATGAACCAAAAATACAATGGATCTTGGGTCCCTACTAGATGTTTTCAAATGATTAAGGTTGTGAGGGAGTGAGCACTACGCCAAGTAGCATCACTACAGCCACACTACTCTTGCCTAAGTATGTGTTCAATATGCAACCCAGGCATCTCCATATCCAAAACTACAAGTAAAAATACTATACACAACTCCACCTATGAAGTGCAAAACTTGTTTTTTCATTTCCGATGTAAGACTAAAGAAAACTATACTTTTCTTTTGAAAATTTCTCAAAGTAGAAATTTCTAAACCAAAATCCCAACAAGTTTGGAGTCCCATTGAGGAGATCTTAGTCCATCCACGGTGGGCCCAACAGACTAATGCTCCGGGTTACTGAACCATATGCCAGTTTTGTACAACCTGAGAACCATACCATGATATTCTTGGGTCCGGGAATTCTCCGGCTCATATAGTTTCTCTAGGAAAAAGACTACATTAAAAAAGGAAGCAGATTGCGTCCTACCCCCGACTGGACGATCATCCGTCCGGCAGGGATATGTGGGACCCACTGTGATATAAAACTATTATCCACGCCGTCCATCCATATTTAAAGATCATTTTATTTCAAGGACCGAAAACTTAGCTGGAAAAAAGGCTTAAATGGACCACAATTTGGGGATTGAACATTCACCATTAAAAACTTCTTGGTAGCTGAAGAAGTTTCAGATCAAAATTATATTTGTTTTTTCACTTCATTTAGGTATACATGAACTTATGAATAGGTTGGATGGTAAAAAAAACATCACGCTGGCCCTTAGAAATATCTCAACGGTGGGTGTCATTATCACTGCTGTTTCTTTTGGTGTGGTCCACTAGAGATGTTTAAATGACTAATTTTTATTATAATTCCTTCAAATGATCTGTAGAAAGGGATTAACGGTGTGGATAAATATATTACATCACTTTGGGACCCACAGATCCCTGCCCGGACGGATTCTCGTCCAGGCGGGGCAGGACGCAATCCACTTCCATTGAAAAAAAATTAGAAAAAGACAGGTAGTCCGCGGACTACTGAAGTGAAGTCGTAATCTACCGGTTGGGCGTTGTGGATCAGTGCAAGAACCTCTTCAAAAGGTAGACCACACCCCTCATGGGCTATGACATGCCTAGATCTAACCGTTGAAAAAAATGGGACTTGAATGTAAGCCACCGATCAATGATTTCCTATCTGAAAAATGAAATTCTGTTGTTTGTAGCGACCAGTACTTTGCCCATGCCCTATTTATGGTGGGATCTGCCTCTTGAACGGTTCTGATCACCCACGGAAGGGGCCATGCGGCAGACTGAATCTCGGTACTCAGCCGACTCAAAACTAGTAGGGGTTGCGGGCGTGGACTTTGACTGGCCCACTAGATTGTTAGTAGTCGTCGTCGTTCATCTGTTCAAGGCTATAGTCAACGAGTTGATCATTGAAACCCATCACCATCCCATAGTGGGCCCACCGCATACAATCACGTGCCAGAAAAGTCAAAGTGCCACGAAAGAACCCGTGTTTTTCACGGTCCGCATCTCCATTGGAGAAGATTTTTTTTTTTTTACACGCGCACACACCACCACACACTCACGCCGTAGTGGATTTTCACTACCGATGGGTGGGTGAAATCGGATTGCGTACTGAGTTACTCACTACGCTTTTATCATACTGAGTAAACTCAATTGGGCCTATTGTGAATGTGTGTTGGTTATCCACGCCGTCCATCCATTTTTTCAGATGATTTTAGTGGTTGAGCCGAAAATCGGAGCATGTACAAAGCTCAAGTGGACCACACCACATGAAACGGTGGGAATAACGACTTCCACCATTGAAACCTTGGTAGGGTCTAAAGCGATGTTTATTTGTCATCTATCTCGTTCATATGATCACACAGACATGGGTGAAGGGAAAACAAAAATAACAGATTGATCCAAAACTTCTGTGGCCTCCAAGAAAATTTCAACGGTAGAATTTCAATTCATACTGTTTCCCATGGTGAGGTCCAGTTAAGATTTGGATATACTTCGTTTTCGGTCTAGAGCCCTTAAATTATCTGTTAAAATGTATGGACAAGGTGGAAAAATATATAAATCATGGTGGACCCCACAGAGTTTACTCAGTACGCTGAGCGTGCTGCGTTACTCAGTACGCAATCTGCGTCTCCTATGGGTACTTGAACCCTCAAACGGGTGTTGAAACTCCTGAAAGTCTTCCACCGGAGTAAGAGTAAGGACCCATAGGAGAAGATCCGTGACCCATGCGGAAGCTGAATGTATACTGACTAGTTCGCTATAAACTCTATGGGGCCCACCGTGATGTGTGTGTCTTATCTATGTTGTCCATCTATTTTACCATTTCATTTTAGGGCATGAGCCCAAAATTAAAGCATATCTAAATATCAAGTGGATATCCACACCATAGGAAACTATAAGGATAATGACATCCACTTTTAAAACTTCCTAGGGCCCATGGTGATTTTATTTGTCATCCAACCTGTTTAGAAGGTTATAGGTAAAATGTATGCATGGGGTGGATAAGACACATACATCAAAGTGGGCCCCACAAAATTTACTCAGTATGCTTTGCACCCATATTGGATCTCAATATCAGTGTTGAAACACAATCTGTTTATTACTGAGCTATAGAGTTGAAACGAAATAGCATACTAAATTACCATTAGGCTGTTTACTTCTGCATTATGGGTCAAAAATCAGAATTGCCCAATCATCAGGTGGGGTATATATAGAGAGGTGGAAATGGACAAAACCTATTACCAGAAATTCAATGCATAATCTCAACATTCAATGTGCATTCTTGAATAATCTCAATTTTCAATTATTTAACCATTTCATTTTACAAAGTTCAACGTTAGCTAAATTAGTCAATATTTATATGTTTTCATACAACAACAAGATGTTATTTGTAATAAGTAGTTTTGTTGATTGGTTAATTGGTCATATTTTCTTCATGAAAGACGTTGGATTGGTATTTTTCTGGATATTACAAAATAATTTTATTAGGTCTAATGTACTTATTCGATCTAATAAGCACTATGTGTTAGAATTGAGAAATTCCATGGCTCGAATCTTTAGTATTCTTTTATTTATCATATGCGTCTACTATTTAGACAGAATACTGTCGTCTATTGTCACTAAGAAACTAAAAGAAACCTCACAAATAGAAGAAAAGGAAGAAAGTGTGAAAGAAATAAATGTATAAATAGAAACAACTTCTAAAACAAAGGGAACTAAATATGAATAAGAGGCATCTAGTGTAGGCTCAACCCTATAGCGGGAGTGGTAGGCTAGGCTTGAAATCTAGGCGGGTCTAACCCATTGTTCAATTGCATACGGAGTGAGTTTTAACACTGGTCATGGTTCAAATGCCCATGTACGTGTTAAAAGAAGAAGAAAAAAAAAGGGCTTGAAATCTAAGTCGTGTATTGTGTCCAGGCCAATTTTGACCGGGCAGGTCCAATCATCAAGTGGTCATCATTGTTTTTTTTTTTTTTTTTTTTAAAATTTTTTTTAATTAATTTTTTTTTTTTTTTTAAAAAGATGGTTTAAAGACGATCATGACCTGGCTGCGACCCGGAACGAGCAATGCCGGTGAGAGCCTGACGGTAAAGCCCACCTTGATGTATTCATCGTATATCCATGCTGTCCAATTTTTTTTTTCCATCTTATTTTTTAATATATTTCCAAAAATGAAGCAGATACAAATTTCAGGTGGACCACACCACAACAAAAAGGAATCAATCCAACATTAAAAATTTTCTAGCATCTACCGTAATGTTTGTTGACCATCCAACCCCTTAATTAGGTCACAGACTTGGATTAAAAAAAAAAAAAAAAACAAAAAAAAAAAAAAAAAAAAAACAAAGATCAGCATGATATAAAACTTTTGTGGCCCACAAAAGGTTTTTAATGGTCAATAACCATTGTTTCCTATACATGTGTACTTTAAGGATGCCCGTCGGATCTGGGAGTCATTTTTAAATTATCCAAATCTTTTATAAGATAAGTCCTAGATTGAGGAGAAAAAAAAAAAAAGAACTTTCCAATTGAACTTATTTTAAACTGACTTGTGGAACTAGGTCCGGTTTACCATATCCCCATGCATGTGTGTGCATGCTAAATAAAAGGAGGCCTTGGCAGTGGACATGGCAGACATGTGCAAGATCAGGACCACTCATCAAGTAGGGACCCTTGTTAAAAAGAATGTCTAACTCTGACATGCATGCAAGTGGGACTGACAATGGGTCAGGTCGGCCACTGTTCAACTGACCCTGGCCCACTTTGGCTAAGCTGGGTCAGTTGACAGAACCGAATTTTCATCATTCCACCCTCACTTGTTGTAGCTTCTAGGACTGCAAGTGTTGCAAATGCTTGAAAGATAATTCTGGCGGGTCAGTCGGGTCTGCAGGGCTTGGGGCTTTGTTTAATGGGTCACATGTTATTCCCGGTACCTCGCATATATATTTAAGATCCGAACCGTTCATCTGGTGGGCCTCACCATGGATGTGCTGTATCCCAATTATTTACCTGTTTGGGTGATCATAACCTCTGGTTGCAGGGATTTCGAGATGGGAAATGGATGGTTGTGAAAAGACAGAACTAGTGGTCTGGATTTAGAGGAAGAAAGTCCTCCCATGATAAATGGCCTGGATCTTTCATACACTTTGTAAATTGGCAAGTGTGCCATGACTCGAGAGCTGGCATTTCTGGGGTTCTAGAATGTTAATATTAAAATTCAAAGACTTTTGCAAGTACTCTTCCTTATTGAACAAAAGAAGAATAAAGAAACTGTCTTTCCACGTCCTATTATAAATTTAAATATTTAAATATGGAGTGGAGTCAAGTAAATACGCAGTAGAGTCTTTGAGTTGACCTAGCCCAGCAAAACATAGAGCCGAGTCAACATTCAGGTTCTTAAACTATGCTTGCATATATATATATATATATATATATATATATGCATGCATGCATTGATCCATGCATTGTATGTATCAGTTGTTGGACATGTGCCATAGCATGCCCACTTTGTGTGACCCATGTGCAGGCCTCTACATAAAAGTTGGGTCTCTTCATTACATGCTTGGTAAGGCTTTCATAGGGATCCATGCACCTCTACGTTTTGGAAAAAAAGAAAAAGAAAAAGAGAATTGCATGGGCTCCTTGGGGTGTAATTTTCTCTTTGAAAAAGTCTGTTAAATCAACCTTAACTCTCTTCTTTCTCTATCTATGTAGGAGGTTTGGGACTATAAAACTCCAAAAACGACTTATATAAAGGAAAGTGAGAGGGAAAATGAAAAAAAAAAAAAGAGGAAGAGGAAAAAGGTAATGGTCTACGGTCTTCCTAGCAAAATCTAATAATGGAGAGGATAAAATACACACGAAATTAAGTTAGTTGATGGCTCTTTGTAGTTTTGAATCTAATGTAATCTGATGTAAGGACAAAAAAGAAAAAAAAAGGGATCTCCAAAGGTCAGATGAATTAATATTGAATTTATCTACCACCGAAATGAGGCAAGGATGTTGCTTTCTTTGAGATAGTTTGTACCCTTGGTTCATTTAGCTAATGCAAACATCCCAATATCACCTCCTTCACTCTTCCTTCAAACGCTCAAAGAAAAATAAAAATAAAAACAAATAGATTAATGGAATTTTGCAACCACCTGCGCACCAGTTCACAAACTTTTTTGAGAACCCATCATATCTGAACCGTCTATGTGAAGCAGCACCTCATGAAACCCCTCGGGCCCAAGTTTTACTTGGATCCTAAACTTTTGTGGGCCATGAAAAATGAAAACAGTTTCCTCCCTTGATTTGCATTTCTCTTTGCTATGGCCCACCAGAATTTTAGATCTGGGTGAAAATTTGTCCCTTGGGGTTTCATGGGATTCCGCATCATATGGACCGTTCATATTAGACACCCATGACACATGTGCAAAGGTTCTACGCAGTTGAGCTCATGGGAACTTCCCATGAGGTCAAGCTCTGTGGGCCCCACCATGATGTATGTTGAAGCATTTGATGGGTCCCCTTTAAATTATGGGATATCCAAAAAATTAGCCATATACGGAACTCAGATGGGCCATACCATTTAAAATCATGTAAATACATGCCTAAAACATATAAAGGCACTTGGTGGGGCCCACCTGAAATTTGGATGCGTCTGAAACTTGGTCTGACCCCTCATCCAAGTGGGACACACATAATGGATGGGCTGGATTTGTGAACCACATCTCGGTGGGCCCAAAAATGATTATGAATGTTTTAATGGGAGAGAAACCCCTCTCAACTTTTGTATGTGGTGTGGCCCACACAAGTCACGGATTGACTTGATTTTTAAGACCTAGGCCCACCATGGAATGGTGCATCTTACTGATGGAGTAGATGTCAACATACATCATGGTGGGGCCCACACAGCTCGACCTCATGGGAATATATATATATATATATATAATATAATATATATATATATATATATTATATATAATATATATATATATTATATATATATATGGGAACAGGTTCTATGCGGTCGAGCTCATGGGAAATTCCCATGAGGTCGAGCTGTGTAGGCCCCACCATGATATATGTCGAACATTAACACCGTGCATTTGATGGGTCCCCTTTAAATTATGGGATATCCTAAAAATCAGCCATATATGGAACTCTGGTGGGCCATACCATCTAAAATCATGTGAAGACATGGCTAAAACATATAAAAGCACTTGGTGGGGCCCACCTGAAATTTGGATGTGTCTGAAACTTGGTTTGACTCCTTATCCAAGTGGGACACACATAATGGATGGGCTAGATATGTGAACCAGTTCTCAGTGGGCCGAACAAATGATTATGAATGTTTTAATGGAGGGTATCACCTCTTAACTTTTGTGTCACGGATTGACTTGATTTTTAAGGCCTAGGCCTACCATGGAATGGTGCATCTAATTGATGGGGTAGATGTTCGACATGCATCATGGTGGGCCCACACAGTTCGACCTCATGGGAAGTTTCCATGAGCTTGACCGTATAGAACCTTTTTCCTATATATAATAATAATAATAATAATAATAATAATAAACCCCATCGAGTAATCTCATGCGTCACATCCTTTGAGATGTCACTTATCGTACGGGACTGCGCTTGGGCGCATGTACGAGCCAGTCCATAATGTTGTATAAATTTAAAAGCCTTAATTGAGGAATACTTTATAAGCACCTCTCTTACCCTTTCTCTATTCAATGTGAGACTAAAATTTTGCTTTTAACTCTTTGTGGGTGATGAGTTTCCTGCATCTATTTACGTTTTGAGTTTCTTTCATATCTATTTTAAAGATTTTATTTGAACCTCAAATAGTTAAGATATTTTTTCTCTTAGTGTCCAAAGTCTTTTGGGTTCCTTACGTCTTGTTTTCTACACTTGCCTTAAATTGGAAAGAAGTTGGAAGTTGGATTATTGAGTGTATCTTGATTACCTATGTTGCACACTCAAAGTAGTTTCTTGTTGTTATTTGGAGAATCGAAGACCAACATTGATCGAAAATACAATCTTGCTTTGGTAATTATTGTTGAGGATAAATAAAAGTCAAGAGAACGATGAGATAAAATTAAATATTGAAAAAAAGAAAAAGAAAAGTGGAGCTCCTCTCTTGTTGTCATTGATTTTTTTTTTTTTTTTTTTTGGGTTAGCTTGTTAGTACACACGCCACTGTCAGTATACACTTCATTGATTGCGAGTTAGTGACTATGGGTACTTCAGACAATAAAAGTGTTGAGAAGTGGAGCCACATCCGGGGCCGCCCACGACCAGTCGAGGTTGCGCGGATTTCGTGTCGCAAGTCCTTTCACAACTGAGATGCGAAAGGAGTTTCGCGGATTTCGTGTCGCAAGTCCTTTCGCAACTGGGATGCGAAAGGAGTTTCACGGATTTCGTGTCGTAAGTCCTTTCGCAACTGGGATGCGGAAGGGAAGTTGCCAAAATTATAAATTGGGGTCCCTAGGGCTATTCTAGGTTAAGGTGAATATTAGGAAATTATTCTAAGGTGTGGGCAAGGGATTTTCTCTGTACTTCCAAGGGAGAGGTTAGTATTTGCCTTGTAATCTTCGTTTCTCTTCATAGTGGAATTTTGCATCCGTGGTTTTTTACCCTAGTTTGGGGTTTTTTCCACGTATATCTTGTCTTGTGGTTTGTTTTGGATTGCTTTGATCTATTTCTAGTTTATATTTCTTCCTGTCTATCGTTTGTGGGTGAGGCCTTAGATTGGATCTAGGCTCACTGCGTTGTTGGCGTGCTGCGCAACAACTGGTATCAGAGCCAAGTTTAGTTCTATTGGGAGCGATGACAGAAGATGGGAAAACTATAATTGAGAAGTTTGATGGTTCAAACTTTGTCTTCTGGAAGATGCAGATGGAAGATTATCTGTATCAGAAGGACCTCTATGTTCCTCTAGGAGGAAAAGAGAAGAAACCAGAAAAGATGACAGATGATGAATGGTTTTTACTGGATATGAAGGCTTTAGGAACGATCCGACTCTCTTTGTCTAAGAGCGTCGCCTTCAATATATCCAAGGTGAAAACTACAAAAGAATTAATGGAAGCCCTAGCCACCATGTATGAAAAACCATCAGTATCCAACAAGGTTCATCTTATGAAACAACTTTCAACATGAAGATGTCAGATGGTGGGAGCGTGGCTGAACATCTAAACGAGTTCAATACAGTCACGAGCCAGTTGGAATCCGTTGGCATTGCTTTTGAGGATGAGGTCAGGGCGTTATTGATCTTATCCAGTTTGCCAGACAGTTGGAATGGTTTGGTGATTGCTGTGAGCAATTCTTCAGGATCGACAAAGCTGAAATTTGATGATGTGGCCGGTCTAATTCTCAGCGAAGAATCTAGAAGGAAGGCATCAGGAACTTCAGGGGATTCAGAGAATGCTCTAAATGTTGAAGGAAGAGGAAGATCACTGAACAAAGGAGATAATAAACATGGGCGTTCTAAGTCAAGGAATAAGTCCAAGGGACCGAAAGACAAAGACGGGTATTGGCATTGCGGCAAGAAGGGGCACATGAAACGTGATTGCAGGGCGCTCAAGAAACAAGAAGGAAGCTCTCAAGGTGGGAAGGATTCAGTGAATCTATCTGAGGAGAGCGACACAGAGGCGTTGATCTTGTCTCTTGATACGAGGAATGAGTCTTGGGTTATAGACTCGGGTGCTTCGTTTCATGCTACTTCGTGTAAGGAAGTTCTGCGTGATTATGTGTCAGGTGACTTTGGGAGAGTCTACCTGGGTGATGATGAGCCGTGCAATATTGTTGGAAAGGGAGATGTTCATGTAAATCAGAAAGATGGAACAGTTTTGAAATTGAAGGATGTCAGACATGTACCGAGTTTGAAACGTAATCTGATTTCAGTGGGACAGTTGACTGATACCGGTTATGTGACGACATTCACCAGTAACTCCTGGAAGATCACAAAAGGTGCCTTGGTAATATCTCGAGGCAAAAAGGAAGGTACTTTGTATGTGACTTCAGGATCGTATAGGTCACTCGCAGTCGCATCAACTGGAGTGAATGGGCAGTTATGGCATCAGAGGCTGGGACATATGAGTGAGAAAGGGATGAAAGTGCTATTGTCAAAAGGGAAGCTACCAGGGCTGAAGTCTATTGACTTGGAATTCTGCGAGGACTGCGTGTATGGCAAGCAGAAGAGGGTAAGCTTCAAGAAGACGGGACGTGCTCCAAAGACACATCTGTTGGAGCTTGTACACACTGATGTGTGGGGACCGGCACAGGTATTATCTCTTGGTGGCTCACGTTATTTTGTTACCTTTATTGATGATGCTAGTAGAAAACTGTGGGTCTACTTCTTAAAACATAAATCTGATGTATTTGATGTATTTAAGAAGTGGAAAGTTATGGTAGAAAATGAGACAGGTAAAACAGTAAAGTGTCTCAGATCTGACAATGGGGGAGAGATTATGATAAGATAAGAGGTTTGAGGAGTATTGTGCAGCAAATGGAATCAAACATTAGAAAACGATTCCAGGGACACCACAACAGAATGGTGTGGCTGAGCGCATTAACAGGATCATCCTTGAGCGCGCCAGGAGCATGAGGTTACATGCAGGGTTGCCCAAGACCTTTTGGGCAGATGCTGTGAATATTGCCGCATATCTCATCAATAGAAGTCCCTCAGCACCATTGGATGGTGGGCTACCAGAAGAAGCGTGGACTGGGAAAGAAGTGAACCTTGCACATCTCAGAGTGTTCGGTTGCACTTCATATGTTCACATTGATGCAGAGCACAGAAACAAGCTGGATGCGAAGTCCAGGAGGTGCACGTTTATAGGCTATGGGCAACATGATTTTGGCTACAGGTTCTGGGATGCAGAAAACAGAAAAATCATCAGAAGCAAGGACGTAGTCTTTAATGAAAAAGTGATGCATAAGGACAGTGTGCAGGAAAATAAGGCCGAGAAAAAGGAATTCGTAGAGTTGGAAGAGTTATCGGACATGGGTGTTAAAGTGTCACAGGATGAGGCAGAGCCCTATACACCAGTTGTGAGGAGGTCTACTCGGGAGAGGAGACCCACGATCCGATACTCACCCTCCTTACATTATCTACTACTGACAGATAATGGTGAGCCAGAGTATTTTGAAGAGGCGTTACAGTCAGATATACGGGTTAAGTGGGAGCAGACCATGGATGATGAGATGGACTCTCTTGAGTCTAATCGTACATGGGAGCTAGTCACTCTACCCAAGGGTAAGAAAGCTCTTCATAACAAGTGAGTTTACAGACTGAAGGAGGAGCACGATGGTTCGAAACGGTACAAGGCCAGATTGGTTGTGAAAGGGTTTCAACAAAAGGCAGGTATCGATTTCACTGAAATATTTTCACCGGTAGTGAAAATGTCTACGATTCACATGGTCTTGAGTATAGTGGCTTCAGAGGACTTACATCTAGAACAGCTAGATGTTAAGACAACCTTTCTTCATGGGGACCTTGAAGAAGAGATATATATGCATCAGCCGACAGGATACGTGACACCAGGTAATGAGAACAAGGTGTGCAGACTGAAGAAGAGTCTATATGGCCTGAAGCAGGCCCCGAGGCAGTGGTACAAGAAGTTCGATAGTTTCGTGTCGGGAAACGGTTTTAGGAGATGTCATGCAGACCACTGTTGTTACTTGAAGAAGTTTGATACGTCATACATCATCCTTCTTCTGTACGTTGATGATATGCTTGTGGCTGACTCAAGCATGGAGGACATCTCAGATCTTAAAAGACAATTATCTAGAGAATTTGCCATGAAGGATTTAAGAGTTGCAAAACAAATCCTAGGCATGAGGATAAAGCATGACAGGGAAAACAAGAAATTAGTTTTGTCACAGGCAGAGTACATAGCCAAGGTACTTAATCGATTCAATATGGGAGGTGCTAAGCCGGTTAACACTCCATTAGCCAACCACTTCAAGCTATCTAAGGAGCAATGTGTAAAGACGCAGGAGGAACAGGACTACATGGCTAAAGTCCCATAAGCGTCAGCTATTGGGAGTCTCATGTATGCTACGGTGAGCACGAGGCCAGACATTGCTCAAGCAGTGGGAGTTGTTAGCAGGTTCATGAACGACCCCGGGAAGAAACATTGGGAAGCTGTGAAGTGGATCCTTAGGTACTTGGTAGGTACTAAGGACGTAGGGCTGTGTTATGGTGGATCGAAAATCAAGTTACAAGGCTACGTGGATTCAGATTTGGCAGGAGATATCGATAGCAGAAGAAGCACTACGGGTTATGTTTTTACTCTGGGTAGTGCTGCAGTCAGTTGGGTCTCTCAGTTACAAAAGATAGTATCTATCAGTACGATAGAAGCAGAATATGTTGCGGCTACAGAAGCATGCAAGGAGATGGTGTGGATGCAAGGTTTTATGGAAGAGTTGGGTAAGAAGCAAGCAGATTGCAAGCTGTACAGTGACAGTCAGAGTGCAATACACTTGGCTAAGAATTCAGCCTTTCATTCAAGGACCAAACATATTGCCATCAGATATCACTTCATACGTTCGCTACTGGAAGATGGATCGATTGCTCTGGAGAAGATTCATACAAGTGAGAATCCTGCGGATATGCTGACCAAGGCGGTCACAAGGGAGAAGCTGAAGCTCTGTTCAGCTTTGATTGGTCTTCAGGCTTGAAGACGGGGAGGTGGTGCACTCCGGATGAAGAAGACAAAGGTTTATGGAGATGTGTCTCCAAGTGGGAGATTGTTGAGAAGTGTAGACACATCTGGGGCCGCCCACGACCAGTCGAGGTTGCGCGGATTTCGTGTCGCAAGTCCTTTAGCAACTGGAATGCGAAAGGAGTTTCGTGGATTTCGTGTCGCAAGTCCTTTCGCAACTGGGATGCGAAAGGAGTTCGCGGATTTCGTGTCGCAAGTCCTTTCGCAACTGGGATGCGGAAAGGGAAGTTGCAAAAATTATAAATTGGGGTCCCTAGGGCTATTCTAGGTTAAAGGTGAATTTTAGGAAATTATTTTGAGGTGTGGGCAAAGGATTTTCTCTGTACTTCCAAGGGAGAGGTTAGTATATTACCTTGTAATCTTCGTTTCTCTTCATAGTGGAATTTTGCATCCGTGGTTTTTTACCCTAGTTTGGGGTTTTTCCACGTATATCTTGTCTTGTGGTTTGTTTTGGATTGCTTTGATCTATTTCTAGTTTATATTTCTTCCTGTCTATCGTTTGTGGGTGAGGCCTTAGATTGTATCTAGGCTCACTGCGTTGTTGGCGTGCTGCGCAACAGTACTAGCATTCAATTAGACATTGAGTCGAGTACAACTGTACCACGCCCGCACTTCCTAATCACACACGTTAACCAAATTTAGGCTCTTATTTACACGTGTTGTGTTTGATTGAATTACACAAACAATGGTGATGAAGATAACACTTTACACATCATGAGACCTTTAGATATGATGGTCTAGATTTCGTAAGGGTGAGACTAAATTTAGTGTTTAGGAGGAAAGAAGTATTTCTAACTATGCCCCAACACCTACATTTATAAGCCTATTTTCTAAAGAACCATAAATGAAGATTAACTCTTGCTTCTCTTATGTTTCCATGATAATGAGGTATACCAAATTACTATGTTCCCACTTGAATGAAAAATTCATTTTACACACTCCAATATAATTAGTCTAGTGTGAGGCCTTAGTCGCACTAAATCTAAAAGTAAACCAACAAAAACTTTTTTTTAATCTTCAATCGCTTGTCCCAAACCATTAATTTGATCACACACGTACAATTGGGCATGTCTAATTTGTACATGTGTACATGCTTAAATCCTAATAGTTTCAATTGTGATAAACATTTATCTTTTTTTATATTCAACATATTTTACTATCAATAAAAGTCTATTGAAAATATTATATATATATATATATATATATATATATATATATATATATATATATATATATATATATATATAGACACACACACAAATAATTTTTCAAATGATTTGCATTAAAATTTAAATGTCGATTTGATTTAGCCATCTACTGTGTACCATCATCACTATGTGATCATTTAAGATCTTCTAACCCATCCACATTAATTGATCTTGATTTAATCGCTTTACTAGTAAGTTTCTGACTCATTGAATTCAACACATGACTTTTAAAATGCACACCAAAGTAGCACAACCTCATCACGATCTTACCACGGAACATAAATAATAAGGATATGTGAGTTACAAATGGGAATAGCATGCTTGCTTCACAATAAAATTGGAAACGAATTCTTGCTTATAGGTAAGTGATAGAGGATGGTATGTGACTCAATCCACACATCATGATGATCAAGCATTCATCATATAAGTCGATCATCACACAAGATCTACTCGATTAACCAATGATCTATCCCTACTACTACGTGTAGATTGTGCGTAGAGCTGATCATACCGAATTCAGTGAGATCTTATCATGATCATCTCATAGATTAAGGCGCAGAGGTACATATCTTAAATGCATGCATTTGAGATAATAATGTGTATACATCATCATCACATGCCTATGATAATTAAGCCTGCATGTGCATATAATTGGTCTAATGGGCCACACATGATCTAACATTTGCTCTAGTGGATATTCAAGGGCCGATTTGTAATAGGATTCACTCTGACCTAGAGTATAGAGGCAAGAAAGGATTCCATCTTGTGCTACAAGATAGAATTAAAACCCTATGAAAGTTAAAACTGCTTTTTAAATTAGTAAAATCCACTTCATGAACTTCAACGGTGTAGTTTTCAATATAGCTATAGCACGTGTAGGGTTGAAGAGTCCATTATTTATACGTTACAAAACTACAATAGGAGCCTAGCCCATTTTTCAAATTCACGTGCATGGAGTGAACAAGGAAGAATGAAGATTTATAAACAAAAATGGCACAAGATCCTTTTGCTGCATGTACTCTTCTTTATAAGCTCTATCAACATGCGAGTCCTTCGGATCACACGTGCAAGATCTACGCTGCTACTTATCAAGTGGGACCCATTACATCGATAACCTAGCCCAAAACATATGCTACTTCACTCATCAAGTGATATTAAGATACAAAGGAAATTGATTAAGAAGAATTTAAAGGATGTTGGTGAGGTCATATATGGCAAGCATGCATGGTACGTAATGTTCACATGACTGCAAGCCCTACCTTCCTTAGAGTCATGGATAGGCAAATATGAAAGATCGTTTCATTTTAGCCATTCGTTTTTTATTACACGTACTCATGAAGCCAGTTGAGTAGAGAATTGTGATTCTTCTACTAGGACATGTTCATGGGGTCCACTTGATGAATGGCCCAAATCACCTATGCTTGTTTGGATTGAGGGTATACTATCAACAATAAATATAAAATTAGAGTATTATCTTTCTTTTTCAAAATTTTAAATGATATTTTTTATATACATATGATGTGACGCTTTAAACCATAAATTAGAGAAAAAGATGTTTTTCCTTCTCTGACACTTTCAAATATACAACCAAAGTATTTTTTATGACTTTCTTTTATTAAAAGAAATAAGCGTGAATGATTTGCTTCCTCTAACATTGATTTAAGTTTACCATCTGCTTATGTTATATTTTTAGTTTTCATATTCCTTAGTTTATCACAATCTAAACTGGCATAAATGTGGCCACCCTCCTTCAAAAGGATCCTTTTGCTGACCACATACCCTTTTGAATGCAGACAAAGGTACAACCTGACACTTTAGGTGGGTCCCACCATGGAGATGATAGGTACACACTCAAGATGGTTAATTAAGATCAGATGTGAATATGGACATGCACTGAAGCCACAAAGATTTCAAAGCACATCTTTGTGGCTTGTTTAGTTATTCTTTTGGAAGAAATGCTCCAGAGCTCTCAGAACACTATTAGTTGTAGTCGTCTTAATTCCATTGATTCACTAGGACAGTCCAATTGACTGATTAGAACCGTCCATGAAAGTGGGTACACATTTCATGGACTACAACTAATAAAATGATCCAATCCACATTGGTTTGGCCTTATTTTCTATATCCATCCTTTTTCAAAACCATGGATAGGATGGATATATTGGCTTAACAAATGCAATTATTTATAATTATAGACAATCCATTCCATGATTAGAGCTGTACACGAACCGAGTTAGCTCGGCTAGCTCACTTGACTCGACTCGAAAAAGCTTGATTCGACTCGGTTTGAAATTGAGTTTGAGCTAAGTTGAGCTAATTTTTTTAGTTCGAAAAATTTTTGAACCGAGTTTGAGTTTGCCCATGCTCAACTTGACTCGGATCGAACCCCAACTCTAGTCAAACTCAGATCAAACTAGTTCGGTGACTTGGTTCTTTGATATTGATGTTGCTCACCAAGTGTTTGATGAAATGACTCAATGAAGTGTCGGCTAGTGGCGAGGAAGGTATGAATATGAAACAAATATCCTTGTATCTTGATTTTGACGTTGTCTACTGAGTGTTTGATGAAATACCTGTAAACCGCCACTATTGTTTTACATAATGTGAGAAATTGAAGGTGCACTCCATGTGTTTGAAAAAAATGCCGCACAAGCTTAATCTTGGCTCAAACTCAGCTCGAACTGGCCCGAGTTGCTGACTGAACTGAGTCGAGTTGTTGATTGAACCGAGCCGAGCTGGCCAATCAAGCTCAAGGACCGAGCTGAGCCGAGTTCGAGCTGAGGTCAACTAGTGGCCTAGCCGAGTTGAACTGTGCCAAGCTCGAATTTGTTCAGCACGTGTACAGCTCTAACCATGATGCCCCTAACAAATAAATGGATGGATATGGGTCTTTAACCTTTTTTTGCATAAATGATCATCATAGTCCATATTTAAGGCTAGGGATTAA
Organism: Magnolia officinalis; assembly: GCA_021015155.1. Taxonomy (NCBI): domain Eukaryota; kingdom Viridiplantae; phylum Streptophyta; class Magnoliopsida; order Magnoliales; family Magnoliaceae; genus Magnolia; species Magnolia officinalis. Next base: position 73,259,055 of record JAJHSJ010000007.1, read on the forward strand.
ATGGTTAATATTTGTCAGATCAACATGAAGTTTCAATGGTAGCCCATGAAATATGTGCTGGACCTAATAAACTGTCTAGATCAATGGATTGAACTGTCCATGTATTCCAATGCAACTAGGAGCACTTATAACTTATAGTGCTCTGAGAGCACCGGAGCATTTTTCTTTTTTGATCAGATACCACCTGATGGACGGCTATGATTTTCCAAACCCGTGCCATGTTCGCATGTGTGGCTGCACCAGAGGTGCCTTGGGACTACTAGTGCAAGTACAACGATTGTACCAGAAGGTAGTGTGACACAGCAATTTTTTTCTCTGAAAACATGTCACATGTGCAGTATCCAATTAGTGCAAAAGGTAGGCCACACTATGATCATCACACCTCCATTCATTGAAAGGACAATAGTAAATAAAGGACCCTTTTTGGCTAGTGACGCTGCCACCAGCCAGGTGGTTAGTGGTCGGTGCTATGTGGACCCACCATGATGTATGTGTTTTATCCAAGCCGTCCATCCATTTTTCAAGATAATTTTAGGGCTTGATCTCAAAAATGAGTTAGATCTAGATCTCGGGTGGACCACACCATGAGAAAACAGTAGTAATTGAATGTCCACCATTAAAACCTCATATGGCCCACTGTAATGGTTATTTGACATCTAATCTGTTGATTAGGTCATACAGACATGGATGAAGGGAAAAAAAAATATATTAGCTTGATTCAGAACTTTTGTGGCCCCAAGAAGTTTTTAATGGTAGCTGTGCGGTCCACTTGAGATTTGGATCAACCTCATTTTTGGGATCATACCATAAAATGATCTGGGAGAAGGGTGGACGGCATAGATGAAACACATACATCATGGAGGGGCCCACAGAGCACCGACCACTAGCCATTGGCTAGTGGCAGGGTCAGTAGCTGCGAAGCTCACGCGCCTGTGAAATAAAGCTCGTGTACCCGCCACACGTGCCAGCATGGAACATATGTGCGAAATCTAATCCATCCATCAGGTTGGTCTGACCTTGTAAATGTTCTATCTAAGATAAAACTTGGTCCAATCAGCATATGACCCCAAATATTTGAAACGATGGGTTCAAAAACTTTAGCAAGTGTTTTCAGAGTTGTACGTTTGTTTTACAATATGTGTCCCACCTGACCAGTGGATCAAACTGATTCTACGGTTAGGGCAACAACATATCGGTGTCGTTCTGATGGATGGATTGGATCTCCAATTTATCATGACACGCTGGAACGTGTGGCATGTACTTGAGGTTTATTGCACACGTATGGGCTTAACAGAGAAACGTATGGGCTTAACAGAGCTCGATATTATATGCATGTGGTATGTTGGCGGGAAAAGTGGATGCACGGGGATTGCACCCTGCCCCGCCCGTCTCTAGCCCCGAACGGGCGGTTCTGTGGGTGGGGGGTGTATCTGTTTATCCAAGCCGTCCATCCCTTTTCTCATATCATTTTAAAGCATGAGCACAAAAATTACGCTAATCCAACGCTCAAGTGGACCACACCAAATAATAAGCTGGGTTGCATTAAATGCACGAACCATTAAATGTGATTTGGATTAAATGCACGAACCATTAAATGTGATTTGGATTAAATGCAAGAGTAATCTGTTGTGTGGTCCATTTTAGCGTTGGATCTGGCTCAATTTTATGATCAAGTGTTAAAATGATATGAGAAAAGGGATGAATGGCTTGGATAAACGGATACATCAGTGGGCCCATCTACAGAACTGCCCGTTCGGGGCTAGAGACGAGCGGGGGTAGGACGCAATCCCCGTCCTCTGATACATCAGCTGTATTTTATCGTTTCTCCAGCAAGATTCCGTGCTCGGACGTGATTTTTCAAAACAAAAAAATTATGTGGGCTCCATCATTTATACTAGGCAATTTAAGGATATGAGAAAAAAATCAGATTGATTTAAAAATTAAGTGGGTCTCACCACTAAAAAAAAAGTTTAAAAAAGTACACCCTTGAAGCCTTCTTTTTCTTTTTGGACCATCTAGGTTTTAGATAAGGTTAGATGTCAGGTCAGGTCCCATTACGGATTCAATTATAGGCTTGGCCATCAATACTTTGAAATAAATATATTGTAGCGTGTTGGTTAGGCCACGTCTAGCCTAGCTTTACCTTAGCAATGCGTGGCTCATGAAAATAACTGAAATAATATGTCGCCTATATTGTATGATAATTTGCATATGTCATATGCTCCACATTATATAGTTCACTTTATAAGTTATTTTCATTATAATATTAAAATCAATTAATACTTTCAATGACTTGTTATATTTCTCATTTTTCAATAAAATAATTAATATTTTTAATGTTTTAAGTAAAATAATATAAGTAACACTATTAAATGAGTTTCTTTGCTCTTTCCTTATCCTTATGTTTGTTGGGGGACACGTGAAAGCAACCTTGAGTTATAATCAAACAATAAAAGATTAATCTAACCAAGCACAAACGAAACACAAGGTTTTACATGAAAAACACTCTCACGAGAAAAAATCATAACACAAAGCGGTAGCGAAATTCATTATGAAATCAATGTACAAGAAATATGAAATGAGCTTACAGATCAAGAGTACACCTCAAACACCACAAAACCCTAGCTTTTCTTCCCTCTTTACTCCGCAAAATTCCTAGACACGATTTTCACACCCTAATCCTCAATTACAACCTTTTTAAGGAGTTAAAAACGAAATAGGAAATAAATCCCGTAATTCTGCAAGTTAGTCGATATGATCGAAGCCACTTTTGATCATATCGATTTAGACTTAGAAATTGTCTAGCGAGCAAAGACCAAAAATGGGATTTGATAGGATTAAGTGGTATATCGATCTCATCAACAGACCTGGTTACAGACAAATTTAAGACATTAGACAACAATCTCCACCATGTCTTCAATCTTCACAAATCACAGCTCCAAGCTCCATCTCTAATTGACTCTATCATAGCTACGCCATCGTTGCCCTTTCTCGTGCACACTCTGCCTTTGTCAAATCTTCACTAAGCCTAGAGAAGTTGCACAAAACTTGAACTTCTCTGTAGGAGCCACATTCATAAGCATGTCCGCCAGATTTACGCTTGTGTGGATCTTCTTAAGAGTCACTCTGCCTTCGTCAAGCACCTGTTGGATAAAATGATGATGAACATCGATATGTTTAATAAATCTGACGGACGAGACATCACTTACTTTTCTTCATTTGTAGTATGACATTGTTTAGAAGAAAACTTAAAGTGAGCAGCATGGGGTGTGCTCACCGGTTTCACCTTGTCCATACCGAATTTCATCAATACATTCTCAAGGTATTCAGCCGGTGATAACTATAGCCTGTTCATCTGTCTATCTCTGTGAGTATCTATGCTAAGAATCTTCTTTATAGTCCTTAGATCTTTCATTTGAAATATCTATCACAACTGAGTCTTCAATGTATTGATTTCAGATATGTTATGGCTGGCGATAAGCATGTCATCTACGTACATTACCAGTACAATGAACTGACCAACATCTAGTGTCTTCTAATACACACAATGATCATACTCACTCTTGGTAAATGTTTAACCAATTATGAAAGTATCAAACATTTTGTACCACTGTGTAGGCGACTGTTTCAGGCCGTATACCGATCTCCTCATCCTACAAACTTTATTATCAATCCCTTCTACTTTTAAACCTTCTGGTTGCTTCATGTAAATCTACCCATCCAACTCCCCATGTAAGAAAGCAGTCTTCACATCCATCTATTCTAATTATAAGTTGTATTGGGCAATAAACGCTAATATAATTATGAAAGACACCTACTTGATTACAGGCATGAAGATATCATTGAAGTCAACACCCTTCTTCTGTGCATACCCTTTGGCAACCAATCTCGCATTTTATATATCCTATTTTTTCTTGTAAATTCACTTACAACCGATCGATTTTCACCCCATTAGAAGCTCCACCAACTCGTATGTCTCATTTTTATATAGAGAGTCCATCTTGTAATGAATGGTGGCCATCCACAGCATTAGAACCATTAATGCTTCCTGAAAAATAGATGGATCCCCCTCATCCTTAATGAGGGTGAATGTGACATTTAAGTCATCCATGTATTTAACTGGCAATTTACGATCTCTCGGCAAATTTCTTCTGAGAGGTGGCCGCTCCACTTGCTCCTGTACCTCTGCTTGCAGCTCAAGCTTTGCCTGTGTATCTTCTTTTTCAACTTCGACATCAATGACTGTTGATTTCTCTGATTTGAACAAGGAATTGTCATCAAATCTAATATCTTGGCTAATTATGATATTCCGTGTGACTCAGTCGTACAACCTGTACCCTTTCACACCATCATCATATCCTATAAAAATACACTTCTTAGCTCTTTGGTTTAGTTTATCTCTCTTAATTGTGGCACATGAGAGTAAGTGTTACAACCAAATACCTACAACTGTGAGTAGTTTACCTCATGACCACTGTACACTTCTTCAGGAATCTTGTAGTTTGTTGGAGTAGACATGGACCGATTCATAAGGTAATAAGCCAGGTTAATGACCTTAGTCCATAATTCCTTGCTCAATCCGGTATTGCTCAACATATTTTGACCTCTCTCTAAGAGAGTGTAATTCATCCATTCTGTCATACCATTCTTCTTTGGTGTGTGCCTAACTGTATTATGCCGCACAATCCCCTCATCCTTATAAAACTGGTTGAATTTCTTTGAGGTGAATTCACCACCATTATCTGTCCTTAGAATCTTTAGTTTCTACCTTGTCTTCTTCTTAACCCTTGCCTTCCACACCTTGAATGTGGCGAATACATCGATTTTATTTTTTAGAAAATAAACTTTAACTTTTTTGAAGTAGTCATTTATGAATGAGACAATAAATGAAGACCCTCCAGCAAAAACAACGGGTGACGACCCCCATATATATGAATTCACGTATTCTAGCACCCCCTTATATACATGCTTTCCTCTCTTAAAAGTTAACTGAGATTGTTTACCATATATATAATATTCACATATATGAAAATCAACGTTTTGAAAAACAAGAATTAAGCTACAATCAGAAAGTACTTTCATACCACGATCGCTCATGTGGCCCAAACAAGCATGCCACAAATGTGTCGATGTAAACTCCATTATAGACGTTGCAACTCGACCCGATATGGTATTCCCTATCAACTTATAGAGATTGTTAATCCGTTGTGATTCCATTACTATGAGTACCTATTTTGAAACTTTAAGAACCCTGTCATAACTGGTGAATTTACAACCAAGTGCCTCTGGAGCCTCAAGAGAGATAAGATTCTTCCTGAGGTCAGGAACGTGTCTCACATCCATCAAAATACGCTCTATATCATCAAACATCTTAATGCGCACTGAACCGATACCAATCACCTTACAGGCAATGTCATTACCCATAAAAACCTATCCACCTTCGTACTCAATATAACTGGTGAACCAATATCTATGAGAAATCATGTAGTATAAGGCCCCCCAATCCAAAATCCAATCGTTACTGAGGTAAATAGATTTGAATGCGGTCAAGACATGATCACCACTGTTGGTGCAAAAATCTGGTCCACCCTCTTCCGATCCTCGTACACCTGCACAGGAAGCAGACAAAGGAGACCCTGGCTAGAGTAGGGGACCCTCCGATGCCAAAGTCAGGCTAGGAATCTGGGTCTTATAGTATTGAGGGGTTCTATGAAAGAGTTTTTGCGTACCTATCAAGGTGATTGGGCTCCTTCATTTATAGATGTGAGAGCCTTCTATCGTACGAGGATTCTCTTCTCGATATCGAATACGAGATCTTCTCCCAGTATCACGGAGATTGGATTTTGCCCGTTTTTGATACTTATCCGATCCCATGACCTCCGGGATAGAAGATCTCATCCCGAGATATTCGGAATGACATTTTGTTTTGCGCTGTCTTTCCTTCGTTCGGTTGATCCGAAGTGGGTCGGCCGAGGCACGCCATAGTTGCTGGTTCGTCGTCCGAGCCGACTTAACTTTTGTCTCGGTTTCGTCGGTTCGTAACCTTCACTCGGATTCAATGTGTCCTTTGGCGACCCGAGGCACCAAGTCCGAGTCTCCGAACTTCGTACATTTTGTCCCCAATAGTAAGCCCCCTTACTCCGTGTGTTTCATATGACACTAAGGAGTAGCGAGCTTTCGAGTCAGTTCACAGCTCAGTCCGAGACAATAAGTAAGCATTTAATGCATTATGTGTCGCCTTTGACAGAGACGGTTCATTTCCTGACGTTGCGTGCGCCGACAGCCGTCAAACCGTTCATCCTACCAATGAGGGTTGGACACGTAGCAAGGTCATTAACGTCGTTGGTCGGCGTGTTCCACGTGTCGAGCGGGGGAGTCGACGCAGGAGTCGAATCATTTCCCTATTAATGGCTTCCGTCGTATGGCAACCTTATAAAAAGAGGGAGGGTCCCGCATTTTAAATTTCTATTGCTACTCTCGCTCTTCATTTTCTCCTTTTTAACTTTTCGGTTGCTGCTCTTGTTCTTTTTCTTCTCTTTCTTAACTGTCAGTGGTTCCTTCCGCCATTTCCACTTTCCTTTCTCTCTCCAGTGAGTCCTTCCCTCTTCTTTAATTATCGATAATGGCGGCTAGAGGTTCTCAGAGTCCCCAGGAGGGAATTTTCGGAGACGAAGGCGAAGCGCAACGTTTTTGGAACGTTGCGGAATCGCCTTCTTTACTGACAGAGATGGCAGTTGATGCAAATGCTGCTTTTCTCTCTGAGAGGGTTACTGAAGCTCCGGCGGAACGCCCTGCTTCTGTTGGTCCTTCTCGCGGTGGGTCGTCCCTGATAGCTCGTCCGGGAAGGCCTAACCTTCCAATGGATTTGGAAGAGGAAGAGGAAGAGGAGGAAGAAGAAACGCTGATTGTCGGGGGAACGTTTGGGTCGGTTCCCGTTGACAGGCCGGCACAGGGAACCTTTGGGTCGGTTCCCGTTGAAAATCTGGTGCAGGCCGAATCCGAAGGAGAAGGATCGGGGGATGATCTAAGTGGCTCGGTTCCCTCAGTCTTGACTGAGGCGGATTTGCACAGAATCTGAATCGGGTATCACGTCCCCGAATCGGTTATTACTTATCTCCCCCGTCCGAATGATTTGCCAGACCACCCTCCTACTGGGGCGGTCGCAATCTACCAAGTCGGGATGCAATGCTGCTTGCGTCTGCCCCTTCAGCCCATTGTCCGAGGCGTTTTATCTCAGATTCGGATAGCCCCGGGGTAGATAGTCCCGAACGGGTGGAGGAACTTATTCGGATGTGCGGTACTGTGGGCCGAGTTGGAGCAGCCGCCACTAACTGTCGACAAATTCCTCCACTTGTACTAAGTGCGCGTAAATCCGAACTACCCCGGCTTTTATGTCTTTGCTGCTTGGCGGGGCGGAGGCGGATCCTTAATAACCGACCCTCCCACTTCCAACAAACATTGGAGAGAACGTTGGTTTTGGGCTTGTGGTCGCTGGGAGACGGCTGAGTCCGGGCCTTACGAGGCTCGTGTTCCTCGGGCGTTCCAAAAAGCAGGTGATTCGGCGTCTCTTTTGACTCGGCCTTTCTCTTTTTCATTTTCATACTGTCTTGAATCTGATGAACTTGTGTCTGGCAGATATCCCGAAGAAACGGCAAAAGCTCGGATCTAGTGCCTTAGCTCGGATCGACGAGTTGAAGGCTTTGGACCCTGCGGATAGGTCGCGGAAGGTGCTTCTACAGCCTGAGCGCCTTCATCTCACAGGTCTAGACTCGGTCGTCACAGGTAATTGAAGATGTATCTTCATGTGTTTTTTGAATATTTTCTGACTTTCTTCGTCTTTCTTTTCAGACTTGGCCGAAGCTCGACCTCATCTCAGGATTGTTCCTGACTCGGCCCACTCAGAGATGACTGGAGCTCGGCCTCCACTTAGGGCAGTCTCGAAGATCAAAGCACCCCCACGCTCAGTTCTTCTGTCAGAACCTCGACCGCAGAAGAGACCAAGAGTAGTGCGGAAGGAGAAGGCGCCCGCCAGTTCTTCCGCCCCCACCGTCGTTGTGATTTCTGATCCGGAGGAAAGACCGGAAGCAACGGAGGTCACGGCTACGGAGCCTCAAGCGGCGCCCGACTCGGGACATGTTGTGACAGATGTTCCGAGACAGGGAGAGGAGGCGAGGACCACATCCTCCAGAGGGGAGGAGACGAGAGCTACATCCTCCAGAGGGGAGGAGACGAGCCAAGAGGAGTCATCCGTCTTGCGGACGGTGGTGTCAGGGATGGTTCCTTGGGCCTTATCCCATGGGAGCGAAAAAGAGTTCATCAGTCTCTACAATGCTCCTTCGACACAAACCGTCGGTCATGCGGCGAGAGTGTTTTTCGAACTCGCTCCCTGCTTGGTTAAGGCCTGCAAGGAGTTATCTTCGGCCTATCGACTGCAGGCTCTTTTATCGGAGGCCGAGGGGCGACGCGAGAATGCCGAGATACAGGTCGGTGTTCTGATGGGGGAGGCGGCCCTTGCTCGGAAAGCTGCCGAAGACGCAAAAGCAGAGGCGATTTTTTCCAGGAGAGCTCTCGATGAAGCGCAAGCCGAGATTGCTCGGGTGTTAGCTCTCCTTTCTAAGGCTGAAGAAGAAAACCGACGAATTCTCGCAGTTCATGCTTCTTGTGCGGACGATTTGGCTCGGGCTCAGCTTGAGGCGGCGGGGCTTATTCAACAAGCCAACTAGAAGACTCATGAGGCCGAGAAGGCCAGAGACCAGGCCGTTCAAGCCTTCCTCGAGTCTGCGGAGTTTGAGGACGAGAGGGACCGCCTGTTCCAAGGCGGATATTTAGAATGTATCAAAGACATGAAAAAAGCTTTCCCTGACCTCGATCTGTCCGAACTCGAGGGTGGAGGAGCCTCGGAATCCGAGAACCCGGATGCTGCCGATGTCACAGCTAGGGACGAGGCCGGTCCATCTGGGGACGCCTCGGGACAATGATCAGGCCCAGTTTTTTTTTTTTGTAAACCCATGTAGAATGTAAATGAAAGAAAGCACTTGATTTTATTCATTTAACTTGATTTCAATCTTTCTTAGTCTTTCAAGCTTTGAGTGCCGAGCTAAGGATAATAAATCCTGAGGTGCTCAGCGTTCCAAGGATGAGGCAATGACTGTCTGTTTAGATCTTTTAGCCGATACGTTCCTGGTCGGATGGTCCCCGAGACGATGTAGGGTCCTTCCCAGTTGGGACCCAATGTACCCGATCTAAGTTCCTTAGTGTTGGAGAACACTTTTCGGAGAACCATATCTCCCATCTGGAACCTCCTGATCTTGACTCGGGTATTGTAAAATCGAGCCACTTGTCGTTGCCAGGCCTCCGTACGCAATCGTGCCACTTCCCTTTGTTCGTCCAGGAGGTCGAGCCCGAATGTTAAGAGTTCTTCATTTTCTTCCGCGTTGAACGAAGTGACTCGAGCCGAAGGAAATCCGATTTCAACGGGAGTGACGGCTTCCGAGCCATAGGCGAGTGAGAAGGGAGTTTCTCCTGTTGCGGTCCGAGCTGTAGTTCGATAGGCCCAAAGAATTTTCGGTAGTTCTTCAGCCCATGTTCCTTTGGCCCGGTCAAGCTTGGTCCGGAGATGTTGCTTGATGATTTTGTTAACTGCCTCAACCTGTCCATTAGTTTGAGGATGATGAGGCGAAGAATACACGTTTCTGATTCCGAGGTTGTCGCACATCTCGCGAAAGCTTCTATTATCAAATTGTCTTCCATTGTCTGTAATGATGGTACGGGGTACTCCGAACCAGCAGATAATATTCTTCTATACGAAGTCAGTGATCTTCTACTCGGTTATTTTAGCCAATGGCTCTGCCTTGGCCCACTTCGTGAAATAATCCACTGCCACCACAGCAAACTTGGTCTGACCTTTTCCCATAGGGAGTGGGCCTAAATGTCGATACCCCACTGTGCAAAGGGCCAAGGACCAGTCATTGGCGTCAGTGTCTCGGGAGCTTGTCTCGGAATCACCGCGAACCTTTGACATTTGTCGCATCTTTGGACGAGCTTGCGAGCGTCGTGTTGGATAGTGGGCCAATAATATCCCTGTCGTAAGACCTTATGGGCGAGAGATCGCCCTCCAGAATGATTTCCGCAGATTCCTTCATGGATTTCGCATAACACACAGTTCGCTTCGCTGAGTTTGAGACACCGTAGCAACGGAGCGTAGTAACCTTTTTTGTATAGGGTTCCGTTGAGTATGGTGTAACGGGAGGCTCGGATCTTAATTCGTCGAGCCTCGGCGCGATCTTTAGGTAGCTTACCCTTATCGAGATATTAGATGATTGGATCGACCCAGGAAGGTTCCGAATCGATTGTATTGACGACCGAGCTAATTGGTTCATTTATACTCGGCTTATCGACGTATTCGATAGGAACAGACCGGGGTATATCATCTTCATCGGCGGAGGCGAGCTTTGCTAATAAATCGGCTTTGCCGTTTTCTGTACGAGGGATCCGAGTAACAAGACAGAGCTGAAATCCGCTGATCATTTCTTTCGCTTTTTCTATATACGCCTTTAATTGATCTTTCCGTGTCTGATATACACCGGTAACTTGATTAACGACCAACTGAGAATCGCTGAACACGTTTAGGTGCGTAACTCCCATGCTAGCTGCGAGTCGGAGGCCGAGCAACAACGCTTCATATTCTGCTGTATTGTTCGATGCTTGGAATCCAAGTCGTAAGGCATACTGCATATAGGTATGATTGGGGGTTTCCAACACTACTCTAGCCCCACTTGCCTTAGAGTTGGAAGAGCCGTTGATAAATAGTTTCCAGGTAACGGGGCAGGACTAGGATGGGGGAGTAGCTGTTGTCGGTACTGTAACATTCTCGAGCATATTGTCGACCGAGAGGTCGGTCGACGGTGTTACCTCGACAATGAAATCAGCTACGGCCTGCCCTTTGATTGCTGTTTTCGGCCTGTACTGAATGTCGAATTCACTTAGTTCGATTGCCCACTTCGTGAGACGGCCGGATGCCTCTGGTTTCTGCAGAACATGGCGGAGTGGAAGATCGGTCATCACAATGATGGTATGGGCATGGAAATACGGCCTAAGTTGGCGGGAGGAAGTTATTAGGGTCAATGCCACTTTTTCCAAATTTAGGTATCTCGTTTCTGCTGGCAATAACGCTTTGCTAACATAATAGACCGACAGCTGCTTTCCTTCGAACTCTCGAACCAGGGCCGAGCTAACCGCTGCTTCGGATACTGCTAGGTAGAGGAGTAGAGACTCCCCTGATTCGGGTTTTGATAAGAGAGGTGGAGAACCGAGACATATTTTTAATCGCTGAAATGCCGCTTCACATTCTTCCGTCCAATCCATTGTCTATCGACCTCTCAACTGTTTGAAGAAAGGGAGACATTTATCCGTAGCTTTGGCCAGGAATCGATTAAGCGCTGCTACTCGTCCAGTCAGCCTTTGGACATCCTTAATGGTTTTAGGAGATTCCATATCAAGCAAAGCTTTTATTTTCTCGGGGTTCGCCTCTATCCCTCGCTGACTGACCAAGAAACCGAGGAACTTTCCAGAGCTCACCCCAAAGGCACATTTACTCGGATTCAACTTCATCCGAAATTTCCGTAAGATGAGAAACATTTCTTCCAAATCATCTACATGGTCTGCCGCGTGTATACTTTTGACAAGCATGTCATCGATGTATACTTCCATGGTTCGGCCTATTAGCCGAGCAAAGATTTTGTTAACTAATCTTTGATAAGTCGCACCAGCATTCTTCAATCCAAATAGCATCACTCGGTAGCAATAAAGGCCTTTGTCAGTGACAAAGGTAGTTTTTGATTTATCTGTTTGAAGCATTACAATTTGATTATACCCCGAATACGCGTCCATGAAACTGAGAAGTTCGTGTCCTGCGGTACTATCCACTAACTGGTCTATCCTCGGAAGCGGAAAACTATCCTTGGGGCAGGCTTTATTTAAGTCAGTATAATCAATACAGACTCGCCACTTCTCGTTGGATTTTTTTACGAGCACAACATTCACGACCCATTCTGAATATTGTATTTCTTCTATAAAGTTAACCGGAGGAGCTTGCTAACTTCTTCTTCAATGATGGCGTATCGTTCAGGACTGAGCGGCCGTCGCTTCTGTCGGATCGGTCGATAGGACGGATCAATGTTGAGTCGGTGAGTAATCACAGATGGATCGATTCCGGGCATATCTACATGGCACCAAGCAAATACGTCGGCATACCTGCGCAGCAGGGCTATCAACTTTTCTTTCAAGGGGGATCGTAAGGACGAGCCAATTCGTACTGTTTTGGACCCATCTGTCTCGACCAAGGGGATTGAGATAAGATCTTCAACTGGCTGCCCTCGTTCATGACTCTCGCCCCGCGGGTCCAACGATTCGATCGTTGATATGTTGACCGGACTTCTATCGGTGGATCCTTTTACAGCTATCATGTAACAACGCCTCGCATCTTGCTGGTCTCCTTTGACAACTCCTACTCCCGAATCAGTCGGGAATTTCAGTGAAAGATGGTATGTGGATACCACGGCCTGGAGGAGACTTAAAGAAGGTCGGCCGAGTATGGCGTTGTACACTGAGGGTCGATCGACGACTAAGAATTCGACCATTATCGTCTTCTGATGTGGGGCACTACCAGCGGTGAGCGGTAGCGAGACAACCCCCTCAGGCAGTACTTGTTCTCCGGAAAAATCGATTAACGGGGTTCGAACCGGATATAGTCTGGATCGCTCCACCCCCATCTTGTCGAACGCCTGAGTAAATAGCACGTCTGCAGATGATCCCGTATCGACGAGTATTCGGAATACTCTTCGGTTAGCGATAGTCAAGGTGACAATTAACGCGTCGTCGTGGGGGTGCCCTCGGGCATCTTCCTCTGTGAATGTAACACAATAATTTGCCATTTTCTTTTCCTTTGCAGGTCGATCTATAATCATGAGCTCGGACTCAGGCTGATTAAGTTTCCTCGCATGATTCCTCCGAGCATTGTTTGAATCGCCCCTCCTCGCGGACCGCCGATAATTGTCCGAATTTCTTCCATAGGTTGATTTTCGGTCGGACGTCCCTCGGCTATCCCGGTCTTGACCACGTGTTCTTTGAGTCGGCCTTCCTTTATGAGTCGTTCGATCTCTTCCTTTAGGTGACGGCAGTCACTTGTATTATGCCCGTGATCACGATGATAATGGCAGTATTTGTCCTTGTCCCGCCGATTGGGATTACTTCTGAGCTTATTGGGCCAGTTGACAAAGCCTTCGCTTTTGATTTCCATCAATACCTGCTCCTGAGTTTTGTTCAGGGGGATATATATGGAGAATCTCCGATCTGGTCGTTTGCCCAACCTTCGCTCGTCACGCATTTGATCATCTTTGCGCTTCTTTCCTTCGGTCGAGTCGGCTTCTTTTTTGGCCGGCTCTTTGGCCAAAGATTTAGTTTCACGCATGATCCGCGTTTCTTCGGCGTTTGCATATTTATCCGACCGTGTCATAAACTCTGCCAAAGTATCGGGCGAATTTTTATCTAGAGACGCCAGGAACGGCTTGTCTCTAACTCCTTGCATGAGCGTATTGAGCGCTATTTCTTCTGAATGTTTTCGAACCTGAAGAGATTCGAAATTGAAACGCTTGATATAATCTTTCAATAGCTCTCCCTGCTTTTGGACTATGTTGTTCAAATGTGCAGGGGGCTTTAATTTCTTTTTTCCGCCGATGAAGTTGGTGAGAAAGGCATCACTTAGCTCGGTGAACGAGCTGATAGACTTTTGTTTCAGCTGTTTGAACCACAGCCGAGCTACATCGGTCAACGTAAGAGAAAAGGCTCGACACATCACTGCGTCCGAAGCATCGTGGAGCTCCATATAGGTTTTGAAGCATTCGATATGCTCCGTTGGGTCGGTTTTGCTGGTGAAAGGAGTGATTTGAGGTAATCGAAACCTCTCAGGCAACCGAGCTTGCATTATCTCGTCAACAAAAGGGGATACTCTCGCCTCGAACCTGACGGGTATGACCTCCGTCCTTGCCTCATATCTGCCATTTCTTTCGCCATTTCTTCCCGCACTTCTCTTTTAAAGTCTTGAATGTCGGTTTTCCAAGGTTCGCCACTTTCCGCACCCTCTACCGGAGGTCGATTACGTCTTCTTCTATTTATTTCATGTCGAAGATCGGTCGGGGGCAATGCAGCGTTAGCTGACTGGGCTGGAGGCGGCTCGGAAACACCTCGGGATTGACTCGGACGGAGTGACTGCGGCGCAGACGGCTGGGGGTCTACTGCAGTCAGGATGTGTGTTGTCTCCCCTTGGGGAGGCAAAGGCAGCTGCATTTGTTGATACATTCGTTCCAACATCTGCTTCATCATATTTATGTCAGACCGGATTTCCTGAACCTCTTGGTCCAAGCCTCCGTTGTTACGAGCTCATTGATTATTATTTGCTCCGGCCGTGGCTCGTTGGCGGTTGTTAGGTGGGTTCAGGGCTGCCGGATTTGCTATTGGACCCGATGGCCCTGTAATCGCGACCTCATTCAGATCTTCTTCTGGGACCGTCCTACGAATCATCATCATGAGGAGAACGTAAATGGCTTCTCGTAAGAAGATCCCACAGACGACGCCAAACTGTTGGTGCAAAAATCTGGTCCACCCTCTTCCGATCCTCGTACACATGCACAGGAAGCAGACAAAGGAGACCCTGGCTAGAGCAGGGGACCCTCCGATGCCAAAGTCAGGCTAGGAATCTGGGTCTTATAGTATTGAGGGGTTCTATGAATGAGTTTTTACGTACCTTTCAAGGTGATTGGGCTCCTTCATTTATATATGTGAGAGTCTTCTATCGTACGAGGATTCTCTTCTCGATATCGATTACGAGATCTTCTCCCAGTATCACGGAGATTGGATTTTGCCCGTTTTTTATACTTATCCGATCCCGTGACCTCCGGGATAGAAGATCTCATCCCGAGATATTCGGGATGACATTTTGTTTTGCGCTGTCTTTCCTTCGTTCGGTTGATCCGAAGTGGGTCTGCCGAGGCATGCCATAGTTGCTGGTTCGTCGTCCGAGCCGACTTAACTTTTATCTCGGTTTCGCCGGTTCGTAACCTTCACTCGGATTCAATGTGTCCTTCGGCGACCCGAGGCACCAAGTCCGAGTCTCCGAACTTCGTACATTTTGTCCCCAACAACCACCATCCACCTCCTCATATAATTACGTTATATTGGCTTCTTTTGGCACTACTGTCAAGACAACAACACTTGATCATTATTCTTTTTTATTACTTTAGGGTGTGATTGATTGCACCAACTATCATAAAAATTTGTTAAATTTTATTATTAATCAATTTAATTTGGTGAAGAATATTATGAATTGGTGCAACTATGTAAATTAACTTGATTAAAAATTGAAAATTTGCGTATATCTTATGTTACATGCCATGCAACTTATGCCTCATGCTTTAGAGGGTTGAATGCTATGCTACACACTATTCGCTATTTAAAACACTGGTCACCATTCTCAATTTTTACTGTGGCTAAAATGGATAGAGTAGATTTAACACGCTCATTATAGTGGATTTGGCAGAGTTTTTTGTTGCATCATTTCCCTACAACCACTGTTGTAGGAAATTTGGGTCCACAAAATTACAACACCCACCCAAGAGAGATTTTGATGCTCCAGTAGAGTGTGATCAGATGATATACAGACACTTAGATATTACTTAAAAATCACAAAGGTGATATATACGAAATTTAAGTTAAATCACCCAAAATTTAAACACAAGCTTGCATATAATAAAAACCAAACATTAAGCTTAGTTGCCTATTTACCTATCATTTTGATGGACACTTATTAGAAATCATCATCATCATCATCCAAGCCTTATTAGGCTACATGAATATTTTCCCACCTGTTTTACTCCATCAAGGGTCGTAACTTTATCTAGACCATAAGTCTTCAGGTTCTTTCTTACTATCTTTACACATGCCCTTTTGGGCATTTCTCTGATCTTTTTAGAGCCTTCAACTTATATACGTACTCCTAACTAGTAAGCATGGTTCTTAGTCCTCGCAATGTTGCTGTCAATTCAATCAAAATAAGACCACATGTGCGAACAAGCACCTATATTCGGATTTCGTGTGTGGGTATGATGTGCGAGCATGCCAGAGTCTACTTGACTCAAGGTTTGATTGAATTGTTGGTGTTGAGACAAGCAAATTGAAGATTGGACATATGATCCAGTTAGGCTCTTAACTACCCGTTGTGCTCAACGTTCAAGCAATTTGTGAAAGGATAGGGGTTAGCCCTTTCGAATGGATTCTTTTTGTCTTATGACAATAGACGTGAGTCTACAAGCTTAAGGACTTTTCTTTCACCAGTACTTTCAGCTCAATATTTTTCAAAGGAACAAGAATGTACAAATAAATAAATAAAGGCTAAACAATGTCGATTTCATTAATATTTGAATATATGGCCCATTACAATTGACAAAGTTTGAATCAACCAAATAAATAAACAATAAAGAAAAAAAAAGAAGATAAATACCTGACTCGTCTATCAGAATAGACGATCGACGTGGGTGGTCAGTGAAATTTGATTAGATGGGTAGGATCAGCTAAATCGAAACTTAGTTGATAATGATCCTACAACTTTATGGTTGCGGATATTTAATATACTCCTTAGGTATTGTAATGGAAGCCGCTAGGCAATGGCGATCTATGTTAAAACTAGGCTATGCTATGCTAAGATAAATGGGAAAGGTAAATGTAAAGTAGATAAATGTGTTTGGTGTGGGGCTTAGAGATCTTCTTCGTGTGCTCCTTTTATAGCTCATCAAGGCGGAAAAACCCTCGTTGGGCTTCCTTGCTGATCCTAAATCTTCCACGCTTTCTAGATATGGGAATCTCCTGAACGAATCCAGAGCTGTTGGCTTAAATTAGAAAGAAATGACTCCAGTCGAATCCAGAACTGTTAGCTTCTCGAGTCTTCTTCTCGTAGTTGATCCTGCTACGGAGATCTTTGTGGCCCACTAAAGATCAGGCCTATGAATGACAAGATCCTCTAATAAAGACGAGCAGTCCAAGATCATGGAACCTCAAGGGCTAATCCCGGACCTAAAATCGATCATGGCCACTCATCTAGTAGTCCACCTCCTACTCTTCCGCTTTGAGGTGTTGGATCGTCTCGATGGTTTGGGATACTAGTGGGATTTGAAACTTGATATTGATTTCTTATCAGACTAGATCAGATCTAGTTCTCTCATTCTCTTGATCCCAATCGGACCATGGCCATAGGATCAAGTCTTCAAGCTCTCTCATTCTTTTGATTTTGATCGATTTATAGCTTGGGACCTGATCTAGCTGAGGTGTTTATCTCTCCTGACTTGGGCCCGAACCGAAGCCAGATTCGCTTAGATATCGGTTCGATCTCCCTATATTCGGAACCTTCCTGAATGCTATAAAGTCTCCGAAAATCTCTGGGAAGATCTTGCATTTTAGAAGGGATGTCAGAGAAGGCTTCGATGAAGGTGTCATAGCTAGATACGTGATGAGATCCGTTCTCTCATAGGGTCTCTTATAGTCGTGCTAGGTACGCTGCCTCATTAGTTGGTACGATAAAGGTGGCCATGTGGCATCTGCTAACTCGCTTTCCTAACAATGGGCATAAGGGTTTGTGCCTCCGCATTAATAACAGAATCTATAACGCTAAAGGAATATCAAATGAAGATACTCACGGGCGAGAGTAGGATTTCTATTATTATTAGCCTCATAATGTCAACACATGACAACTTTTCATTAGTTCATGTCGAGTTTCCAAAATAGGTGTAAACACATTGGATTCCAAATCACAAATCAAGGTGATTTCGAATATTTAGTTGTGTTTGTGTTTGACAGCTTGTCCTTGGAATGCACTAGAATCCAAAAAAAAAAAAAAAAGAAATAAAAAAGCAATGCATTAAAATTCCCATTGAAATAAATACTTTGGCAAAAAAAATAATGATATTCCAATCCTCAAGTGGACCACAAGCATAAGATCACAAATGAGTAATTTGTCAATGTTTTTTAACCATTGATTTATATGGCCAATTATTTGTTTTACTATTCGGATTATTCTATTAATGTAATTTTAGTGATGCAATTGATAATTTGATTATTTTGGCGTATTAGATGCATGCAATGTGTACAATAAATTAATAACCCACTAACATCTTTCTCACATGTGCGACCCTCTTCCCTTTAAAATGAAAAAAAAAAAAAAAAAAACAAAACAAAACAAAACGCATTTGATTTTGAATCACACCAAAAGTGTGTATTTCAAATACTATTGAATCCATGCTCTCAAACGGCTTTTAGATACAAATGTACTCAAATACACATAAATCCATGACAACCCCTTATTATTTGTTGGTGTTACCCTAAAATTCCCTCCAATATATTTCATTAATAATCCCATCCTTCATTTTCTTGCAACTCATCTATCCAAAAACCTCATTTAGCTGCACTCATACTATGAACATTGTGTTCCTTAATCGGCCAGCAGTCTGCCCCATTAAAAATAATTGGTCATATAGCCATCCTATAAAGGTTTTGTTTTACTTTGGATTTGGGCTTATGGGACATGGTTAAACATGGGTTCCATGTAGGTTAAAAAATCTAGTTAGGTTAAATAAGGTCACGTCTGGGTTAGCTCCAATTAATTGCAAAAAGTTATAAATAAATAAAAAATAAGTGTGTGTAGGGGGGTTAGATGCATCCTTATGTCGTGGGCCATGGGCTTTAAAATCAGGCCGATCCACAACTTAGGTGGGCCACACCATAGAGAACAGTGAGAGTGGATGCCCACCCATTAGAACCTTCCTGCTTGTTTATAGGGGCCATTAAGATGTGGTTCAAACATCTAACCCATCAACTATGTGTGTCCCACTTGGACGAGGGGTCACACCAAATTTCTGGCCATTTAAAAGCTCAGGTACGTCCTGCCAAGTGCTTTTACATATTTTAGGCATGGTTTTTACATGTTTCCAGATTGTAGGGCCCTCTTGAGTTTCGGATACAACTAATTTTTGGGACTTCCAATATGGGGACCACCAAATGCATGGTATAGATGTCCGACACACAACATTTTACTCCAGTGTTACAAACTTGAGATTTAAAACTTTCTGAAAGAAAGTTGATAATTGAATACTATCTGTTTTGGAGGCTATGTATTGCTAATTTTGTTCAGGCCATGACTCCAACAGGTTTGAGGCACCTATGGATCTAAAGAAAGAGCGGAAAAGATTAATATTTGAACAAAAGTATGGGGAAGCATTCACTTCAGCCCATGAATTGTTGGATGTTTATTTGGTTTTTAGATAATGCAAATTTTGCTTAGTTTTTCAGAGTTTATAATTGAGAAGATGAGCATGTGCTCTTGAAGTATTCTCTCTCTCTCTCTCTCTCTCTCTCTCTCTCTCTCTCTTTTATGACATCTCATCCTTATCTTTTTCTATATTTTTAGTTCTTCAATTTTGCTGCATAACTTTTCTGTATGATGATATTCGTTGTAGGAAGCTATTCGTTGGGGTACTGATTATCTTCTCAAAGCTACTGCTCATCCAAACACCATATATGTGCAGGTTGCTTTTTCTTTTTCTCTAATTCTTTTTGGGGTTGGATTTGCTTTCTTTTTCTTTTTTCTCATGTGGGATCTCTGTTTCTTTTCAGAAAAAAGCTGTTTAATTTGTATTTTCCATTTGTTTGGGATTTTTTTTTTTTAGATGTCTTTGCTGGGTTTTTCTAGCCGTTATTGGAATGTTGGTTTCTGGTTCTTATAATGTTTTGGAATTTTTTTAGAAGAAAAGAGGAATAAGAGACAAAAAGCAGTTTTTTTTTTTTTTTTTTTTTTGGTTGTTGAAGATTTTAAGCAAGTAAAATGGTTTTTGGGATTTTTAGAGGACTTGAAAGAAAGAGAAGAAGAGAAAATAGAGCAATGCGAGTTTTTATTTTTGGTTACAGGTGGGTGATGCTAACAAGGATCATGCGTGTTGAACACAATGAAGTCAGGAAAAACACATGCTGTAGTTATATAACACATGCACAGATCGACACATCACATTTTAATGCAACTCGGTTATCAAGGCAATGGTTAATCACATTCTGATGCTGTTTGGTTATCTGGAGCATTTTTTATATGAATAGTAACTCTGTTACTGAAAAATGTGGATCTTTAGCATTGATTAGAGAAGTGCTTATATTTTTTAACAAAACCAGATGGTTATTAGTCTTGTACATTTAATAGTTGGGAGTTTCATCTATGGCGGCACAAAAACAAAGAGCAAATCTGGGACTGGAGAGTCAGCAATGGAATTTGAACATCTGACAGGTGAGAAACCTTGTTTGGGGATCGACTGATGAGCCATTCTGATTATGCACACACTTGTATCAAGTCGGATGTTGGATTTGTTCAATGAATATAGCTTTTGGGCTGCAAGCTTGAGACAACGATTTCTACAATTTATTCAGTTTGACTTGAGTCAATTTATATCCAACTTGGGGGAGTTGAGACTGTTACTCTTGGAGATGATGAAGCCCATGCTAGAGGTTGTCAGAAAAGCATTCTTGAGAGAAACGCTCCTTCGATCTTCCATTTTCTGATTGAAATGAGGGAAAGGAAATATTGGGTCACGCATCGGGTACGTCAACAATTGGGACCACAATTTGGATGGCCTGGAGTGACATCCATTGATGCCGCATGTACAGTGGATCAGTCTTCTCAACCATTTGAAGCAAATGGTGGAAAATACAGTTGTGTAGCCCATAAAGAAAACATGCCTTCAAACTTTGATATTCTCAGCATTTATGTACTCTATTTACATTTCATTCATTTGCACTCTATTTATGAATTATTAGCTCCAGATGTAGGCCTTTTCCTATATAAAAGTAAAAGAACTCATGTTATATGTTTGTCATTGGCTCATTGCACACATTTGTTCAGAATATTTCGAGACATGATCATGGGTGATAATCCTTGCATCTTATTTGATTCTTTTAATCATGGGTGATAATCCTTGCATCTTATTTGATTCTTTTAATCTATGCAGACTGAAAGGAGTGTTGATATGTTGATGTTGAGGTAATGATATCAAAACCTTCGTACCCAGCACTACTTTATGCATTTACTTTAAACATATGGCTAGAATAGGCTTTTGGCAAATTGTTCGAAAACTAGGAATGCAGATTCACCTTGGTTGACTGATGAGTCAAAACTAGATCATGGGTATAAGTGAAGGTACAATTACTAATTGTTGTATTTTTTCCCATTAATAGGGAGATTGATAAATCATAAACACGCCTTAAACACGTAAGGTTGTCCCTGAACAAATTTCTCAGGCCAGCATCACATTTTTGCCTTATTTTCTATGGCCTTCATCAGACTGATGCCTAAGTCAGAATATGACGAAATATATTACATAACAGGTGTATATCAGGAAGAATATGATCAAATATATTGTAACAGGTGTATATCAAGAATTTTGCGTAAAAAAAAGAGACTTTTACGTAAAAGTCTACCTACGAAACTTTTTGTAGGTAAAAGTCTCATCTATGTTTTAACTTACGAAAATATTCGTACGTAAAAGTTCTGTAAGTATTTTTAGCTACGAAACTATTTGTAGGTATAAGTTTTGTAAGTATTTTTACCTACGATTTTATTCGTAGCTAAACGTTTTGTACATATAATTCATAAGTAAAACTTTTGTAAATTTTTTTTGCTACGAAAATATTCATAGGTATGTGTTTTGTAAATATTTTTACTTAAAGTATATGTTTTGTAAATATTTTTACCTACGTACAAAATATTTTTACCTACAAAAATATACGTAGGTAAAAGTTTTGTAAAATTCTCAACTACAAAGATGTTCGTAAGTAAACGTTTTGTAAATATTTTTAACTACGAGAATATTCGTAGGTAAAAGTTTTTGTAATAACAAAAAAGTCGTATGTTTTTAATTGGTAAAAGGTTTTCCCCTTGGTGTTTTAGCGACGAAATTTTTCGTCGGAAAAAGTTTTTGCCTACGAAAAGTTTCGTAGGTAAAAGTGTCTTTTCTTAAGAAGCTACCCACGTACAATAAAGCTAGTGTATGTGCCACACATGTGCCAACTGGTACATACATGCCGGATATAACCTATCCAGCAGACTGGCTCAACCTTGTACGTTGTTTTTTTTTTTTTTTTTTCAAAAATAAAATCCGATCCAATTAGCATATGGGCTGTGTTGGAAACAAGTGCATCTGATAGAAAACTTCAGTCACATTTGTCAGAGTCCAACATTTGTTTTGCAAACAGTGGATATTAAATTGGTTCCTGGGCTACAGCATCAATATATGGATGGATTGCAGGTTGGACCTATCAAGCCGTCATGGTACACTTTGCAAGCGTGTGTAAGCCTTACAAAGTAGGGAATTTTATAAATTACTACCTTATTAAATCATTATTTACATCTTATACCTTTTCAAAAGGGTTTTTAATAAGTTACCTCATTTAATTATCATCCAAGTACCTTAAGCTATATGTCTTTTTAGGGCTTATTTGGAGCGCATAATTGGAGATGATAAATGGAATTGGAGGTACATGAACTGGGAGTAAATGGTTTATATAGTTGTGTTTGGATTGAGTAAATGAAATGCATCTGAAATCCAATATTCATTTTGGATGGAACAAATGGGATGAATTGAAATGCATCTGAATTTTTTAATATATTTGCAGGAATATATGTGATATTTCAAACCAGGTTCAATATCCCAATTTAGTGTACATGTGCAATATTTAATATAATGCTTATAATAAACCCATTGAAATATGTACTTTAGTAAAAAAGAAAAAAGAAAATTTTAAGCCACGAGCCTAGATCCAATCTAAGGCCTCACCCACAAATGATAGACATGAAGAAATATAAACTAGAAATAGATCAAAGCAGTCCAAAACAAACCACGAGACAAGATATACGTGGAAAAACCCCAAACTAGGGTTAAAAAACCACGGATGCAAAATTCCACTATGAAGAGAAACGAAGATTACAAGACAATATACTAACCTCTCCCTTGGAAGTACAGAGAAAATCCTTTGCCCACACCTCAGAATAATTTTCTAAAATTCACCTTAACCTAGAATAGCCCTAGGGGCCCCAATTTATAGTTTTGGCAACTTCCCTTTCCGCATCCCAGTTGCAAAAGGACTTGCGACACGAAATCTGCGAAACTCCTTTCGCATCCCAGTTGCGAAAGGACTTGCGACACGAAATCTGCGAAACTCCTTTCGCATCCCAGTTGCGAAAGGACTTGCGACACGAAATCCGCGCAACCTCGACTGGTCGTGGGCGGCCCCAGATGTGGCTTCACTTCTCAACAATCTCCCACTTGGAGACACATCTCCATAAACCTTTGTCTTCTTCATCCGGAGTGCACCACCTCCCCGTCTTCAAACCTGAAGACCAATCAAAGCTGAACAGAGGTTCAGCTTCTCCCTTGTGACCGCCTTGGTCAGCATATCCGCATGATTCTCACTTGTATGAATCTTCTCCAGAGCAATCGATCCATCTTCCAGTAACGAACGTATGAAGTGATATCTGATGGCAATATGCTTGGTCCTTGAATGAAAGGCTGAATTCTTAGCCAAGTGTATTGCACTCTGACTGTCACTGTACAGCTTGCAATCTGCTTGCTTCTTACCCAACTCTTCCATAAAACCTTGCATCCACACCATCTCCTTGCATGCTTCTGTAGCAGCAACATATTCTGCTTCTATCGTACTGATAGATATTATCTTTTGTAACTGAGAGACCCAACTGACTGCAGCACTACCCAGAGTAAAAACATAACCCGTAGTGCTTCTTCTGCTATCGATATCTCCTGCCAAATCTGAATCCACGTAGCCTTGTAACTTGATTTTCGATCCACCATAACACAGCCCTACGTCCTTAGTACCTACCAAGTACCTAAGGATCCACTTCACAGCTTCCCAATGTTCCTTCCCGGGGTTGTTCATGAACCTGCTAACAACTCCCACTGCTTGAGAAATGTCTGGCCTCGTGCTCACCATAGCATACATGAGACTCCCAATAGCTGACGCGTATGAGACTTTAGCCATGTAGTCCTGTTCCTCCTGCGTCTTTGCACCTTGCTCCTTAGATAGCTTGAAGTGGTTGGCTAATGGAGTGCTAACCAGCTTAGCACCTCCCATATTGAATCGATCAAGTACCTTGGCTATGTACTCTGTTTGTGACAAAACTAATTTCTTGTTTTCCCTGTCACGCTTTATCCTCATGCCTAGGATTTGTTTTGTAGCTTCTAAATCCTTCATGGCAAATTCTCTAGACAATTGTCTTTTGAGATATGAGATGTCCTCCATGCTTGAGCCAGCCACAAGCATATCATCAACGTACAGAAGAAGGATGATGTATGACGTATCAAACTTCTTCAAGTAACAACAGTGGTCTGCATGACATCTTCTAAAACCGTTTCCCGACATGAAACTATCGAACTTCTTGTACCACTGCCTCGGGGCCTGCTTTAGGCCATATAGACTCTTCTTCAGTCTGCACACCTTGTTCTCATTACCTTGTGCCACGTATCCTGTCGGCTGATGCATATATATCTCTTCTTCAAGGTCCCCATGAAGAAAGACTGTCTTAACATCTAGCTGTTCTAGATGTAAGTCCTCTAAAGTCACTATACTCAAGACCATGCGAATCGTAGACATTTTCACTACCGATGAAAATATTTCAGTGAAATCGATACCTGCCTTTTGTTGAAACCCTTTCACAACCAATCTGGCCTTGTACCGTTTCGAACCATCGTGCTCCTCCTTCAGTCTGTAAACCCACTTGTTATGAAGAGCTTTCTTACCCTTGGGTAGAGTGACTAGCTCCCATGTACGATTAGACTCAAGAGAGTCCATCTCATCATCCATGGCCTGCTCCCACTTAACCCGTATATCTGACTGTAACGCCTCTTCAAAACACTCTGGCTCACCATTATCTATCAATAGTAGATAATGTAAGGAGGGTGAGTATCGGACCGTGGGTTTCCTCTCCCGAGTAGACCTCCTCACAACTTGTGTATGCGGCTCTGCCTCATCCTGTGGCACTGTAACACCCATGTCCGGTAACTCTTCCAACTCTACGAATTCCTTTTTCTCGGCCTTATTTTCCTGCACACTGTCCTTATGCATCACTTTTTCATTAAAGATTACGTCCTTACTTCTGATGATTTTTCTATTTTCTGCATCCCAGAACCTGTAGCCAAAATCATGTTGCCCATAGCCTATAAACGTGCACCTCCTGGACTTCGCATCCAGCTTGTTTCTGTGCTCTGCATCAATGTGAACATATGAAGTGCAACCGAACACTCTGAGATGTGCAAGGTTCACTTCTTTCTCAGTCCACGCTTCTTCTGGTAGCCCACCATCCAATGGTGCTGATGGACTTCTATTGATGAGATATGCGGCAGTATTCACAGCATCTGCCCAAAAGGTCTTGGGCAACCCTGCATGTAACCTCATGCTCCTGGCGCGCTCAAGGATGGTCCTGTTAATGCGCTCAGCCACACCATTCTGCTGTGGTGTCCTTGGAATCATTTTCTGATGTTTGATTCCATTTGCTGCATAATACTCCTCAAACCTCTTATCACAATACTCTCCCCCATTGTCAGATCTGAGACACTTTACTGTTTTACCTATCTCATTTTCTACCATAACTTTCCACTTCTTAAATACATCAAATACATCAGATTTATGTTTTAAGAAGTAGATCTACAGTTTTCTACTAGCATCATCAATAAAGGTAACAAAATAACGTGAGCCACCAAGAGATAATACCCGTGCCGGTCCCCACACATCAGTGTGTACAAGCTCCAACAGATGTGTCTTTGGAGCGCGTCCTATCTTCTTGAAGCTTACCCTCTTCTGCTTGCCATACACGCAGTCCTTGTAGAATTCCAAGTCAATAGACTTCAGCCCTGGTAGCTTCCCTTTTGACAATAGCACTTTCATCCCTTTCTCACTCATATGTCCCAGCCTCTGATGCCATAACTGCCCATTCACTCCAGTTGATGCGACTGCGAGTGAACTATACGATCCTGAAGTCATGTACAAAGTACCTTCCTTTTTGCCTCGAGATATTACCAAGGCACCTTTTGTGATCTTCCAGGAGTTACTGGTGAATGTCGTCACATAACCGGTATCGGCCAACTGTCCCACTGAGATCAGATTACGTTTCAAACTCGGTACATGTCTGACATCCTTCAATTTCAAGACCGTTCCGTCTTTCTGATTTACATGAACATCCCCCTTTCCAACAATATTGCACGGCTCATCATCACCCAGGTAGACTCTCCCAAAGTCACCTGACACATAATCTCGCAGAACTTCCTTACACGAAGTAGCATGAAACGAAGCACCCGAGTCTATAATCCAAGACTCATTCCTCGCATCAAGAGACAAGATCAACGCCTCTGTGTCGCTCTCCTCAGACAGATTCACTGAATCTTCCCGCCTTGAGAGCTTTCTTCTTGTTTCTTGAGCGCCCTGCAATCACGTTTCATGTGCCCCTTCTTGCCGCAATGCCAACACCCGTCTTTGTCTTTCGGTCCATTAGACTTCTTCATCAACTTAGAACGCCCGTGTTTATTGCCTCCTTTGTTCAGCGATCTTTCTCTTCCTTCAACGTTTAGAGCATTCCCTGAATCCCCTGAAACTCCTGATGCCTTCCTTCTAGATTCTTTGCTGAGAATTAGACCAGCCACATCATCTAATTTCAGCTTTGTCGATCCTGAAGAATTGCTCACAGCAATCACCAAACCATCCCAACTGTCTGGCAAACTGGATAAGATCAATAATGCCCTGACCTCATCCTCAAAAGCAATGCTAACGGATTCCAACTGGCTCGTGACTATATTGAACTCATTTAGATGTTCAGCCACGCTCCCACCATCTGACATCTTCATGTTGAATAGTTGTTTCATAAGATGAACCTTGTTGGATGCTGAGGGCTTTTCATACATGGTGGCTAGGGCTTCCATTAATTCTTTTGTCGTTTTTACCTTGGATATATTGAAGGCGACACTCTTAGACAAAGAGAGTCGGATCGTTCCTAAAGCCTTCCTATCCAGTAAAAACCATTCATCATCTGTCAACTTTTCTGGTTTCTTCTCTTTTCTTCTTAGAGGAATATAGAGGTCCTTCTGATACAGATAATCCTCCATCTGCATCTTCCAGAAGATAAAGTTTGAACCATCAAACTTCTCAATTCTAGTTTTCCCATCTTCTGCCATCGCTCCCAATAGAACTAAACCAATAGCTTTGATACCAGTTGTTGCGCAGCACGCCAACAACGCAGTGAGCCTAGATCCAATCTAAGGCCTCACCCACAAACGATAGACAGGAAGAAATATAAACTAGAAATAGATCAAAGCAGTCCAAAACAAACCACAAGACAAGATATACGTGGAAAAACTCCAAACTAGGGTTAAAAAACCACGGATGCAAAATTCCACTATGAAGAGAAACGAAGATTACAAGGCAATATACTAACCTCTCCCTTGGAAGTACAGAGAAAATCCTTTGCCCACACTCAGAATAATTTCCTAAAATTCACCTTAACCTAGAATAACCCGATATTCGGAACCTTCCTAAATGCTATAAAGTCTCCGAAAATCTCTGGGAAGATCTTGCATTTTAGAAGGGATGTTAGAGAAGGCTTTGATGAGGGTGTCATAGCTAGATACGTGATGAGATCCGTTCTCTCATAGGGTCTCTTATAGTCGTGCTAGGTACGCTGCCTCATTAGTTGGTACGATAAAGGTGGCCGTGTGGCCTCTGCTAACTCACTTTCCTAACAATGGGCATAAGGGTTTGTGCCTCCGCATTAATAACAGAATGTGCAACGCCAAAGAAATATCAAACGAAGATACTCTCGGGCGAGAGTAGGATTTCTATTATTATTAGCCTCATAATGTCAACACATGACAACTTTTCATTAGTTCACGTCGAGTTTCCAAAATAGGTGTAAACACATTGGATTCCAAATCACAAATTAAGGTGATTTCGAATATTTAATTGTGTTTGTGTTTGACAGCTTGTCCTTGGAATGCACTAGAATCCAAAAAAAGAAAGCAATGCATTAAAATTCTCATTGAAATAAATACTTTGGCAAAAAATAATGAAATTTCAATCCTCAAGTGGGTCACAAGCATAAGATCACAATGAGTAATTTGTCAATGTTTTTTAACCATTGATTTATATGGCCAATTATTTGTTTTACTATTCGGATTATTCTATTAATGTAATTTTAGTGATGTAATTGATAATTTGATTATTTTGGGGTATTAGAAGCATGTAATGTGTACAATAGATTAATAACCCATTAACATCTTCCTCACATGTGCAACTCTCTTGCCTTTAAAATGAAGCAAAAAAAAAAAAAAAAAAAAAAGGCATTTAATTTTGAATCACACCAAAAGTGTGTATTTCAAATACTATTGAATTCATGCTCTCAAATGACTTTTAGATTCCAAATGTACTCAAATACACTTAAATCCATAACAACCCCTTATTATTTGTTAGTGCTACCCTAAAATTCCCTCCAATGTATTTCATTAATAATCCTATCCTTCATTGTCTTGCAACTTGTCTATTGACGCAGGGGAGGACGTGAGGTCGAGCACCGTCTTCCTCAAGAGGATAACTCTTCCGAATCCACGGAACTTCTCTGGACTCCTCACAAAGACTTCTCGAATCCACGAGAAAAGAGAGCAGAAAATAGAAATAAATTCTAAATAAATTCGAAATAGATTAATGAATGAATAAAAACGAGTTCACAACCCTTTAAATAAGGGTACTAAGCAATGGGAAAGAAATCAGAATCAAACTACAACTAGGACTCCTAGAATTCGCGACTTACTATAAATAGTAAACTTACTATTTATAGACGGTCGTGATGTCTACTAGTGCGCAAGGTTTTCGGCCAAAAATAGTAAGTGTCCTATTTGGCTTCACCAACCCGTTCTCCTAATTATTCTAAGCTCTTTTCACGTTGGGCGCAACTCCTAAAGCCCGACGGATGAAGAGTTATAAACAAACTAAAACTTACTATTTATAGTAAAAACGAAATTGAAACAGGGAAACGACCGTCAAATCAGGGGTTTCTCGCAATTCCGAGTGTCGCAACCCTGCATAGCTGGGTTGGTTGGCTAAAGTAGCTCGTTCTACCCCAAAATCATATATTTTTTGTTGGCTAACTCATCCCGGATTGTGAGATACGCCTGATTTAAGGTCTGATGGTCCAAATCACTTTTGTCGCCGACCAGGCCTTTTCTGATCCATCTTTGCCATGTAATTGTCCGCGACCCGCTCTACATCATCTATCCAAAAACCTCATTTAGCTGCACTCATACTAAAACCTCATTTAGCTGCATTCATACTATGAGCATTGTGTTCCTTAATTAGCCAACATTCTGCCCCATTAAAAATAATTGGTTATATAGCCATCCTATAAAGGTTTTGTTTTACTTTGGATTTGGGCTTATGGGACATGGTTAAACATGGGTTCCATGTAGGTAAAATCTAGTTAGGTCAAATAAGGTCACATCTGGGTTAGCTCCAATTAATTGCAAAAAGTTATAATTAAATAAAAATGTGTGTGTGTCGGGGGGGTTAGATGCATCCTTATGTGGCGGGCCATGGGCTTTAAAATCAGGCCGATCCACAGCTTAGGTGGGCCACACCATAGAGAACAGTGAGACTGGATGCCCACCCATTAAAACCTTCCTGCTTGTTTATAGGGCCATTAAGATGTGGTTCAAACATCTAACCCATCAACTATCTGTGTTTCACTTGGATGAGGGGTCACACCAAATTTCTGGCCATTTAAAAGCTCAGGTACGTCCTGCCAAGTGCTTTTTACATATTTTAAGCATGGTTTTTACATGTTTCCAAATTGTAGGGCCCACTTGAGTTTCGGATACAACTAATTTTTGGGACTTCCAATATAGGGACCACCAAATGCATGGTGTAGATGTCCGACACACAACATGCATGTTGGGTTCATAAAGTTCAACCTCATAGGAAGTTACACACGTGCAATAAAGCTAGTGTATGTGCCACACATGTGCCAACTGGCACATACATGCCAGATATAACCCATCCACGAGACTGGCTCAACCTTGTACATTTTTTTTTTTCCAAAAATAAAATCTGATCCAATTAGCATATGGGCTGTGTTGGAAACAGGTGCATCTGTTAGAAAACTTCAGTCAGATTTGTCAGAGTCCAACATTTGTTTTGCAAACAGTGGATATTAAATTGGTTCCTGGGCTAATGCATCAATATATGGATGGATTGCAGGTTGGACCTATCAAGCCGTCATGGTACACTTTGCAAGCGTGTGTAAGCCTTACATGGTAGGGAATTTTATAAATTACTACCTTATTAAATCATTATTTACATTTTATACCTTTTCAAAAGGGTTTTTAATAAGTTACCTCATTTAATTATCATCCAAGTACCTTAAGCTATATTTCTTTTTAGGGCTTATTTGGAGCGCATAATTGGAGATGATAAATGGAATTGGAGGTACATGAACTGGGAGTAAATGGTTTATATAGTTGTGTTTGGATTGAGTAAATGAAATGCATCTGAAATCCAATATTCATTTTGGATGGAACAAATGGGATGAATTGAAATGCATCTGAATTTTTTAATATATTTGCAGGAATATATGTGATATTTCAAACCAGGTTCAATATCCCAATTTAGTGTACATGTGCAATATTTAATATAATGCTTATAATAAACCCATTGAAATATGTACTTTAGTAAAAAAAAAAAGAAAATTTTAAGCCTCGGCTCACTGACAAGTAACTTGCCAAAATTTTTAATCGTCCATTTATATGGCCATCCCTTTGACGGTTTGGATCATTCTTTTAGTGTAATTTTAGTGATATATCCGATCATTATATTATTTTAAAGTATCATTAGTATGACATATGTGCGGTGGACATGTGTGTAGTGGCACATTTGTTTACATGCATGTGCAACTCTCCATTCAGCTCAAAAAGTCATTTCACCTCATTTACTACCAAATCCTCTCTCATAGAGAGGATTTTATTTACATACACATTTACACCAATCCACTCCTATTGCTAGGTGCATCACCTCATATTAGCCTCAGGGCCCAAAAATCACTCCCATCCATGATTAAGGTTTACCACATGATTGGAAACGGCATACTGGGCAACACCGACCCTCCAAACTATTTCCCTTTTGTGGCCTACCCAAATAACCGATGGGTCTGATTTTTGGACCATAGGCCTAAATTTTGTTTTGGAATCTAATGGCTCGAATGATTTTTTATTTAATCATCATGGTGAGCCCTCTAAAAATCAAGGATGGACGCCCTATCCCAGCTATTTCAGTGTGGCCCAGCTGAAATCACAAGCAAACTTGATTTTTTTAAAAAATCTTATACCTAACATGAGATTACACATTTAATCGTCAGAGTGGATGTCATATAGACATTATGGCGGGCCTATTAAGAAATCAATGGTGGGCCACCAATCACTCCAGTATTAGTAAATATGGGCTGATATGTTTAGAAAGAGAAGGTATCACGTCCAACCGGTTGGAACAGGAAATTAGGTTCCATCCGAAAAATATCTTCCGACCTTTTACATGCATGCAACATCCAACCAATTCACTGGGCTGGAATCACCATGATGATTTTATCCCTACAAAAATCAGTTACATCTAATTATTTATTGGACCTCACTTGTAATTTTCTACTTACCAATGGTAAATTTGATTTCTTATGATTTGGCCCGCTAGATGATTGAATTGGGCTGATTTTTCAATAGGTGAATCTTATTGTGGGGCCAACCTATTTGAAGGGTGGGATGTTGTATTCAATTAATAGGTTGGGAGTTATCTTTTGGGTAGACTAGAACTCAGTGGTTCAACTGGTTGGCCTTGACACATTCTCTTTAAAAAAACAAAAAAAAAAAAACAAAAACTTTAAATGTGTAATCTGACGGTACCCTTGATTTTTTATGGGCCCACCTGGATGTATACAGGAGATCTACTCTAACAATTAAATGTGTAATCAAAGGTTAGTCTTAGGGATAAAAACTTGGCTGGCATGTGATTTAGGTGGGCCATACCTAAGGAAACGATTGTGGGAGATGTCCACCCTTGATTTTTACTGAGCCTACCTTAATGATTATATGAAATCCACTCCAACCATTAGATTCCAAACCAAAATTTAAGCCTATGGCCCAAAAATCAGACCCATCCATGATTCACGTGAGCTACACCAGGGGAAACATTGTGGAGTGTGAGCATTGTCTTGTATGTTGTTTCTAGTCATGTAGGCTGCCTGAATCAGGGATGGTGCTCATTTTTGGGTCTTGGACTAAATATGGGGTGACACCTGTGGTGGTCAAAGTGGATTTCATATAATATCATGGTGAAGGCCACCCAAGCCACCTACCCCATTCTCACAAGGAACCAAATTTATTAAGAAATCAAGCACAGGGTACTTGAATAATGGTTAATTAAATTAATGGCGTAGCTTATTATAAAGCCTTTTGAAATAAGTATCAGAATGTTAATGCTGTATAAATGAGATAGTAATTTGTAAAATTTCCTTAAACATTTATTATCTCATTTACATCCATGTCAAAAGTAGTACATGCTTGCATGATCTGAAGCTATCCATCAGATGGACCATGTAAAAGTTCTTATGTGACCCAAACCAACAAAAAATTATGGTGACAAATCTTATCTTTGGAAATTTCTAGGCCTGTAAAAATTTTGAGGGTTTTCTCAAGATATTATTTAGAAAATTATGTTGAAAATAAAATATTTAGAAATATTTATATAAACTTTTATCTTCGTTATAAATTAAGAATAAGTTTAAGACTTGCATATTTAAATCCATTAAGGTTTTACTATTTTTAAGTTAACATCACATTAAAAATATGTTATTTTTAAATATGTCAAAAGGGCCAGTTTGGGTTGGGGATTAGCATAGTAATGTAATAGAAAAGTTTTATTTTATGATTTTACGCCTATGAAACTCCTGCTTGTTAGGTGAGTTGGTAGAGATAGTGTATGTGTGTGTGAGTGATTCAGGATTCAATCCTTGTGTGTTGTTACCATTAAAAAAATAAAATTGTATATTTGTTTCACCAATTTTCATAATAATGTGACGAAAATAAGTTACCATAACATAATTTGAAAATGAAATATAAATGTATAAACAACATAATTTGAAAGTTAAATGTAGATAAATAGAAAATTGGTAAAGAAATTTGTAATAATTTTACTTTTATATTATAAAATCATCAGCTTTACAATTTTATTTAAATAAAATTAACAATGTAAGCAATGGCATCACTATAGTCAAATACAACTAATGTTATCATACAAGCTAGCAATTTATAATTATTATTCTTTTTTTTTTTCTTTTTTTTATGAGTCATTTGAATGAGAACAATTGAGAGAGATTGTGAGTGATAAAATAGAAGTGACTTTTTTGGTGTGTTTGGATGAAAATAAATGAACGAAAATGAAATAAATTTGGGGTAAATGGGGTTGCAAATGAAATCCTCCATGGAGAGATTTGAGAGTAAACATATGCAAATGCCTTTTTGGGCTCTCTTCAAGAGTCACACATGTAAACAAATGTGTTTCCACGCATGTGCCCACCATGCATGTGGTACGCTAATGATACTCCAAAACAAGCCGCTTATAAGCTACATCACTAAATTCATATAATTGTAATGATTCAAACCGTTCAAACATTGGCCATTCAAATGGATGGTTAAAAAGCATTGATAGGTCACTTGTTGGCAATCCTTACATTTGTGGCCCACCTAAGGCTCAAATTTTTTTCATTTTTGGCTAAAGTATATATTTCAATGGGCTTATTATAATTATTCTTTCAAATATCATATATGTACAATCATTTAGGATATTAAAGCTTATTTAAAATATTACATGTGTTCCTGTGAATATATTAAAAAATTCATACGCGTTTAAATTCATCTCATTTACTAAGAATCCAAATAGAATATTTTGAATTTCAATGCATTTCATTTACTCTCATCCAAACATAATTTGAATAAGTCATTTACAGCTCATTTGGATTGTAAATTACTTTAGATAAGTAACTTATGCCCCAAATGTTGGTGTTTTTTAGAATAAAAATAAATTTCAAAAATAAAAATTATTTGTAGAAAGTAAATAAATATATTAATTATTTAAACTTTCCATAAATAGTGTGTATAGCCAGTCGGTAAGAGAAGGGGTTTTTGCTTATGCAACCAGGGTTCGAATCTCCTCGAGGACGGTGCGAAGCACCGTCCACGCACGCGCGCGCGGCGTGGGTTGTAGGGCTGCTTGGGCGCTTTATTAGGCGCACTTAGCACTTGGCACGTTCGCATCGTCGCAAGGAGCTAAGAAAGCCTTAGTCTTTTTGGCACTCGGTTCAAATTTTTTAGGCTATGATACCCTGATGTTTTATTAATTTTGTTTTTATTGAGAGTAATTATGACATGATTGTACATGTGGCACCTATGCCACATGTCGCTTATGTAGATACAGTTTTTCCTGTTGGATAATTGTTTCTGTCTGAATGGGTACAGAAATAACTGCCATAGGACAAGAGTCATGTCCTTTCATGAAAAGGCAATTATTTGCTGTGAATGGGTATGGATTTCTTGAAGAGACTCTTTAACACCTCTTCAGGAAGAAATCCATAACCTTTCAAATGATATAAATCCTGGATAATATAATCCAGAAGTATTAACTCAAAATCCTTACGATTATATCATCTTCTGTGCAATTACTCTCGATTTAATCTCTTGCTGAATTTTTTCTGAACGTCTTAAGGCATATCGGTGTTAAAACTAGAGATCTGTTCAACACTTAAATGTGCAAATTTTCGTGTTGAAAATCGGATTGAGAGTTCATTGTATCCTGAAGACAATTTGCAGATTTCCTTCATTTGCACTTGCTGGAAATTCAAGAAAAAGGGCACCAAATCTGTCTTGAGAAATCGACTATTCAAGTCGAGCCTTGAACCTGATAGATCTGATCGATTTCTTCTATCCTTCGTTGTGAATTGCTTTTACTAACATTCAAGACAGATCTTTATCTTTTCACAATGGAGGCAATTCATTCCATTCAAGTCATGAATCAAGACTTTGTACGACTGGATCGTTTCGACGGTCAATTCTTCTCAAGATGGCAGCAGAAGATGCTTTTCTTTCTGACAACTCTGAAGTTATCTTACATCCTAGATGATGATCTGCCTTCTCTGACCGAGCCAAAAGACGATGACTCAGAACAAGTGAAGGCAGAACGGAAGAAAAGGAAGGAGGACGATTTTCTATGCAAAGGTCATATCTTAAACGCCCTCTCTAATTCCATCTACAACTCATACCGTAAAATATCCTCTGCTAAAGATCTGTGGACAAATTGGATCAAAAATATAAAACTGAAGAGATCAGTACTCAGAAATTTCTGATCGACAATTATGTCCACTTCAAGTTTAAAAATGATCAGCCAATTCTTTCCCAAGTAACCGAACTACAGAACTTGGTTGATGAATTGAAGATTGGTGGGGTAGATCTTCCTGAAGAATTCCTAGTCGGTGTTGTAATTGCAAAATTACCCTCATCATGGTTTGATTATAAAAAGAAATTGAAACATGATGAAAGGAAGTACACTCTTGAAACGCTTCAACGACATCTTCGTATAGAAGAAGAGTCCAGAAACCGAGACAAGAAAGAAAGTGCTTCGGAAAATCATTCCAAAGCAAATATTGTAGAAGATGACAAGCCAAAAATCCAGAACTCCAAATCTATTCCCCCAAAGAAAGATACGGAGTTTAAGAAAAAAGGAAAGAAAAAGGGCAAGTGTCACTTCTGCAGTAAGCCGGGACACTACATAAAGGAATGTCGACACAGGAAGAAGCAACTGAAAGCTCAGGCTAACATGACAGAAGACCAACTTGTAGCAATGGTTACTGAAGCTAACACAGTAATATCCGATGGTGGATGGTGGCTAGATACTGGTGCAACCATTCACATATCGAAGGACCGAAACATCTTCAAGACCTATGAAGGTATTGCAACTGGACAAGAAGTGAAGATGGGTAATAACGTTCGTGCGAACGTTGTTGGAAAAGGAACAGTCGAGCTTCAGTTTACATCAGGCAAAAGACTGACACTAACAATTGTCTTGCATGTACCTGACATGTCTAAAAATCTAGTGTCAGGCGATCTTCTCAATAAGAGAGGATTCAAAATAGTGATTGAGTCTGATAAGTTGGTTATCACCAAGAATGGTATGTTTGTAGGCAAAGGATATTCATGTAATGGTATGATTAAACTAAATATTAATAATAATAATGATGTTTCCGTTTATATAGTGGATTCTGTATCTTTATGGCATGCTAGACTAGGTCATGTTAATTATCATTCAATGAAAAGAATGATGATCTTAGGCCTTATACCAAATCACGAAATTCAACAAGAAGGGAAATGTGATGTGTGTGCCCATTCTAAAATAACCAGAAAACCATTTGGGACTGGCACGAGAAAATCACAAACCTTGGAATTAATTCATTCCGATATCTGTGATTTAAATAATACCTTAACTCGTGGAGGAAAAAGGTATTTTATCACATTTATCGATGACTTCACTAGATTTTCCTATGTATACTTGATAAAATCTAAAGATGAAGCCTTTGAAAAGTTCAAACTTTATAAGGCCAAAGTGGAAAATCAGTTGAACGTAAAGATCAAAGCACTCAGAAGTGATAGAGGGGGTGAGTACTCTTCTAATGAATTCAACGACTTCTGTGAAATATGGTATAATCCATGAATTTACGGCACCTTACACACTCAGCAAAATGCCTAGCGGAACGCAAAAATAGGACATTAGTGAGATGATCAATGTATGATATTAATTCTGGATACCACTGAATTTGTGGGGGGAAGCATATTTAAGCAAACCGTATTCTGAATGTTATCCCACACAAAAAATTGGATATCTCCCCATATGAATTATGAAAAAGAAGAAACCTTATCTTCATTACTTCAAAGTGTGGGGAAGTATAGCAGAAGTCAGGATTATTGATTCTAAGTAGAGCTGTACACGAGTCGAGTCGAGTCGAGTATTGCCCTACTCGTACTCGACTCTTAACTACCGACCGCTGCTCGTACTCGGGCTCTACTCGGCCGAGTAGCATGACCCCCTGCTCGTACTCTACTCGCCCGAGTACGAGCCGAGTACGAGTAGTAAACGAGTCGAGTCGAGGCCGAGTTTTCGAGTCGAGTCCGAGTACGACCACACGAGTTGAGCACCGAGTGCGAATTTTCGAGGCGAGTTCGAGTCCGAGTCTGAATTTGAGCCCAATTCGAGTAGGGTTTTCGAGTAACGAGTTCGAGCTTTGAGCCAAGTTCAAGTTATAAATTGAAATTAATTTGAATTTCAATTCGATTGTCAATTGAAAAGTTAAACGAAACAATAAAATATAAAATGCACATATTATTACATAATTACATTAACGTATTTACATAATTACATTACATTGTTCAAAATGACAATTTATAACTAATAACCTCTATAAGATGAGTGTCTTCCTGTTCCTGTATTGTCATCTGATCCATCGGAACTGCTATCTATTTTTTCATATACAAATTGATTCACTTCCTCTGAGTCAGAAGGTGAAGAGATTTTTCCTTCGTGCTCTTCTACACTTTCAACTAGATTTTTCAAACTTGCTTTATGTGAAGAATTGTATGTAGTACCCAATGCCCTATAAAATTCACCGAGACGAGTCAGAAATTTCAATTTGCTACTCTTTTTCTTCTTCTTATTTGTCGTACTCGACGAGTAACTTGACCCTGCTTCAACATCGTGTTGTCTTTGACTCGAATATCGCTGAAGTCTAGAAGCATCTTCCATACTGCGTTTTATGGCGATTTGGAATTGTTCTTCCTCCAAAGCTTTTAATCTGGCTTCCTCCTCTACATTTTTTGTGGATGTCATTTGTGTACCAGATCCAGAAGCAGAAGGTTTGGATGGAGAGTGGAAGGCTTTCTATTCGAATCTAACAGGGCTTGAAAAAGAATTTGGACATCCTTAGGGGCATTGGGGCATGGTTTTGCATCACCACCTCGACATGACAAGTGTAGGCGAAAACGATTAGTCTTGTGCACAAACTTTGCGCCACACAAACCACACTTAATCTTTGTTTTTCCAGACCGTGGCGGTGATTCAACTAGGGAAGCATAGTCCCAAATGTTTGTCGATGGCTCAGATGACGACATATCTACATTCAATTTTTAATAAAAAAATCAGAATATTGATAAATAAATTGAACTTGATATAGCAACAAAAGAAAGCAATATAAATGTATCAAAATTCAAAAATAAAAGTAAATGAACAGGCATATGTAAATAAATATCAATGATTCAAAGTCTTCCAAACCACATTCCTCGTGTTTGCAGTTGCAGTGAAATAATATTACAGATCATTCAACATTCAGAAAAAATTGAAAAATCGAAAATAATTACTGATCTGTAGGTAGAGACTCATCACGAATCTCAATCTCCTCTTCTTCATCATCATCATTCATATCTCCTCCCCATATCGGGCGCAACCAATCTTGCGTACAAATCAATGCTTCAACTGTGTTTGGCGAAAGTGAGCTTCGATACTTGCTCACAACCCTGCTCCCTGTGCTGAATGCGGATTCTGATGCCACTGTTGAAACTGGTATTGATAATATGTCCCGTGCCATCACAGATAATGTAGGGTATTTTGATTCATTAACCCTCATCTTCCACCATTCCAACACATCAAATTCAGCTCGCACTACGATTGACTCCTTGAGGTACATTTCTAACTCTGATTCCTTAGTATCAACTCCCATTCGTGCTTGTGCCAAATATGATATGTATTCATTTAGCACATCCGGATTACCAGGTACAGAAATATCCGCATCTCTACTTTCTTCAACACCCACTGCAGGTAAAGTATTAACGTACGATTTATATAGATCTTCAAGGGCTTCACGAACCTTAGACGTTTCTGCTGCCGCTCTTTCAGTAGGATAAAGCTTCATGAAAATAAAGCTAACCAATCCCATATTACAACGGGGATCAAGAACAACTGCCAAGGACATCAACAGATGACATTCGTGCCAGTATTTATCGAACTTCGTCTTCATACCAACTGTCATCTGACGTATGAAATCTGGACCCGCACTGGCATTTTTCTGCAGAGCATCCTTAATCTTCCAAAGAGACGGAAGAAACAGATTCGCGGTTGGATACTGATTCCCAGAAAAAATCTTCGTGCAATCGTAGAAAACTTGGAGAAATGTGTGAACTTGTTGTGCTTTGACCCAATCATCTGTGCTCGGCAACCAAGAATACGTTCTGTCACGCGCCGCATATTCAGGAAATGCAAGCTGTAATTCTATTGCCGCATCTAACATTTCATAGGTCGAGTTCCAACGTGTACAGACATCCAACTTCAACGTTTTTTTAGACGGCACATTCAAACGTTGGATGATGTCGTTCCATACACTCAGCCTTGATGGCGACCCCCTTATATATTTCACACTTTCTCTTATGTTCTCTATAGTGTCGTCGATTGCTTTCAGCCCTTCTTGTACAATCAAATTTATAATATGGGCACAACATCTAACCTGAAATATTTTTCCTTCAAAAAATAAATTTCCTGTAGCCCTGAACTGGTTACGTAAGCATGAAATGACACTGTCATTTGCTGAAGCATTGTCTAAAGTTATTGCTGAAATTTTCTTCTCAATGCCCCAGCCTTCTAGACAACTGTAGATGCAATCTGAAATAAGTAAACCAGTATGTGGAGGAGGAAGGTGTTTGAAGTTCAAAATTCTCTTGCATAGTTTCCAATCCTTATCGACATAGTGAGCGGTTAATGAAATGTATCCTTTTCTTTGATTGGACGCCGTCCATAAATCAGAAGTCAAAGCTATTCTGTTCACTGAAGCTAAAACTTCTTTCAGTTTCATCTTCTCCTTTACGTACATCTTCATGCTTTCTCTCTGCACTGTGACGCGGGAGACATTCTCGACCCGAGGGTTAAGGAATTGACAGAAAGCCCTAAACCCTTTACTTTCAATCATTCTGAAAGGTTTTTCTTCCAAAATCACTAATCTAGCAAACCACTCATTCAGCTTCTCCTTGTCAAACTTATGAGTGGACACTACGCCTTGGGAGTCGTCCCCTTCTGACTTCGTAAATGACAACGTCTGTTGGCCGGGAGGAGGGAGTCTTGCTTTCTTAGGACACGTCTTCAAATGTCTAATTAGATGTGTCGTAGATCCTCCTGGAATCTTGCTGAATAACCCTTTGCAGTTATTACACTTTATCTTCTGTACACCGTTAACTGTCACGTCTTCGAAATCATCCCACACTGCTGATCTCTTCTTCTTCCCTTTGCATGCGGTTGATGTCTGTGTCTCCCTCTACTATTAGAGGAGATGTGGCCGATGCACCCATTCCAGGGGTATTTGGGCTTTCGTCTTGACTAGCCATCTATAAAATAAAATTCTTGATATGTTATACGGCTATACCTAGGGGCTAGGGTCCTAGTCCTAGATGGCTAGACGGCTAGACCGCTAAACGGGAATAATTACTTAACTGTCTAAATCAGTCACCCATTCAAAGTTAGATGGATTGTAATGCTTCATTTTCCAATTTAAATGCTACGCCGAAATTCCGGCAGCATCTCCCCTTATCTCTCCAGAATATATTAATCTTGTATTTGATTCTCATGTCAATTATCAACACAAAGTGTGGACATTTGACGACGAAAATAAATACATGAAATATATCCAGAGAGAAAAAGGAGAGACGAAACCAGAACAGGCATATGCATTTAAATTGGAATAAATGAAGACATTACAATCTATCTAACCCTGAACTGTCCAAAAAGGGACAATTTGAACGATTTCTATGCATCCAAGAACACACTGAATCTATGTCTGGCAACATAGAAATCTTCAAATGGGCAACTGATTATCCTATATACTACAAGTCTACAACTAGAACAATACAAATAATTCATATCTATGCAAACAAAGGAGCATGCTGAAATTAACATTTATCATATAACTAACTAATAACAATTAACAATATGTCATATGAAAAGCCAAAGACATCTTAATGTGGTGCCATTTAACACTAACAAAGTAAAAAGTAAATTGTCATTTATAAAGTAAATTAAGTCAATTCAATGTATGTATTGTATATCTATCTATTTTGCCCTCTCATTTTAATGTGTGCCAAAAAATTGAAGCATATCCAAATCTAAGTAAACACGCCCGGCCAAACAGGCCCTAAAAGTGGGGGGCGACTGGGCGTTCGCCCGGCCAAACAGGCCCTAAAATTGGAGGCAAGTAAACAGTACAGTGGTCAGTGGGCCCCAAAAAGTTTTTAATGGTGGGCGACTGGACGTTCGCCCGGCCAAACAGGCCCTAAAACTGGAGGCAAGTAAACAGTACAGTGGTCAGTGGCCCCAGGAAGTTTTTAATGGTGGGCGACTGGGCGTTCGCCCGGCCAAACAGGCCCTAAAATTGGAGGCAAGTAAACAGTACAGTGGTCAGTGGGCCCCAGGAAGTTTTTAATGGTGGGCGACTGGGCGTTCGCCCGGCCAAACAGGCCCTAAAATTGCCTCAGTGGGCCCCAAGAAGTTTTTAATGCTGGGCGACTGGGCGTTCGCCCGGCCAAACAGGCCCTAAAATTGGATATAATCCCAATATCCCATCCAGTTCGTCCAGCCAAACAGGCCCTAAAATTGGATCCCATCCAGTTCGCCAGGCCAAACAGGCCCTAAAATTGGATTCCATCCAGTTCGCCCGGCCAAACACGCCCTAAAATTGGATCTAATCCCATCCAGTTCGCCCGGCCAAACAGGCCCATATTAGTTCAATCGTACCGACCGGGCGTTCAATCCTCCTCCATCGATCTTAATCCCACAATTATATTAGCAATTTCTAGTTTTCTACTATATATTAGCAACAAAAAATAAAAAATCCACCCCAGGCCTTACCGGGCGAGCAGAAGA
The DNA here is from genome assembly GCA_021015155.1 of Magnolia officinalis. Classification (NCBI taxonomy): domain Eukaryota; kingdom Viridiplantae; phylum Streptophyta; class Magnoliopsida; order Magnoliales; family Magnoliaceae; genus Magnolia; species Magnolia officinalis. The sequence continues at coordinate 73,301,220 of JAJHSJ010000007.1, forward strand.
GGGACGACCGGCAGGCGGCAGCTGCGTGGCAGGGCGATGGCAGCGAAGAGCTGAGGCACCGGACGAGTGGCAGTGAAGAGCTGCACCGGACGAGTGGCAGCGACGAGCTCTGGGAGAGGGAGAGAAATTTTTGAATGCTCGCTGGGAGGGAAGGGGTCGAGTAGGGTTTGAAAACGACGGGTGGGGTGGGGTAGGGTTTGAGCGAGTTGAGTGCTGGACGCCTGGACGGGAAAAAGACGGGTGGAGGTAGGGTTTTGTTTTTTCGGGCGTTTATATAATACAATGTACGAGTCGAGTACGAGTCGAGTACCGAGTCGAGTACCGAGTCGAGTACCGAGTCGAGTACCGATAGACTCGTACTCTACTCGTAATGTAAACGAGCAGTGAAAACCCGCTCGTACTCGGCTCTAACTCAGGCGAGTTGAGTACGAGTCGAGTATTCCGAGTCGAGTCGAGCGAGTACTCGAGCCATAGTCTGCTCGTGTACAGCTCTAATTCTAAGAGAGTAAAGTTAGGACCTAGAGGAATCAAGTGTGCCTTTGTGGGTTATGGGATTAATAGTCCTGTAATTAGATTCCGGTTCTAGAACAAACTTCTTTTTGCTGACAAAAACATGATTATAAAGTCTAGGGATGCTATATTTTTTGGAAATACAGTATACAAAGACTATATGAATCATCATACAAATAGGCAAGTTGATGAAAATATAATAGAACAATGAACGAAGAGCCTAACAACTTTCATGATAAATCTAACACTCATCCAGAAGGAAATGAACCAAGGAGATCGAAAAGGGCAAGAAAAGAAACATCTTTTGGCCCAGATTTCTATATGTTCCTTGTAGAAGGGGATATAAATGGAATAAAAAAGGAGATTACTCTACCACTAAGTATTGAAAGTGATCCATCAACACTTAGTGAAGCTCTCTCATCTCCTGATGCATAGTTTTGGAGGGAAGCCATAAACGATGAAATGGATTCCATAGTATCAAATAACACTTGGTGTTTGGCCGATCTTCCACCAGGTTCTAAGCCTATTGGATGTAAGTGGATTTTTAAAAGAAAGTTCAATCCTGATGGAACTATAAATAAGTTTAAAGCTCGATTGGTAGCCAAAGGATTTAGACAAAAGGAAGGAATCGATTTTTTCGATACATATGCTCTTGTTGCTCGTATATCTACCATTAGGACTTTAATTTCTCTTGCAGTAAATCACCACCTAGTAATCCATCAAATGAATGTTAAAATGGTATTCTTAAATGGTGATTTAGATGAGGAAGTCTATATGGAACAACCTGAAGGGTTTGTTCAACCTGGGCAAGAGAAGAAATTGTGTAAACTGGTCAAATCTCTCTATGGGCTCAAGAAAACTCCTAAGCAATGACATGCGAAGTTTGACCAAGTAGTTCGATCTAATGGTTTTAGAGTAAACCAAGTAGATAAATGCATATATATTAAATGTCAAATCATTATCTGCTTGTATGTAAATGATATGCGAATATTTAGACCAAATGTAGATTATGTGAAAGAAACTAAAAAGTTTCTAAGTACCAACTTCGACATGAAGGATATGGGTAAAGCTGATGTAATATTAAGTATTAAGATTTATAATCTTAATGATGTAATAGCCTTAACACAATCTCATTATCTAAAATAAGTGTTAAAGAAGTTTAATTATTACGATGGTAAACCGGTTTCAACCCCATTTATCCAAGTATTAAATTAGTTTAAAAATACTGGTAGATGTAAAGCACAACAAGAATATGCTAGTGTTATTGGGAGTTTAATGTATGCAATAAATTGCACTAGACCCGATATAGCATTCACAGTAGGAATGCTAAGCAGGTATACCAGTAATCCAGGACAAGTACACTGGAATGCGATTTCCAGAGTTTTAAAGTATCTAAGAGGAACCATAGACTATGGACTGCATTATAAATCATATCCCGTTGTACTTGAGGGGTACAGCGATGCAAGCTGAAATGCAGATAGCATAGAATCTAAATCTACAAGTGGCTGGATATTCACTCTTGGAGGAGGAGCAATATCATGGGCATCTAAGAAACAAACGTGCATATCTCACTCTACAATGGAAAGTGAGTTTATTGCACTTGGTGCTGCTTGTAAAGAAGGTGAATGGCTAAGATACTTATTGTTGGAAATCCCGTATTGGCCAAAACCTACTCCTGCCATATCTATCTTTTGTGATAGTCAGGCTACTCTTTGTCGTGCTATGAGTAAGACTTATAATGGTAAGTCTAGAAATGTAGGTCTAAGGCATAACTTTGTTAAAGGATTGCTAAGAGATGGAGTAATCACAGTGGAATATGTTAAATCCATCCTGAACTTAGCAGATCCCTTGACAAAAGGTTTATCAAGAGATCAAATAAGAAGAACCACTAAAGGAATGTGACTAAGATCCATAAAGATGTAACTTTCACTCTTGATGGCAACCCTACCTATGTTTTGAAATATAGGCTAGGTTCAAAGGGACAAACAAGTCAAGTATGTGACTGAAATATACACTAGAAAAAGAAAATGAGTCTCATTCCTAAAAAGTCTAGTGTTTGGTTTCTGCATTTCATAAGAGGCTGAGTACTAACTCTTAATAGATCTATAAGCAGATTTTGTTGAGATGAAGCAGAATCATCTTTGATAGATCTACCTATATGAGTAGAGAAGTGAGGCCGCTTTTGAAGAGATTGGGATCGTCTCTACAATACTCATGAAATAAGGATACGCACAAGGCCAGAAATGTGCGAACTTAAAGATCTCCAGTTATATATGAATAGATGTGTGTTATGTGTCCGGTGAGTCATATAAGGTCCTTAGTTCAAGACTAATGGGTCACTAAGTACCTGACATAACTTTGATACGTATACACTAAAGTAAAGGTTCAAATCCAAAAGATACCTTTACTTATGCACCTATTTATACTGATATGCCATTCGTTCCGAATCTGATTTTATTTTTGAAATTGTGGGGGATTGTTGGTGTTTTTTAGAATAAAAATAAATTTCAAAAATAAAAATTATTTGTAGAAAGTAAATAAATATATTAATTATTTAAACTTTCCATAAATAGTGTGTATAGCCAGTCGGTAAGAGAAGGGGTTTTTGCTTATGCAACCAGGGTTCGAATCTCCTTGAGGACGGTGCGAAGCACCGTCCGCGCACGCGCGCGCGGCGTGGGCTGTAGGGCTGCTTGGGCGCTTTATTAGGCGCACTTAGCACTTCGCACGTTCGCATCGTCGCAAGGAGCTAAGAAAGCCTTAGTCTTTTTGGCACTCGGTTCAAATTTTTTGGGCCATGATACCCTGATGTTTATTAATTTTGTTTTTATTGAGAGTAATTATGACATGATTGTACATGTGGCACCTATGCCACGTGTCGCTTATGTAGATACAGTTTTTCCTGTTGGATAATTGTTTCTGTCTGAATGGGTACAGAAATAATTGCCATAGGACAAGAGTCATGTCCTTTCATGAAAAGGCAATTATTTGCTGTGAATGGGTATGGATTTCTTGAAGAGGCTCTTTAACACCTCTTCAGGAAGAAATCCATAACCTTTCAAATGATATAAATCCTGGATAATATAATCCAGAAGTATTAACTCAAAATCCTTACGATTATATCATCTTCTGTGCAATTACTCTCGATTTAATCTCTTGCTGAATTTTTTCTGAACGTCTTAAGGCATATCGGTGTTAAAACTAGAGATCTGTTCAACACTTAAATGTGCAAATTTTCGTGTTGAAAATCGGATTGAGAGTTCATTGTATCCTGAAGACAATTTGCAGATTTCCTTCGTTTGCACTTGCTGGAAATTCAAGAAAAAGGGCACCAAATCTGTCTTGAGAAATCGACTATTCAAGTCGAGCCTTGAACCTGATAGATCTGATCGATTTCTTCTATCCTTCGTTGTGAATTGCTTTTACTAACACCCAATATCTTATCTTGGTTTTTACTTATTAAGCAGATAAGTATGTTTGACAAATAACATACTTATCAGCTTCTTCTCTCTTTTGTCTTTATTGATTCTCTCTCGAACAATTTGTGGAGTGTAGAAAAGCTCTTAAAACAAATTATTTGAAGTAATTAACTTTTAAATAAAAAAAGTTACTTATAATTAATTATAAACCAAACTTACTTATCCAAACGAGCCCTTACTCTCAATTCATTTACCTCTGATTTCATTTTCCTATTTATCTCCATTTACAAGCTCCTAATTGAGTTACTAAGGACGCGTTTGGCCTAAGGATTACAACATAAATGTGTTGCAAGGTGTGGTAATAAAAGTAATGATTTTCATTATTAACTAAGTCCAAAGTAAAACAAGATACCTGCTATATGCCATACTAGCCTTATATACCCACTTGCAACATGTAAAGTAATTTCGTTAGTTAGATACACTTAAATGTAGTTCTATCAATATGTGTTATATCCACACCATCTATGCATTTTGAAAAATCATTTTAAGTCATGTCCTAAAAAATGAGCTTGATCCAACACTTCCATGGGCTCTAAGAAGGTTTCAATGGCAGTTGTTCAATCTCGATGGCTATGGTGTGGTACATGTCTTCTTTGAATCTGCCTCATATTTATCCATTCTATTAAATGTTCAATGCAAAAGGATGGACGGTGTGAATATAAAACATATATTATAAGGGGCTCCACAAAACTAGGCTACCTCAACACACACCTGATTCATGTAATGCCCTGATTAAATGCAACACTCATATTTTGTGTGGTCCACTTGAGCGTTGGATGTGCCTCTTTTTTGTGTACATACCTTAAAATGATCTGACAGAAGGGATGAACGGTGTAGATAAACAGATACATCACGGTGGGCCCGCCCACAGAACTGCCCGTTTGTGGCTAGAGACAGGCAGTGGTAGGGCCGTAGGACGGAACCGAAACCTGGATCCGGAGACAAATGTGGTAGTACAACTGTACAAGGCATGATCCGACCCTTCCGGGCCCGGAAAGAACAGAACCCAGTTAACCCGGGTACGGGCACTGCAGGACCCGATTCCTCTCTTTGAAGCTCTTGCGCAGAAACTTGCTAAAACCCAAAACCCCATGCCGCTCGCACACCCTTCTGAAATCTCTCAAACTCCCAAAATATAATATCCAATCTACATCGATTTCAGTATATTTTCATCTTTCCAGAAAACCCAACAAAGGAAAAGAGAAGAAAAGCACTATCTCCTTCAGTAAATGGCGTTGAGGACTGCTTCTTCATCTTCTTCTACTTCAAGAAATGCTCAGAAGGGTACTAATCTCTTTCCATCTCTTTTTTCTCTTTTCAAAGACCCAATTCTGATTTCCTCTTCCAATTCTAAAACTGCAAAAAATTCAACTACCCATCTTCAGAATCCAACACAATTCGAAGATTTTGTTAAAAACCGGTGCCGGGCGGGACCTGTCAAGCTACCCGATGCAATGGGTCTCTTCGATCAAATGCTTCTCATGCGACCATCACCGTCCATCTGCACATTCAATCACCTGTTGGGGGCTGTCACCAAAACCAGACAATACTCGTCTGTCATATCCATGTACAGAAGAATGAATTCAGTTGGTTTCGAACCCGATTTTTACACACTTAACATTTTGCTCAATTGTTGTTGCAATGCGAATTGCGTCCGTTCTGGTTTCGGGGTTTTCGGGGATATTCTCAAGCGGGGCCATGAACCCAATTCGGTTACTTTCACGGCATTGATTAAGGGGCTATGTGTAGAGGATAGGATTGCCGAGGCGACCAGCTTTTTTACGAGAATGGTAGAAGCGGGCTGCCTGCCGAGTGTAGTCACGTATGGCACTCTCATTAATGGGTTATGTCGGGCAGGCCACACGGGCCTCGCTGTCCGATTGCATCATGAAATGATGAAAGGTTGTGGCAACTGTAAGCCGAATATTGTGACATATAGTATTATCATCGATAATCTCTGTAAAGATGGGTCAGTAGATGAGGCTCTAGAGCTATTCTCAGAAATGGTTGGCAGGAGAATTTCCCCGGATGTTGTTGTTTATAGTTCTATAATTCATGGCCTTTGCAATGTGGGAAGGTGGGAAGACGCCATGAGACTTTTCAAGGAAATGCTGGATAATGGGGTCTCCCCAAATGTGGTAACATTCAATGTGTTGATGGATGCATTATGCAAGGAAGGGAAGACAATGGATGCGTACGGATTGTTAGAAGTTATGATTCGAAGAGGGGAAGAGCCCGATGTCATCACATATAATACGTTGATGGATGGATTTTGTCTAGAGGGGCGGGTTGATGAAGCGGGGAAGATCTTCGAATCTTTGGTCAGTAGGGGATGTGGAGACGATGTTGTTAGCTACAATGTGTTGATTAACGGTTATTGCAGGAGCAGGAGGATGAAGAAGGCTATGGAGCTCTATTGGGAAATGCTTACCAAGGGAGTCCGACCCACGGTGGCTACCTACAATACATTGTTACGTGGGCTTTGCCAGGATGGGCAAGTTCAGGCTGCACACAAACTATTCGATGAGATGCATGACCGTGGACAAAGTGCTGATATCCTGACATACACAATAATGTTGGCTGGTCTCTGCAAGAACCAATGCCTTTCTGAGGCAATGGGCCTGTTCCGGGCCATTGAGGGTTTGAAACACAAACCTTCTTTGAAGATGTTCAACACCCTCATAGGCGGGATGTGTAAAGCTGGGAAGCTTGAAGCTGCTAGAGAATTGTTTGATGATATTCCTCGTAAGGGTTTGGTGCCTGATGTTGTAACTTACACCATCATGATTAATGGTCTCTGTAAAGAAGGGCTGTTGCATGAGGCAAATGCCTTGGTCTTACAGATGGAAGAAAAAGGATGTGAGCCAAATGTAGTAACATTTAACACACTTTTGCGGGGTTTTTGCCAAAAGAACGAGAAACATAAGGCAATGGAACTTCTCTGTAGAATGGTTGAGAGAAATCTTGCACCAGACGCATCCACCGCCTCTATAGTAGTAGGTTTGTTATCAAATGATGGATGGTATGATGAGTGTTTTGATTTGCTCCCAAATTTTCTGCCAAAGCAACGAGGGAAAGGTGATGTGTTGAGTATTGAGTCTCTAGTGTCACCTTTTGAGGACCAGTCTTGTGGAATTCTTGTTAAAACTCAGCATACTTCTAAAACAAGCTTTTGATGCGAGAGCTTTTTACTGTCTCAATGCAATGTAATTCTTTGCAGTGGCTTTTGGGTTTGGGCACTCTTTGGATATTTCAAGAAACGTTTCCTATTTAATATCATGCTGAACAGGATTGTATATCTAATTGTTGTATATATTATGAGTCATAAAATCATGCATACTCAATAAATGTTATATCTATTAGGAACATGAGTACATGAATGCTGATGGGAATTTGCATGCTTCTCTTGGATCAGCTTGCATGCGGAGTTTAGTTCTTCAAATTTGATTTCAGTAAGTTTGCTTGACATGGTAACTATGAGAACCAAAAAACTTGCGATATGACTTAGTTTTTATTGGAGATAGATGGGGAAAGAGTGTATCCACAGCTAGGCTTGATTTTAGAACAGCTGACCTGATGCTGAAATCAGCTTTTGAGAAGTGTCTTTTGTGATTGCAACGTGGATGGGAAATTCATGAAGAATAGGGAGCCACAAGGCTCACAACTCATTTTGCAGCAATAATAACCAAGACCCAGCAGCTGAATTTCGATATTTCATGCCAAAAACCTCCACCAGATGTGATTTTCGATTCTCCTTGCTCCAAAATTTCGTCACATGACTTGAAGTGGATCTCTTTGGTTGATCGAGTGGGCCCTAAACAGCCTTGCTAGAGAACTTACAGAAGTATTCATAACATCTTACTGTATTATTCCTGTTGATTGGTTATTTAGCAACGACAAGGTCAGTGGCATAAATCGCATCATAGAAGGTTTCTTCCATATGATCCAAAGTAGAGCTATGGAATTTCTTCATAGCGCCTTCAATTGATGTTTGTACAATATTGAGTCATGTTCTGTATGAGGGATTACTTGATTAGTGGGCACGGTGATTTACGTCTTGATTTAGTTGTTGGTTTTCCTTTTTTCTAATATGATAACATGTTGTTTTATTGACAAACAATACTGGGCATTTCTTTTACTAGCCCATGGCAAGCAATTACGTCAATCCAGACTCCAAAATGTGGGCACTGTTGTGGGTGGAGGATATTCTGTAATCACACTGATCTGATGATCTTAGACATGTAATTTTGGCCGCTGAATGTCTAGGATCATTGGCTATGTGTGAATTCTGGGATATGCACTATCCACAATAGGCTCATAGATTGAACTGTCCGGAATCCGGATTGATGCACACATCTGTCCTGTGATGGTGAATGAGTCATTACCATTTAAGAAATTATAGAAGCACTGTCACATAGCCTTTATCTATAAATCCTCTTATATGCTTTCATAAATGTAACTAGGTTAATATTTAGACATTCATCTAAGAGACTGCTATATGGTGCACACTCCTCTTGGGTTGGCTATGAAGTACTCAACAATGATCTGGATTTTGACCATACAAAGTACTGAGAGTTGTTGGGAGCTTTCTCAGCCCTCCGATTACATGACAAACACTATACATACCATGCATTTAATCCGACACCCACTTTGACTATTATTCATTGGTACCATACACTATACATACCATATATTCATTGGTATCGATTCCCTAGTGGGGGTGGCTAACAGTGAAGTGTGAACTGACAGTGGGTGTACTAACAAGCTAACCAAAAAAAAAAAAGAAAAGAAAAGAAAAGAAAAGAAAAAAAGAAGGCTTTCTATAGCTGGATGTTTTATTCTACTTGTTGATATTTCACTCCAGTATTCCACTTGCTTATATTATGATTCGAGCAGGAGCCCAGAAAATTATAGTTCCACTATTGAGTTCTCCTTTCTTGAATTCTATCTTTAAAAATAATTAAAAGAAGAGAAGGACACAAACATCAATCCATGCATGCTAGTCAGTGTGGTTGTTTTGTGAATTGTGAGACTAGATTCCCTACCCTTTCATACAACGGTTGTGATAGATATTGTCACTGGTTTCTATAAGGATACAATGCCTTCTGATTTCATTACCTTAGTAAGATCGTGCCTTTTGGTTTCTTTACCCCTATAAGACTAATGCTGGAGTTTGTTGTCCATGGCAATGTTGTCAAGCTGCATATACAGTTCCGTGCGATTGCATATGCCTGTGCGCATATGTGATCGCACATTTGCATATGTGGCCACACACACACACACACACACACACACACACACACACACATATATATATATATATATATATATAGAGAGAGAGAGAGAGAGAGAGAGAGAGAGAGAGAGAGAGAGAGAGAGAGAGAGAGAGAGAATATAGAAAAATATAAGAACTTAGGAGAAACTTTCCTAAGTGAATAGATAACTAATATATTAATTTGACACATATAAAATTAATTTGTGACTTGTTAGAAAAATGAATAAAGTACATCAAATTCAACATTCACCAATATAGTTAAGTAACAAAACAATCAATAAGCTATTTATTGTAAAAATACAATTTTGAAGTTACATCTTAATATTTATTATTTATACACTATAACACTAACACTACTTATAAGTTTCAAGTCCCAACTCAGTTACACTAAGTTACACTACAATAAGTGATAACTTAGTTACACTAACACTAAGTTACATTCAGCAATATACGTACACAACTTACAGTTACAAGTTACACTACCTACTAAAGTTTGATTTTTTTGCAAAAATAAAAAATAAAAACGAGCCAACCACAAATTCCTGAACCGTAAAGGGAACCACCCTGTAAAGTAAAGAGCCTCGCCCAAAGGACCGGACCCAAATCGTTGGAGCTGAGGAATTTCAGAGGAACAAAAAGATGTTTACCCCGTTAATTAAGGAAAGAGTTACAGGGATAGATGTAGTCAAATAAAGAAATTCTAGAGTGAAGTGGGCTGTGGTAATATCCATTTGTAAAGCTGAATTCCCTCTTCTTTATTTCTCTCTTATCCTGAAACTTTCATTAGCACCAAGCTGATAAAGGGCACTGCAATATGCCTTTAAATGCACTATTGAGTCTCCTGTGCCATCATATTTTGAAAGATCTGGCGAGATCTTTCTATATCGACATATCAGTTGAAAAAATCATAGGCAAATTCTTGCCGGTCAGAATGTGGAGAAGAACCAAAACAGAATGGTTCCGCTTACTAAAAACTCAGAGGGGGTGCCGCCTACTACTCAAATTCCGGTTTTTGCAACAGTTGGAACAAGATCGAAAGCGCTACTTCTGTATGAAAGTGGTCAGGTTGCTTAGGTCCGGAACAGATAGGAGTGGCTACAATGGTTGCTCGAAATCTGTCCATTTTTTTTTGCAAAAATTAAAATAAAAAATAAAATAATAAAATAACGTGCCAATAGTTAGCAGATATGTGATCGCCTACTTCACATATCCTCACACATTTGGCATATGCGATTGCATATGCACTGCGATCGCATATGCACTACGATGCATATGCGATATGCATATGGGAATTCACAGATGCGAATATGTGGTCGCATTTAACAACATTGGTCCATGGCATGATATTTGATGAACTTTCCTGTTGAATTCCTTTAATTGGCAACAATTTAGAGAGTTGGTCAAGAGCGAGTAGGCGGAGAGCTGGTTGCGGTTGGGGTGACAAATGTTTAGGTAGTAGGTGCGGGCATAGGGGAGATGGGTGATGCCTCCCTGAGCCTGCAGGTGGCAGGAGGGTCAGACTCTAGGCCATAAGGGAGCATACATGTGCCCTTGCAGAAGCTAGATTCGGTGGAGAAGGGGTGTTGGTTCGGGATACGTGTTAGGTAGACTCAGAGGCTTGGGAAGAGACGGTGGTCCGATCGAAGGCGTCGCTGCCATGTAGAGAAGGGGGTAATAATTTCGAAGGCAGGGAGGAGGCTATGTGTGTAACGACTCGGAATTTTCCGTACGAAGACCCGAGTACCACCTCGACCAGAAATCACTTGGGATCAAATTCTTTAGAAATTAGGCAAAGTTAACCAAGTGCTAAACTAGATTAACTACGAAATCCGCACAGATCACGTTCAATACGATCTGCAAGACCCAAAACTTGTAGAATCATTGACGCTAGGTTATCCTGAAAGCTAGGATCAAACCCATTACCCGGTTGCTCTCGGGAGCACCTTGAAACTCCGTATCAGGTCTAGACCGTGCATCGGAAGTCCGATTAATACGAACTTAAGGATCTAGGACCACCTCACTGGGCTTGACAATCATCTCGAAAATCAGGTCCAGCCGATGTCCCACGACCATTCGTTTGGATCCGGAGCGAGGGAGTGTGAAAAACACTATTCCCTTTACAAAATAAATATCTGGAATAGTGATTTGGCACCATTCGCTTGCGCATCAGTATTAAGCAACCAGACCGTCAGAATCAGACCAACTTACACCCTCGGATCAGGAAAAATTTCAGGAACATTTACATGTACTTGGAATTTCGGATCGTGGCCCACTGACCGTTGAACTGAAACTGGTCCGCCGTTTGCGATCTGGGTTTCCGACTGGAATGAAAACTTAGGGGATCGTATATCCGGTGATTGTGAGCTTAAGTCCGACCACACGCGGGAAAGGGGCCGCCAGAAGTACCCTTTTTAGACGGAACTGGCCCGTTTTGGATATAACCTAAGTATACCTTGACTTAAGGTCTATTTCGGTTATGTTCTGACCTATATAAGGACCTTAAACCCTCCCCTATTCAGCCCATACGAATTTGGGAGAAAACCCTAGCAAGGAGAGAGAGAAAAGAGAGAGAAAGTGAGAGAGAAGTGGGAGATCTTCCCTGCCCTTTTTCCCTACCATTCTACAAGTCACACCGCCCTATTCTAGGCGCTTTTCCGGTGTTCCCGACGTCACTTATAGGTAAGAAAACCCTAACCCTAAACTGATTTAAGGTTGGGAGAGTTCTAAGTGATGAAATAGCTAACCTATTTCCTTCCCTAGGTTGCCTAGTTGCGGTACACGGAAGCTAGACAAATCTAGCGGGTTCCTTACGCTCCAACGGCTTAAAGGTGAGGACTTTAGGTGTATAGGTTACGGTTTTCAACGCTTTCAATGTCAGATAATGATAGATTCATGATCTGCATGCAATTGCACATGTACAAAGTGCTTTCCGTTTTCTGTTTCGATTAATGTTGTAGAATATGGAATTTCACATACTCTAGGTATACGTAGAAATACCGTATACGTATTTTTTTTGGAAAAGTGTTTGACATGTTTATTTAATGTATGATTATACAATATATGGATAAAATACTTGTTTGGCGAAAGGAATCGCCGTAATACATGTTTGCTTGTAAACACTAGGTATGTTGAAATTGTGTATTCTAGAAATACCGTATATGTAAAAATTTTGGAAATGCAATTGTCATGATTAATTGCGGTATGATTATGATATACATGGATAAAATACTCGCTTGGTGAGAAGATAGTCCTAATACATATTTTACTAACATACGTCATGTATGTTGAAATAGTGTACTCTATGTGTTTGTGTAAATGCTTGTATGAGCACATGCTTAGATGTTGGCACCGTAGGTCGGTGCTGATATGGAATTCTCGACTACCTTAGAGACATGTAGGATTCCCTCCATGTGGTGGTTTACTCTAACCACTCACTTGTGATGTATATGTAATTGTATCCCTAATTGTATAGTACTCTATAACATGCTTTACAACATGCTTTACTTCATGCTTTATAACATGCCTTATGACATGCCTGCTAATATGCTTGTATTACTTTGTTTATCATGTTTTACTCCACATGCTATGGATGAAAATTGATTGAGGTTGGGACTATGTCTATAGTCCAGACATTCGGTACCAGACTTGAGATTGTGGCTGAGATTCATGTCGCCACAAGGGATGTGTCTGACGAACCCGAGTCGTACTTCGGTTGGCGATAGTGGTTGGCCACACGGAGTGCTTTTGCGCTTCATATCGCCCAACTTGTTGTGCGCTCGAGCTAGTCAGGCTCGTCAAGTAACCCGATTGTCGAATGTGTGTTCACCATGTTTGGTCATTACTGTTTGAACCTAGGGTACCAAACTTACCAATGGAATCCCGTTAACCATGGTACCTCGATCCGCTAAGACTCATGAGCCGGGCATGGTGGTATGGGACACCGTGGTCGAGCTGTCGGCCTACGCTGGGGTTTCGTGGTGTTGCGATTGCGTCAGCCTGAGCCTCCCCGTAGTGACCATTGAGCAAATAGACTCGTGAGCCGATTATGGTGGTATGGGACACTATATTCGAGCTGTCGGCCTACATTGATAAGGTGATGGGGGAGCGGTGCAACGATTGCGGGTAACAGCCCTGGCAGCCCTTTGTAGTGACCTCGAGCGTACTCTGAGTCTACGTGGAGGCGACGACCCTTCCGTAGCGACAGGAGTACATACTAGGCCTGTATCAGTTTAGTGATGAACCGTTAAAAAGGTGATGGGGGAGGGGTGTAACGATTGCGCGTAACAGCCCTGACAGCCTTTGCAGCGACCTAGAACTACACTTCGTATGAGATTACCTAGGATTGACGACCCTAGAATGGATCATGTTTGGGAATAATACAAGGGAGGTACCTTAGTTTCCCAATCCTGCTGTTTGAAATGGACTAATAACAACTCGGTAATCATGTTCATCATCGCACTGCATGTGCCTGGAAGATGTGGAGCACTGAGGAATGTATGCATGCCGCGGACGTAAGATGGTGTTGCATGAGGGAGAACGTCGGTGAGGGCATGCACGCATAACTGCATTTCATACTTGCATTAATAAGAGTCTTTAGGATTGTTTGTTTGTATTGCTTTATCATTACTACTTGACTGAATTGATAACATGTTAACCCATGCTCTATTGTTCCACTGAGTTAGCTACTCACTCCCACGTTACGGGACGGTGTTCTGGACACCCATCAGACCCGGACCTAGATGCAGGTATAGACGGGTCGACGGAGACTGAGCCTGATTTCGAGGATGATCAGGAGGAGTACTCATACATGCAGTACGCTGGTGGCTTCTTATAGGCTGGCCAGTGATCGCGGGACTTCGGGATCGATGTTTCCAGTTGTATATTTTGATATTTTGATTTAGAAACAACACATGTATATGTATACTCAGTTAGTGTTCATACTCTGAAGGTTGAGATGGTTGTTATACCTTACATACATTATATATGCGTTTTCAGTCTTCCGCTTGCCTTTTTGAAATTGTTCTGGAGTATGAATTACTGTTTTGGATTAATCTCATTCATGTTTATTGTACTAACACAGCCAACATTCGATCATACTCATTTATGTTGCATAAGTGATGTTTTGGAACTCGGGAGTTGAGTCATGCTCGACCCCTGATTTTCAGGGCGTTACAATGTGCGACATGTGGGCATGACAACCGGAAGCTGAGAAGACAGATGGAGAGGGGCCATTGGATTCACCAACACATGGGAGGGGAGGGGCCTGAGGAGGTTCCCTTGCTCTCGTGCTGTTTCCAGAGTTTCTGATGGAGGGGGTTTTACCTGCATGCCTGCTTAGATCTTTTAGTAGCCACGTGTGGGAGGCCTCAACTTCTCTTATACTTTGAAGGGGAGCATTCAAGCCTTTATTGGGGAATGCTACAACATCTAATAGGGAGCTGAATGATATGCGGGCTACCGATCAAATGCTAATGGTAGTAGATGACGGTGGCTTCTCCATGTCAATGAAGATCATCAACAATGATAGTGCTTTGGCAATTGAGCTGAATTGTCAAGATACCTCTATGATAGAGGAGATGCTGGTTGTAGAAGTAGAAGATGATAGAATAATAGTGGTGGCATACCATGAGGTGGTTCTAGAAAAGGAAATGGAGGCCCTTTTGCGGCCATGAGTTTGAGAGATGAAGAGTTAATTATCAGGGAAGCTACCACAATTGCAATGAAGAGGTCCAAGCTGGAAAGGGCGGTGAACATGCTCTTATAAAAGAAGAAATTGGGTGGACCAAGGGCATGATTGGACGGGTAGCTAAGTAGGTGGGTCTCTCCTTTGGAGCATGCGTTGAGGATGTTTTCATCTTGTTTTAATTTGTCAAGGGCAGAGGAACGCAGAAACAACAGGAAAGTTAGCAACTGAAATTGAAAGATTGCCCAAGGGTTGGAGGGAGCTGTTAAGCCTAGAGTGCTTGATTAATTACAATGCAGACGGCAAGGTCAGTGGCAGGAAGATAAGAAAGGGGGTGAGATCAATTATCCAATGGAAGTGTTGATTTGGAATGTTAGGGGGCTGCAGAGTAAGCTAAAAAAATCTCAGATCAAGGATTCGTGCCGAAGAGCGAAAGCTAAGGTATATCAATACAGGAAACTAAATTATAGTCTCTTGATCAAACCACTATGTACTCGATTCGGGGGGTAAAAAATGAGTGGTTTTTTTCTAAATGCGATCGGGTCGTTGGGGGTATTGTGGTGGCATGGAGCATAGATGTATGGGGAAAAGAGGAATGGTGGTGCGGTCTGTTCTCGGTCTTAGTGGCTTTGAGGGAGGTTACCTCAGGTTTTAGGTGGTTATTCACTACTATTTATGGTCCATATCAGCCCGACCAGAGAGCGCAATTGTGAGAGGACCTGAATACCATTAAAGAAAGATGGAGGTTTCCATGGTGTGTCGGGGGAGATTTTAATGTGATTCAGTTTTTTCATGAAAAGGCGAATGATAGCTGCATTGCGTGAAGTATCAAGGATTTCCCTAAGTGGATCCTCCCGAATGAAATTGTGGATTGACCAATAGGCGGTGCCAAGTTTACATGAACGAATGGGTAGGACAAAGCTATCTTGTTGCACCTCAACAGGTTCCTGGTTTTCTTCAGAATGGCTTGAGAAATTCTTATTTTCAGCAGTGAGGTCTCCCTAGGCCTATCTCCAATAATCACCCGATTGTGTTGGAGGCGGAAGAAGAGTCCCATACCATTTAGGTCTGAGCTCATGTGGTTAGAAGTCAAAGGCTTCGGGAGCTTAGTGGAAGAATGGTGGGGATCTTTTGTATTGAAGGCTACATCGGGTTTAGATGGAGTCAGAAGCTCAAGATGTTAAAAGAAAAGCTAAAAAATGGAAACAAGAAGTTTCGGGGTTCAAGAAGCCGAGTTAGATAATATTCTCACTCTAGATGTGGAGGGCTCTAGATGTGAAGGAGAGATATGAGTTGTCGGCTGCTGAGAAAGAGAAGTGTACTAAGCTCTCTTTTGAGCATTTGATTTTCCTTAAAGAAGAGGAAATCAGTGGAGACAGCACTCAAGAGCAATCTGGTTAAAGGAAGGTGACAAAAATATGTGGTTCTTACATAATATAGCTAGCGCTAGGGTGAGAAACAACAAGATTGACAGTTTAGCAGTGGACAACAAAGGGATTGGGCTGAAAGCTCAAGTCAGTGATGCAATTATGAATTACTGTAGGAACATGTTATGTTGTGAAAATTGGAAGTGACCATGGTTGACTAACTTGGGTTTTAGCCAATTGTTGAATGATTGGGTGGATTCCCTTGAAAAGCTGATTTTCGAGGAAGAGATCAAAGTAGTGATGGATTCTCTTGGCAGAGATAAGGCACCGGATCTATATGGTTATCCATGGCTTTCTTTCAGGTATTCTGAAATGTGGTCAAGGGTGATGTGGTGAATTTTATTGTTGAATTCTTTGAGAGGAGCCAATTATCAAAAGAACTTGGGGCGTTTTATATATATAATATATATATATATATATATATATATATATAATATATATATATATATATATATATATATATATTACAATTGTTCTAAAGGTCGTAGGGGTGGAAAGTTTGAAAGATTTTAGGCCTATCGATCTGATGCAGGACCAATGCATGAACTAAGTAACATGTGAGATCAAATAGCCGAATTAAGATATTTAACAATAAAAAAATATAAACATCACTATAATCATCACAAATACCATGAAAATCAAAAGAAAACCATACATAATCCCAGCCTAAGCTACCAACATCTTAACACAAGATCATTAAATAAAAAAGAAACTATGATCTAATGGATGTGGGGACATCTAATTAGCATAAGGTATAGTCTATTTCAAAATAGGAAACCTAATACAACTTAGGGTGAAAATTAGGGTTTGAGTAATTTAGGAAAGTAGAAAAATTAGAAATTTTAGGTTTAGGTTTGGGTAATTTGGGAAAGTAGGAAAATTAGGAATTTTAGGTTTAGGGTTAGGGTTTCGGGGATGGAAGAATGGAGTTTTGATATAATGATGGTAGTAAACCAAAAGAGGCAGGTGGGATTCACACGTGTGGTTGTACGTTCACACGTGTGGCATGGGATGATAGGTTTAGGTTGGTTAGGGTTTCGATTATGGATGGGTATTGAAAAGTATTGTTTGGGAGAGGACAAATATCTGGGATGGAGAGAATGAAGAACTTGAAGAAAATACTTGCATGAGGGAGAAAAGAGAAGATGGTGTGGGGATATATGAAGACTTCGCACCTCTGTTGATGGATTAGCCTCGCACCAATCTTCCTTCCAAATCTCATGGAAGTATCTTCAAATCGCATAAAGATGGGAGAAGAAAGCAAGAGCTTCTCTCTCTCTCTCTCTCTCTCTCTCTCTGTTTTTTTTTTTTTTTTTTGTATTTTTTTAGATCACAAAATCCAATGGGATGGGAGAGAGGTCACATGCCCCTTCTTTATATAGATCCAAGAAGTTTCAAAAATTACAAAAATCCCCATGTCTTCTGAATTTTAAAGAAAATAGCCTTAGTCTAAATAAAATCAACTAAAATACTCATAATGTGTCCAAATATAAAATAATAAAAAACTAAATCCTAAAATATGATAAAGTCTAATATGATGTGGACGATCAACGATTAATGGCCTGATCATGTGATCCATGCGATCCAATGGCCCGATCGTCATGTCCCTTTGATCCAACGGTCTGGATCACTTCATAAAGCAGCCCATGTGCATCTTCTCAGTGTGGGGTCTTCTAGATGCTCGCACATGTACATGGGGTCTTCAGCACTATCACGGGTACTCGCCTAGCCACAGGGAAATCGACGCGACCCGCCTCTTCCTCTGATACGTACATAAGGGATTACATGATGTGATGTCCTCATCGCAATCTCATCAATGACCCCTATAAGATATTAGACAACATCCTTGCCACATGACATTCAGGGATTTTGGCTAACGCCATCTTCGAGAGCCAGGTTGCATTTGTAGTGGGTAGGCAAATTGTGGATAGTGTTCTCATTGCTTGCCCATGAGTGCATTGACTGTAATTACAGGGAAGCCAAAAGAGGTTTAGTGTGCAAGCTAGACATCGAGAAGGCCTATGACCATGTCAACTGGGAGTTCTTTGATTACATGTTGTGAAGGTTGGGGTGTTGGAAAAAATGGAGGTTGGATTCAAGAATGTGTTCATTCGACTGCTTTCTCTGTCTTGGTCAACGGGTCACCGAAAGGTTTCTTTAAGGCACCGAAGGTTCTTAGGCATGGTGATTCTCTATCTCTTTTCTTGTTTGTGGTTGCCGCTGAAGTCATCAACATAATGTTACTTGGAGGTCAAGAAGTTGGTTTAATTAGAGGTTTTAAGGAGGAGAATGTGGGCACTCAGCTTAGTCTTCTCCAATATGCCGATGATACCATTTTATTTTGTTATGTTGATGAAGCCATGGTGGATAACTTACGGAAGATGGTAAGATGTTTTGAGGTGGTTTCAGGTTTGAAGGCTAATGTCGAGGTCGGATAAGAATGGGGTGTCGATGTTGGCCGTCATTTTTGGGTGTATGGTTGGGTCTTTTCCATTGACATACCTAGGCCTTCCTTTGTGTATTGGGAAGTTGGCCAAGCACTGTTGGGATAAGATCATTGAAAGGATCAAGAGAAAGCTTTAAAGGTGGAGCCGTCACCATCTTTCTTTGGGAGGGTGCTTAACCCTAACAAAAGCTGCCTTTTCCAATATGTTGTTCTTTATGTCCCTATTCAGTTGCCCTCAATCTATTTGGATAGATTAGGCAAGCCAGGACGAGATTTTCTGTGGAAAGGGGCAGAGGAAAACAAGAGTTTCATCTCCTCAAGTGGGAAGAAGTTTGCAAGCCGGTAGCCGAGGGAGGAGCATGTATTAGGGTGTTGGGAGCCATGAACCTAGCATTATTAGGTAAGTAGCTATGGAGATTTGGCTCGGAACATGAGAGATTATGGAGAAAGATTCTAACAAGCAAATCCGGCACCCAAGAGGGAGGGTGGGGGTCAAGAAGTCTTCGGTATTATCTGGCTTCAAGTCTGTGGAAGGAAATTGCTCTGATATCCCCCAAGTTCAGTGAAAAGGTGTCCTTCTTGCATGGTGATGGGAGTCATGTTCATTTTTAGGAGGTCATGTGGTGTGGAGACAACCTGCTGCAGGAGGACTTTCCAAGATTGGGCCGCCTTTCTTTAAGGAGGAACATTACAGTAGCTTACTGTTACTGAGTATGGGAGGTTTTGTTGTGTGGTCTCCTCCATGCCTGCGAGATTTATTGGATGAGGAAGTGGGCGAATTCATGAGGCTGTTGGATCATCTGCAAGGATGCTTCCCCTTCTTGGTAGACAAGGACTCCATGGTGTGTCATGTGCACAGCTAGCGTTGCTTTTCTGTTTGATCTTTCTATAGTTTGATTTAGAAATCGCCTTCGATTGCCACATTGAAATACCCTTCCCATGGATTGTTCTATGGCCCTTCATTTGGCTAGTTGGTAGGAAAAGGATATTGACCATTGATAATCTCCAAAAGAGATATATGATCTTTACAACATGTGTTATGTGCATGAATGATGCAGAATCGATTGATTACCCTTTGATCTGCTGCCCTTTCGCTTAGAAGGTGTGGGAGTTGATGCAGGACATGAAAATTAAATATGATATGCGAGATTTCAGGCTTAAGATCACGTTAGTTCAGAAACAATTACACAAATTTCATATCCCACATGAAAGTCCAAGCATTCAATTAAGGGGAATCTATGCGGGTCCAGGCCTACACATGATAGGGCTGGATCAATAAAAATTATGAACCAAACGATACTTAAAGAGAAGAAATAATCATCCACACATGCGTAGTAATCAGTCCCTAATCCAAGGGATTCACCAATTTCAAATCAAGGAACCTTAGGGTAAGAAAAGGGGCATAAAATTGGAGATTTGAGTAATTTAGGGTTAGGTTTAGGGATTTTGGGTGAAAGCAGAGTTAAAGAGAGGAGAGAGACGAACCAGAGAAGTACCGTACGCGTGGACAACAACAATGGTCCAGACGCACATGCGTGTGATCTCAGCCGCACGTGTGTGGGGCCCACTATTCAGAAAAATGCCACCTTGGTCCTGGTCGGCCAGGGATGGACTCCAAAACCCCTAAATCTCAGCTCTATCCGATGTACGGTTTGTGCGTGGTGCTCCGCCGAAGTTTCAGCCCTCCTATAGGGCCAGATTTTGAAATTCTGTTGTGGGGAGGAGAATTGCTGCAATAGATGATTGATTCGAAGTGTAGATGATGGGGTGAGATGAGAATAAGGGATGGTAGAAGATGGGTAGTAGAGATGGCGATGGATGGGGGCGAATCGGGATAGATGTGGCTTCGCACTACGGTAGTTAACCCTTCGATGAAGGGAGGGCTTCGCACCCAATTAGGCTTCACAACTCAGAGAGTAGAAAAACGCAGAATTTTTATTAATCTTCAATGAATGAAAAGAACTACAAGGGGTGCCTATTTATAGGGAAAACCCTATACCCCAAAAACTCGCACTATGTGCGCAACCTATTACTTGGCGATGAAGTAAACTAAAATAAAAACCAAACAAAGAAATCTAAAGCGTTCACGATGTTCTAAATAATAACAATAAGCAAAACCTAAAATATGAAATCAATCCGACGAGTGGGCCACGATCATGAGATCCCATGATGGGCTTTTCTTGACTATCGGGCCCACCCTCTTCAACCAAAACTTCGTCTTATAGCTAGGAGGCCCTCCCTTGACGTTGTCATCTAGCCAGATCGATGGTGGGGCCCTCCTTCTACATACGTACGTGCGTAGGGGGGTGGTGTGCGTGCGCGTGTGCGCATAATGTCCCCATCAAGAGTGTTTCTTTGGAATATTGTAGGTGATGTTTAAGTCTATGGAAGACCTTTTGTAGGCTTGTCGCAACAGAGGAATAGGGAAGGAACGAAAGGCAGTGTGGTGACTTGTCATCATGGTGGTGCTTTCGGTGATTTGGGGGGATGGAATAGGCGCTGCTTCTAGAATAAGATTGCTTTTGTGGAAGAGGTGGTGAGCAATATTAAGATAGAAGTGGTGGGTTGGGTGTCCAACCTAAGGCAGTGGATGTTTGCAATCTTTCTTCTTCCTTTGGGTTGTAATTTGGGGCTGTATTCTTTCCTTGCCTGGCTTTTGCTTCAGCGAGCTTCTCTAATAAAATTTCGTCATCCTTCATGAATAAATAAATAAAATCAGCAAGTTCAACTTCTAGCAGGATTTGAAGTGCCAAGTGTTAGGGACTTAAAAAGGAGGCATGGTGTTTAGGTTGATTCTCTTGGCCTGCTGTATTTGAACACAATTTTAGGCCATGTTTGCCAACATGTAGAATTCCAAGGGAAAGAAAAGAAGTAATGATTATTTCATGAGCAGACTTGAAACATGGATTCTATTTTTAGGGTCTTGTTTGGATAGCTAGTGTACATCTCATATTTGTAAGTTAATGGTCCCCTAGTTTCTTGTGCCAGAGAATTCAAATTATTGAAAACTGCTATGATTGTTTCGTGGAATCCTCTCCTTTTATTGTTATCCAAACATCTCAAACTGTAATGCCAATGGAAACCTTTTCTATTTCCATTGATTTCCATGGACCAAACATGCCCTAGGGCCTTTTACCTTTCGGGCAATACTATGTTGTTTCCCTATATTCTCCTGACAACTGCATTTAATATGGAAAGACCAAATGGTTATGTGGTTCTATGGTGCTTCTCGATGGGTACTACAATGCTTTCATATTAAGGCATATGTTGAATATTAAGCATTGTAGTATACAGCCTGGCAGGAATACCATGGTATTCTGCCACCTCCCTGAAAATCATCTTAGTCTACCTTGACTAACCCAGCTTATCTTTAGAATCGTGCCATGCAAACAGTTTTTTGGCCTTCACTAGTAGTCAACTGTATGAAAGATTTTGGACTCTTTTTTGACAGGTTTGCAAGTTTCAGACCCCTCTGCGCACTACCATGTTTCTCAACATGACACACGGATGCAAGATCTGTGCCACCCACCAGGCGGGTTTCACCATATAGATGCCTGCTCCAGCCCATGAATTAGGCTGGCTCTCATCTTGTGGAGCACACAGTGTATGAAAGAAGTGGAAGGCCAAGTCTTTCTATGCTGTCGATTTGTTTCAAACATTGTGGCCCAACTAACGAGTAGTCAGCCTGACGTTGGTCAAGGGCATCTAAACTGTGTAAATCCACTTGATGGGCTGGCTTTGATCTTGGACTTGTGTGCCATGTTGGCACATGTGGTGTTGTGAAAAGGGGCTGCCTTGTACAAGGGTGAGGGATTAACAAAGTTGATATTTTCATTGTCAGTGAGTTTACCTCTCAAAAAACAATGGGGGTGGGGGGTACTTTTGACTGTTAAAGCAGCTGAGTTATAGTTGCCTTTGAGACCACAAGTTGGGATTCTTGAGTTGTGAACTAGCAGAATATAAAGAAGAGGATAAAGTTCAAGTAAATGAGTTTTTCTTTTTGGGTTTTGGAGAAACATATGTTGGAAAGCTAGTGTGTGCCATAGCCCATATCGTGGTGCATGAGGCACATGTGGAGATTCTAGGCTGTAATTTTCAGGACTTGTTTGTTTCTTAAAGTGTTATCTTATCTTATCTTTTTATTTTTCTTTCTTTCTTTTTGTAAGGTCTTTCTTAAAGTCTTTTCTGGTGTCAGTGGAGAAATTGCCAAGGATAGGGAGTTGGATGGTACTGGTTGGTGAACTCGTGAAGCTGGAATGGTGGTGTGATGTCTGTGGAGAAGTGTTGGGGCAATTGGTGCAAGGAGAGAGAAAGAGGAGATTTGCATGCTTGTGTCAACATAGCTCCTGTGTTCAGATTTATGCCATTTATCGGGGTGGGGGCCACAGTGAACATACCCTTGCCAAAAAAACATGGCTACTTGACTAATTAGGCAAGCCATACATCATCATCTAAGCCTTATCTGGACTAATTGGGGTTGCCTGTAGGAATCATTTTCCGCCATTCCACTCGTACAGGGGCCAAAACTTCGATCAGACCATAGGTCATCAAGTCTTTTATTGCTACTTCCACCATGTCCTTGTGGTCCTTCCCCTTGCTTTTTTAGAGCCTTCAACTTGTACATACTGACTCCTAACCGACGCAGTTCTTGTTCTTCCTTGCACACGACCAAACCATCTAAATCTACTTTCCCTCATCTTATCATCCATTGGTGCTACTCCTAAATTCTCACGAAGG
This sequence comes from Magnolia officinalis, assembly GCA_021015155.1. Taxonomy (NCBI): domain Eukaryota; kingdom Viridiplantae; phylum Streptophyta; class Magnoliopsida; order Magnoliales; family Magnoliaceae; genus Magnolia; species Magnolia officinalis. The sequence goes on from JAJHSJ010000007.1 coordinate 73,324,777, forward strand.
CATTCATTTCTAATTCTATCCTTGTCTTGCCATTCATCCATCTCAATATCCTCATTTTAGCTACACATTCTATGAACATGTTCCTTGACTGCCAAGCATTCTGTCCCAAGTCCCAACAAGCAAGCCACGTGTGTAAGAGAAAAATAGACACAAAATAATGACCCACACTCCATATCAGATGCATATGTGGCCCGGCCAATGAGTGGACTGGTTTTATTTTTATTTTATTTTATTTTATTTTTTACTTTTTGACAGGGCATGTTAGTTGTGGGCCCAACGTAACGGATTGTCCGGAGTCTTTCGCATAATGTTGCTGCATCAGAATGTCTGCTGCAAAGAAAAACCCAAGGGTCAAAATATCATTTGTGTTGTAAACTCTATGCACAAAGCAATTCAGAAAAATATCATTTGTGTTGTAAACTCTATGCTGGAGTTACTCGAGTAATCACTGATGTTTTCTATATACCCGAGTTGAAAAATAACTTATTAAGTGTTGGACAATTGCAAGAAAGAGGTGTAGCTCTTTTGATACAACATGGAGTTTGTAGAGTCTATCATCCCAAGAAAGGGCTTATTATGCAAACAGCAATGTCTGCAAACACGATGTTCATATTGTTTGCAAGAATTCTGCTGAAAGCTCCCACTTGCTTCCAAACAATTCTTGAAGACAACACCCACCTTTGGCACTGCAGATATGGGCATCTAAGTTTCAAGGGTCTGAGAACATTGCAATATAAACAAATGGTGAGAGGGTTACCACAGTTGAAGGCACCATCCAAAATATGCACTGATTGCATGGTGGGAAAGCAACACAGGGATGCAATTCCAAGGAGGAGTTTATGGAGAGCATCACAAAGACTGCAGTTGGTACATGCTGACATCTGCGGACCCATCAAACCTGTTTCCAATAGTAAGAAGAGGTATTTCATGAGCTTTATTGATGATTACAGCCGTAAGGTGTGGATATATTTTCTTGCTGAAAAATCTGAAGCTTTTACTATCTTCAAGAATTATAAAAATCTTGTTGAAAAAGAGACAGGAGCTTTTATTTGTTGTTTGCGCACAGATAGGGGTGGGGAGTTCACCTCTCACGAGTTCAAAGTCTTTTGCAAAGCTAATGGTATTAGCAGGCAGCTCACTGCAGCCTACACTCCCCAACAAAATGGAGTAGCTGAGCGCAAGAACAGGACAATCATGAACATGGTTAGAAGTATGTTATCAGAGAAGCAAATTCCAAAGAATTTCTGGCTAGAAGCAGTAAATTGGACAGCGCATGTGCTCAATAGAAGTCCTACATTGGCAGTGAAAGATATGACTCCTGAAGAGGCTTGGAGTGGTGTCAAACCCAATGTTGATTATTTTCGGGGTTTTTGGATGCATTGGCCATGTTCATGTGTCAGACAGTAAGAGAAAGAAGCTGGATGATAAGAGTTTTCAGTGTGTGCTGCTAGGGATGAGTGAAGAGTCTTCGGGCCTGTTTGGTTTTCCAATTACACCAGTATTTGGGTGTAAAGACAACATGATTACATCTTTACATGTATTAGCAATGATTGGTTGATTACCGGTATGTTGCTTTCCCATGCTTGTTTTTGGTATGTTTTTGGGTGTAGTAGATGGCAAATCAATAGGAACCTGTTTGGAAAGCCAGTGTAGTTGTCACATCACTGCTAAGATGCTGGTATGGTGTCCACCATCTCAGCTCTACAGCAACTGTAATCATATGTTTGATTTTTACAGCAATACTGAATCTACGTGATTCAGCTCTAAGCAGTTTGGTCAACGTCCTGACGACTGCTTAACATTGGACCCAAAGTTTCAACATGGTAAAACTTGATATCCACATCTCTGGGTTGCCGACTGCAGGATAATGTCTGTGATAAATCGTGTGGTCCACAACATATATCGAAATGCATCGAAACGTCCCACATGATGACCTTTGTTACATATTGTGGGGTCCACAACATGTATGAAAATGCACCCAAACGTTTTCATTCAGCACTTTGCGTCCAGATAATTTCATACGGAGTGTCTCGAGGTTGACAATCTGTGATCCGAAGGTAGTACCTGCATTTCCAGTGGCAGAATAAATGCCACTACTTGGGTCCTTCAAATTGGGATTGGAAGGGTAATAGATCATCGAATACAAATTTCTGCAATAACATGGATAAATAGATATAGGATTGAGAAGCAGATATTTAGAAGTCAAGGTGTACATGTGGCACACCAAATTATTTAATTTGCTGTGTACCACCGTAGCATTCTGCCACTGACGGATGGGGTGGGATCTGCAACCCACTGGCAGTAACTAATTGGACAACGCCTATTCCACTGTACGTGTGGATATCTCATGCCCCACTGAAGAAAATAATATACTAACCCTGTGAAGATAATAAGTTAGTAAAAACCATGAGAAGGTTAACTAGCCCACCTTCCTAAACCTCCACATAAGCTGTTCAAAGCAAACCAGTCCTCCAGAAATTCATAACAGTCAGTAGTTAACATAACCATGGAAAACAGAAATGTAAAAACTAGCGCCACGCAATAAGCTGAATGGCGAGGATTAAAAGCAAGCAACCGAAGATTATCTTAAGGAGGGCCTCAATTGACCCTGGCGTTTCTTCATCGCCATCTACCGGTGTGCAGATGCTAGCACACTTTGCACAGTAGTGGGATGGTGACGGGGAGCGCCCTCTAGACAGGTTACTACAACTGGTAATGATTGGTCGTTCAGTGTCCAGCGTCCCCGTCTGAGAGTTGTTACCCAAGTCCGTCACCGGTTCATAGTGCTGCGCCGGTTCATTGTGCTGCGCCGCATACTCGCAGAAAGCAGTCCATTGCGTATAAGCCTCTGACGTGGACTTGTATCCTTTGAAGCGGGCCATGGAAAATCCGTCCACTTGCTGTCGGCATTCCTCCCAAGTGTAATACATGCCAGGTCGACGTCCATTGAAGACGACATATATTTTCTTCCCCATTTGCAGATACTGGAAATACCAATAATTACAACTTGCATATGGATGGATTATCACCATTAATCAAACTTGCAATGATTGTAATCACGTTACAAGGACCTATAGATAAATGATAATGTAACAAATCTAAGAATCTGAAAGCATACCTGAAGCGTTGACTTGACCAGAAATAAATTGGACAAGTCCTATCGAAAGTGCAGATATGAACAAGACAGTCACATGGCAAACAATACATGAATGATATAAACAACAGATAATGCAGGATTAGATATCAACAGATAATGCAGGATTAGATATCAGCAGGTAATGCAAGTTATAACACATCAACGGAACAACTGTCATTCAGCCGCACCTTAAACATCCAAAATAAGCAGAAAAAAAAAAACAGTAGAGATACCAGAAACATATCATCCAAAATGTTAAACATATTTCAGGCTAGTGACTAAAACTAGCCCCGAGGCAAAAAAGTCAGTTTTGTCAAAAACCACTTGACAGACAAGCCAAGTAAACCAGAAACCCAGCAACAGTCAAGTGGATGGCAGTACAATCAGTCAGATGACTGATCCGGTGCAAGCAGCATCAGCACAAAGTCCAACCTCCTATGCCCAGAGAGTGAAAGGAACGAGGCAGATTGTTGTTCATCTTTAGATAGTATCCTCGTGGCGCGTACGATCTCGTGACTCGTGAGGCCTTCAATCTACTCCAAAGCAGGCACAATCTTGGACATGCGTACGAAATCCTTCCCTTGGTGTATGGTTATAGCCAGTGACTTGACAAGTTCTGCAACCTCACTCATCCCTTTTCCAATGACATCGCAAGGGCGATCCTGTCTGGCTCTCTTCCTAGAATTGGATGTGCTGCCTGTGTTCACCGAGCTGTTCCCGTTGACATTCGGACTACGGGTTGCAACATGAGCTCCCTCACCAGTGTGAAACAACCACTGGATGTTCTTCCCACTGTCCCCGATATCGTCACTCGATAAGACGAGTGTATCGTCGTTCAGATCAACCGATGTCGTTGGCGTAATGTCGGAATCACGGGGCCTTCCCTTTCGTGCGGTACTAGGCATATTTCCTGTGGAAGCGCACGATCCGATAGCGCGATCATTTCCAAATAAGTAGGTGAGGTCATCAAACCTTTGCACCGCCTTCCCTCGAATGTGTTGTGCATATGGATGTGACTATTGACAATAAGCAGGAAAAATCTGTATTACTCACAGACATATGGAGGAGATATACTTTAAATCAAACATGTGGTAAACTAACAGACGGGTTCAAAAAGAACAAAAAAATGGAAAAACTCACCCGTATGTAATCCTCCTAGACATCATCTGGGGCAGTAACTACCTTATTGTCCTCATCCCAGCCAAACCCATTGGCATTGAGGGTGTCCCGCACCTCAAAATACAATCGTTTCATTGTCCGTAAGCGATTACCAACATGCTTTTCCTGTACTGATATCCTTAGGGCACTCCTAATAGTTTCCACGACCGTTTTATAGGTCTCCTTAAAACCGTTTGTACTCTTACGGCCATTCGCCACAACATCCATCAAGGTATCAATGAGAAAGTCATCCATCTCATTCGTCCACCGCATTACACCACCAGACACAACGTTCTCATCGAGTGATTTTGATTTATACTCTTGTGGTGTCCTATGCGGTGTGACAGACTGCTCCTGGCCAGGTTGTTTCGTGGGGGTTGACGGATTATTCAGCGCTTTTGGAGACATTTCCTCATCACTATTAACTTCAATTATCTACACATAGCACAATGGACATATTTAGTCTAACTATACAACATTGCATATAAGTCATGGGAAGACAATAAAATGATGAAAGCATAAATTTAATAGATAGATACAGAATATGGTAGACAAAAAAGCAACTTGATGATCATCTTATTCCAAACTTCCAACAAAGTACTAATACATGCTTGTAGGTATTGTCGTACAATCATGTGATATTATAACCTACTACAAAAAGACAAAATATACTCTTAGTAACATCAAACACCACGATTCACAGGAAGCGATTCATTCTACATCCTCATAGCTATATGGTCTCGAAATGTGGCCCATTCGTCCTTCTCACGTTGTGTCACATTAATTGAGCATGGTGATAAGTCTATACTCTCCATTAGATCTACAGATGAGACTTCATCTTCTACCAAACCATCTCCTCCAGATAGATGGATGAAGTTGTATAACACACAACATGCGATGACTATCTTCACCTGTGTGTTAAGGTTGTATGGTGGAGCTGATTTGAGAATTGGAAAGCGAGCTTTCAATACTCCAAATATTCATTCTATAACATTTCGTAATTGAGCATGCCGGTAGTTGAATAGTTCTTTCATGTTGCTTGGAACACGGCCGGTGCGGTACTCATTGAGGTGGTACCGTACACCGTGATAAGGAGCCATGAATCCAGGAGCATGGGCGTAACCAGCATCAACTACGTAATACTTACCTACAAATAATTACGAGTGATTGTCAATCTATGTACTTAGAAGTCATGTATTCATAATGTTTGATCATATACATACACATGAAGTACCCTGGGGATCGTAAAGCGATCGGTTGAATGTGTCAATGCACTGAGTAACACACGTGCGTCAGAGGCTGATCCCTCCCATCCAGCGAGTACATATACGAACTTCATGTCAAATGTACATGCACCCATTACGTTCTGAGAGAGGAACCCTTTCCTGTTATGGTAGGTTGCACTTTCCAATGCCAGCACGTGGGCAGGTATATGGGTCCCATCAATTGCACCAATGCAGTCCTAATTTCAACTTGAAATATCATGATAAAGCAAAATATACGATAAAAGTTTCGACAGGACAAGACGTTGCATTAATGTGATTACAAATGAGCGTACCTGAAAGTACGTGCTCCATTTATGATTGGAAAGGATCTCGTTCGGTGTATCTGCACTTGGGAGTGTCACAAACTCCCGATATAATCCGACAATTGCATCGACCGCTTTACTAAAATAACGGCTCACGGTTTCTCCAGACCTTACAAACCTATGTCCAATGACACGGTTTCTAACATTATGCCCTACTGTGTGAAGAAACATGACAAGTTGTTCCTCCATACTTACATGTTTCCCATCGGGAAGAAGATTTCTATCCCTGAGAAGCGAGCATAGGTTGAAGAATGTGGCCTTGTTCATTCTGAGCTGTGATATGCACTCGCTGTCAGCCGCTCTTATTATCGCATTTATTATCTTCTTTCTTTTAATGTCCCCAAATCTTGAGGGTGACTTAAATAACATATTTCTGCAATATTCCCCTACTCCAATAGTAGTAGTCGCTGCAACAAGTGTTGCTGCAAAGGCAACCATTTCCTCTTCCGTCCATCGTTGACCCTCCATGTTTTGATATTACACTTTCATTGCATACCCAATGAAATGTTGTCAGCACCAACGAGTTGTTATAAGAAACCGGGGTTCAAAAAGTGTAGCGTAGCATTATTACGTAATCAATATATACATTAGTTGGTGTTATGTATTGTAAAAAAATAACTGACGATACATATCTATATTCTATACACATGAAGATTGGTGATCATTAGCAGGATCTCATTACAAGATGGTTGAAGTTTGGAGAATACCTAGGATTTTATATTGTTATTTTTCTCATGAAGTAAAAATCAAAGGATGATCAGTAGTGTAATTACTGAAGTTTGGTGATTAGCAGAAAACAGTAATC